>JARJIL010000005.1:16190000-17440000 GCA_038502395.1 Dittrichia graveolens
TCTATCCAACTTTTCACCCTTTTGTATTGTTTGTATTAAACTTTAAAATCTTCTATTATGTGTGTCAAACTTTTAATTTCTTCTATTGTTTGCATTTTGGTTACATGCAATAGAAAAAAACTATATGTTTAATAGATACAATAGACAGTTTAATACATACAATGCAAGTGTTTGAAATTTGATACATGTGATATAAGTTTTCAAAGGTCGGCACATACGGTACAAAAAGTTGCAAAGTTGGATGCATTTTGAAGAAATAAACCTTTTATAAAAGTAAATAAATGTAGTAGTGATACATAATAATATAACAAACAAAGAGAGAAAATGGAAGCGAAAAGTTAAATGTGTGTGAGAGATACAGACAACATCAAAACAGGAAAATACTTAAATACAATGGCATAGTTTATATCAGTAAGAAAGAAGTATTTGCAACATTCCAATAACCTCAGTTTTTGTTTTCTTTTGATCTCTTGTTATGTAATGGTTATCATAAATTTCCCTCTTGTTCCCTTCAATTGTAACCTATGCACATCAACATTCAAGTTGACTGATTAAGCGTCGATGATGCTTAATTTTATTAAAATAACACTAGACCAAATGGATTGCTTTTTTAAAACTTAAGTAACCAAACACACCCTAAATTTAAGAAAAAATGCCGGTGTATCTGTCAGTTTTGGGTTGTGCGAGCATTAATATATCCTAAATGTTTCGTAGCTAGTGTATTTGATCATTCTCAGTAGTTGCAAACTAGAAATTTGTAAGTTGGAATGCGTTATCTATATCCTATATTCCTATAGTTCAATGCATACTTGTGTTGGTTGTCTGAATCAAACCATTAAGTAAAGATGATTAGAGATTATTTGCATGGTTGAGCTTCATTCAACATTGTTCTCATTGCTGTACATTGACTCGTTGTTGCAGAACCGATTACTCGCGATGAACTACATTAATGAGGGAACAGACGATAAACTATTTGAAGCTCACAGGTCTTTTTAACTACTACATATGTCAAATGTGTCTTCTTTACACGTGATAGATTAAAAAGGATTATCAAACAAATACTACCATAGAACATGTATAAATTTATTTAATTGTATCAAAAGGCCCAATGAATTGGGATTTCTCTATTGGTCCAGGTCATTTCTGGAAGTGGCTGATGTCTTTATTTTGCAATATATAACTTCTTGCAGGGATTGGGGCCGACGTTTCATGAGATTATATCCTCAATATACATTATGGGAGAATTCAAAAGATCCAGAAAGGCCACTCGTTATTGGATATGTATCTCCTGATTATTTTACACATTCTGTGTCGTATTTCATTGAAGCACCTCTCATTTATCACGATTATGTAAATTATAAGGTGGTTGTGTACTCGGCAGTTGTTAAGGTATGTGTTTTTGTCTACATGCATATTCGCACTTTGTATTTCTTTTTCTAATTTGAGTAAGGTAACTGCATTTAAATCTTGTTTCTTGTACCTGTTGCAGGCAGATGCAAAAACTATTAAGTTCAGAGATAGAGTTTTGAAAAGTGGTGGCATATGGAGAGATATTTATGGAATTGACGAGAAGAAGGTTGCAAGCATGGTTCGAGAAGATAAAGTTGATATTTTGGTGGAACTTACTGGTCATACTGCTAATAATAAGCTGGGAATGATGGCTTGCCGCCCTGCACCCCTTCAGGTATGCTTTATGTATTCAAAATTATTAATTATCTTATTTGTTATTTACCCTGTTAATATAATTGAAGATTAGTATAGAAGTTGATAAACATGTCACATTACAGTTTTAGTTATTGGAGCCTTCTGCTATCCCATGCCATGAAATAATGAATCATGATAATAGTCGTATACTGCTGTCCACCTCACATCATTATTAACATTTCTAATCCAGTTTGCAAATATCGTTTATGTGATGATTATTGTCTACTTATATCACCAAGGCTGTCAAGACCTATTACATTTATTCTTAACTGTTATTAAGTTATATATTTTTTAAAGTAAAAATACATCAATAATAAAATGTTGAAGTAAATACTCAAGTTGCAACGTGTTTCTTACAATTTTGGCTTCATATCTGATAGGTGACTTGGATTGGCTACCCTAACACCACTGGTTTGCCTACTATTGACTATCGAATCACCGATGCCCTGGCTGACCCTCCTGATACAAAGCAGAAGTACGATTTTTAGTTTTTTTATAGTTTTTATGACATGATATAACAAGTTTGTATTAATACGGATATTAAACTCTATGGAAGTACTGTATTGCTGGCAGGCATGTTGAGGAACTTGTTCGGCTACCGGAATGCTTTCTTTGTTATACACCTTCTCCTGAGGCTGGTCCTGCATCACCAGCACCTGCTCTTTCTAATGGCTTTATTACATTTGGTAGTTTCAACAATTTAGCAAAGGTAGGATTAGTGGCAATTAAGTAATTAATTTATTTCTGTTGACCAAAGATGGTTTTTTTCTTCTTCTTTTGACTTTCAAAAATATTTACATTGTTCAGATAACACCAAAAGTGCTTCAAGTTTGGGCCAAAATATTATGCGCAGTTCCAAATTCACGACTTATTGTGAAGTGCAAGCCTTTCTGCTGTGATAGTGTGAGACAGAGATTTCTCTCGACATTGGAGCAGTTGGGTTTGGAATCACTTCGTGTTGATCTTTTGCCCTTGATTCTACTCAACCATGACCATATGCAAGCATATTCTCTTATGGACATTAGGTAAATCTAAGATCTTCCTGTGAATCCTTTAATCTTTTTCATGTATTCTCTTTTGAGGGAAGTTAGGATTACTCTGATGCGATCATTGGTAATATAGTTTTTGCAATCTGGCTAGTCACAATGTCACATGATTGATATTTCTTCGCATATATTAGGAAGAAATACTCCTATAACTTACATATATGTGTTAGGAACTTAGGATCAATCACACACAAAAGCAAATAACCGAAAAGCAGGAAGTTTAAAGAAAACGAGAGAATTTATGTGGTTCAGTCAATATTGCTATAAACCTATGTCCACGGGAGCAACTAGGGTTATCTCTTTATTGAGGTGCTACAATGTTTACAAGTACAAATAAGATCAATTTATAGGGAAAATATAATTAGGGAAACTATCTAATTATGTAAACTAGATCAACTTAATTATAGAAGCTAGATCAACTTGATTATGGAAACCATATCAACTTAAATATGGAAACCAGATAATCTAATTTGGAAATGAGATCAGAGCAGTGAAACTAGGGCGGCCGAACCCTACTGCTTGTCACACCCCGCCTTGGTGGAAACACGAGGTGCGACGGAGAGGATCGTCATAACACATTGATATATGAATAGAAAATTTTACTAAATGAGTTCACACCAACGTGTCACGACGTTCCCCGACACAAGAGGAGACTTGTGCCATGGCAAGTCGCTTCACGACAGCCATAGTCAACAATTTAAAACAAGAACATACGAAATAGTTGTTCCCACAACCCGGGACAAGTATACGGGGCTACAAGCCCTAGATTTATAAAAAAAAATCCAAGTTCATAATAGCATAGTTAAATGAAAGAGTCCTTAGTCAACTGCCCATGTCATGCAAAGGCTATCTAGGGTCACCTAAGCTCCTTAGGCATGGTTATTAGCATTACCTGAAAATGAACACCCGAAAATGTCAACATAAAGGTGGTGAGCTCGCAGGTTTAAAGTAAAAGCATACTTGCCGTGTAAATTGTTTAAGTAGGACAAATGTGCACGTATAGCATGTTAAGCGTGTAGATGTTGTACCAACATCCGAACCACCAGGTTCAATAGGAATCAATAGGAATCAAATCATTGTCTTCCAAGCAGTTATTATAGCATACCCAGCTGGAGCATAAACCGTTGGCTCATAGGAATATAGGAATCAATTGTCATCAACCAACAAGTAGTCTTTACATATACGTCACATAAGTTGTCCAAAATAAATAAGAAATAGTCATCACGGCATAAAAGTTTAAAAGAGAGTTTGAGTGTCATTCTCCCCCGAGAAATATAGTAAAAAGGGGCCACGAGTACTCACCTTAGTAAGTAGCTTAATCAATCGAGTCTTAGCACGCTCACAAATCTACAAACAATTAGTTCATATAGATTATATTAGATTCACGAGTAATAGTCTTTTTATGCGTTATCCTTGAGCTATTAAATTTTATTTAGGATTCACGATTAACTTTTACGCTAGGTTGCATAAGTGCATCCATTTCTTGGGTCTAACCCCAATATGTATATCTTAGTTTTGAAATTTTGTTTATTTTCCTTTTAAATTATGTAGATTAAATACTGAAATTTTAGGCACTCTTCGTATATTTTTAAATTAATCCCAATGTCCTAATTATTTTCCTAAATTTTTATGGTAGAGACCTTAATGTCTCTATTATTTTATATAAATTTTCTAGAATTTAATAACATGTTTATTATTTTATAACAAATACTTTAATTGGTGTGGGTCAGAAAATGCCTCCAGTTTGCGCGTCATAAAGTTTTTATTTATTTAAAATACTAAAAAACTTTATTAAACTCTAAAAATTTTACAGTAACTTAAAGACATATAAAAATTCATTCACACAATTGTTTGTTAATTAATTCGGATGTTTGGATATTTTACAATATTTTAAAACTCTGAATATGGAAATTTCAAAAATTCCAGATTGGACAATTAAAAAGTTTTCACTCAATTAAAATAGAAAATAAAACTAATAAATCCTAATATTTTCCACCATGATTAAAAACAATCCAAAGTTTATTCATATTAATTTTTGGCCTCTAATTCGAGATCTAGGATTAATTATGATGATTCAAAGTCTGTTAAAGGAAACCCTAGGTTTTCCAGATTCAATCACAAAAATGTTTTTAATCAATTAAAATAGTAAAACAAGTTAATAAATTCTAAACTTTTTACAGGACTTTTAAAACTCATGAAACATGCCCCAGATTAAGTTTGAAGAATTTTCGTGATGTTTAGAATAGGTTTTAGAAATTTCAAAGTTGGTAGATTAAACTGCCAGAAAACACAGATTTACGCACCTAAACGATTTTAATTATTTGGGAGACCAAATGAACTTAGTTTTGTATGAAACCAGTTGGAGATGAAAGGAGACTCAAAGAACTTATTTTTAGTGTCAAGAATCGATTTTTTTCATTCTATTTTGCCCGAGATATGGCCTATTAAAGTTAGTACATATTCTGCCCAGATTATAGGTTCTTATTCTTTAAGTTTTAAATCAAATAGACCAATCCTTTGGGTTTGATATTCAACCAAACACATCAAAATCATAACTTTATGTGCGATTAGGATGTGTTTAATCCATCAACCATGTTTTACATGCAAAGAAACAAGAAGAAGGAATTAAAGTTTATAATGGAACATGTACATACCTAAACTCCTCAAATGGAGATCAAAGCAACTAGCCTTCTTGAGGATTGAAGTGCAATGGTTATGGATGTGTAGGGCTGGAGAAAAAAAAATGTCGAGAGATAGGGAGAAGAGGGCTTGGAATTGATGGAATTGGTTAGATATGTAGGGAATTTGTTTTAAAAAAAATGATATGTAGATAATCACCTTTGAATTCAAATTCAAAATCTTATCTCTTTTTTTTTCTCTCTTTTTTTGTGCTGGCCGAATGGATATATATGTATATATATATTTGTAATATTTCCATTATGATTATTATTATTGTTATTATTTTTAAATTAGTTTAGAATTAGAAATCTTGTTTTTAATTTGAATTAGTGATTGGTCTTATCCTTTTGTTTTAATTAAGCCTTATTCGATTTATATATATATATGTATATGTATGTAAATTGTATTATTATTATTATTTATTTTAAGTTCATAGTGTTGTATATATTTATTTCTTGTAGGTGTGTTTAACCATTTATGTGTTAAATTAACTTATTAGGGTTACCACTTTGAGTGATATTTAAACTTGCCATCTAGTATCAACTATTATCCATATATTATTAGTATTAGTGTTATACATTTAGTTGAGGGGTTCATTCACCCATACTCGCTCTAGAGACATTTGCTCGATAACCTTGTACACTAGGAATCGGTTAAATGTTATACCACCTTATTTGAAGAATTTAGGCATATTTAACTCCTAATTCTAGCATCTACTAGACCTTAGGTATCTCACACAAGCACATAGATTTAGGTCGTATAACAAGTTAAACTCAACTAACCTGTTTTTGGTGATGGATGTCACACTGCTTCTCCCTTCTCTTCTTGGCTTGGCCAAGTGGGCCGAAGCCGACATCCCCAACAATATGAACTTGTTTTGAGTGCAGTAGATATATCTGGTGCCACAAGATATACAGACTTTGAGAACCTTATTATTGTGGAATCCCAAGTGCTTTACTGATGTGAAATTGAGGTCTTTTATGCGTTTAATAGTAGATTAACCTTTTTCACCTTCGAAGGGCGAGAAAAATGTAACGAATTCACCCCCTTTCAACCTAGGCATTTTGAGATTTGACATTCATGAAATTTGAACAAATCAGAACATTTTTTCCTAAATGGATTGAATCTATGTGTTGTGTATGTGTGCGCGCGTATATGGCATATGATTTTATTTATTAAATTTCTCATTACCGTTCAAGTATGTTTCCTAATGTTTCTTTGAGGGCACACTAATAACCAAGTAGTGTAGCAGTATTTCGTTTGTGCCATTGTTTTTGTAATAAATTATCTCTTTCTTGCTATGTAGCTTGGATACATTCCCATATGCAGGAACTACAACCACATGTGAATCCCTTTATATGGGAGTTCCATGTGTCACAATGGGTGGTTCAGTACATGCACATAATGTTGGCGTCAGTCTTCTAACTGCTGTTGGTAAGATGACTTGATCTCACTTTCTGTTTATTTATTTACTAGTTCATTGACCAAATAGAAACTTGCATCCATTTTTAAATCTAGACGTAAATGGTAACTTTTTTTTTGTATTTATTTCACAATAAAAGGGTTTATATGCAAATTATCTTGTAAAATACATTATTTCTTCCTATAAAAAAAGCAAATGTCTAACGTAAACATGAATAATATGTCCATATTAGGTTCATTTTGTAGGTTTTAAAGAGAATTTCAAACAATGTAACATATTATGTTTCTGTTGTATATATTAGTAACACTTTAGTAGGGTAATTACTAGTTAATGACTTTTTGGTAGTTGAAATTTATAATAGGAGTAAATTTAGAATTTGTTAAGTTTCTACTTAATATCATGAAGAATATTAATGTCCATTAATTTTTTTTGGAAAGCATTAGTGTCCAATAATTAAATAGATGACTTCCATTTGAAGAAAATTAAAAGCCATTTTAACACTCATCGAGCAATATGCGCTCATATTAGATAATTCCTGATGTGATGTTTATTATAGATAAAAAGAATAAATATTTGACACAGTTAGTACTTGGTATATTTTCAGGATTAGAGCACCTGGTTGCCAAGACTGAAGATGAGTATATCCGTTCGGCAATACAATTGGCTTCAGATATCACAGCACTGTCAAACCTCAGAATGGATCTAAGAAACGTCATGTCCAAATCCCCTCTGTGCAACGGATCCAAATTTATTACCGGGTTGGAGTCCGCATACCGGGATATGTGGCGAGGGTATTGTAAAGGTAACATTCCATCTTTAAAACGAATGGAAATACTCCAAAATCAGACACCACAAATTACCTCGCTACCCTCTAAAGATGGACCAATTAAGGAAAACGGTTTCAACTTAGGTCCTCCACGTTTGTTAACAAGTGAAGAAAATGGGAGGCAGTCAAACCCGTCTTCAAGTTCGGGTGAGTCAAAATGAGTTAGGATTACGAAGTCATATAATACGTTGAGGCATACACGATTTCTGTGCTAGTCTAGATCGGTTTGTATCATATATCTAAGGGGACGGCGTGTTTCTGCTGGAAGGCCTCTAGAATGTTGTGTAGCATCAAAAGTGTTGGTGGTGGCTGGTTTGCCATTATTTACTTAGATGTAGAAAATTACAGCAGTAAAACAATGTGGTTGGTGAATTATGTCTCTGTATCCTGGCGTTCCTGCCCAGAATCTATATGGATGTAAAGCTTGTATAATTCGTTATCTTGGTTTTGGTTGAAATAGCCTTGTGTTTGTTTGATAAGACATAGGGAGGTGTTTAGGATTGAAAATGACTTGTTAAAAGTTGATTGCTTTTCATACAGCGCACACTTTTTCGCTTGGAAGTTGGCAACTTGCAATACAGGGTTTTATTGATACGCATTTCTTATTGTTTAAATAAAAACTAAAGGTGTTTGGTCTGTTGGAATTCTTTGAAATGAGTAGATTTTTGCATTTGGTTCACCATTTATAGGATAGAATTGAAATTATTTGCACTTAAACTTTTCTTTATTTGAGGAAATTTAGATTCCTTCCAACACTCTAAGGAATTCAGATTCCTTCTCACCGCCCGACCTCTTCTTTGTCTGTTCATTCTCTCCTTACTAGGGGTGTTAATTGGATCAACCTGATCGGGTTTTAAAAATACACTTCACACAAAACTCAAACTTATTAAGCTTCAAGTTTGGGTCAATTGAATCTCAGGTTTATAGGGTCGTGTTACAGTTGAACCCGAATAACCTGATTGACTATTTGTGTTCCGGTTATTTGGATTACCCAATTTATAATTATATTATGCGGTTTGGGTGATAGATAGAACAAATATTCAGTTCGGATCAACCTGAAACTTGAATAACCCAAACCTTATTTGGTTCGGTTTCCGGATATAATTTTAATATCTAAAAACCGATTAACCCGATTGAATAACACCTCTGGGTGGTTGTGGGGTGGCAGAAATTACATTCAAATTTCAATTCTTAATTACAGAACCAAACACAAAAACAAGGAATTAGATTTAAATTACAATTTCTTCATATATTCTAATTTTATTGAAAAATATTTTACGAATAGCTGCCTAACAATTGTAATAAAAGAAATAAAATGAAAATCACCTTATGCCCCAGTTTGTAAAGCGTGATTAGAGAAAAAGCAATTTGATAATAAGGTTTCTATTTGATTTTTAAAGTTCTAGCTGGGAATTCTTTCTCACATTCTTTGGTTTTTTGCAGGGATGACAATGGGACGAGTATAAGATTCCAGGCCCATACCCTATTATAAAATAATGTTTCATTCCCGGTTTTATCCTGTTTATTACTAAATAACTATCGGGGTTATCGGGTATCCCATTTATATTCCTAATCAATTAAATTTTTCTAAATAAAATTTTGTTTCCTAGAACTTCACGGAATCACGTCAAACAGTGAGCTGAATTTTTTTAAACTAACAATTTGTAGCAATATCAACATTCAACAATTTGACGTTTAATAAATGAAATACAATCATCATACAAAGTTTAAACTATCCAAGTTTTATGATAATTTAATTTAAATAGTTACATGTAATAAAACAACGTTCTTTACCGAAGTGTTAAAGAGAAGTGGTGACTATTAATATTCTAATTTCAATTTTTTTATATATTAATAAAATTGTAATATATATTACATTAATAATATTAATAAAATAATTATAAAAAAATAATTGGTTCATGATCGGGTAATTGGGCGGGTATTGACTCCATAACCGTTCCAAACCAACAATTTTTTTTGAAAGAAATCCAATATCCGATCACATAACCATTTATCTGTCCTAAAAGTTTCGGATTCAGATATTCTAGTCGGGGTCGAGTATTTTTGCCATCCTTAGTTTTGTGTAACTTTCATTTTTGGTCTCTAAATTTGAACAATTACGATTTCAATCCATAATTCTAAAGGTTGTTGCCTTAAGACTCTTAGTCATTGTGTCCGTTTCTCTCATAGTTATACTTACCTTTTTATATGTTTATATTACTACACTTTTATTTCTTCTTATTTTTGTATGTCTATATATATACATGTGATATATATCATATATCTTGCTCTTCCATTATCGTTTTGGTTTTATCTTTTCCCTCTTTTTACTTGAATTTTCCTTTGAGGTAAAACGTCCTTTTTGGTTTAACTAAATGATGACATAATATTTTTATTTTTATAAGATTTCAATTTAATGTGTTGTTTTTTTAACTAACTTAAAAGGAGAAGAATATAATTATCGATAATAAGTGGACTTTATGCATATTTAAAAGGGTCTAGTTCACAAAAATGTATCTAATTTGTTACCTTTTGCTATTGTGTGTATCAAACTATAAAACTTACAATTTAATGTATCAAACTTTTAAAAGTTACCATTTTATGTATTGTTTTACCTATTCAACAAGTTACCTATAACTTTTTTCAATATTCTTTTTTTTCAAATGCCACATCACTAATTCACTGCCACATCATTATTAAGTTTAAAAAATTAGAAAAATCTATGAACAATAAAAAACCCATATGAACATCTTCATCTTTATCTAGAAAGCTTAAGCATTCAAATATAACATGCAGATCTTCAAAATCTGGACAAAATTCGATTTCATGAACAACAGGTAAACTTTAAGCTCTTTCAATTTCATGAACAACAGAAAACCTTAAACTAACCCTAACTGAAATCGAAACCCCAAAAAACCAATCTCAATCGATTTCATGAACAACAATCGAGCACCAAATGACAAAATAAAAAACAAACCCAGAAAACCAATCGAACTCGAAAACAACATCTTGAAACCCAGAAGATGAAACCCATAATGTTTATGAATGTACAATCTCAGTTATAAGAACAAGATGATATTGAATCACAATCAAGATATGCGTTAATGGATATGAAACAGATCTGTTTCAATGGGTATGGAAACATAAACAAATGTCAACATTCAATACATCGAACCCTAAAAAGCCCCATCGAAACATAAACAGATCTGTGTCAATACAACACAAAACCCTAAACCCAAATCTACACCAAAATCACAAATCGCAAAACCCTAAACCCAAATTTGCACCCAAATCAGAAATCGCAAAATCTTAAACCGTACCTCGCAGACCTTGAAATATCGAGGAAACCAAAATCTTGTTTGAATCCAAAGCAAATATCAAAATATCGCATATTGGAAGAAAGTGTGCATAGATGATAATGAAGATGTCCGAAGATGATGATGAAGAGTTGAAGACGAAAACCAAAGCATATGAAAGATTTTGAAATCGAACCCAAATCATAATGTTTAGAAATTGCAAATGATGATGAAGTAGGCGGTGGTGGGGTGAGGACATGAGGTAACCTTCGGATTCATGTTCTTCCTCTTCTTTCTTCTTCTCATTATTTATTATTATTACTGCTATTATTATTATTATACTTTTTATTTTCAATTTTTTTAAAACAAGAAAAATACATGTAGGCATCAAAGTCATGCGCCACGTCATTAAAACCGGTGTCACGTCACCATATGACTTGCTATAACAGGTTTGATATATAAAATGGTAACTTTTAAAGGTATGATACATTAAATGGTAAATTTGAATGTCCATAACATACAATAACAAAAGGTGACAAGTTGGATACATTTTCGGAAACTAAAACCTATTTAAAATTAATTGGACACGTAAGATTGAAAAATAACATCATAATTTTTTACTTATATAATTAAATTTTGGTTTATTAATTATTGTTGTTTGATAATAGTTGAAATATCAACTTACTGTATTTTATACCTTAACTTCACAAGTGAATTTTAATAATATATAAACATAGAAAAAGCTATTGAAACATACAAAATATATATAATTCTAATCATACATATTATATGTTTTTAATTTTTTTTATAGTTGAGCATGTTATATTAATACTTTAAAGATATGTTTATCATAAACGATTTAGTAAAATTTTAGTTTATAATTTGATTAAAAACATTTATGTATATGATTATTAAACACAAGCAAATATAACATTTTCATTTATAAATATTTAACACTATATATAAAAATTAAATATAAAATTATGTTACTAATTACAGTATTGACCGTTACTAACTTTTAGTTTATATATTTTGTACTTTATTCGTGTGATTTATACATATTAAATTCAACTCAAATTTCGTTTATAAATTTACTACTTTAAAGTATTGTAAAATAATGTTACATTATTTAACTTAAAATTTAGTTCTAAAAAATAATCTAAATGTTTTATATAATAGTAGACTAATAAAGATGAATATTTCTTAGCTTATTTGTGTGATTTATTATATATTAAATTCAACCTAAATTTAATTTAAACATTTATTGCTTTAAGGTATTGTAATATATGCATTAAAGGTTGAGTAAATTAGACAAAAAAAACAATGAACTTTGTGTTAATTATCATCGTATACAATGAACATTTATTTTCTTAAAAACAATATAATCAACTTATATAACTATCTCCTTGTATATAAGTTGTAATATACAATCTGAAAACTATTCTAGAGTTAATTGTATACAATAATAACTAAAATTGAGACACAAAAAACAGTTATTTACATACAATGGAAGAATTATAAGATTTGATTATATTATTTTTATAAAAAAATTATTTTGATATAAAACTAAGACAAAGTTTATTTTATTTTCATGTAACTTACAGGTTACATTACTTAACTAAAATTTTGGTATTATAAAAAAAGTTTAAATGGTTTATATAGTTAAACAACCTATATTTACAACTAAATTAATTATATAATGAGGAAAAAGGTCTTCAACTTTCCATAGTAAATTCCACAATAATAAAATGAACTTTGTCTTATCTATATTATTATATAAATCATTTAAGCTTTTTCCTTTAAACTCTTAAATTTTAAGTCACTTAAGATTACTATTTTACTCTCATCTACCAAAAAATGATTTCATAAAATAAAAACTTAATAACATTCATTTTTCATAAATTATAGAATATTTTCTTTCCATAAATTCCATAGCAAAACTTACGAAATAGAATATTCCATAAACTTAATAACATTCCATAAATTCCAGAAAGGGAAAATATATAATATTCGATTTTCATCTGCTAAATAAAATTACAAAATTACGTCTAAATTTCATTCATTTTTCACCTGCTAAATAAAAATTACAAAATTACGTCTTGTGTGTCATATTGATTAATACCTACCAAAACAATTTCTTACAAACCATTTTTATTCATCGTCGCCGCATTGCGCGAGTACTCCGCTAGTATACTATTATATACAATGATTTTTTTATTTAAAAAATGAATACAATTAACTTTCGTAATCATTTCATTGTATGCAAGTTGTTGTATACAATAAGAATTATGACAAAGTTCATTATATGTAATGGTAACTAAAAACCAGACACATAAAAAAGTTTATTTGAATACAATAAAATAACTATAGAAATTGATTGTATTATTTTTAAGAAAAAAACTTGATTATATATAATAATAATTAAGAAAAAGTTTGTTAATCACGTCCTGTTATGTTAATCACCATCTAAAAACTGAATCTTGCAACACCTCCCCTTAACCAGTAGTCACGTATAAAGTAAAGCCTGAAAATCGAGACAGGGTTTTGTTCTAGGGTTTTTCAGAAGAGAGTGTGGAGAAAACTCAAAATCCAGAAGCTCTAATCGCTCCTCAATCGTTCTATCACTCCCCAGGTGCGTCATTTGTCCATCCTTGCGATTTCAACTCACAATGTTCAATCTCGTCGCCAGAAACTTAACTTTATCTGTGTTTAAAACAACATCTATCCGTAGATCGTTTCCTCGTTCATTATCGTCGTCAAATCCAAATTTAGTTACGACTTCTTCACCCGAGAACTCGTTCACAGTTTCTTACCTCATAGACTCATGTGGATTTCCTCCCGAAAAGGCAATTTCAGCTTCCAAATACTTAAACTTCAAAACTGCAGATAGAGCAGACTCTGTTATAGATTTTTTCAAAAATCAAGGGTTCACAGAGACTCAGATCTCTCATTTGTTGCGCAAATTCCCTGTGGCTCTCTCTTGTAATCCCCAAACGAACCTTTTGCCCAAATTTGAGTTCTTAAGTTCTATAGGACTTTCAAGTGCTGATATAGTTAAGTTATTAACTGCAAGACCCAAGGCTTTAGGTAGAAGCTTGAAGAATCATCTAGAACCATCCTTTAATTTACTTAGAGATTTGCTTCAATCTAATGATAGAACTCTAATTGCAATTAAGAGGTGTGCTTGGGTCTTGGATTGGGATTTTCAAGGAAATATGATTCCAAATATGCAATTGTTACGTGATGCTGGTGTGCCCGCAACAAAGATGTTGTATTTGTTAACTTATCAACCTAGAGATTTCTTGGTTAGTACAGAACAGTTCAAAAAGGCAGTGCAGGAAGTTATTAACATGGGGTTTGATCCTGAGAAGACAAATTTCATGTTAGCGATTCATGCGCTTAGATCTATGACAAAACCGACTTGGGATAAGAAGATGGAGGCTTATGAGAAATGGGGTTGGTCTAAAGATGAGATCTTGCTAGCATTTAGGACTGATCCATGGTGTATGATGAAATCCGAGGAGAAAATTGATAAGGTGATGGATTTTCTTGTTAATAAAATGGGGTTCGAGACATCCATCATTGCAAAGAATTCTGTGCTTATCTCGTTGAGTATGCAGAAACGGATTATACCTAGATGTTCAGTTTATGAGTATTGTTTGAGTAAGGGATTGTTGAATAAAGAAAAGGGTTTCAGTTGGTGGTTGAAGTGTTCTGAAAGTATGTTCATCAAGAGATTGCAAAGGTATGAGAAAGAAGCTCCAGGTGTTCTGAAATTGTATTTGGAAAAGGTGGATGATGCGAATTCAGTAATTTGATCTAATTATGTCTTAATTGTTACTTGATTCCATTAGTACATCTTTTTTGTCTTTAATGATGAGATTGTTTTGAATCTCTTATTACCTTTAGAGCATAAAGTCACTTATAAGGTACTTTCATCAGAACTTGTATGTTTACATGAGATTTGATTGTTTGATTAGTGACCGAAAAGTTCACTTAGTTGTTTTTTATTTCGTTCCGATACATATTCGCTTGAAGAATACATTTCTGGTGTCTGAAATTATTAACATTATCTTTATTTATTGGTGATGTCTGTTTGATTTGCGAACTATAAAAGGTACGTCTTCCTTCTGGCGCCTGTTCATTTGTTGATTTCCATTACCACCCGACCAACTATTTCAGGCACAGTAAGCTTTTATCTTCTCCTTAATCCTAGTAGCTCTGTAGCTGCCACATTACAGGATTTAAGGTATATCAGGTGAGACCTGCACCGAAGCTAGCTATAATTTTGATACTTTTAGCTATTGGATCTTATAATTTGCTCACAGCAAGATTCAGATTTGTTCATCAACTATTTGATACAGAACAAAATTATTGAGCTAAAAATAAAAATTCTTGCTCTTTGCACCACTTTTTTTGTTGTCTGGATGCAGGTTACTTGGGATATGCAAAGAAGACTTGCTGAATGCACTTGTTCCTCTTTTGAACGCTTATTTTAAATTGGAATGAAGACTTTTTTCTAGAGTGCCTGATGCCCTGTAAGTTTTTTCACTTTTGTTTTGGGGCACTTTAGGTTTCCTTGTAATTAATAAAACGGTTGATAATGTTTTTATCATAAACATTTTATAGACTTATTTCAACTACCTTTATTTTAACATGTATTAGATTTACAAGTCAATTTTTTTCTTCAACTTTTTTCTTGTGTATGGCATAATATTAAAATTTCTAAACTTGTAGTTTTGTTTGGGGCAAACTGCATCAAAATACAACCAACTTTAGCTAAGTTGTCATTGTATACAACGAACTTTAAAATTTTAAAATAAATACAACAAACTTTTATAACCTTACCATTGTATGCAAGTGACCTGCTATAACAGGTCACTTTACCTTTTTTAATTTTGTTTTTTATCTATATAATTAATTTAATTAATATTTTAATTGGAAGAACACATTTTTCTGAAGGAACATTCAACCACCGGCCACATTAAAGCAACATCGCCCCATTAAAGCAAACTCGCCGCCATCACCACTGTTCAAGATCCCGCCGCCGTCACCACCGTTCAAGATCCTGCCGCCGTCACCATCGTTCAAGATCCCTCCGTCGTCACCACCGTTCAAGATCCCTCTGTCGTCGCCACCTTTCAAGACACCACCATCATCACCAACATTAAGGAACCCCACCATCAGCACCATCGAAAAAGGATGAAGATCTGAAAAATATGAAGGCTTCGATTAAGTTTTCGGAATGATGAAGGCTACGATTAGGGTTTCGAAATGATGAAGACGTGTTAAACCCTAAGAATGTGGTTTTGCGTGGTGGTCGGTAGTCACTACCTTCAAATCTGGGTTTGATTTTGACCTGAAATCACATGGTCGGCGGTATTCGGTGGCTGTCACCTTCAGATCTCGCTTGAAATCACCGCCATGCCTTCAAATCTGGCGTGAACCCACCGCTGCCAGCGCCAAACCACCATAGCCACCGCCTTCAAACCTTCAGCGCCGTCAAAATTAGTCACAAGGTTAGAGATTTAGGTTAATATATGTGATTTTTGTTTCATTTCAGATTTAGATTTTAGTCACTTTCCTTCATATCTACAATCGATTAGAGCATATTTTTGTTTAGTTTTTTATTTGAACAAGATGATTTGGTTTACAGATTTTTATGGGTTTTGTTCTTGTTTTCTGGGTTTTGGATTTGATTACACATTTGGTAAATTCTTGAGTTTTGTTCTTTGGTTTACAGATATTTCGATGAAGATGAATTAAAGAACACTTGAATTAAAAATTAAAAAAATACAAAAAAAATTTAAAAGTTACCGGTAACCTTCACTATAGGTTAAAGGTTGCATACAATGGGAGAGATAAGTAGGTTTGTTGTATTCTTTTTAAAATTTTAAAGTTTGTTGTATACAAGGTAACATAGCTAAAGTTGGTTGTATTTTGATGCAGTTTGCCCTTTTATTTGTCAAAAGGATTGTATATTTCTATTTGTTATAGAAAAATGAATCTTGACTTGCTAAACTTTTTTTTTTTTGTCATGCCATTATACCTTTTTTATATAAGATGTTGAAATTAAAAATTATAATCCTTCCTTAGTACACACAGTTAAATGTTATTTTATTGGTAAATATTAAGTTTTATATTAATTTTTTTGACAATTTGCCTTTATTGTTATTTTATTGTTGCTGTTATTGAAAAAAATCTGATTAGTTTAATTTTTCAGAAATATCTTTAATTTGCATATATAAAATCTGTTACCTTTTAACAAAATTATGTTTTAAACCATATAGACACACATTATTTAAATTGTTTCACGTTTTGCTATTTTATGTATTAAATTTTAAAACTTAATATTTAATGTAATGAACTTTTTAAAGTTATGATTTAATGTATTGATCCTGCAATAACAAGTAACATAATGACGTGGTACCGGTTTTGCTACGTGACAAGTGAAATGTAATTATAAATTTAAAAATAATTCAAAATAATATAAATATTTATTTTTAATAACAATAAATATAAATATTACTATTATTTATTGCCTGATTCATGTGCTAGATTACATATATCCAGTACTTCGTCAGTTCTATTTTGATATCTCATTGATGTCATCTTTCATCTTCAATTTGAATGGGTTCAAAACTTAATCGATTTGATTTTGATATTTCATCTTCGGATCTGCAAATGGTTTGCTATGAACCTAGATCTATGTTAAGGGATCGATTTCATCATTATCTTAATGTTTTCCACACTTGCAATTTAGGGTTTCTTTATGGTTCGATTTATTCAAAAGATGTATGGTATCTGGATTGGTAGTTTGAGACTAGATTTGTGGCTCTTGTATTTATGATTCTAGATCTTGATTATGGTTCTTGGATATTTGTTGTGATTCGGATCTCGTTTAGGGTTCTTGGATTTATGTTGCCATTCCAGATCTCGTTTACGGTTCTTGGATTTATGTTTTGATTAAGTTTTCATCTTCATTTTGTTTATCACAGATTTCATCTTCATCGATTAGTCCTCCCAGATTGAACTCATCGATATCAATGTCTAAGATATGTTTAATCTTCAACTTCATAGATGAAAGTTGCTAGTCCTCTGTTTTTTCAATTTCTGGAACGTTCATTCATCGAGAGTTGTAAATACGAAAAATGGTAGAGTTTAATACATTTAAAGGTAAGTTTCAGACAAGTTGAATACATTTAAATGAAATAAAACTTTTTTTAATAAAAAATCTTTTTATTAACTATGCGTGCGGGTAACAAACATAGATATTCAATACCATTTATGTTTTTCTTTAGAAACAGAAAGAAAAAAAAGGTTAGAAATGGTTTTTTTTCTTGCAGACATATTCACATTCACTTCTTTTCTGCCATAGTCCCAAGTCCCAACAAGAACATTTTTCTTTGAACAATTGGCCGGAGAACAAATGAAGACGGAACGATTGCAGAGATAGGAGATGACGCTGGTCTCTTTCGATTTGTGAAACAAGGAAGAAAGAAAATAGGCAAAAGATGACAAACGATGTCTCTTATGTCGACGGTAATGATTTTTTCTTGTTTCTAAAGGGGGAGGGGAAGCTCTTTTTTATTTTACAAAAAAAAAATCTTTTTTCGTTAAAAAAAGATTTTTGTAGAACATTAGAATGTCACACCAATAAACTTCGACAGATTTTAGACGAAGATAACAAATTTCAAGGATGAAAAGGAGTTGAAAAGAAACTGTGTTTGTATGGGTGTAAATACAACTAGATGAACTGAGCACCGGATTAAGTGCTAACCAAGCTTATGCTTTTTTGTTTCATTTACATGTTTTTAGGTTACTCTAACAAGGTGGAAACGAGTAAGGTCTAAGGTGATTAGCTTAGTAGGAGATTTCGAGCATTATGTTGTAAACTCGGAATGTAATAAAAGTGATAATATATAGTTGTACCCAAAGAACATGTTTCATTCTAGGGCTTAAATAATGAATAATCACTCTAAGATCTTATAAATGAATCTTGAGATGGTTGAACTATTAACAAGAGTTCATATATCTACAAAACATGGTTTACGATGGAGGGTCTTCCTATTTTCTGACTACAAGTTTGAAGAATTTTGTAACCAAGAGTTTTACAAATGACACCAATGTTGAATATAAAACACTTACTATGAAGTTAACAATAACCAAGTATTACTTGGAAAACACAGACCAGACAACACAATTTATATCCTGCATTCACCATCAAGAGCAAAACCTATGTCCTAATCGAAAGCTTGAGCCAACAAATCAAGAACCAACCAATCAAAGATCTAAGAACAAACTCAGTATAAATCTTCAATGAACGAAACGAATTGAAGATGTAAGAGAAAAAGAAGAACAAGCCTAAAAGGAAAGGACAAACCAAAGCTAATTGAGCCATCAAGACCTTGATGTGGGTGTGCAGATCGAGCTAGAGATAGTCGATGCCGGTGGGAGAGAGCTAAGCAAACCAAGGTAGCAACAAATTTCATTTTAAACAACACCCAGACCTGCGTGTGTGGAGCTAATATAACCATGATAGTCGCAGTCGGCCATGGTTTGAGGGATAGAGGGGGAGACATTGTCGGTAGTTGGTCACCAATAACATGCATGATAAAGATCGATTTATGGTGGTCGGCAACCTCATAATGGTCAGAGATGTCTTCACTCACAGGACAACATATGAAGGAGGAGACTAGTTTGGCGATGGTGGAATTCGTAAGGAGAGAGAAAGAAAGAGATGAAAAAGAGCTACGAGAGCTTAGAGGTGTATCGTGGTGATAGATGTGAGTTTTCAGTCTACACTACAAATTAAAATAAAATTCTCAAGCTACTCTTTCTATTTATTATAAGTAGAAAGGATAAAAATAAGTCATGGATGACTTAGATCAACTCTCACAATAAAATTATACACACACACATAAAAAGAGAGAAAAAGTTGTAAACTGTCATGAACATGATAAGGTGTGCAAGTTTCACGAGCTGTATATTAAATGTTCAAGCTTGACTCAAAAGTTTACTTGATTAACTCGAGCTTGAGCTCTACTCGATTTAAACTGAGTTAATTTTAAATATTTCTCTAGTTGATCTTAGTAGTTTGTAAATTGACTCAATTCAATTATAGCTACTAAGAGCTGGTTAACTCGAGCTTGAGCTCTACTTGATTCGATTTATTGGCTTGACTCAAAAGCTTACTCGGTTAACCGGAGCTTGAGCTCTAGTCGATTTAAACTGAGTTAATTGACACGTGATTTGTGTAACTGTAGGAGTTGTCATTCTTACTTTCTCATATAAAATGTCTACATCGTAAAAAACACTATTATCTTATTCCCGTCTTTAAAAGAAAAATAAAAAAACTCCTAACTCTATAATAGTGACAAGACCTATCAAAACACTTATATGGCATCGTCACTCACTTTACCATCCAATTTAATTTTAAAATTGAATTTCTTCAACTTTTAAATTGGTTTATTCTTTTTCTTGTTTTATAGCGAAACTAAAAATTAAGTTTCTAAATTTAAATATGTAAAACCGAATAATGATAATAATAATAATAAATTCAATCCAATCCGAGTAGTCTACGGACAAATAGTAATAGAAATAGATATATACAAGAAAATTACGTCGTCTTCTTATCTGTGTTTGTAAAACCCCAAATACCACAACACGCCCAATCGCAATTACATTCAAACCCTAGTTCTCCCTTCTCATCAATCATTCATTTTTCCTTTTCAATTTCACATCCCATCATTCCTGCTCTAAACAAACCAAGCGCCTTCCTTCCTTCCTTCAGGATCTTTTGTTGCAGAAGCTTGTCAATCCATCTTGGAATCTTGGTTATATTACACAAGGGTTTTTGATCTTGAAAAAGAAAATCAAAAGATTGGCCAAGGCTGGCGCGTATTAAAGATATGTAATGGCGGACTCGCCTGGTGTCCGCCACGTTTTCTTGGTCGAATTCGTCTTCATAATTTCACTTTCATCTTCGTTGTTTGATAAATCAGGTTTAGGGTTTGTCGAAGATAGTTTTTGTTGTGATTGAAAAGCATGCTGAGCGTGGTGAGACTGCACCTCCCGTCCGATATTCCGATTGTGGGTTGCGAGCTTTCGCCCTACGTGCTTACGCGCCATCCCGATCAGACTGTCTCCCATGAAGATATACCCGAGTCTTCGCCAATTGATGGCCATTTCTTAAGATATAAGTGGTTAGTCATTTGTCATTAGTTTTTCTTGCTAGTTTTTACCCATCTCTCCAATCAGTATTAAATGCATATTATCTAGTGAATGTCTAAGTGTTTGATTTCAGTATTTCTATTTCAATTATTATGTTGTGACATCGTTTGTATATTTGAATATGATTACGATGATTATGTTCTTAGAAAATGTGTTATGTCTCTAAGTTAATTTCTGAAAGTTTGCAGTATTACTTTATTTTACTGAATGTTGAAAGTTAAGATTTTTTCTGTGATTTGCAAATGTAGGGCCATTACTTTGTATATTTTTTATATTTTTGAGACATGCTAGCTGGTGCTAAATGTGTGTGTTTGCCTTTAGCAATGTGGGGGGGTCTGTTACTCTGTTAATTGTAATAATTAAGATTAGAGTAATGATAGGCACGCCATTTAACTTAAGCAGGTACTTTTGTATTGTAAGAGAATGGAATTAAGAGTTCCATAAAAAGATAATAGGATTATGATTTTTTTTTGTTTCTTTTGATCTCGTGGCAGGTATCGCATACAAAGTGATAAAAAAGTAGCTATCTGCAGTGTACATCCATCTGAGCAAGCCACTTTACAGTGTATAGGGTGTACTAAAGCTAAAATACCTGTCAATAAAAGCTACCATTGCACTCCTAAATGTTTTTCTGATGCATGGCAACACCATCGTGTTCTTCATGAGCGTGCAGCTAGTGCCGTCAATGAAAATGGAAATGAAGAAGAGGATATATATGGACGATTTAATAATGCAACTTCTGGAGTGAATAATACAAATTTATCCAATGGTACGGCACCATTTTATCCTGCTGCCGTAGCACATCGAAATGGTAGTGAAATTTGGTTTGAAGTTGGACGTTCCAAAACCTACACACCCACAGCTGATGATATTGGTAATGTTCTTAAATTTGAATGTGTTGTGGTTAATTCAGAGACAAAATCGTCTGTTGGAATTGCAAATACGATAACAACATCTCGTGTGATTCCTGCACCATCACCAAGTCCAAGACGTTTGATATCAGTAACCAATGCTGACATGGCAGGGCAGTTAGATTCATCTTCGGGAACCTTTACCGTGCTTTCATATAATGTTTTATGTGAGTCGTATGCCACTAGTGATTTATATAGTTATTGCCCTTCTTGGGCCCTCTCTTGGCCTTACCGCAGACAGAATTTATTAAGAGAAATCGTTGGGTACCTTGCAGACATTGTTTGTCTTCAAGAGGTATACGAGTTTCTTGTTTTTCTCTTTTTGTAGGTTCGACTTGTATCCTTTTAAGGGCATGCTGAGTTTGACTTTTGTTTTTTACTTCTTATTTAATTTCAGGTTCAAAGTGATCATTTTGAGGAATTTTTCGCACCCGAGCTGGACAAACATGGATACCAGGCACTTTTTAAGAGGAGGACTGCCGAGGTTTACAATGGCAGTAATCAGACGATTGATGGATGTGCTACATTTTTCCGCAGAGATAGATTCTCACATGTGAAAAAATACGAGGTTTGTTGGTTTCTACCTAAATCTGATTGTGCATTAAATTTTTACCTCAAATTTTCAAACGTGACATAATATTGCATGCACAGGTTGAGTTCAATAAAGCTGCACAATCATTAACCGATGCTTTGGTTCCTAATGCCCAGAAGAAAACAGCTTTAAATCGATTAGTCAAGGTAGCTTTATTCATGGAAATCACTTGCTTTGTTTCTATGTTTTTAACTTTTTATATATATCTTTTGATTTCTGATGACAAACTACCGATTTTGTATTTAACTAGGATAATGTTGCACTAATCGCTGTTTTAGAAGCAAAGTTCAGTAACCAAGGTGTTGATAATCTTGGGAAGCGACAACTAGTTTGTGTGGTAAACATACAATAACAATTGAAGCTTATATCTAATATCAATATATCATTCACATAGTACGAATAAAATCTATGATACTGTTCACCAATTTATATTCTTTCTTCCATTTGGTTGTCTTTGGAGTGTAGGCAAATACTCACGTGAATGTTCAGCATGACCTAAAGGATGTGAAACTATGGCAGGTTCTCCTCTTTGCCTTACATCTCTCATCTTATTATTATCCTTTCAACGTTTCTACAACATAAAAGGAAAAAGGTTTTTTATTTCCTATTAAGAATTAAAAATGTGTTTGGTTGGCAAATGGTGAAGGTACACACACTGTTAAAAGGATTGGAAAAGATAGCTGCCAGTGCCGACATACCAATGTTAGTATGTGGCGACTTCAATTCAGTTCCAGGAAGGTGAGTGACTACTGTATATTGATTTATCAACATGAAAGTATTATTGATTTACTATCTTTATCAACTCATAGTTTTAAACTCAAATGCAGTGCTCCTCATGCACTTCTTGCAATTGGAAAAGTTGATCCAATGCATCCAGATTTAGCTGTAGATCCTCTTGGCATTTTGCGACCTGCCACCAAACTTACTCACTCTCTTCCCTTGGTAATTTATACATCTTCTTACTACTGGTTGATAATATCTTAGAAGCATGTGCTTTTTTAAGTATAATTCTATAATTTTTGCAGGTAAGCGCATACTCGTCCTTTGCTAGAATTGGTTATGAACAGCAGAAGAGGAGAGTGGACCCTAATACAAATGAACCATTGTTTACAAGTTGTACAAGAGATTTCATTGGCACGCTAGATTATATATTTTACTCAGGTATATGTATATCCTTTCTTTTTGCTTGTTACGCTGTCTTCATAATTTATTTTCTAATTTGGTTTTTATTTCTAAGAATAAGTTGATAAAAATGTCATGGGTTACAAGTCATCCTATTCTTGATAATGTCTTCATAGTTCTTGAAAGTGGAATTTGACATTGATTGACCTGGAAATTAATCAGTTATTAGAACATAAAAACTTAGCTGTGTTGGGTGTTGTGCTTTGAAAATCATCATCTTTGATATATCAGAATTTTCAGTTTTGTATGTTAAGATGAATAGATTCTGGTTCTGTCTTATTATCTAGTGTGACTGAGTCAGTCCAGGTTCAAACTGGCTGCAACTAGGGTTGCTAATCAGCCGAGCTTGAACTCGCTTGGCTTGATAGCTTGATGAGTCTCCATGATGAAGGCTTGGGCTCGGGTCAAGGGTTATTCTCGGAGAGCTCTAATATTCAATAAAAAGCTCAATTAGAATATTTATAGAAGTATAAGAGAAAAACCTGACCATATGTCTATAAAAATTCTAATCATAATAAATCCAACAATAACATTTGCAACTCCATTGTTATAGATACTTATACACACACTTATTACCTCTCTTTCTCTCTCTATACACACATACACACTATATATATATATAGATATATAATTACAAATTACTACAGTTATAATATAATATAAAGCTTGACAAGAGCTAGAGCTAGGCTCGACATATATTGAGTTTGTTTTATTATGCTCGAACTGAAAGTGGATAAAAACTAGGCTAGAATGAGTCAATGAGCTAGAGCTTGAGCGAAACTCAAGTTGTTTGATAAAAGCTTGACTCATATGCAGCCCTAGTTGCAACAAAACTGCTGCCAGAGGGTAAAATTAGTTTTACTTAAGACACCCCTATTTCAACCTTGATTGACCGACTTCTACTCCAGTGTTATAAAAGGCGTCTCCTCCTTTCGCAGGAACTATCTTTTTTGGTCACTTTAATTTATTGAATTTTCTTACTTAGCCACACACTCAAACAAACAATTTGATATTATTAGATTATTACAACTTAAAACAGCAAAAGCACATCCAAACACTCCCTTTTACAACTTGTTAAACTACAACTAAATTTTCAAATTCACATAATTACTTCCAAAACACACATCCAAACCGTCCCTGATTAGTCATTTTAATGCAATGTTCAGCGGATAGTTTAACTGTGGAATCACTGTTGGAGCTTCTGGATGAGGATAGCTTGAGGAAGGATACAGCACTTCCTTCTCCAGAGTGGTCCTCTGATCATATTGCACTCTTAGCTGAATTTCGGTGCAAGCCACGCACTAGACGTTAATGCAATTTAGGCAAGTATTTTCTCATTTTATGATTAAAACAATCAAGTAATGCATATAAACGATGTTATCATGTGAATGTGATTATTTGCAGATCATGTTGAAGGATAAATAATGAAGATAGAATGTGAAAGGAAAACCAATGTAAGTGAAAGGTGTGAAAATAGGTAGATTTTGTAGGGAATTTGTGCAATGATCTACTTACTTACTACTCTGTATCATGCTACTGTTGACTCAGGAAAAATCAATCATGTTCAGTTTCTTTAGTTTTTTTCTGAATAGAAATATAATTTCAGCAGAGTAACTTTGTCATTGACCCATGAGTTGAAGAAGTTTTCTCATGGCGGGGGATATAGAGGAAGATTTTTTTATTTTAAATTGAAATTAGTTAAATACATAGCCTACATGGAACTGAATACATAAGTTGGAAGGACGTTTTGCTTACTGTTCTTGTTTTAGTGTTGATTTATTCTGAACATTATTCATCGTTTCATATTAGTTTTGATGGTTCGGCTTTTGGCAAAATTCCATGACTACCGATTCTTATCGTTACAGATTATTATTGGTGATATTTTCTTTGGCGTTAAAGTTTATCATATTATAGATTTGTTGGAAAATATAGAAGTAATGAAGATGATGGATTGATTAGTTGAATTCCTCTAATTTGTTATTGTTTAAGTGTGTTGTGGATAATCAAGTTAAATGATAGGGGAGACTGGCGTCTGTGTGGTATTTAAGTATCAATTTGGACAGACAATTGCTGATTATGAGTTATGAACAGCAGTTTGAAAAATGGAGAGTGATATGATGCCGGCGGGAAAAAAAAATGAGTGGAGAAGACGCCCATACCCAATGCTTGTAGTTGTAATGCTTGTAGTTGTAACTTTTCGAATATATTCGAGTTACCTTTGTATATATTATCAGAGAGAGAAGATACTTGTACTAAGCGAGTTTACTGTTTGGAAATTGGGGGATGTGAAGGAATGCATATATAACTTGTAAAAACAATTTGTACAAGCATCTCTTTAATCACATACAATTGTATCTAACAATTTTTTTTCTTTTAGGGACGTTTGTTGTCATTTAGTGGTTGTTCGTATGACATTTTGTACACCAACTCTCCATCTAAAAACATATTATACAAGTGCTGTATTCAGGATCAAGTTTGTTGAAGAAGCAATTGATGTGATCACGTGAACCATCAGACAACTTATAAATTTCAATACATGGGATCTCTGACCTCCAAAACCATGTGTTTTTAACCTTTTGGGGATCATTGCCCTATCGAAAATTTGACTTCTTTTTTTACTTCTTTGTATTTCTCGATTTGAGGTCGGGAAAGAATTCAAACATGGTTGGTCATTGTCTAGGATTAAGACTCTGCGGCTGCTGATTTCGAGTTTAGAAGGGGTTGCAACGCCTTCACAACAATCGTCATATTTGGCCGAAAATCTGCCTCATACTGGATACATAGTGCTGCGACTGCTGCCAACTGAGATTCGAGATAATCACAAACACATTTTAGCTTCTATTCGTTCTTCTAACATTTTCATTAAAGGTGACAAGATGAGCCAAAACAAGCTAGGTTAGATTGACTCACCAAACTTTTTGTCTCTCTTTTTCTACGTTACTTATGTTTGCAAAAACAATAACTTTGACAAAGAAAAATCTAAATGTTCGAATACAAAAGTATTAGATGACTTTCATTTCTTGATGACTCACTTGACACGACCTATATTTGACTATTCAGAAGTAAATGGGTAGTAATTGTCACCTCTAATTTTCACTCTTTGAGATGTGATCATAGGTCTTATTTACTATGTGAAAGTCAAGATGTGACCCATAAAATGAAGAGAGTTGTTAGATATGAAGTGGACCTTAGCAACTGCCTTTGGAGGGAAATCATTGTTTAATTTGGGATCAACACATTGCTTTACTTTGTCCTCGCTCAATCTTGGAGTTGCCTGTTACAAGCATACCATTAGCAATACGAGTATGCATACAATGTTTCCAGAAAAAAGTCTCGTGTTTATTCGAAGTCAACCTGATAGTCTTCATGTTTAAATCTGTTCTGTTTTCTAAATTTTTAACGGTCTCAATGGTATTAAATGTATTCGCTTCCTGTTACGATGTACAGACTAATGTTTTTTTTTCATAATAATTTTCTATCTTCAGGTTATAAAGCGACTAACTTGATGCTCAAAAGTCAGATATGGCCTCTTTTTGGGACACAGGATTTTGGGTAGCAAAACATACCCATGTAACAAGACTTTGTTGTCCTTTAGGCATCGTGTGATCCACAGGTTTCCTTCCTGTTAAAAGTTCTAAAAGAACCACCCCAAAGCTGTAGACATCGCTCTTCTGAGTTATCTGTCCTGTCATAGCATATCTGAGTAAAAACACATGAATTTCTATCAAACTTTTGATGAAATTAACATATAACAACATTCATATTATCATTGTGAATGAGAAAAAAAAAACAACAGTAAGACTTACTCAGGAGCATGGTAACCAAAAGTTCCCAAGACTCTTGTGGAATGCAGCCGGGCTGCGTTGTCAGAAGACAAATTGCTCAAGCTGAAATCGGCTATTTTGGATTCAAAATGATCAAACACAAGGACATTGCTTGACCTTACATCACAATGAACTATTGGAGGCTGAACCTTTTCATGTAGATATTCAAGACCTCTTGCTGCACCATAAGCAATTTTAACTCTCTGGCCCCAGTTGAGAACTTCACCAGGTTCTTCACCACCTTTTTTCCCTACAAATAAAACCATATCATCAATTCTTAATCTCAAGTAAAAAAAGTAAACAGAAATCTAGTATTGAGTTACTGTTTACCATGTAATATCTCATGCAAACAGCCCATGGTTGCATATGGATATACCAAGATTCGGTTTTTCTTCTCCAAGCAATAACCACGTAATTGAGAAAAGTACTCATTCTTAAGTCTTGAAATCAAAGATAACTGCATATACCCGAAACAGAATGTAAAGTATCAATTGCAAAACCATACATACTAATAATGCACATAATGTGTTACACTTCATCTGGTCACTACTAAGTTAATGAAATTCTCACTTTTTCTTTAAAATCAGATTCGGGATCTTGTAAATAGGATGTATCCAGCTTCTTTATGACTACTTCTTCCCCGTTGTTTAGCTTTCCATAGAAAACCCGGCAATAAGAGCCTTCTCCGATTAAAGATTTTGAACCAAAATTATCTGTCATCTTATTTAGTTCATCCAATGTCAATAATGGTGCTTCAATTGTCAACCCCTTTTGAGGAGCCCCATTTTTTGCAGCTCCACTCCTTGGCTCTCTCATACTGCCTACATCATATCACTACAATCATATTATGTTCCATGATGATTATGTATCCGACATCCATACAAACGATAACTACAGCATGCATCTTATCACCTTCTTAGCATAATTTATTTAAAAGAATGTGATGTTTTGGTTATTAATAATGATTTAGGACAATAAGAATATACCACAATAAGGGGATCCTCGAGGTGGCGCTGTATTACAATTGTTTGCGGTTGCACTGTCATGCGTGTCTTTGTTCTGTTTCTTCTTCCTACAACAGCACGGCATCCTTCAAATTGAAGCCACAGCTTCCCACAATATTCTCTCTTTTATCTATAATATTACCGAATCAAATATCTGCATGCAAACATATGATTCAAACCAAGAAAATCTTGATCAAACAAAGGGGGATATGATTCGGCCAATTCGAAACCACTCCCACCAAACATTCAAATATATCTTCAATCCCAACCCCACCAGGTGATGGTATTGCATAGTAAAACTATGGGGAACACGATTTCAAAATTGATAAAAGAAACAAATTTGATTAAAAAATCTCGAGCAACCAGTGAGGCATTTACACAAACACCTGGTACCCACAAATATATAAACAATGTAAAAGCAGAGGATGAATTAAAACATGAAATTGACAAAGAACGTTGCTGCCAGCATACATACATACCCCATAATCATAAATTGAATCCAACGAAGCAGGCAAGAAGAGAAAGAAAGCAGAAAAAGGTTGGTCGATTCTTTTCCTGTTTCTCTCTCCTCACACTCGCCGGATCGGACAGAAAGTTGAAAACAAAGGTATGATCAATATCTGGTTCAACGGGAATCTGTTTCTGGTTCGAGTATTTCTACCACCCGCCAAAAACGGGTGTTATGTTCCCATCCTTTTGTTTTACACAATTGACGTATGTTTAATAAAACTTTGATATTTTTTTTCCAAATTTTATTCCTATAGTCCTCTAAAATAAACTAAATTAAATGTCGGTGTGATACATGAATTTATTTAAAACATAATAAATATTAAACATTAATAAAAATATATTATATAATTATAAAACGTGAATGTAATGAGAATTTAAAAAATAACAATAAGCATCGTCAACACTTAGACAACGGTGGGAACATTAACACAAGGGGCTATCATGATACGAATATACGTAATTGTATTTTTTGTACAAGTAATCGATCATCATTATTACAATTAGAGACAATAAGATTAAGCGTTTATTTGTTATAATTAAATAATTAGAACGATTATAAAATATTTTAGAATGATAAAACAAAGAATTTATTAAATATGATATTTTAAAATATTATAAAGAGTAAATATGACATTGTAAATTAAGGTGGCTAAAATATGATATTTTGGGGTTTAAATATATGAAATTATCTTTAAAATTTTTGGTTTAAACTAAAATCAAAATTTACTCTTATTTTGACCAACAAAGTGAAAATTGGATTTTATTTTTTATAAAAATGGATGGACAAGATTTGATAATTAACATTTTTATCTAAATTTAATGACTAGGATGATCTAATAGATTTTATTGAAGATAGTTTTTAATTTTTATTAGAAGATTCTCTTGCACTTATGGAAGGGTTTATTTGAAAACTTTTCTTATTACGTAAACCAATCTTGGTCATTGATTAAAATAAGTTAATGGCTAGTAATGGGAGATAGTTTATTAATGACTCATTAATAGAGATATTTTGGAATAGTCAAGCCTCATTAAATAATAACTCTTCCATCCAGACGTATTTCACTTTTGGGTTAACATATTAATGACTAAAATACCCTTATTAATCCGTCATTAATAAGCATTAATGATGATTACAAATTGTTCTCGAATGACATTCTATGTATAAATAGATGATAGATTCATGCAAAAAGTATTTATTTTTATGAAAATTACAAGAAACATTTTAGGCCATAGGAAGAAAATATAAGTGGGCAAGGTTGATTAGGGCAATCTATTTATTAACATAAAAAGACAAGGATTTTAAGTTAAACAAATAAGGGTAGATAAGACATTTCCCTTTCCAAATCATAGCAACATAGCCCTAACCCCCTCTCCCTGTCATTTATTTCTCCCCATCTATTCTCAAATCCGAAGACCCTCTTTCTTCTCACAACCTCGATCGCTGTTGGCCACCTGCCACCCTCTATTACCGTCGTCTGCAAGCCACCCAACTCGTCATCCGCGGAGCACCACCACAGATTTTGAACCTTCATCATCACCTGCCTGTTGTAATCATCCGGCCTACTCTGTTGCCACAACTAGCGTAACCTACCACCACCGGCCACCATCATCACAGGCCACCGCCTCCGCCTCGTTCTACTTCCACCATCATCACAAGGCCATAACCACCGTAACAACATTTTTGTTGTTCATGTGTTTTTGAAGAAATACATATTCTTATTTTTTTTCTCATCCGTCTTTTACAATTTCTTATGTTATGAGAATGTGAATAACTAATTTAGTATGTAAATAATGTACTCGCTAAATTTCGCGTTTACTGTTGTTGATTAAGGGGGTGTTTGTTTAAGCTTTTTTTTAAGGGCTTAAGCTTATGAGCTTAAGAGCTTTTGAAAAAAAAAAGTGTTTGGGTTAGCTTATAACTTATGAGTTAATAAACTTCTTTTAAAAATGTAGAAAATAACCAAAAAGGGCTTCCTTACATTAGTTTATTAATGTATAATGACTAAAAAAAGGGTATAAAGGTAAAATTATAAAAATAAGCTCATATTAAAGAAAATAAGGTAGTTCAAGATAGCTTATGAAAAATGGCTTATTTTGTTAAAAATAAACCAATAAATTTAAGCTAATAAGCTTAGCCAAACACCTAAAACATAATAAGCTCAAAATATAAGCTCATAAGCCAAAATAATAAACTTAAACAAACACCTCCTAAATCATTTTAGGATATGATCATGAGAAAAGCTCCGGCAGGATAAAGACATCTCATTTAGCAATAGACATTTTTGTTGATAGTTCATTTAATTAATTATTGTGAATTTAGTACTAACACCTTTAACTATTTTGTAACTAACTCTTTTGTTGATTGAACATTTTATGACATGTAGTTCCGGACACGAAACCCGGTCACTAATATTGATGGAATTATTGTAGAATATTTATTTTGATTTACATTTATATATGCATATCTCTATATCAATTTTTTGGGGCGTTACACTATTATTTCAAATACAAAAAAGTGATAGGATCGAAATTTGAGAACCATCCTTATCGCAAGTATTGTGGGAACTAATCCGAGTCATCTAATTTTCCCTCTTTTAATTACATCACTCACTTATGAATTTATTTTATACACCTTGTCACACTTTATCCTTCAAGTTTTTCATCCATAAATTTCACTTATCAAATAAAAGTTGAGAATGGTTCTCAGTTTTTCACGGTACTTATAATAAGTATAGTTTTTAAATTAAGTCTCCCCTATGTATATATTGAAAAGTTTAAAAAAGAACTACGAGAACTGTTTGTAACATCATTAATGACTTATAAATAAAAATATTTTAATTATTTATATATTTACCCAACTTCAAATAAATTTCCGTTAACAAGTGAGAATTTATTTTTTCTAAAATTCATCATGAACGGTGTCTTTACCACTTCAATAAAAGTTGCAGGGGTGGGATGAAAATTACGGAAAGCTAAAGCCGGTGGAGGAGTGGAGATGCTAAGTTTAACAAGTGGATGATAGAAGCGGAGGTAGCTTCCGTGTGGGCCTTATGTCCCATGCCGTACTTATCATCCTTTATGCTAATTAATTAATTAATTATTACCGATTATTTAAATTTATTTATTTATTTCATACCAGCATATATAATAAGTTTCTTTCATAATCTTAAATGTGTAATAGATGCCACATGCACCCCAACTGTCATGTGATACATTTTCTTTAGCAGCAAGAAGGTAGAATGTTGAGCTTTAACATGACGATCACCATAGTCGCACTCGCATCTGAAAAATATATAAAAAACTAGCAAGATCCTAGAAAAGTTTACGTACATCAATCAAAGAGATAAAAGATGATTATAACACCACAATGCCCATAATAAAAAGTTACAATTAAATCTATAATTCATTTAAGTAAACAGTGTAGCTTGAACCTCATATGCAATTATCATTATTGAAGGTTTTATTATTATTAAACACCACTTCATTTCTATGCTTCCAAATGAACCAAATCACACACCCGCCGACAACTTCTAGAAATTTCTTCCGTTTATTTGTTTGTCCAATCTCCTGCAAAGAATTTCTTCTGTTTATTTGTTTTTCCAGCCTTCTATCAGGCATGTCTTTAAAATGTGCAAATGAATTGTACATGGCCTATCTTTTATATACATGTGATGGTGTATATAATTTTATAATTATTTATCAAGATTTGAGCGATTTCAAACCTTTTGTTTTCAAAAAAGTTAAAGGGCTTTGATAATAAAGATCTTAAGTCGTGTTGTAAACGTTTTAAAGAGGCATTTAAATATAATGGATGATTAGATCTTGATATATAGAAATTCAAGTAAATGTAGCACCTATAGAATTTTTTTTCTTAAAACTCAAGTTGTTGAACTTACTTACGGTTCAGAGTATTACAAAAAAGACTGAATAGTGATTTTTGTGTATTTATGTTATACCAAAGAAAAAGTGATGCTACTATGGTTTACAAGTAAAAGAAGATAATAGTTGTAAAAAAAATAACATAATAAGAGAAAAGTACGTCAGATAAATCGGTATTGGTTTAAATATGGGTTAAGTTGGTCTAATTTTGCCTCCAACTTGAAGGCCTCTTTCAAATTTTGTTCTTGGCATTTGATTAATGAAAGTAGCTATAATTTTCAAATGAATATATATTTTTCTTTCGACACTTTATGGGTTTTGTATAATTTTCAACTTAAATGTTGTATGCTACAGTATGATAATCAATAACATTAAGAATAACTTGGAATTTATTTACTTTTATTTCTTGAAGACATTTAATTTAAATATATATTTATATATTTAATTTAAATAATAATAAATGATTGTGATGAAATCTCTTTTATTTTGAGGCGTGTATCCAGCGAAAAACTAACAACCGATACATTTTCTGAATTTATTTAAAAAAACAGAAATTTAAATAAAATTGAAAGCTCCTCGCTTTCCGAAACAACAAACGTCGGCTTCTCCATCATCTCCTTCTTTCTCTCTCTATAAACAGAGTCCAAAAAAGGACTGCATCCTCTCTGAATCTCTCTCTCTCTCTCTATATAACACACACACACACACACTCCACTTGTGAAAATCACGCTATTTTACATCTGGGTGTTCGCCACATTTTTCATGGCAGATTCAACTAAATACATACCCATTAATGGAAGAACTTTCGTTTCCGATTTGAAGTTGAAGAACATCTTTACTTTTCGTACCAAAAAAACGAGAGCTTTTGCTTACGTATTCATCGCTGTTTTCGTTGCTGTTACTTTTTTCTTAGCATTTAATCCTTCCCCAGATCCTTCTTCTCCATGGTTCTCTAATATATTCACTGGTAGAAGCATCAGTACAAGTTTCCAAGCCAATGGTACAACAACAACTTCTTCTTCATCATCATCTTCTTCTTCTGACGCTTATGGGTCTGCTAGATCTCAGTTCTCTTCTGTTTATTCTTACTTTTTCCCTTCTAATTCTTCGGAAACAAATCAAAATTCTACTATTACTTTACCCAATTCCAATGCCACTATATCTAGATCTCGTACTACGAATCTTGACGAACCCAATGTGATTAAAGATCCCCCAATTGCTCAAAATCAAACTCAAAACAATGGCTCGAATCACACCACAACTGGGTCTCAACCAAATCAACAAATATCGAACCAGACTGCAATTGGGGCTCCACCTTCGCAACGAAGTTCGAACCAGACTACTAAATTAGTGCCGAATTTGGATACTGAATCGCATAAATCAGTGCCGAATAATGCTACCGAAAATAGGGTGAAACCAAGTCCAGCCCCCCAGGAATCAGTGCCGACATTTTTGGGAAATGGTTCTGGAAGTGGGCCCAGTCAAAGAATGGAAGAAAAAGGCAAACTAAATAATGTTGCTTCATCTTTAGGAAAGAAACAGGATAATAATGGAATGAAACAGGGATTTCAAGATTTGGTGAGGAATTTAGTCGACTGTGATTTGTTTGATGGAGAATGGATAAGAGATGAATCATATCCATTATATAAACCCGGTTCTTGTTCATTGATTGATGAACAATTCAATTGTTTCTCCAATGGTAGGCCTGATTTAGGGTTTCAAAACTATAAATGGAAGCCTAAGGGTTGCACTATACCAAGGTTAGTGAAATTCTATACTAAAAATTCAGTTATCATCAATTTTAGTTTCTGAGTATCTTTGATTATTATTTACCATTCAAGTTCATAGCCCTTTTATTATTAAGGTTTATACTCCATTGATCACTGAGTTAATCAGTTGGATACTGTAAAGTCAACAGTTTTCTTGACTGGTTGTATTATTTTGTGTTAACAGTCTCATTTTTTCATGGATATCTTTCACAGATATTACTTGATCTAATTCCTCAGTTTAAGTAATAGGTTTAATATATTATATTGAAATTTTCTTTGAATTTTGGATTTTTTTAGTTTTATTGTAGTTAAAAATTGAATTATTTGTTTATATATTATACATATGTATGTATGTATGTATAGGTTAGATGGAAAGCAAATGCTTCAATTGTTGAGAGGAAAGCGGTTGGTTTTCGTCGGCGATTCTCTGAATAGAAATATGTGGGAATCATTAATTTGCATCCTCCGAAACTCCATTACAGATAAATCCAAGGTTTATGAAGCCTCTGGGAGGCATCATTTTAGATCAGAAGCTTCTTATGCATTTGTATTTAAGGTATGTCACTCTCTTTTACATTGGATTTTCATTGGATTGCTTGAAGTTTGCTTCGTTTTCAAGATTTTGGTATCAAATGGTAGGATTATAACTGCACAGTGGAGTTCTTTGTGGCACCATTTTTGGTTCAAGAATGGGAAACTAAAGACAAAAACGGAACAAAAAAGGAGACACTTCGGCTCGATTTGATCAGTAGTTCAGCTGATCAATACAAAACCGCAGACGTTGTTGTCTTCAACACCGGACATTGGTGGACTCATGACAAGACGGCCAAAGGGTAATCTCAAAATATATCTGTAGTAAATTCTGTTCAGAAATATCATTTTATTGTAGCCATGATTGTTATAAAATCTTTGTTATGAACTCTTCAGGCAAGATTATTATCAAGAAGGTGGCCATGTTTACAGCGAGCTTAATGTTCTAGAGGCGTTCCGTAAAGCCATGACAACATGGGGAATATGGGTCGATTCTAACATAAACCCTACAAAAACTTCGGTTTTCTTCAGAGGTTATTCTGCATCCCATTTCAGGTAAAAACAAATTTTCGGTTGTCTTTTGCAGAAATACTATTTTCTTGCCCAAAACCCTTCAAGGTTACACACACACAAACACATGTTAAGATGTTTAGATTTGTGTTTTAGTAAACTAATTATAATAAAACGCTAATATTTGAATATCTGGTAATTTACGCTAAACAATTACGTTTAGATCAATCACTCAATCAGATTCACACCAGATATTAGTCTGTAACAAAACTGTTTTTTTTTTAATCCAACAGGTTATAGTTTAGGTTGTTAATCCAGAGTTGAGTATCTTACATTCTAACCCTAGTGATTATCGATTGTAATCTTGTCTCGAGTCTTGGAGATATATTCCATATTGACAACAACAAGAGGCCATAAATTCATTCTTGTTATTGTCGTTTAGGGAGTGAATATCGTCTTTTTATGTTTTGGACAGTGGAGGGCAATGGAACTCAGGTGGAGCGTGTGACCATGAGTCAGAACCCATCAAGAACACAACATACCTCACCCCATATCCGGACAAGATGATAGTTTTGGAGAAAGTTTTCAGAGGAATGAAAACCCGAGTTTCGTATCTTAATATCACAAGATTAACGGATTTCCGGAAAGATGGCCACCCTTCAATCTACCGGAAACAACATTACTCGGCGTTGGAAATAAAAAGGCCACTGCTTTTTCAAGATTGCAGCCATTGGTGCTTACCTGGTGTTCCTGATGCTTGGAATGAAATCCTTTATGCTCAACTTTTGGTCAAACAATACCAAAAGCAACAGAAGATGTGAATTACACTTTTTTTATGCTCCTTTTTTAAATAGGGATATAGAAAACAAATAAGAATATAATCACTTTTTTTTTTAGTTTTTATTTTGGAGATTACATACTGTTTATATTTGTAAAGAGATCGAAGATAGCTTTGCTAGCTGATTAAAATTTACTAGATGGATGGTCTTTTTCTTTGTTATATATTATTATATAATTTATTTATTTCCAATTTTTTCAAAGGGAATTCTTAGGATTGTTGAATCATGTGATAGATAAAATAATGGGTGTGTGATTATTATAATATATTTGCTAGCTGTAGTGTAGTTTTGGTCTTTTGGATGATGCTATAATAATGAACTTAATGGTCAAGATAGAGTCAATGGTTAGAAAATATGAGTTGTATTTCTTAGGTAGATCTTTTATTTAGCTTATTAGTTTAGTGAGTACTAATGCTACGTATCATTCATCAATAAGAATAAATATTAAAAAAAATCAATCATAAAACTAGATGCATGTGCCGACTCTTCTTGATGTGTGGTGCAATCGTATATCCTACGAAAATTTTTGAAGAACAATTTCTTAGTTTTAAAATAGTGTTACTCCTTTGTGTACAACACAAGGGATGGACGGTTTAGTTTATTATTTGGCTTGAGTTTATTATGATTTTAAATTAATAAATATTTATTATTAATTTTACTACTTAATTTATTATATAGTTTGAACTATATTATTATAAATTAAAATAAAATTATAAGCTTAAATTGATAAACTTAAAAATAACTTGATCCAAACACCTACTTAACAGTCCGCCTCTTTTTTTATTAAAAAAATAAATAAATAAATCGAGCATAAGATATATGCAATATATATTGTAATTATACTTTTGAAATTAATGCAGATTTTGATTCTACAATTATCTATCTTCCACGTGGGATGTTTCATCATATATTATTTTTTTGTAAATCATGTGGTTAAGTATTCTAAAAATATTATTTATAGCTACATTTTTTAATTACAATTAATTACAGAGATCAATTTATAACTTGTCTAAATCAAAACAACAAGTAAAGATAACGTACGTACGTATGGTTGTATCGAATGACAACGTACGTACGTTTTGTTTTAGAGCCTCTAAGTCTAATTTCACATACCCGACACCATGAATCAATCAATTATAACTTTTTATCACCTTTGTTTCAGTTTTTTTAGTCATTTATTTGATTTCATTATCAATTTTAGAGACCAATCACAAAACAAGTTTCATACATCATTTAGATACTTGGAAATCAATTACATTTTAATTATTAGCTGTACGATTTAATTATGGAGTTAATATTGTTAATCGTATAATTGATTTGAAGACCTATATGATTTAATTACCCAAAAAATAACTGTCTTTTAACTATTAATAGTACTCGATTCAATGTTCCACGTGTTGTTCAAAAAACTGATAAATATTAATAAAAATATATTAAATAAGTATAAAATAAAAAATAAATAAGAACTTAAAAAATGATAATAAACGACGTCAACACTTAGTCTAACTATGCAAGCGTCAACGTAAGGTTAAGAACAGACATGACGGTGTAAATATGGTATCATCATACGTCAAAGTTAATTTAATTAAATGATTAAATTTATTTTATTAAATAAAGAATTATAGTGAGATTGAAAGTGAAGATTGAATCGACTTGTAAGGGAGTGGTAAAAGGGAAGCAATGTCGGTGATGGATCCGATGAAAAGTGGGGTCTCCATCCGCCAGGGAGAAGAAGCAAGCATCACCGACGAAAACCACCACCACAACTTTCCAAACGTAGGCACAGACACAGCTAATTAAGTCTCACCACATGCTCCCCACATTTAATGCTTTATTTTTTTTATAAACCAATCCAACCCATTAATTAGATTTATTTTTATCAATTTCATCTAAACATTTTTATTTCTCTTCATACTAACAATAATACCAATTTATTTTTTATGCTACGGATTAACTATCAATATATTAGGAATAGCATAGCTTTTTTTTTCTCTTTTCTTTTATGGATTAGGAGGAGTATGCTACCTACGTAGTTTCTTTATATTTTATGCTCTCAATGTATCAAAATACCATGTAAATCTATGTGTGTATATATAAAATGTAAAATTACTAAAATATATATCATCCCGTTAAATAGTATATCACGATCTCGTGATTATAGCATAGCAATTCAAAACATAAAATCGATCCGGTTGCTCCATTTGACTACAATGCCTATAAAAACAATCAAGCATCACAACAATCCTGGGATGATGATGATGATCACGATGTTGACGAGGATGATGAGGAAGATACCGAATAGTTAGTTTAACAACTTAAAATATTAGTTAGAGGATGATGTGTTAGCTTAACAACTTTAAGTACTACTAAACTTTGAACATTGGTTTTTTGTTTTATGAATTATATTGTTTGTGTTGATCTATGATTTGTTAAATTTGGTGCGTCAAATAAAATTTTAGGACAAAAATGCGAAATTTGAAGCCTTTAATCACGATAGAATGGTCTCTAAAAGTAGCTATTATTTTTTGTTATAAGTTACTTTTTGATACCACATGTAGTCTCTAAAAGTAATTACTAATTAAAAGAAAATTTGTTTTTAGAGACCAATTGTCGTCTCTAAAAGTACCAACCTATTAAATTAAAAATTGTTTATAGGGACGAATTGTCGTGGCAAAAAATAATTATTAACTTCAATTAAAAATGACTTTTAGAGACAAATTGTCGTGGCAAAAAGAAATTAATAATTACTTTTAGAGACCACATGTCGTGGCAAAATGTAGTTATTTTTAGAGACAACGACATGTTGTCTCAAAAGATACTTTCAGAGACGGGACTTTTAGAGACGATAGTCGTCTCTAAAACCCTTTTGAGACGACTTCCAGACTTTTTGACACGACTTTTGTGGTCTCTAAAAATCGTTTTTCTTGTAGTGAAAGGAGGGTGGTCATGACCTTGATATTATTAGAGATAATGTACGTTAAGGTCTAGTATAGGATCATTCAGTCAAATTGTATAGGACTATGGTCTAGAGGGTTTCATAATATGGTTTCTATTTGTAGTTTATAAATATTTATATATATTTAGGGTTGTGGCCATATATTCTCATTTCTTCCTTCTCTCGCCACCTCTTCACCACACCCCCTTTCTTGCTTGAAGGCCACTCTTAGCCATCACCTTTGCATGATGGACATCGGCGAACCTAGTAGCACAGGGTAACCTATGCTAAACCTTAACTTTTTATATATAGTGTTAATTTTTTAATGTAATTTTTTTTGTATACAAGTGCTTCCTTCTTGAAAATTTCAATATTTGTACAAGTGATGAAGTGGCGTATATAACATGTGACAACTAATGATTTATATAATTAACAACAGAGTTAGCACGTTATATTTACAAATCATTTAATATGTATTTTGTTTATTTTAATGTTTACTTTTTTAAAAAAAATATAGTATATTTAAAATTTGATAGTAACTTGGTAAATTTGTTGTAATTTCTTAAAAAAACATTTAAAATTCTCAAATTAAAATCAAATTAGATGCATGAACTCGAAAGTTCTTGGATTCATCATTGTCAAGAGGGCAATAAAATAACTTATGGTTTTCGAGAGGCACTGTTATTGTGTTACTGATGGCGATAGATCACAAAATGTTAAACATGTAAGGTAAAAGAGATGAGATGATGGTTGGAGGTTTGAATTGTGTGGTTGAGGGCTGAGAATTATAGAATTTGGTCATTAATGTTCTTCTCAGATTATTATTTTGGTAGTTCGATGTTGTATATCAACATAAAGCAATAAATGGAGTCCCTGGTCAAAAAAGTTTAGTCAAATTTAGTCATACAAATAAAATGTCTGTTATAACTTATAAAGCTTAAATAAATTAAGTTTATAAATAAATCAATATACGTGCATGCTTATATATCACATAGGTGAATTTCACTTAACATCGTCAAATCCAATTTCATTCAAAGCAGTTAACAAAGTCAAATTCGTGGCAAAACAGTCAAAGTAGCCAACAAAAGTCAGATTTGAGACCAAATGTATAAATTACCATCGACAACACATAAAGAAAAGTAAAAAAAACGCAATCGTAGTGAACAGTCGGTCAAAATAGTCAACATTAGTAATGTAGGTCAAAGTCATTAGACAGAGTTAAAAAGTTTGTCAAAAGAGTAAGCAATATTATTAATAAGTGAAAATCTAAAAATTTGGTGAATAGAGTAAATCTTTATCTTTAATATTTAAATATAAATGAAGACTAGAAATCCTATCTGTTCCTTTTGATTAATTTAAATCTCAACCATTTAATAATATTAAAATTTGATTTTAATTTTTTATAAGTCAAAGTTTTTTACTTATTTATATTTTAAATTTATTAAACTACCAAATTTAAATCCTGTATGAGCCCGTCAGTTATCATGTGCATTGTGCAAGTCCAGTCCATTGAAGTCTTTCTTTTTTTTAGTTTGAGCCCACTTTCAAGTTTCAAATATCTTCCCACTTGATTGATGATATAATACTTTTTAGATTAGATGTTCAAGGGTTATAAAACAATATTTTTGTCACTATAGAATAGATTGTGGTAGTCTTTACTTCCAGGTTTGCATAATAGTATAGATAAAGTTAAGAAACAATTAACATATAAGGATGTAATTTTACCATTGTAGCTAGAATTCAGTGGACTTTAGGGCATGCCACCAAGTTAGGGAATGAGGATCAAGGGGGAGTCGCCCCTTTCTGAGGTTTTTAAAAAAACAGTGCATTAGAAGGATATTTTAGAATTACGAGCTCAGCCTGCTGAATTTTGTATCATAGAGTTCGCGCCATCCTAATCCATTATGCAAACTTGTTGCTAGACGGATGATAAAAATATAATCAGCTGCATTCCTCACAAAAAACAAGTCCAATATCCAAAGGCCTCAACTTGAGCTGATCTAAAACCTCAACTTGAGCCTGCTGAATTGGACTTGGAACCATCCTTCATAAATGTGTTTAAGTAGAGAGTTTTTAATTACTTCATGTTTGTTTTCAGATTTGGGTTTGTCTATAGATGAAGCAGGCAGTTGTGGTTAATAGGAGGGGTGAAGTCTAAACATTATAAACAAACCAAAAGTAAGGTTGAAACAACCAAATTGCTTACCATGAGCGAAGCAAATGATGACATTCAGCACACCCTTCCTAACAACATCCACGCCATGGACGAAAACCATCAATAAGTAGGGATCACCCGTGTAGTTATCCAAGTTACAAGTATAACTTACTCGTATAGTCGTTTTTATAGAAATACATGAATTCTAACTCCAAATACCCAATGTATGTTTCTTAGCTCCGTCACTGAAAGCAACCACACTCGTAAATAGATGTAGTGAAACTAGGGACGAGAAACTGGAAACCAGAAGCAACTTCTTCATAATTATGGAAAAATTGGAAATTATTCAGGCATAAGGAACACAGTTTATGAAGAAAAAGCTAAAGGAGTTATTTACAAGAAAGGCGCCCGCTTGTAACGGATCAGTAGCCATGTTTTTTCATCATCAACAAGCGGAAAACCATTGTAACAAAGGTACTTAAAAGACATTTCCAACATAGTTAAGATCAAGAAGTCACCCGGTGATTCCCATGGTTTACACAAAAATATATGATAATCAATGAAAAGCCCCCCCTTTTTTTCAATGTTTTAGTTCAAACGCCGTCTTCTGGGAGCAGAAGAATCACCACTATCAACATCCGAGACCCTTGAGGATTCATTTCTTCTTCTGGAGGAAGAAGTAGATAAAGATACTCGTGAATCTATTTCAGCTGCGGTATCTACTGTTTGGCTCTCAGATTGTATAACAGCAGCAATACTTGACACAGAATCCCGATCCTCCATTGATGGAGTCTGTTCTTGATGATTGTGAAATGGCTGAACCATAATGGGATTTTGATTTTGTTCAGTTCTCAATCCTCTAGAAGTTAGATACCGATTTAATAACAGGTTGTTTCTCTCTAAGATTTCCCCCGGATTTTCAGGAAGAAAAGAATGGCCATTAACCAAATCACGGGTCAGATCAAATCTACTCCCAAGCCTGATGATCATTTCCTCCATTGGCCATGTAAAGATGTTTCTTTGAATAGTTTGCCTCCCACTATCAACTCTCTTTGCTTGGGGTCTATGAGGGATCTTGAGACTTGAATCTTCCTCAACTACACGAGTCGGGTTTCCACGTCCGTAAATTGGAGTTACTGTTTTTGTGGTCATTTCCCCCTTACAAATTGGACATTCTTTTACATCAGAGTGAATATGGAGCCATCGATAAAGACACGGCCAACAGAACAAATGTCCACAACAAGTCACAACAGGGTCACTTGCCATATCCAAACAAATATTACAATCGAAAAAACCGCCTTCATTTTCATTACTTTTCACAACATCTTCTTTCCCTCCAACAATATTGTTTTCTTGGTAGGCATTACTATTATCACATGTTTTGGTCACCTCTGGCGAACTCCCGCCAGCAGCCGCCATGCTTCCCTCCCCGGTTTCTAAACCACTCCTACTTTCCATAGGGAAAAGAACAGGTCTCCATAAGGATCGCCACCGTTGCCTTGCCATGGTTCGATGTCCGATAGAGTCCCTTATGGGCCCATCCAACCAATCTTCCAAGTTCAAACCCCCAGGCTCATTCTCAACAGGTCCTAAATTTAGATCAAGATTCATTACATTCTGTGGTGTCTCGTCTCCCATAGCAAACAATCAATCCCCAGACGAATTTTCAGGTCAATTAAATCAAAGCCCTAACGGCTAAGTCATTAATGAAAGAAAGACACAGGCCCCAAATTTCTTGTAATAAGCTGAAGTAAAAGACAGAAACAGAATTCACATATAGCCTAATTGAAAACCCTAGTTTCCAAATTCGGTTCTAATTAACTAAAACCTGTTACTTTCTGATGAAATTGAAACATACCCAGATCGAAACCCTATGGTCAAAATACCGGAAAGCCCAAAGCTTTTGATGTCGTGATTTCAATGAGAGTCAAAATCACGAAACTGAAAAGTGCGAGCTAATAATAACAACAAACTAAACCTCAAGAATAGGAATCAAATTAGGGCTTAAATCAAGAAATAAAACAGTAGATGAGATCGAGACCTTAGGTGAGGCGACGTGAGAAACAGAGAATTCTTCGGCAACACGATCTAGATAATTTTGAGGCAAGTTACAGTTGAGTAGAATTGGAGACGCTGGGATCATAGAAAACACATTAAACTGGATTGATGCAAACCGAATGTATCGAGCTGGAGGGGAGAGATAAAGATACAGAATCGTGATGTCGATAATTTCGACTTTGTTAATATTGGGGATAAGGGTCGAAGCTTACACCAAATGATATTTTACTCCTTCCATACTTCCATTCCATTATTAGAAGAATGTTTGGTTGAGTTTCACTTGCAAGTTGCAAAGGCTACTCTCGAACAACCATACCCGTATCGAGTCTAAGGCCCGGTTAAATTTTGAATAATATTATCATGGCTAGGGATTATTTTCTAGAATGGTTCAATCACTCCACTTGGTCAAACATTTTCAATCAAGTTTCAATTTTTTTTCAAATAACTAATTATTGAGTTTAAGTTTGATAATGAATAACAGCGTGCAAAGTAGTTTCGTGATAGGCCTATATCTCTTCACAGTGTCGTCAGCTTCTTCATCTTTGCTTTCATCAACATCATTGGAGTCGTTTGTGTTTGACAACATAGATATTTATTTAAACTTTTGAACAACTGCTAGCTTCTAAGAAAAGAATTTCTTAACGAAGGTGCAAGTTCATGTCCATGAGCTTCAAACAAATAAGAACATGTGTATAAAGAGAGCGTGTAGGTTCATTATTTAGTGTTGTTTGATCCAACGATAATCGCGAATTTCCGCTTCAAACAGAGAAGTCGACTCTGGTCTGATTTATTTCTAAATTTCTTTCGTCCTAGACTTCTGTCAAAAGTGGAGGGGATATATTAGATTCTTGAAACTTACACCGGGTGTCAACATTCTCAATCCGTTCTCATTGTTCAAATTTTTTTTAAACAAAACTACACCTAAGTATCCGTTTGAGGTTAGGTGCATTTTTTGTTGTTGTTGGTTTTAACAATAACCTCAATGTTCTCAATCAGTCATTATTTTTTAAAAAAAACTTTAAACGAAACTGCACATAAGTATCTGGTGAGGTTAAGGAAATAGCAGTACCATGCAAATACTGTTATTATCTTGCTGATGAGATATCGTAAGTGGGATAAATTTGTTAAAACATTTGCATATCTACAAGACAAGGAATGAAAAAGTTTTAAGCGAACACAAGAAGCTACAACAAAGGATGCTTAATGAGCATTTGGTGTCCCAAAAGTCGTTGGAGGGTATTGCAAAACCATGAAACGAGCATATTCTCTACAAAGGAAGAAATATAATATACTAATACTAATATGATTTTAAAAGATCATGAAAATCATGTGAATTTAAAGAAAAAAATATTTTATCGTCTCCTGACGATGCCAAATGACGTAAAACGACTCTTTTGAAGTTACGTTGTAAAAAATCCAAAACAACATTATCTTAGATCTAGTGGAAATTACTAAAGTACATACCTGATCTAGCCTGTCAATAGGGCAGATCGGATCGGATCTTTTAAAGATCTGACCTGACCTGACCCGTAGACCCATTTAATTGTATTTGAATCTGACCCATTAGCATTAAGATCCAATTACTTGGATTTGGATCGGATCCATTACTAATAGATCTTTGACCTAGAGCGACCCATTTAATATTTTATTATTTATAGTATAATGTATCAAATATTTTTTCACCCACTATCCCACTCTACGGTCCATACCCCACCCCACCACACCGCCACCCCTACCCTACCCACCCCAACCCACCCTACCGCTACCCCCACGGACCACCGCCACCGTCACCGCCGGCCACCACCCGCCGCCGCCGACACCACCACCACCACCCACCGCCACAGCCGACACCGTCACCACCACCACCACCCGCCACAACCGGCCACCACCGTCACCACCACCACCTCCACCGTCAACTACCCACCGCTACCACCGTCACCACCACCGACCACCACCCGTTATCGCCGACACTGTCACCACCGTCGGCCACCACCCGCCGCCGCCACCATCACCGCTGCCACCGTCGCCGCCAGCCACCACTCGCCGCCCAACAACCGTCGTCACCTTCACCGCCGGCCACTACCCACCGCCGGCCACCACCCACCGCCGCCGCCGACACCGTCACCACCGCCACCTTCACCGCCGGCCACCACCCGCCGCTACCGCCACCGTCACAGCCACTGTCACCGCCGGCCACCACCAACCACCACCGTCGACACCGTCACCACCACCACCACCAACCACAAGCCGCCGCTATCGTTGTGGCCGGCGGTGGCGGCGGCGGCGTGTGGTGACCGGCGGTGACGGTGGTGGTGGCCGGCGGGTGAAGGTGGCGGCAGCTGGTGGTCGTCGGTGGCGGTGGTGGTGACGGTGGTGGTAACGGGGTCGGCGGTGGTGGTGGTGGTGGTGACGGTGTCGGCGGTGGCGGTGGTGGCCGGCAGTGGAGGTAGTGGTGGTGGTGGTGACGGTGGTGGGTGTCGGCCGCAGCAGCGGGTAGTGGCCGGCGGTGATGGTGGCTGCGGCGGGTGGTCGGCGGTGGTGGTGACGATGTCGGCGACGGCGGGTGGTGGCCGACGGTGATGGTGGCGGCGGTTGATGATTGGCGGTGGTGGTCAAAGTGTCGGCGGTGGCGGGTGGTGGCCGGCGGTGACGATGGTGGCGGGTGGTGGTGGTGACGGGGTGTCGGCGGCGGCGGCCGGTGGTCAGCGGTGTTGGTGGTGGTGATGGCGAGGACGGGTGGCGGGGGTGGTAATAGGCGACGGCGGTAGCCAAGGCGGTGGCGGGTAGTTTAATATTAAATTGATCGACCCAGACAGATCTTGGATCGATCCACGTAGTGATCCAATTAAATGGGTCGACCTATTGGATCTCTTATTGGGCGATGGATCTAATATTTGGACCCATTGAATCCAATAAATGGGGCAGATCGGATCGGATCTGGGGCAAGATCGGACCCATTGACAGGCCTAGGTCCTGATCTTGATGAATAATTTCTAGTATTTTTTTTAATTGTTTGTAATGCAGTTTTTTATAAATAAATTAATGTTATTTTTGTTTAATATCATATTATTTATTATTTTAATTAAAAAATAAAGAAAAGATTAACTAGTTGAAAGATAATCAATAATAGAGGTTAAAAGATAGAATGATTTTAAATTAGCCACACACAAAAAAGTGAGACGGGATACCATTTCTCATGCTCTAATGAGGTATACTCGCATTTCCCCTCACCTTCTTTTATGTTAGTGTGATACTGTGATATCACTCATCCTTTATTTATTTTTTAACTTAGAAAATACCCATTTTTCAATTTCTTCATCCCTATCTTATTTTTTATATACAAAAACGTATGTGTCTGAGGGAGATAGAGAGAGCATGTGTATGTGAGAAAGCTTTTGGGGAGGGACTGGTAGGAGGGCTGGCTTGTTTCGACGGCAAGGAGGTCGGTAGTGGTGTTCTTCACGGAATAGTATGGCCACATAGATAGCCCCCATGAGTCCGTGACTCCACATAACCATACATTAATACTCTTACAATATAAGGTTATATATATTAAAATTATAGGTTGTTTCAGAGAGAACCTGTCTAAACTCTTGAAAAATCAATCTAATAACTACAAAAACCGAATGCTATCATTATACTTAAAAAAAGATGCTCAAAAGCCCATACTTTCAGTTCTAATTTTTTTTTATCGCAATAGTATTAAAATTTAAAAAAATCTATAATAGCTTTCTACAATGCTGATTTTATAATGGCGATTATTTTTGGGAGTCCGGCCATTTCCTTTATAATTCAATACTTGCAAGGAAAAAAGATTCATATAATATTATATATTAATTGCTTCATCAATATTTATATGCGTACGTATTATATATGCTTTTCACAACAAACTAATTAAACGCGCCTCCTCTTAATTAATCATGAATAAGAGTTTTGTTACTAAGAGAGTTGCTTAATTAAAAATATAGAATAGATGATTATTTGATCATTTTTCGGTATATATATCAACTGATAATCGTTAGTTCATCATCTTTATTGATTAAAACTAGTTCTTCATCAATTTCTTTTTGATTTCAAATACAGATTTTGAAAACAAAATTTTGGAATAATTTGTTGATGAACAAAATGCTTTCATCTAAAAAGTGATGAATATGTTGGATTCATCAAAAAGAAATTGATGAAGAACTAGTTTTAATCAATAAAGATGATGAATTAACGATTATCAGTTGATATATATACCGAAAAATGATCAAATAATCATCCTTTTTACCCATTTTACTTTACTTTACTTTTTACTTGATCTCTACCCTATATATATATATATATATAGAGAGAGAGAGAGAGAGAAATTGCATCAATATAGAACCACTCTTAAACATAGAACCTAAATAACTATTTTGGGCCTTTAGATTAACTTGATCAATGGCTGATATTAAGTTGTGGCAAAATTGTAATTATCATACATAATTATGATGCTATAATTAAAAATAAGGGCAAAAAAGGAATTGAAAAAATATCATCAGCTTCTCACGCCTCCTCACCTAATCACTATCACATTTATTTTTAAAAAACCCATTAATCATTCTAATGATCATAACTATCTCATGTTTAAGATTTTTAACAAAAAAAATTATACCATTAGATTCAGTTTTTCTTTCTCTTTAATTCAAGACCACTTTTTCCATATTTCTAAAAAAAAAAATTGAAAATGCAAATTTCATATCTGAACATGCATATGTTGATGAAGATGATAATCAAAATGCAATTCTTCATACTCCAAAAAATTGGTTGATAATTCAATGATTTTTTAACTGATGTAGTGTTTTGTGTATGAAATTTGCATTGTAGTGTTGTATATGGAATTTGCATTTTAGGTTTGAACATGTAATATCAGCCCTTGAAAGTGCTGCTCTTGAAAGTGCTGATGTTTGCATTTTGCATTTGCAATTACATGCTGCTATTTGCATTTCACATTTTAGGTTTGAACATGTCTGCTGTTTGCATTTCACATTTTAGGTTTGAACATGTCTGTTGTTTGCATTTGCAATTACATGCTGCTGTTTGCATTTGCAATTACATGCTGCTGTTTGCATTTACAATTACATGCTGTTGTTTGCATTTGCAATTACATGCTGAAAATGCAAATATATGTACATGCAAATGCAAATATATGTACATACAGCTAAAAATGCAAATATACCATTGATTTTCATCATAGCTGAAAATACAAATATATGTATATGCAGTTGAAAATGTAAAAAATTTATACCATTGATTTTCATCACAGCTGAAAATGAAAATATATGTACATGTAGTTGAAAATACAAATATACCATTGATTTTCATCACAGCTAAAAATGCAAATATATGTATATGTAGCTGAAAATGCAAAAAATTTATACCATTGATTTTTATCACAGCTGAAAATGGAAATATATGTACATGTAGTTGAAAATATATGTACATGAAGCTGAAAATGCAAATATACCATTGATTTTCATCACAGCTGAAAATGCAAATATATGTATATGTAGCTGAAATTGCAAAAAAATGATACCATTGATTTTCATCACATCTGAAAATGCAAATATATGTATATGCAGGTATATGAAATGCAAATATATGTATATGCAGGTATATGAAAATGCAAATATATAAACATGCATTTTTGAAAAAAATCATCCAAAATATATTAAGACTAGTCTTAGATTAAAGAGGATTGCATGTTCAGATTTGATTATCATCTTAATCCACAATTGCATGTTCAAGTTTGAAATTTGCATTTTCAGCTGTAATGAAAATCAAAGTAAAATTTTTGCATTTCAGCTGTTATGAAAATATTTGCATTTTGAAAATAAAAGTTTTAGAAATATGGGAAGAGTGGTCTTGAATTAAAGAGCAAGAAAAACTGAAGCTAATAGTATAATTTTTTTATTAAAAATCATAAATATGGCATAGTTATGATCGTTAGAATGATTAATGGGGTTTTTTTTATAAAAAAAAGCTGATAGGCTTTGATGATCATGGGAGGCGCGTGAGATATAATCAAATTTTCAATTTCCTTTTTTACCCTTTTAAATGAGTGACTGAGATTTGTTCTTTAGGTTCTATGTTTAAGGGTGGTTTTATATATAACCTAACCCTATATATATATATATATATATATATATATATATATATATATAAATAAATAAGATCAATATAGAACTTAGTTTTAATCATAGAACTTAAAAAACAAATCTAGACCATTAGATCATCTAAATTAATGGTTAAGATTTGAAGGTGACAATTTTGTAAATTATATGAAATTTATATTAGGTAACTGCATAATTTAGGGTAAATATAGAATTCTGTTTTGATCCTATTTATGGCTCCACCTTCCGAAAATGCAAAATGAGAACCAAAATGTAAATCATTGAGTTATTTGCATGTTAATGACTTAATATTTTTTGCATTTTTGTTATCTTCTTTTATGTTGGTTGCATTTTGTATTTTTGTCAAATAATTTACATTTTTATTATCTGTTCTTTTTTCATATATATAGCCAAAATTGGTTTTCGTACGAAAAACAGTTCTTGTTTGAACCCTCCCCTGTATATATATATATATATATATATATATATATGTGGTAATATACTATATAGAATCATAATTATATATAGAACCTATAGAACACATGTCAATATAGAAAAGGGTAAAATTGAAAAAAAAACCATAAACTCAAGGCCTTTTAAAAAATTTCCAGCAATCCTAAATGAAGAAAAATATTAAAAAAACCCACTAAAACTCAAAATGTTAACTCACACGTATTTATGTTTTTTTTTAATCACACCATTAAAATTAACTCTCCGGCCATTCTCTTTAATTCAAGATTAATCTTGACATATATATATATATATGCATAAAAAATGAAAAATAGAAGCAGGATAGAAGTAGATACATACCCACTGCTTATGATATTAAAAATTCATACACCAATTATAGACATTCAATATGCATTAACACTATATATATATAGACAAATCACATAATATAACTAAAAACCAAAATGATCACAAATCTATACCTGCATATATATAATCTGAAGTCTAAAATGCATTTAGCAACAAACCCTAATCAATAATAATTAATCTTCAGTATCCCTCATAAAATGAACACGAAGGATTAAAAAGAATTCTATACCAATATCCCTCATAAAAATACATATATATTCCAATATTATTATAAACATTCCATAAAAGACAAAGATTATAAAGATTAACAAAACGAGTTTTGGTATCTGTAATCTGCTTCTCCAAGAATTTGAAAGCAATCTTCAATATACCCCTAATAAAAAATAATTCTTTCACACAACATATACTATACTTCAGCATTAATTCTTAGAAACCAACCTCAGTTTTTTTAATCGGAGAAGACATTGTGGATGATATAGATCGATGCTACAAAAAAGCGTCAAAATCAAAACGCATTTAATATTATTTTTCAATAAACAGCACAAAACTCAAAATTCATTAATCAAAATGCATAACCCCACCTTAAAAAAACGCTTAAATGTAGAAAAAATCGAACAATTAAAATTAAAATTAAAATGCATAACTTTAAAAATCACCAACAGAGAAGTCCCCCGCAAGTTAGAAATCAAGAGATTAGATCAGAGAGAATGGGCAACCTCATGGGCAAGATCATAGATCACAGATTTGCGATGGTCGTTGACGAATAAACAAGAGAGACGACAGTGTTTGGCGAATGGAAAGTAGGCAAAACCGAGATCATATTTGAAGTTAATGTTGGCGGTGTTGAAGTTACTACCGATGAACGATGTTGATGCTGGTTGAAGAAATTAATACTGTTTTAACAAAATTAATACTGCTTGGTGAAAGTTACGTCGCCGGATAAGAGAGAGATTGTGGGTGGCGTATGATTCCAGGAATGATGGTTGAGAGAAATCTAGACAAAGAAATATGACTATACGAGAGAGAGGGTTGTATTTCTTCCACAGTTCCTATAATACCCTTGTGTATCAATCAGCTACCAACTAACACGTTTTTAAAATAAAAATATAGGAATTAATACCAACCGTTGATTAACTTGATCCGAAGGTTTATAATGGTTCTATAAATTCTATATATAAGAAATGATCTATAACGATCCTTTATATATATATATATAGAGGGTAGAGATCAAGTAAAAAGAATATTAAAGTAAAAAAGGTAAAAGTGATGATTATTTGACCATTTTTCGGTATATATATCAACTGATAATCGTTAGTTTATCATCTTTATTGATTAAAACTAGTTCTTCATCGATTTCTTTTTGATGAATCCAACATATTCATCATTTTTTAGATGAAAGCATTTTATTCATCAACAAATTATTCCAAAATTTTCTTTTCAAAATCTGTATTTGAAATCAAAAAGAAATTGATGAATAACTAGTTTTAATTAATAAAGATGATGAACTAACGATTATCAGTTGATATATATACCGAAAAATGATCAAATAATCATCCCTTTTACAATTTTTACTTTAATTTTCTTTTTATTTGATCTCATCCCTATATAGTAGGGTATATATATATATATATATATATATATATATATATATAGTACAAGGATCAAATACAAACCATATATATATATAAAACCATCTCATTTAAGAACTTTACTATATAGGGTGAGGATCCAATAGCAACGGTTTTACTAAAATAAGAACTTTATGAACACTGCATCTAGTCTATAAAATCATTACATCCAACTTAATTAAAATAATTGCATAATATATAAAAAAACATAGAGTTCTCTTAAAATTAGTCCATCATGCTTAAATTAGCCGTCGATTCTCATTTAAGAATCAACGTCATCTTGTCTAAAACCATTACATCTGATAAAAAATCATTGCATCTCATCTTATATAAATTAATGCATCTTGTCTCTCTCTATATATCATATTGATCTTCCACGTACGTCTATACATATAGATATTAATCCAGCCGCATATATTGACCATATATTACAAAAAAGCTGTGATTTAGCCGGAAATGGAGTCGTTCGCAATCGTTCGCAATTGTGTGGGGTTCGCAAAGGATCCCTTGACTTTTATATATATATATAGGGTGGGGTTCAAGAGAGAACTCTTTTAAAATGCACGACAATGAGAACCTGAGTAACTTTTAATTTAGCATTTCTTCTTTACGTTCATATTCACCCATAACTACCCAAAAGTCAAGTTTATATTCTAAATTATAAAATCAAAATTATTTCTATAATATTAACAATTTAAAGATTTGTATGCATTGATGAATTTGATCACAAACATTTTTGTATGCATTGGTGAATCGGGGATATAGTCAAACAAATGATCAAAAAACGTGACAATTTTTAAATATCCGATCAATGAAATCAAAGGTTCAAAAGAAATGTGACAATTTTTAAACCATCCGATCAATGAAATCAAAGGCCCAAAAGTGTTCTCACTTACGTGCATTTTAAAGATGTTCTCATTTGATCCTAACTCTCTTTCTCTCTCTCTCTCTTTCTATATATATATTTAGTGAAAAGTTTAGTTGCGAACCGTTTTTATTACGAGAACCAATATTAGCCGTCTAATTCCCCCTCCTTTGATTGGATTGCCCACCCATGAATTCCTTACATACACCCTGCGACACTCAATTCCCCGACACTCTTCATCTATGAATTTCATTATCCAAAATGAACGGCTCATATTGGTTCTCGCACTAATATATATATATATATATATATATATAAGAACCGTTTTTATTGCGAGTGCCGCGAGAACCAATCTGAGCTGTCCAATTTCCCCTGCTTCAATATCATCACCCACTCATGAATTCATCTCATGCACATTGTCACACTCAATCCCCTCACGCTCTCCATTAATGAATTTCAAATAAACGGCTAAAATTAGTTATCGCGATACTCACAATAAGATCGATTTTCAAATGAATCTTCCCCTTAAAAATTTCAAAGTGAGAAGTAAGATGATTTGGTCATGTGTTATGTAGTTAATTTTTAGAATGAACCAATTCAAATTAAGTGGGAATTAAGATGATTTGGTAATGTTACGTAGTTAATTTCTAGTTCGATCTTCAATTCGATCATCACGTACATAAAATTAAGCCACGTACATACTCAACTTAGCCGGCCTTAATCATTTTGTATTAATTAATGGTGAAAATAAATACATATAAATGTCAATATTATAATATCGATCTTTACAAATATATAGTTAAAGATTAACCAATTAGGGTAGATACGTTTAATTAATTACGTACATATATATATATATAAATTATTTCTGTATCATATATGCATGCATGCAGAATTAATGAAAGAAGTACGTGCATAGCTAGAAATGCACAAGGAAAAACATATATAATTAATATTAATATTAATATTGATCGGCAACTCAACAATATTAATTAATTATTTCAATATAAAATTATTTGGGAGTAGGTTACGTGTATGAACAAGATTGTAAACGTACGTACTCAGCTCCTGTACGTATGTACGTACGTAGGGCTTGGATGGATAAAATCCTTTAGCTAGGTAGGTTGGTAGGTAATTAATGGGCCGGCCACCCGGCATGACGTACTAAATTTTCAAATGCTGCAGCAGCACAAGAACTTTTGCAAGTTTGAACCAGCTGCTGCTTCTCTTCTCTGGAAAATATCATAAACCACGTAAGTACGTTACTCATGAAACACCACTTCAAACTTAAATTAACCTCATATATATATATATATATATATATATATATGTGTGTGTGTGTGTGTGTTTCAATTATATTTTATCACGATCGATCGAATGGATCAAATAAAAACAAACAATATAATTAATATAACTTATGACTATAAATCCTTCTCTCGTTAAGGTAGTGATTTTCATGACTTACAGGGTCCAATTCAAGTCGTTGATCGGCTTTTGAATTCCTTTTCTCAGTAGCTTGCTCCAGTTCCGTCCAAATATGAGCTCCGATCATACTTGAAGATACTGACATTGACTTTTGACCGTAACTTGACCCTCTACTTTTCTCCGATCTCTTCGATTCATCAAAAACATCACCATCTTCCGGGATCCCGACTATACCTCCCGTAACGTCGCCCTGCTGCATCTTATCAACATCGTTTCCGATCAATGAGTTCTGAAAATCTATAGAGAAGCACGCTTCACTTAGCTGAAAGCTTTGCATCGATTGATCTTGATTTTGTGGTAGTTGATTCGAACTCCTGGTCAGCAATTCCATTAATTCATCTCGTCGGTGGTTACCCTTTGCAATTTCATTCACCGGAACTTGTGATTCATCCGGAGATTGCTGTACTGACCCTTTATTAGTAAGAACACACGAAAGATGAGCATCGAATTCGCATAAATTGCAATGATACACCCATCCACTGTAACTGGGTTTATCGCAAAAATCACACTGGAAATCATAAACTGGTACGAATTCGATATTAAGCGAGTGTCGATGCAGAGGGGTTTTAATAGACAAAGGGGCGGCTAAACATAAAGTATGGTAATACTCGATACACTTATAACAACGATAGTAGAAACCCTTAATTAGGTTCTCGCAGGATTTGCATTTAATTGGAAGTTTGGAAAGAGTAGGGAATGTTTCAAGGGTGAGATTGTGATTTGGGTCAGACGGATGAGTGACGTTTTCGGGCATATTGAAGCATACCTGATGAAGGTAAAAACCGCATAATTTACACTTGTAGTAGAATTTTCCGGGAGATATGGCATGTCTGCAGCCTGAACAAACGGCGTCCTTGTGCGGCTGTAACTTGGTGTAGTCTAGCGAATGGTCATGGCTGAAATGGTGATACCGGAGCTCGTCTTTCATGGACTCCATTTTCTTTCGATGTTGTTTTGACGAACTCGAACGATCGATATAGGAGATTGTATTTGGATGTTGTGATTTTGTGATTGATCATAGAAGTTATCATTGACTTTGGGCATTTTGTGATCGATCATAGTTTTTAGGGTTTGAAAGTGATGGGACGATGGATAGTTTGTTTTGATGTGTTAGTCGGCCATTTGGTAGAATCCCATGAGTTTTCTTTTTCTTTTTTAATTTAATGGAAATTCCGCCTGTGTCTTTCCTTGTCGTACAAAAGTATATTCTTGGAGCATATATGCTTAGAATATTCTTAGGGATTGTTTAGTAGAGTGAAAAGAAAAATGGAGAATTGAAAATGGAAATGTGGGATAAATGAAAATGAGTAAAAAATGTTTTTGTTTGGTATCATCAAGAAATGAAAATGAGATATGGTGGCTCAGGTCACCGGAAACTCGGCGGCGGCGACACCGTCTTGCCGATGCCGGAATTCTCATCATCGCCAGAAACTAGTTTAGGGTTCAATTGCAGACGACGACGACGACGGTTACGGTGTTGGCCGTCTTGCCGGAAACGTCGCAACAAACAACAGTGACGGTGGTGATTAGGGTTCAATCGCATCGAACAACGTAGCAACAGACAACGATGACGACGACGCAACATCGCAACAAACAACAAACAACAAACGGCGGTGGCGATTAGGGTTCAATCGCCGGAAACACGTCGCAACAGACAATGACGATGACTACGACGACGGCTGCGACAGTGACCGCCTCGCCGGAAACACGTCGCCACCTCCGCACAAGGCAAGTAGATGCCATTTTTCTCCATTTTGTAGAGAAATAAAGATACAAAGAAAGTAGAGAATGGGAAATGGTTAGAGAAACCATTTCTCCGCCCATTGTGATCCCAAACAAGAAAAACCCCTTCTTTTCCCTTTCTTCTCGTTTCTTTTCTCTCTACCAAACAACCCCTAAGAGTCGTTGTCATGCAGTTGAATCCGTCGTCATCGTGCGAATGAACCCATCTTCGTTGTCTAATGCGATGGGTTTATGGCGAGGCGGCCAACTCCGCAGCTGTCGTTGTGCAATTGAATCCTAATTCGTGGTCGTCTGATGCGATGGGTTTACGGAGAGGTGGCCAACGTCGCAGTCGCCGTCGTCGTGCGATTGAACCCTAATTTGTGGTTGTCTGATGCGATGTGGTCGTCTGTTGCGATTTGTGGTTGCGTCTGTTGCGATTTGTGGTTGTGTTTTCCGGCGATGATGAGTATTCAGGCGTCGACGAAGCGGTGTCGCCGCCATAGCCGCCGTCCGGCGACCTGAGCCACCATTCTCTATTTTATTTTTTTGATGATATCAAACAAGGGAATCAACTCTAATTCTTCACACATTTTCATTTCCCCTTATTTCTTTTTTCTCTAACAAACATAGTGTTTGTGTTTGTTTTTTTCTTTTCAAATTTAGAGATTATATATAATGCCTTTGAGATTTATCTATACTACTATATAAACCATTTAACATTCTCTTTCCTCTTAAATTTTAAGACTTCTTAAAATTCAATCAATATAAAATCTTGACCCTTTATTTAATCTAAATTAATCTCATCCACTCAATCTTTAACTATTTTATTCTCTCATAATTTACTTTAACTTTTTATTCAAAATATATTCTCTCATACTAATATAATTATTCACCCATATCTATATAAATTTTAAAATCTTATTAACTCTTATCTTTATTTAATCAATATAAATCTTTTTTCTTATTTTATTGTCTTTTAGAATTTAATTTTATAATTAATAAAATAGTTAAATGTAAATAAAAGAAATTTTGAAAAAAAAAACGGACATGTTGTATAAAACTTTTTCGTGACATTGAACCCGCAAATAACATATCATTACATAATTAAAAGCGACATATTGTAAACCAAAAACTATTTACCGCCGCAGCATTGCGCGGGTGTGATGCTAGTACTACTATATAAACCATACAACACTCTCTCTCCTCTTAATCTTAAAATATCTTAAAATTCAATCAACAATACATCCCCATCCTTCTTTTTATCTAAATTAATCTCATCCACTCAATTTTTAACTGTTTCTCTTTCCTAATTTACTTTAACTTTTTATTTATTTAAAATATACTCTCCCACTAACACACTCTTTAACATAAATACAATTATCCACCCACATCAACATAATTTCTAAAATCTTATTAACTTCTCTCTCCTCATTTCATAAATATAAATCTTTTTTATTATTTTAATATTTTTTAAAAGTAATAAAATAGTTGATATAAATATAAGAAAATTTGAAAAAAAAAACTGACATGTTGCTTAAAACTTTTCGTGACATTAAATCACACAAATAACATATCATTACATTCTTCAAAACGATATGTTACAAAACAAAAACTATTTACCGTCACAGCTTTACGCGGACACGATGCTAGTTATTATATTAAATAGAAACTCTATGTTTACTAAAAAGAACCCCTAACTTTTTTCTGAATATTATTATCTTTATAACCATTTTTTAAAATAATTTTATCTTTAGTTTTTTAAAATATCATTTGTTTCATTATTTTAGCATATATTATAGACCTAAAAACTTTAATATAGACCTTAAATATTTAACGCGTGTTAGATATTTGTAAACTTCTAACGTAATTTTTTATAAAAAATAATCTAGTGCAAAAGTAATCAACGTCTATTTCTAAATATTACGTATGCCGTAGACCTTAAATATCCCTAGTCCCTAGACACCTTATAAATACCTTTTTATTTTTTTATTTTTTTTTTTGAATATCTTAGTATATGTGGCAAAGTTTTTACCTTTTAAATATCTAACACGAAAACAACTTATTTTTTAAAACTATTTAATATATAAAAATATGAGCAAAATATTAATATATAATAATAAAGAAATATTATTCAAAAATAATCTTCTCCTCTATTTATAATAGGTGTTTCAACAATTCAAAGTTTTGGTTATCCACAAGTGATAGGACATCTTGAATTGTTTTTGCAAAAATGAAAAACAAAGAGATAGAGAGAGATTATAATTTTTAGACTTGCCACCTTGGTGGTTGTTAGGTCGATAATTATTGAAGTTTCATATAAACCTATGTGGCTAAAAAGAGTGTGTTGATGGGCGATATGGAAAGAGTCGAGATGATGGAAAACATAAAAATAAGATAATAATGCATGTGGTGTTTTTTTCTTTCATAAAGATAAAAGTAAAGCATAACCGAGAAAATAATTTAGCAAAATGGTCACTGACTTTTTGACTTAGGGTGTCTATTTAACAACACCCTTATTATATAAAGTGTAACCTATCATGGCCTCTACTTACCACTCTTACAAATTACAATCAACACGAATTAGGTAAATCACGTGCCATAAAGTTAAAAAAACATTTGACAAGGTTTTGAAACCTGAACCTTCACTATAGATTTCATGTCTTCAACCACTAGATTACAATCGTAGAGACTTGAGATTTATTATGGTAGGGCAATTTATCAAGAAAAGTAACATAAATATCAATATTTGCTAATAAATGTAATATCCAATTAACTTGGTCAAGAAATGATTATAAATTTCAATTTCTAATAAAAATATGAATGACGTGCTGACCACTTAGTCTGTAGGTTAAGAGCGTCAATATTTAGCAATAAAAGTAATATTTATTTGGATACCTTGTTTTGTTTCAAATTGAAGTTCAATATCATTATTGGTCTAAAAAGTTGATATCATTTTTATTCACAAATTTTAATATTTATATTAACTTTTTTGGCAATTTACATAATATAATTAATAGCCACATCATCCATTTAACAGTTACCACTTTTGTTTGAAATAGAAATTTTGCCCAATTATGTAACAAGACAATGTTTGGGATAGTATACAATTATCTTATATTGATGTTGTATAAATACTTTATCAAGACTGAGGTTTTGAAACAACTGGTCTTGTATATTAATTTTAGTATAATGCAAAAGATTTAGTCAAATGGATGCAAAATACACATTCGTTCAAGTTTTAACTAAACTCCTAGACCTAAACCAGTAAAGGTCAACAATTGTGCCCCTTTACGGGATTTAAGGGACAACACCCTTTGTGGCGGTCCTGTTAGCCGGTCGGCAAGGGGGAACCACCCCTTTCAAGGCTTGGGGAAGCACCTTGGTACGTAAACAAAAAATACGTAGTGGTTTTGCATCATATTAATCTGAACACAAAACAGACTGCTTGCTAAGCTACGTCAACAATTTACTCTTTTCAAGCAGATAATGATTCCATGCGTGACACCCATTTTTTCATCATATGTTGACACTAACCCATCTTCATAATTGTTTTCTAAGAACATCTAACCGTTAAATAACTGCATGTTATAGCTTTGAGGCCATGGGACCTAACGGTTACAACTCAGATGGGTCAAACGATTTTAGAGCAGTGCTATATTTGCTAATCGTGTGCAGATCTTAATTCCAAAGGTCGTTGATCCGATCAGATTGGGAGACTATAAATTGATCAGTCTTGTAGTATGTTGTTATAATAGAAGACAACAAAACTTCTTAGTTTCTTTCCCAAAAATTGAAGGGGCGATAGGAAACTGAGCAAGGAAGTTAAAAAGGCATTGAATGGGGACAAATTCAACTTAAAGTACATACAATAATGACTAATATAACCGACTACTACGTCAGACCGACCATGATTAACCGTTTGTATTAATGACTGGACTCATTTTTTATAATAATCAACAAACATAAAGCATGTCGTCACCGGTATAGGAAAAACTAACAACATGATGACCAAGGCATAATGAGGCGTGACAGGGATGACAATGTCATAGAATGCATATATGGTATGACACGGTGTGTTGTAGCACTACTCCGCATACTCTTATGGGTATCAAATTACTTACAAAGTTATGGTGTTAGGGTGTGTTTGGCGAAACTAGTTGGGGCTGGGGTTGATTAATTGATAATCTCAAGCCCAAACAATAAGCTACTTGAAAAGACTTTTATTTTTGGGGATTATGTTTTTAATAATCCCCTCAAAATTTAACACCCGAACGAGGCTAGAGGGCTGAGGATTATGAAAACTAGAATCTCAAGCCTCTATAAGCCCTGTTGCCAAACACACCCTTAGTAAATGGATCCAAGAAAGTTGCATGATTTCTAAGTGGATTATAAAGCATTTGGAAGCTTGGAATGGAAATTTATACAAAAGAGGATGACTCCAATGCATTACAGGGACAAGCTCCGTAAATGGACAATGGTGTGTTTGAAATAAAGCCTATAAGTGATAACTTTCTGAAAAAAATCTTAAAGCGTGACCTTTTTTTAAGGTTTTTCCGAATATAACAATCAACTTTGGACCCTTTTTGAGTCAATGAAACACTATATCATTTGTTCATATAGGGTGTGAACTCGACTGGACAAAAACCGAGGCCAACATCTAGCTCATTAGACAAGTCGGAACATGTATTGTAAATGCTCAACAAGTAGGCTACTAAAAGCTGACTACAAAAGACATGAGAATTGTAACAGCTCTATTTTTAATCAAGTGTGTGTATATATATATACATATATAGGGGTGAGCATGGTTCGGTTTGTTTCGGTTTTGGCATAAAACCGAAACCAAACCGAAAATTTTGGTTTTTGGAAAACCAAAACCGTTCGGTTTTCGGTTTTGAAGTCGGTTTTTGATTTTTGGTTCGGTTTTACAGCCTTTTCATTTTAACAATCAAGATTTGAAGTCATACGACCATCATTGTAAAGCTATGAAATTAAACGAAATTTGAAGCTATATAAAAAACATCAAAATGTGTGCCACCTAATTCAAGCTATATATATTTCAATTGATACAAGCAAAATGACTGTCATATGTATAAACTTTAAAACCAAAGTTGAAATAAATCAAAACTTAAAGCAAATCGATAAATAACGTATTAGCAAAACTGAAAATCGAGATGAACAACCAACCCCAAATGAACTGCTTACAACTCAGAAAACTAGAATATGAAAATCGAGATAAACAACTAGAATTGGATTTCTATATTAAGTGAAAATGGATAAAATCGAAAAGAAGTAAACTCGTCGACTTGAAATGAAGTGATGCTGGTGAACTCAATCGAGTAGTCCAATGACCAAACAAAGCTTCTGAATTAGTGTGAAACCTCTTTGGTGGTACCCTAATGTAAATGGGAGGTGGCTATGTAAATGTGTAAATCATAGAGTATTTGATTTTTGGACATGTATATTTACATTGTTATCCCTTGGAATGGTTCGGTTCAGTTTTTTCGGTTTTTGAAATTGTAAAAACCAAAACCAAACCGAAAAAGTCGGTTTTTGAAAATTTGAAAACCAAAACCTTCGGTTTCTATATTGGTTCGGTTTTTTCGGTTTGGTTTTTCCGGTTTTTTCGGTTTGGTTTTTCCGGTTTTTTCGGTTTTTGGTTCGTTTCGGTTTTTTCTGCTCACCCCTATACATATATATAATCATTGTGTATTTAAATAAAAAATTTGGGTAAACATTCAAATTTACTATAAAGCTAAAAATGCTTAATTTTACAAACTATAAGGACTAAAGCAAGATAGATAAAACCTCTAGGTAAGAAATGTAAACTTTGTAAGTAAACACACAAGTAACATACAAAGCTACTTACAATTATACAACATGGACCACACATTCTATATGGCAAGACAAGACTACTTCTATGATAATCAAAGCTACAAACATGACAAATCAAGTCTAGATGTGGGTTGTACAAATAGATTCAAGTGTTGGCCAACTAAGTAGTGATAATACAAAGCTAGAAGAATGACAATTCAAGAGACTAAAAGCATGAAGTGATGAAACAAGTACATAATTATCTTGTTCTTATAAAGTCACAAGTGAATGAGCTTAAAAAACAAGTACCCTAAAGCAATACGCTTACACTATAAATAAAAGCTAAAGGTAAATCATTTTCTTCATCCCTAAATTCTAAAACATCTCAAAAGAGAGATTAGTAGGAACTCAAGGAGTCAAGAAGTTTTAACAAGTCACAAAACAAACCGAGTATTTTATGTGCTTTAATGATATATATATAGAAAAGTTCAAACGAGAACTGTTTTTCGTATAAGAACCAAATTTTGGCCGTCCAATTCTTCCTTCTTCAGTTGGATTGCCCACCCATGAATACCTTCCATGCACCTTGTCACACTCAATCCCCCCACACTCTTCATTCATGAATTCCACTCACTACTTGAATGACCAAGATTGGTTCTCGCAGTTCTCGTACGAACTTTTCCCTCTCTCTCTCTCTCTCTCTATATATATATATATATATATATATATATATATATATAAAGCATTTAAGTCATTAAAATCTCTTAACAAATAATTTGAAATTATTAATTTACCCCTTATTTAACCCTATAAGGAAGCTATTATATAGTTAATTAGATTCTTAAATACTATTTTTATAACTAAACCTCACATAATAAATAATGTTTAAAAAAGTCAAGTCAATACAAGTTAATCTTCAACCTATATGATATTAAATACAAATTAAAAATTAAATAAAAAGGATTTTCATAAAAATAATAATTTAAATATTTTATCATAGAACTCATATTTTAATTTAAGTATTAGAAAACACGTATAGCTAAAACTTATAAACCTAATAACATATAACCTAAATTTATAGATATTTCCAGATTTTTAAATGACTCGTGTAATCAAGACAAAAAGTTTAATTTATAATATATTTAATATGCTTTTTGTTTCTCAATTTATTATTTTTTAAAATTAATAAAAGAGCTATAAAGAAATGGAAACATGAGAAAAAAAACAGATACATTGCAAATGAAAATTGTTCGATGTCATTATAATGCGTGATATAATAGTCTTACATTATTAAAAACGGTCATATATTGAGTAGGAATTATTTCTAGCTGCCGCATTGTGCGGGTACTATGCTAGTGTGTGTGTGTATATATATATATATATGATATATAAATGTTTTATGAATAAAGCAAGTCTTATTATGATATACTACTATGTTTTCTTTGCATAAAGTTTTGCTTTGATTAAGTAACATATGTGGCAAAGTATATGTTTTATAACATAATGTTATCATACATATAATACATAAAGAGTTTTTATACATATTAAGTATGGCCATTGAGATATCTAACGTACGGGGTATAAAAAGAAGGTACGTCTTGCAAACAGACCTTATTGGGCAGCCTTTATGTGGACCCGAGGTTAAAGAATCTGTGAAAAGTTTGACATACTTAACATGTAACCATGAGATCTCGAAGAAATGTTTTATAATTGAAAGTGGTTTAAAAAGAAGAATATTGTTTTAGCCTTTGATTTGGCCAAGTATTTATGAAAAATATTTATCATACAACCATAATTACTCACTAAGCTTAAAGCTTACGTATTCATGTATGTATCTTAGGAAATAAGGAGTAAGAGAGCATCGAAATATTATTTTCCAATTAGAACTTTTGTAATATTATCTTATGCATTTCCGTTGATGTAATAAGCTCTGTATTAACCTATGATGAATAAAAGTTTTAGTTTCCTCTATATTCACTTGTACTAAAGGCTCAAAGATAATACCCACGAAATCGGGGTGTTACAAGAATGATAGATCATATAACCAAGTGTTTCATACCGTCCCGTACTGGTAAAGTTCCTTTACTCTGGTGTTCAACTTGTTTATGAATTTCATCACTGTAAGAATTTCCAAATGGTTGACAAAATCAGGCTGGGCTTATACCGGGTCCAATTGGGCTGTGAAATCTTGTACACCTAAATCATGGTACAAATCACGCACGAAACCAAGAATAGGTTGATCATTGACCCCCTTCTTCACCTATTGATTGATTGGCAATAAAAGTTTTATACAGGTTACATATTGCAAGAGCTATATTGTGTCTTATGTATTCAACTATTTTCTCTTAAAAACTTACCTGTAGTGTAACTGAACCCACCATATGACCTGGCACAAACTCCCAAAAACGAGCTTCAGATACTTCAACAACATCTTCTAGAGAAGCCACCTAACAATAATATTATAATACATGTCAAGTTAAGTAAAAGAAAATAAGAAACAATCAGTAGCAACACAATTGCTCTGGTTTTTATAAAAGCAAAAAATATAATACCCCTGTGGCTTAATGAAAGTATCTGTAGTAGTAGGACTGCTTAATCTGGACTTTCTTATAACTTATCATTTAAACTTGAAAGTTAAAGAGGTGGCCATTTCAACAAGTTTACTTGTGAAAGTGTAACCTCCTTAAAAGGGGAGAATTGGTTAAAGTCATCTAGGACTCTAGGGCTTGTTTTTAAAAGCATAAAACCTCCTATGTTGTTTTAGGGAAATATATGACTTACTATTATAATAATAATGTTGTTGTAATCATCACCTAAGAAGTTATTTATTTAATACCTGTCTCCAGCATTTCGTCAATGCGGAAGAATGAATACCGGGCGGGGCCTCCTGAAGAAGAATACCACCGCTTGTTTTGAAGAGTGGCATAACAAGCATGAAAACAGTGAATGAAACTAGTCCCAAACACAGAACTTCAGCATTGTCAACCCTGAAAAACCAATAACAAGAAGTATTAAACTTCTTTCATTCATATATTATAGATGAAAATTAACTATTCATTTGTCCGTTCACAGAACTTACCCAAGGCTTAACAGCCAGGAAGCCATAATCAAGCCTGCACTGGAAAGACACACAACAACAGCTTTAAAATGAGATTTTTTTAATAGCTTTGCCACGAATCATTGAAAAGGTTGCATGGATATATCACATGGATGAAATATTTTGACCACTAGCCAAATATCCATATTAACCCTCAATAAGAACAAAATTTAGTGGGTCAAGATAAACACTATGAATACAATTGTGATGGGTTATCCATGGTAAAGAGATAGCTTTGGATTTAAAGCTTGTTGCTAAATGCCTAAAATAGATGACTAGATGTTTGTGTTTAATCTAAGACATCCCCAATGAATTTTTCAGTAACAGCAGCCTCAAAATAATTAATTGATATCTATCTATCTCAGCCTACAATCAGGGTGTTCATACTTTGGAAAATATATACATACATGGATTAATGGTTCTGGTGTGTTTTTGCGAGGTTAAAATGACTTATCTTCTTAATCAATATGTAATGAAATCAATCAACATGTTTTCTTCTACCTTTCTAAACACATACTATCTTAGAATACTTCCCTGACACTAATCGCCAAGTAACGCCACAAGTAAATGAAGCAATATACATGAATGATGCATTTGCATGTATCAAGGAGAAAGATTCATACCTACGAATGGAGTCGGCAACAACATGCAAGCAAATTGAGTGGTAATTCATATCCTCTGCGTTTCTATAAACTAGAGAAAGAAAGATAAGATAAATTCCCAAGTCCTGTAAGTTGGAACTTCCAAAACAATATAGTCTAAAACTCTAAATTGACCAATAGCCAACAAGAAATATAGGACTGACTATGTTCTCAACATAACTTAAACTCTAAAAAGTACATGACATATTCCAAAAAAATAGATGGACACTTACCAAGACTAACACGAGCATAGTTCCTGAAGAACCAAATGCCAATGAGATTCACAAATAGGTTGGTCACGGCAGAAACAATCAAGTAATGCCTGCGATTGACCATGATAGACATCTATGAGTAAGCTTTCATACCAAGAACTGATCAAACACCAAATGATGAAAAAAGAAGCAAATCATCCATGCAACATTCTAGATCCCCTTATCAAATTAAATATGATTTTAGTGACCTTGACTCTGATACAGTATCGATCTATTGTTATATCCTAAATTGCAAAAGCCTTAAACATTTGTTTTATCATTACTTTTGTCATAAGAATGTGTTGATAAGGGCCAATAAAACTAAATGTACATGGTTTAAGAAGGGAAACTCTAACTACTTTAGAATTTTAAAACTTGAGTTATGAGAGGCCAATTATGTGATGTGTTTACTTCAGTAGAACACAGCTTGTCAATAGATAATAAGTTAACCCCAGTGAAAAAATAATTCAAACAAAGTTGTACAAAAACTTCTATGCCAGTGAATCACGCATAATGAGTTCGAAGTTTGTAAATATCATCATTTAGAGAATGATAATCTAAAGCAAGAGAGAAAGAATGACTTACTTGTGCTCAGATTCATCTTGTACAAACGCATGAAGTGCTTCAACAGCCAAGGAAAATGACATAAACAAAAGAAATAGCTGTCTAAACATGAAGCACAATTTAGAGATTCAATATGTTAGCTCCAAAGATGAAAAGGGGGAACTATAAACACAAACAAATGCATACAGGAACATATTGATAATATATATTTCCAACCACAGTGGAAGCAACAGTTTAAATCGTGAGGAAATTGTGCATACTTACAGAGTTGGTGAAAGCAGATAAAACTTCAAGCCTTTTATACCTGATATCAAAAGCAATCTATTTAGGCATTTAGCTAAATGTTACAAAAACATCAATTAAGCAATCAATTTAGCTAAATGTTACAAAAGCATAAATTAAGCAATCTATGTAGCTAAATGTCACAAAAGCATCAATGACAAACTTGGAAACTTCATTCAAGTTAACTATAACTTCTGGAGTGAGAAGCAATTCTACCATTATTCAAAAAAACACTTTTCAGAAGGAGAAGTTAAGAAGATCTTGAACACGATGAAGTCAGTCAATACATATTAGAAGCTCACCCATAAGTGTAGATTCGATCAGGCTTTCTCCGAGAAGCAGCCATTGCAAATAAAGAAAATGTCAAAAGGCCACAGCCAAAGGTCAAATGAAAGGCATCAGACACCAGACCTATATAGAGATCAACAAAAATGGTAGTGTCTGCCAACATATTAAACCGAAAATGATGAAACTTGAACAAGAAAAAAAAAACAATCATTAATGGCACTATTTACGGCAACAACTATTGTGATGGCAGTTGTTTACTTGCTAACGAAATCGATGATCAAACTAATATCTAAAAACGCAAGAAAACAACAAACATTACCATGAACTATCTATATGCCCTCATTTTAAAGTGACAAAAGAATTCGTAGATAGTTTTGAGACTAGAAGCAATACACTCGTACCTGCTTGACCTGATAGAAGACCAATAAGTAATTCAGCCGTTGAACAAGCAACGTTAAGCGAAATCAACATAACCAATCTCTTCATCGGTCTATTTCCCGATCTAATAACATTAAACAAAGAAAAAACAACTGCTGGAATCGAAAATCTTTCTCTTTTACTGAAGGATGAAAAAACTTCTTCCGTCCATATTCTGTCGCCTCCATATTCCTGTTGCTTCGGAAAAACCTTCGGTGCCGGAAATATATCAATCTTTGATGAGGTACGAGAAAGAAGAGGCTTCTTCGAAGAGTAATCGTTAGAAATTATAGATACAGGTGTGTGAGGAGGAGGTACTTCACCAGATTGACGATGTAAGGAAGTTTGGCGGGAATATGCGAATCGCCGGTCGAAATCGCCAGCGTTCCATGAGCGAGGTGTCTCGGCTTCTAGTTTCTGATAATCGAAAGGGGATTTAGAGTCGCTATGATGATCAGAAACCCCTGATCGTTCCATCCTTTGGCAAGAACCCGTATGATCAAAAACCCTAGAACCTCAAGATTAGATCAAAATAGGGAAAGATAACAAAGGTCTACTGCCTCGTAACGAAGACTTTGACCAAAAAGTCAAATGTGTTTATTAAAAACAGAAAAAGACTACGGAAGTGTTTGGTATGGATAAGTGAGAGATAAAATAAAATAAGTCATCGTAATGGAAAATTTTTGTTTGTTAATTATGCAGGAATTGAATGAATCATTACATAAGTCATTCCTTTCATTTTATTTCATAGGAGAGGGGTGTTTTTTCTCATTCCATCATGGAATTAAATGAAATTTAATGATCAAACTAATTTTTTGTAGTTTTTTACTAACATTAATAAAACTATTTCTATATATTAATTTATAAAATTTACTAAATATGATATTTTCTATAATGATCTTAACAAATTTTTTAAAATCTTTTTATGGTTAATCTTTTTATCTAATAAATTATTGATCTACATACTTTAATTAAATTATTAACTAATTAAAAGTAAAATACATATTAGAAATGTGTGTATAAGGTATAAAAAATTGATAAAGAAAATATGAGTTTCAAATAAATATATATAAATAAATAAAATACTTTCACTTTCTCTAAAAATGTATGTAATGATTATTCTAATAGAAATTTTATTTTATATATATATATATATAACCAATTTAATTGAATAACTCATTCCATTCTAAATATAAAACAAACATGATAATAAAATGAAATGGATCATTCAATTTCATTACCAATTTCATTACATTCTTTCATCATTACATTTCGTACAACCAAACACACCCTAGGATTATTTTTATGAAAATCACAAACGATCGTATTTTGAATAATAATTGTTACATTTTACCAATTTCATTACATTCTTTCATCATTACATTTTAGTATTTTAACTTTAAAATTTATGAAAATAATTGTTATGGTTTTTATTTTGTTTTACTTTTGGTTCTTTAAGCTAACTCCAGTTATCTCTGACCGTTAGTCAAAGGATAGTTTAACTTTTTTACATCTTATCTCTGTTACCAAACATTGTTACTCCTTTATTTATTAAATAAATATTATTAAAAATTAAAAAAATAAAAACAATACCCAAACCACTTAACCCTCTTCTCCTTAGATCCCTCATGACTACAAGTCTTCAATAACCACCACAGCCACCGTTGTCCGGTACATTTAAGGAAAAAATGAAACTGATCGATTTGTAATTAACTCTAATATCTAGTGATTGATGTTAATTTGTTTTAACCTTTAAATTCAGAATGAATACAAAATTGACTTCAAGGAAAGAAAATGAAGATGGAAATGAAAAATGGCAAAAACATAAATCGATTTCAATCTCGAGTAGAAACAGAAATCAATTTCATCTTGGGTCTCGAATGTGAATCTTTAAACTGGTCGTCAAATGGTCAGAGGGGGGAACCAAATCTTAACCTAATGCAAACCTTCATCTTGTAAAATCAATTCTACCTTGAATTTGTGGCGGTGGTGGCTTCTTCAAGGGAGATGGTGGCTCAATGGTGGAGGGTTTATGACTCATTCTCGGATCCTCGGATCTCAATCTCAAACTAGATGCATCAGCGATGAACGCCACATATTAGTTGGCGTCGACACTAGCGATGCAAAAAAAAGGAGCGTCAGACAACGGTGATGGTGCAATGATTTCTGTTGTAACGATTGAAGCTCGTGTGACATAAAAAGATGGAGCGGCGGACGGTATTTGTTTTTTATCTTTTGTAAACCCTAGCACACAACGATTTCCTCCATCGTTGTTCTTGAATTGAGAAGAAGAGGGTGGTGGCCGGCGGTCGTGTAGAAAGAAGAATTAGTGGTGGTGTGGTCGCACAATGGTGGTGTCTAGCAAAGGGGTGGTGGAGTTAACTTAAATGACCAAAAGTGAAACAAAATGAGATAGAAAATGGGTGTTTGTTTTTTTTCTTTTGAAGGAAGATGTTTATCATACTTAATATTAAAAAAGTTTATGAGATATTTATGTGAAGAGAGAGGTTCTGTTTGGTAACAGAGATAGATAGCTGGAGTTAACTTAAATGACCAAAAGTGAAACAAAATGATAAACACAGTGACTATTTTCATAATTTATGAAGTTAAAGGAATAAAAGTGAAAATAAGTGATAATCAAATGAACCTTCTTTGTAATTGACTATAATTTTTATTAAGCGAGCAGGTAATTTCAATTTTAAAGTTTATCATAAAGAGTTAATTATTTTCTTACTTCTTTTTTGGGTTAAAGTTATGATTTTAAATTATTAGTTGTAAGTTTTCAAGTTGGTTCTTATTCAACTCAAACTTCTTATAAATTTTATCTCTATTCAACTTAAATAACAAAATTGTCATTAACTTATTTACGTATATATTTTTAAAATTTTTAATTAATTTTAAGACTGTTACTTAATATTTTATATTTTAACAAAAATAGATATATAACAACCTAGAAATTTGAACTCATTTAAACCAATATTTATTTCTCTATCATGTGTTGCGCTCTCTACTACGCTATTTTCCTATGGTTTTTCATGTATTCTCTCTTGTCAGTTTTCGACGACGCGAAGGTCAACGCCATTACCACCACCTCCCCCAACTTTGTCACCCAACACTACTGCATTCATCACCCGCTAGTCAATGCACCATCACTCCTCCAAGTCGCTCCACCACCACCACCACCACCACCACCTATTAATCTCTTCCTCTATCTCTAAGGCTACCGATGGTAGCCATCACTACCTTTAATTGGGGATTCAAAGGTGCTTAACGTTTTGATTTTTCTAGTTCGCCGTTGTTACTGACTCGTCTCACTTTGCGTTGTTTCTATTTCCATTCACATGTGTTCTTTTTGCTCTCTGTCAAGGTTTTGTTTTTTATTTTGGGGCTTACAATCACCAATTTAGGCTTCTAGGTGTTCTTTTTATTACTAAATAGATGTTTTTATGTATGGTTGTTTTTTATTTTAGATGTTTGTTCTTGATTTACATGTGTTTCTTTTGGAATTATAACTTTGTTTATGATTGACATCTTTTGTTACAAGTGGTGGCCGGAGATATGAAGGTGGTGATAGTGGATGGTTAGAAAATGTAGAAGATAAACATCTAAGCGTTAATGTAAATGATAAATAATTAACGGTGGTAATATAGTGATTTGGTTTTAAAACATTAGTTAATAATTTTAAAATCAGTAGAAACTAAAAAGAAGTAACAAAGAAATATGATATGGACTATTTCATTTTAAATGGACGAGGGGTTGTGCAACAAGTTCTAATCAAAAGGAACTAAAATTTATAAAAATTATGACTCAACGAAAAAATCCATGATTTTGACTAATTACACGGATCAAAAATGTATTTGACTTTTGTCTTAAACTAGGCAATCACACTTAAACATGGTTTAAGCTTGCAAGTTTACTTTTAAGAAAACAACTTGAAATGAATTTATTTAAAAGTTTAAACTTATTACCGTATTTTTATTCAAATACCACTCGTTTCTACCGTTCGAACTCATTTCAATACTTCCTCTCCTTCATGTCTAGTTACTTTACCAACATAAAAAAGTTAATACATTATAAGTTAACTAGCATCGTACTCATTCAATGATGTAGCGACTAATAGTTTTTGATTTTTAATATGTCGCTTTCAAGAATATAATGATATATTATTAGCGTGATTCAATGTCTCAAAAATGTTTTCTTTAGTAATATGTCTGCTTTTTTCAATATTTTTTTATTTGCATCAGCTATTTTATTAATTCTAAAAAACGTTAAAATAAGAAAAAAATATTTATATTTATGAAATAAGAAGAGAGAAGTTAATATGATTTTGAAAATTATGCTGATATGGGTGTGGATAATTGTGTTTGCGTGAAATTATATTTTAAATGAATAAAAATTTAAGTAAATTAGAAGAGAGAGTGAAATGGTTAAAGATTGAGTGGGTGAGATTAATTTAAATAGAATGAAAGGTCAATATATTATTTTGATTGAATTTTAAAAACACTTTAAATTAAGAAAGAGGAAATGTTAAATGATTTATATAGTAGTATAGATAACCCATTAAAATCACATAGTAGGCTATACCAATTAAAATATGGGTCTTATACTCTTATGTGTACCATGTATCTGCCGATCTTTCCATCCTCTTCTTTACCTGTCAAAGGTACATGTCTTAGAGTCTGTTCAGCAACGGGCTTATAGGAGATTATAGAGGTATAAAATTCCAGTTTTCAATAATCCCAGCCCTTTAGTCACGTCCGGGTGTTAAAATCTTTAAGGGATTATTAAAAACATAATCCCTCGTAAGCTCTCTCTCCCAAAAAAAGGCCTTTCAAATAACTTATGGCTTAGGCTTGAGATTATCAATTAATTAGCCCCATCCTCAGCTTCAGTCTCAGCCTCTTTGACAAACACACCCTTAATTTTCACACCTGATGAAATACTCCTTGTATGTCTTATTTAATATTAAAACAAATAAGATAAGAGTAAATGAATATAAAGGTGAGTATTTTATAATTAGAAAGATGCGAATAAAGAAAGAATAAAGGGTGATGTGATGTTGGGGTGAAAAAATAGAAAAGGAATTATGATATATCGTCTAAATAAAAAGCTGATAACTTTAAGTATTTAAAGATAGTGAAGTGATATATCATTATATTATATTTTTTACTTATCTTTTTACTTATAAAATTAAAATAAATGTTAAAATTAATTAATAAGGTAAACGAATTAGTGGATTATAAATATTATATTATAATAAATAAAATAATAAAGTAAAAAAATAGTAAAATGATATATATGTATAGAGAGCGGTTCAAACGAGAATTATTTTTCGTACAAGAACCATTTCTTGTCAATCATTTACTTTTCTGTCATTTTTATTTATTTTAAAGAGGAAAGGGTAATATGAACATTTTTACATTACCCCGCTCTTTTAAAACTAATATATCCATCAAACGAAAATGTGTTAAATTACGAAAATTATACCAAATTAACGAGAAAATTGTGTTCTTTAATTTGAAACCGATCTTACTATATTTTTTCGAAAAATAATCGCGTTTGCTGGGTTTTTTTAACACAACTCTCGACATATGCACATGTGCATATCTAAATCTGTGCTGAAAAAATAGGTGAATTTGTGCATATGCACACGTACATATCTACATATGTGCTATAAAACTAGGTGAGTTTGTGCATATGTCGACTTGTACTGGAAAACCCCAGCAAACAAAAAAAAAATCAAAAAAAATATAGTTAGAGCTGTCTAATGGATGAAGAATGTGAGTGTATTGAGTGTGACAAGGTGCATGTAAGGAATTCATGGGTGGGCAATCCAATTGAAGGAGGGGGAATTTGATGGCTAAGATTGGTTCTCGCAATAAAAACGGTTCTTAAATGAACTTTTCAATATATATATATATATATGGAAGGGTTCAAACGAGAACTGCGAGAACCAATCTTGGCTGTTCATTTTGAATAATGGAATTCATGGATGAAGAGCGTGGGGAATTGAGTGTGGCAAGGTGCATGTAAGGAATTCATGGGTGGGCAATTCAATTGAAGGAGGGGAAATTGGATGGCTAAGATTGGTTCTCGCGGTTCTCGTACAAAAAACAGTTCTCGTTTGAACTTTTGCTTATATATATATATAGGAGGGCTCAAACGAGAACTGTTTTTCCTTACATGCACCCTGCCACACTCAATCCCCCACGCTCTTTATCCATGAATTCCATTATCCAAAATAAACGATCAAGATTGATTCTCATAGTTCTCGTTTGAACTCTCCACTATATACATATATATATATATAGAGTAGAGATCAAGTAAAAAGAAAATTAAAGTAAAAAGGGTAAAATGGATGATTATTTGGTCATTTTTCGGTATATATATCAACTGATAATCGTTAGTTCATCATCTTTATTGATTAAAACTAGTTGTTCATCAATTTCTTTTTGATGAATCCAACATATTCATCACTTTTTAGATGAAATCATTTGGTTCATCAACAAATTATTCCAAAATTTTGTTTTCAAAATCTGTATTTGAAATAAAAAAGAAATTGATGAAGAACTAGTTTTAATCAATAAAGATGATGAACTAACGATTATCAGTTGATATATATACCGAAAAATGATCAAATAATCATCTTTTTTATACTTTTTACTTTAATTTTCTTTTTATTTGATCTCATCCATATATATATATATATATATATATATATATATATATATATATATATATATATATATAAAATAAAAACCAACCCATCAATATGCCCTTAAGTTTTGGTTGGATATGCTTTTATTTTGAACACCCACACCACAGGACATTTGTTGAGCAAGCATGGTAGGCCAGTAGTAGGTACTTATTTCTTAAACATTAAATTGTCTAGTGCATTTTCCCCATTTGTAAATCTTCAATTCAACCTTTCTGCTAGCGTAACCTGCTATTCTCTATTCTCTCCGAACCGTCAATTTTCATCTATTTCCTCAGTTTTCCCAATAACCGGAAATTAGGGTTTGTAAATCAGTGCTTGTGATTTTTCTTCAGTAATCAATGGCGTGTTGTTCAATTCAATCCATGGTTCCGTCCATTTCTGGCCTCTCTTCTTCTTCCTCTTTTTCTTCTTCTTCTGTCATTGTTTTGCCTGTAAAATGTGCTAAATTCTCTAATAGAAATCTCAAGAAAATTGGTAAGAAATTTGAAGTTTGCAGAGCAATGGTGCAGCAGACTACGGTTCAGGGAGCATCTGCTAATTATGCTAAGGAAATGGAGAGACTTTCTGCCAAAGAATCGTTACTTCTCGCTGTCAGTTTTCGTGAACCTAGTTTTACTGATTTTATTTAATTTCGAAAATTGAAACCGATACTTGTATGTCATAAGTGTTTACTTTTATGATTTTCATGGATTTCTGTGATAGATGAAATTATTTGTTAATTAGTTGATTATATTTTGATATGTAGAGCTATTATCTAATTGGGTTTATGCATAATTGTGAAGATCACTTGTGTTGTACTTTATGTATATTGTGGATAAAAAGTTAACCACAGTCTTTGATGTTTTGCTTTGAAAATTTGTGGTGTCTCTCGGTATTTGCTAAGTTTTTTGATCATTCTGTCATAAAGAAGAAATCTTTTAGGCTCCAATACTTTACCCCTAAAAATGGGGTTCCTTTTCATATATTTAGTATGTGACAACAAGACAGTAACCAATAAACAACAATTTGGATATACTTATGTACTTTGAACCTAGAAGAAACCATGGGAAGATATCCTGAATGTAACAATGGAGATTCCAACATCAGTGGGTTACATGATTTACCGCCTCATGTTGTCCGTGGAACTGGTTGGTGGGGGACCCCTAGGGTGGGTTACCCAAAAAGTCTACTCTACATAAAAAAGTAAAATACGATTGAAGAAGGGGATGTGTCAAAATATATAATGGTATCCTGTCACATGGTTATTTTTGTTTCTATCTCCACACACATATATTTGAGAGATAGAAAATGGATAATCATTGCGTAACAAGTGTAGAAATATCCTCCTGCTGTATGTGAAGTTCACAATAAGGATTACTGTGGATATGGTTGACATTTTTACCTTCAAATTGTTGAGAAGAAGTAGTATGTTTGAAATAATTTCATCTTCAATGTAAGATGCAATTATGCTTACTTGTGTGTCTTCTGAATTTCAAATTAGGTATACATGTATGTTAATTTGAATGATAGAGTCAAGATCCAGTGGAACCTACTCATCTATTCAATTCTGTAGATTAAGTCTACTGAATCTATTTTTAATTTATGTAGATAATACATTTTAATGAATTGCAAGCATTTGATAATTTTCCTTTTTTGATCTATGTCTAGTTCTCGTTTGACAATGCTTGGCTTTCTGTATTCTGTTTAAATTTTCTATAAAGCAAAAAAAAAAAAAACTGTTCAGAAAATTAAGTTCAAAATATATTGTAAATGACGATCATTAATTGTAAACATGATTTTGATATTTTCTTGGGTTCAAAACAAACACTTGCTGACAATTTAATACGTGGTAAAACACAGTTCCCATTATTTATATTAATTTGCCTTTTTTATTTTTTTGAAAGATAAACAGTTCTTTCAAATGTTTTTTGACTATGGTTTCAAGCAAAAAACACAATCTTTTTTCACTATACCAAGACTGTAAGCATAAAAAGATATCGCAAGTACCATAATATATTTTCAAGTCACGGTTTAGTTCTTTGATTATCCAACATGGCGGTTTCCTATAAAAAATTTAATACAAAATACTTCAGAGTTTAGCAAAAACTTGAACCAAAGCCTTCTACAAATATTTGAACCCTTTTATTTTAGTTCAAAGATGCTGGGGGGTTTGAGGCACTAATTGCTGGACGGACATCAGAGATGCAAAAAATCGACGTGAATGAGAGAATAGTTGGTCTCGAGAGGCTTAATCCAACACCTCGTCCAACAACGTAAGCTTTTACTATGTTAATCATGTAATACCTTATAATTATGTGAATAACATTCATTAATAATTTAATATTTTTGTCTTTCTAGATCTCCATTTCTGGAAGGCCGATGGAACTTTGAGTGGATTGGATACGGAAGCCCTGGTTTATTTGCTGCTAGATTACTATCAGAGTATGTGCTTTTTAATTGCTTGATCATTAATGTTCATATGACTTTCATATGTGCTTGTTTAAGACAAACTTTTGCTGTTATGCAATATGGATGCTACTGAACCTCTAATGAGAAACTAGAGAAGAGCATTAATGGCTGCTATTGCTCATTTGCTGTTGAATGTTTTACACATTTGCAGGAGATTTCCTGCAACATTATTGAATTTGAGTAAAATGGATTTGGTGATTAAGGAGGGATATGCAAAAATTACTGCGAACTTGAAATTTCTAAATGCGGTAATATATTATAGCTCTTTCAATATAAAGTGATCGAAGTAATGGAACTTCATTACACTCTGCTTGGAACAATAAATATCTCTCCTTGTTAAATGTTACGTCTTGGTTCTGCTAGTGATATCAATATGGTGTAATATCTCGGATTTGGAAATTTGTAGTTTTGAAAAGTTTCTAACATGATGTTCGTAAAAGACTTAAAATAAGGTATATCTATCCCAAAACATATCAAATGTCTAATTTATTCTTTTTGACCAAACACCAAAGCTTATGTTCTTTAACCGACGTTGCTATATTATACCAATTCAACACTTATAATTTGATATCATTCATAAAATAATTTATGAAACAAGTATTTTGACGGTGTTATATCTGTCGCCTTCTTACACTTGCATAATTCAGTTACAGTGGATCTGTATACAGGAGGCTAATATTGAAAGTGTTAGGGTTAGTGTAAATTGGAGGGTCTAAGTAACAATTTCATATTATTATTACCTTATAAATATTTGGGTTGTAGAGAAATAAACTTCAGCTTGTTGATACGCAGATAGAAAACAATTTCATTTTAAGTACAAAGTTAACAGTTGAAGGCCCACTTAGAATGAAGGAAGAATATTCAGAAGGTGTTCTTGAAAATCCAACAGTTGATGAAGAAACAATCCCGCAACAGCTAAAAGGCGTTTTGGGCCAGGCAGTTAACACAATGCAACAACTTCCAGCTCCAATTAAAGATGCTGTTTCTGGTGGACTGACAATTCCCCTCAGTGAGTTCAATTTTCCATCACCTTATTTGCTAGATTTCTTTCAAATTTTTTCTCCTTGTTTTCTGACTTAACAATGCAATTGCACTATCTTTTTTTCTCCTCGTGGTATTATCTTTAATCTGTGACCAAATTTATTTATGATTTACAACCCAAGTTACTGACCTGTTATTCAATGAAAGCAGTATTTCATTTTCCGAAAGTTGTCATCCTAGAATTACCTATTTGTCCATTTCCATACATGACAACAAATTGGTATTATTGATTTGGGTCCATGAATTTCTTCATTTTGTCATTTTACCTTTTATTAGATGGTGTTTTAAATATTTGAAAATTAGTTATAGAGTTTCTTTTGACCAAGTGTCTAGTAAAAGGTTCCATTTTTCATTGGAAAGACAAGTAGTTTGCATAGAATTATCTTTGGGTATCTACTTGGTTTAAAAATCACAAAAAAGCGCCGCTCTAAGCGCTAAGCTGTAAAGTGATGAGACCTAGCGCTTCGTATAAACCTAAGTACTACGATTTACGATTACTATGATCGACAAAAAGCGAGCGCTTTTCTCCGCTTTAGTGGAAGCGCAAAGCAGCGCTTAAGCGCGCTTTAGGTAGGTTTAGATTATTTTAGGCTTTTTGAACAAGCTTTGGATAATAGCGTATGGGCATATGACATATATGTAGAAGATAGGTAATATGACATAAATATTTTGGTCTTTAAGTACTTGTGAGTTCTTAGAAATATAAGTACTTAAGTACTTTTTAATTATAAGTTAATTTAGAAATATATTTTAGTGTTTAAAGTACTTGTGATTTGTGAGTTTTGAATATATGCATCGACACTTTGGTGCTTTAAGTATCTATAAGGTAGCATATGACATATATGTAGACATTAGGTAATATATAAGTATTATGTATTTTTTTGTAAACTTCGGGCGCTCCGTGTTCTTAAAGCAAGCGCTTTCGCTTAGCGCTTCGGCTTACAGGACCCTTAGTGCTTTGGGGCGCTTTACGCCTTTTAAAACCTAGGCTGTCTAGTTGGTGAATGACTCATCAGATACTTGCCATACTTCTTATTTTTCATTAGAAAGACAAGTAGTTTGCCTTTCTAAGAAGTTTTTTTAAAGTAATTTGGTTGAGGGGCTTATTCAAGTAATTCATCAGAATGTACAAGAGTTGTCTGCTGGTATCCCTGGTTCATCATGAAAGATTCACAATTATAAGATAAATAAAATGTACTCCCTCAAAAGAAGGTGCTTTTTGGAAAATATGAAACAAAACTCCAAATTCATCTTGATGTTGACTCTTCTTTTTATAATTTCTTAAATAAATTCAGGATTTCTATTGAAAAAAGTGGAAAAGTTACGAAGCGACTCTAATTAGAAGACAAACTAAAACCCGTGTTCATGAACGAGTATAGTGGTTGATTTGGTGGCCTTTTCTTAATTCAAACAATTTGAAGAACATTTTATTTGTAGATTGCTTCCTGCATATTCACTTTATTTCTTCATTTCATAATTTTTGTTTGGATGGGATTTTGGAGCAATTACTATGATTGCTTCTTCACGAGAAGGTCATCGAATCGAGTTTTTTTTTCCTTCTACCTTTTCATGCAAAAAGCAAGAGTCATGGTTTTATTAAGGCCACCCTTGTATATCATCATGGATAATTATGAGTTTAGACAGGCTTTTTAAAGTATCTGAGCCTAAAAAGAAGGGCGCTATAGGTGTTCTAGTTTCATTTTTTGTTTCTGAGACTTTGGTGTCTTATTGCTTCCAGATGGGGCTTTTCAGAGGCTGTTCATGATTTCTTATCTTGATGAAGAGATCCTAGTAAGTTCTGCGCGCGCGCACACACACAAACACAAAAAGAAATTCATATTTATGAGATAATTGGTAAGAATTAGAATGGTTATTGTTCAGATAATAAGAGACGCAATGGGGGTACCAGAAGTTCTTACAAGATTGGATGCGGCTCCATCTGCCGTTGATACGATTGAAGAGTACGAGAGCTGACCGACCAACTTGAAATAAATATGCAAAAATATTTCATTTATTTGTTGAATCAAAGAAAATTTGAGCAGCGATAATACCAGATGTTACTGGTGTCCTATTGTGAACCAACTACTGGCGAGGCATGATATATTCATAAACATTCCAGTTTAAGCAGCAAATGTTCAACTTAAATTAAAATGGAAACCTACACTTTTGTAAAAATTGAATCCAATTTTGATTCACGATTAGATTCAATTTTAACTTCAATACGAATCAAAATTATTAAAAATCTAAACCGTTTTTAAACCTTAAAAAAATTGTATTTGTCAACTTTGATTTATAAACATCATATTTTTCATCTATCCATTTTAAAATAGCATATTTAACCAAACAATGATTCTATATTCTTCTATTTTGTATTCGTACTTTTCCTTCTTAAAAGATTAACACAAATATCAAATTAAGGGAGGACATGAAGAAAAAGAACTAATGAATTTCATATGTTATCATCTGTTGAGTAGGAGGATAAAGTAGAAAAATTTAGTAGAAAGAAATATATTTTTCTTAGCAAAATTTTTGGTTTTATTAATTTAAAATATTTTGCAATCATTTGTATTTGTTCTTAATTATAACCAATAACTATTTGACATTATTGCATATTATTTTAATAATAGTAACTAGGGATGTAAACGAGCCGAGTCGAGCTAAGCTAGTCACTTATCGAGTCGGGTTTGTTTAGGATTTTTTAAGCTCAAGCTCGAGCTCGGCTCGTTTAAGGCTTATGTTGTTGACTCGGGTATTATTTTGATATTTTTATTAAAATGATATATAAATATATGAAGCTCGAGCTCGGCTCGTTTAGGCTCGTTTAAGCTAGGCTCGTTTAGACTCGGGTATTATTTTGATATTTTTATTAAAATGATATATATAATTATTAAAATTTAAACATATAAAATATAAATTATTTAATATATGAAGCTCGTTTAGGCTCGTTTAAGCTCGCGAGCCCACTCTTTGGAGCTCGAGCTCGGCTCGTTTATTAAATGAGCTTTAATGTAGACTCGAGCTCGAGCTCGTTAAGGCTCGGCTCGTTTCGAGCTTTTAACGATCCGAGCTCAAATAGCTCAAACGAGAACTGTTTTTCGTACGAGAACCGCGAGAACCAATCTTAGCCGTCCAATTCTCCCTCTTTTAATTGATTACCCACCCATGAATTCCTTACACGCACCCTGCCACACTCAATCACCCCACGCTCTTCATCCATGAATTCAATTATCCAAAATGAACGAACAAGATTGGTTCTCGTAGTTCTCGTACGAAAAACAGTTCTCGTTTACGAAAACTGCGAGAACCAATCTTAGTCGTCCAATTCCCTCTCCTTCAATTGGATTGCCAATCTATGAATTGCTTAAATACATCTTACCATACTCAATCCTTCGTACCCTTCATCCATAATTCCACTTCTCAGTAGAATTTTTTGTGTGAAATAAAGTAATTGGACGTACTCCGAGAAAATCCACATATATAGTTAATGATCACATGCATGTAGGTATCTGAAATAAAAAATATATATATATCATGTATAATGTATTAAATATAACTTTAAACTAATTGTTGAATGTTTAATTAATATATAACTACACATAATCTATCAATATCGATAATGTTAAAAGTTAACCCAACCTAGCTAGCTAGTCATGCATGTATTGATCGATAAATATTGAATTCATTTAACGTAACGTATGTCCTCACGTACATTTCAAGAAAATCTTTCCATCTGTGAACCATCCGATCACCAATAACAACGCATATATGTAGGCGATCTACACGTGTCAAACCATTCATACACGTGTCAGTTCTTACTTCCACGTGTCAAACGTATGTTAGTGGGATCCCCTCCACCCTCCGGTACGTATAGTACTTCTCATATATTCTTGTAGCTATGCAGGAGAGTATGTCTCTCGATCAGAAAGAAAAAAACATTTAAAGCGTACGTAAATTAATTAAAGAATGCAGGCGGTGAAGGAAACGGCGGCGAACATTGCGGCGTCAGCGCTGTCGGGTATGGAGAAGACGAAGGCGGTGATAGAAGAGAAGGTTGAGATCATAAGTGCGAATGATCCAATAGAAAAGGACATGGCTACGTTGAGAAAAGAAGATCGAATCAGACTGGCTGAGCTACGGAAGCAAGAGGCTTATAACCAGAACGCTGCCGCTGCGGCCGGAGGTGGTCCTGGTAGTCCCACCTTCACTGCGGCTGGCCACGTTAACCAACCTCAAAAGAACGTTTTTCATAACAACGCCACCACTCATGATCATGTAAAGGACACGAAGAACAAACAGGGTGCAACCGTACAATCTGCCACGGCGGCCAAGGTGGAACCCACGAACGCTATGACGAGCTAGCTGCTAGACGACGATGGGGAATGGTTTGATAGATGCATGCCGCGATAATTAACTTTAAAAAAGGAAAAATGAAAAAGAAAATTAAAGAGAGAGCAATTTGAAATGTAGAAAGGGTTGTTGTAACTTGTTTAAATGCATGGTGTTTTTGTTCGTAAAAAGAAAATTGGGATGTATTTGTTTCTTTGTTTTTTTCTTTCAATAATGGCGAGATCGCACTTGCAAATTTGCCATGTTTGTATCTATGCTTCTCAAAAGCTTAAGCTTTGTTTATATAGAAACGAATTGAATTCGTCTAGTGTAATGTCGATTTAATGTGTGGTTAATTTTTTAAATACAGATGAAAGCAAATAGGAGTCGCTTGATTCTTCATCACGAGCAGTTCACCGTACCGGCAAGAATAGAAAAGCATTCTCGATTATGAGGGAATTGAATTGTGTGATGGATGCCATTTGACTTGCTTCGTCGGGTGTGAAATTGAATGCTAGTTTAGACGTGTGGGGGTGTGATGAGTGACCGCTGCACCTTGGTGATGGGGTGGTTCATAAATGTGGTACAGCTTTATAAGTGCGTGGCCGGCCGGGAGAGGAATGTAACAAATGGTGGAGTGGGGAGGGAAAGTGGTGTAAATGGGTTGTGGCGGCTGGCCGGCTAGTTTTAGGGTTGAAGAGGTGGCCGGGTTGCTGAGAATTGTTATTTTATACGGAAAATTAAGTTGTTTTTGTTTTAATTCTGGTCGAAATATAATATTCTAGCTGGGGTTTGTTTATTTTTATTAGAGTACACAGCCCCTTTAAAAACTTGGAGATGCCAGCTTAATTGGTGGTGGGAAGAGGAATGTGATATTTGGTGATCACTTGAGAGAACATTCCTAGCCATGGGGCAGAAGACTAATATGTCTGGTGGAGTCAAAATAACACGTGCAAAGTGACACTAATATGTCTGGTAACACGTGCAAGGTAACACTAGAATGTTTGGTATCAAACATTCGATATTATATCAGTATTTGGATTTTAATTTTTATAAAAATAGATTGTTCAGATCTAATAGTAACTTCATTATATTAAAATTAGTGGTTAAGATTGTTTAATAAATAGAGTTAATTATAAAAATGGTTCCTATGTACGGTTGTCACTAATTTTAATTTTAGTCATTTAACTTTAAAAATTTTAAAAGTAGTCACTATGATTGTTATTTTGTTTCAGTTTTATGTTAATTAATTTTGACCGTTAGTCAAAGGATATTTTTGTCAATTTCCATTTTATCTTTGTTACTAAACAACTTCTAGCATCTTTTAACCCTTTTTGTTAAAATTAACAATTAATTAACCTTTAACATAATTAACTAATAATTAATCAGTTATTAATAATGTTAAGTAATGCCTTTGTATATATAAATTACTGATTATCTTTTTTTATCAAATATTATATTCTTGGTATTATTTTTCTATTGCTCGTCTTTAGGTTAAACAAATTCTAAGCTTCAAGTTCAAAAACCCAAATTTTGAATCATATATACAATTCAAAAAATCCGAATCTGGACATAAATAAACTTGATAAGAACAAACAAGACATAAACTTGGATCTTGATTTACAACACATACAAAAAACACAAACTTGTATCTTGATTTACAACACAGATACAAAAAACACACACACAACACAAACAATAGCAACTACTAAAACACCCAAAATCGATCATATTCATCAAGGTTAGAACAAAAGTGGTTCTCAAATTTATCTAGATCTGGGTTACATACAAAGATAAATAGAGTTACATTCAGAGAGAGAGAGAGAGAGAGAGAGCGCAATAGGGTGTGCTTCTAGAGAGAGGGGTTTTACTGTTTTAGAGAGAGATTTATATTGTTTTAGAGAGAGTGTGTGTACACATGCTTCCAGATCTGGGTTGCATATGCTCTTGATTCAATCACCTTTGAGATTATCACATTTAAAGAGAGCTGTGACATTGGAGATTTGAAAGTGAGGTGTGGTGATGGTGGATCTGACCTCTTGTGACGCAATAGAGATGATGGTAGTCTTCCACGTTGTCCGGCAACAACGATCTTCTAGGATTGGCAGCGGCAATGGTCACAAGGTTCCCGAAGCACTAGTTCTCAGATGGTGGTGGCGGTGGCGGTGGTTAGATGGTGGTGGTTACTAGTGGTAAGAAAGTTAGAGAGAGAGAGACAGTGACGATTGAGAGAAAGGTTAGAAAAGAGAGAGAGAGAGACGATTGGTGGAGCAGGGGTGGTGGCCGACAGTGTTAGGAGTGGTGACAGTGGTGGTATGTTGTTCTAGGGGAGGCGGTGGTGGTGTGAGAGAACAATAACTTTTAGAGAGAGAAAATGAAAGTAGTCATGGAATTAGAGTATAAGAGATATTAGAGAGAGATGGTGATAAAAAGAAGTGGAAAATAGATGTTTGGTAACAAGGTTTAAGAAAAAGTGTGTTTGGAAATAATTGTAATAGGCAAATTGTGTTTGGTAACAAGAATAAGATGAAAATTGATTAAAATGCCCTTTGACTAGCGGTCTAAGTTAATACCAGTTAGTGTAAAGGATCAAAACTAAAACAAAGTAACAACCATAGTGATTATTTTCGTAATTTTTAAAGTTAAAGGACTAAAAGTGAAAATCAATGATAACCACATGGACCATTTTTGTAAATAATTCTAATAAATAAATTAGTCTTTTATTTATATTAGAAGATTTTAATCTGTTAGTCGAATTTTATGTTTTATTGTTAAAAGTCCTATTTTTTCTTTTATTAAGTATTATTAAATAAAATGTAAAATTAATAAGTATTGCGGGTTCTAGAATTTGATACGTTAAAAGTAAACACTCCATGTCTAAGTGGTAGCGTAGTCTCTTTGAGAGTTTCAATTCCTCAATTACTTTCCAAGACAACACATAATTAAATATATGGTAAATTGTATGAAAATACAATAGAGTTTTTCTTACTTATTATTGCATAGCTTAAAATTTTTAAAAATAATATAATTAATTTAAATAATACTCATATTATACGTAAACATATTTTTTATGTGTCTGATTTTTAGTTACCATCATATAAAATAAACCCCGTTATAATTTCCATAATATACAAAAATTTGTATACAATATGGTGATTATAAAAGTTGATTATATTTTCTTTAAAAAATTAAAATTAATTTTACATAATAATAGCTAAAATAAAATTTATAGTATTTTTATAGGATTTTGCCTTTAAATATACGCGCACAATATACACATCTATTAAACACAACGCTCTGACACTTATCTTTAATTACTTCTTACTGATATGAGTAAAATTCTTCATTTTGCGTTTAAATAGTTCTTATTGTATATCTCATTATTAATTTGGTGTCACTTGACGTATCTTCTAATCTTGTAATATAAATAAAAGACTAACATTTATCAGTTTAATTGAAAGATTTTAGCATTCTATTTAATTAAAATTAAATTTTAACAATTCATTTAAGTTAAAATTGAACTTAATTTTAACTTTGAATAGTCAAAATTAAAACTCTATTTTAAATTTATATGAGATAAGGTTATATTTAAGTTGATATAAATTTAATATATCTAAATTTTGATATAGATTTGAAATCGACATATATAGATTTTAATTTGATTGTATGAACATCCATCCAGTTTAGTAAATACAAATTAAATATTATTTTGTATTAATTTAAAATTAATATCAATGCCTTAATAATATTTTAATGTTAATAATTAAATTATATGTTTTACAAATCTTATCGTAAATAAATTTACATCCTTACAAACCTTATATGTTTTACAAATCTTATCGTCTAAAATTAATATAAACTTTTTTTTTTAATTTTAAAGAAAGTATAAGATTAGACTATTCTTTTGTTGTTACAAAACAATTATATATTTAACTAAGTGATTTTCACATAAATAATTATGCTTGACTCGTGTATTTACACGAGCATTTAAACTAGTAATAAATAAATAAAAGACTAATCTTCGTCAATTTAATTGAAAGATATTGACCATTCTTTTAATCAAAATTGAAATTCTAACCATTCATTTTGATCAAAATTAAAAGTCTAATTTTGACTTTAATAGTCAAAATTTTAAAATAATAGGAGATAATATATTAAAGTTTTTTAGATGATTTATTTCCGTAATTATAGTGTAAAAAGATAATAATCAAATAAATTAGATGATTAATTATTTCAAAATTAAATTTGGCTATTTCAAACGTTATTATCATTTTAATTTATAGACTAGAAAATATCTTCTATATTATAATATTATAAAGCATTTAAGTATTTTGTGAGTAATTATTAGATATAGTTAATAATATTCTTATATTCCATTTTAATAACTAAACTTTACATATTTAAAAAAATCAAAGTCAATACAATATCATCAAACTATTTTTAGAATTTCTTTTACCAATTAGAATCCTCTATCATTGCTTCAAATTATTTTTAGAAAATTTCCCATTAGTCACGCTTATTTATTTTCTAAAATGGCTAATAAGTATAAGCGCAAATCTATGAGTAACTCAATCTTCTTTCTTCATCTTTCGATTTTCATAAATATTTCTTGATTTGTTATTGATATATGAATTTATTAATGTTTAAAAATTTAAAAATTTACATAAACAATCGCTGTGTTTATACACGGGATATTAAACTAGTTTGTATGTAATAGAAATTTTTTTATAAACAGCTACCGAACTTATGGCTAACTTTTATTATCATATATATATATATATATATATATATTTCCAAAAACTAAATTATAATAATAATTATTTTTAAAACAGAACATACTTACACGATAACTTATTTTTAAATTTATACTTGTTGTTTGCGGCAAGACTTGAAACTATGACATATGAATACCTTGATACCGTTAAATTACAAGCCTTCCATAAAAAAATTAAATAAATTATTTAACTTATAACTTTCATTATTAATTAACATTTCGGCCTTTTCATTGAGTAATTAACCAATTATATATAGCTTGATATCTGCTGAAATCCTCATCTTCAATTCATGAAATTATAACTTGGAGTGCTTTTTTTTGTTAGATCAAATACCTTAAATAAAAATTAAACACAAGTTAAAAACTTATTTTGTTTCAAGTTTGCCACGTATTATACTCGAATTAGAATGGATTGGAATAGTACGGGGAGTATATTACAAAGCAAATTCACACCAATGCCATAACATATATATTCAATATATATGGTTGAGGCAAGCACAACCCGTAAACCTTAATTTCTGGATAATTTATTATACATAATTAATACAAAGTTGAACAACACTTAATTAAGCATACATTTGGATGGTGTACGTCCGCTGATTAATATTTATGGTACCAGAATACACCTTTGTGTTCGCTATCTTCATCTGGCTCGATGTAGATGCATTCCTTAGCCTCTCTCCACATTGCCTTGAAAATCGGTGTCCTATCAATCTTATAATACTCACCCAACACTGGCTTGATTGCATCCCTTGCCTCCTTAGCATGATAATGTGGAATGTATGAGATCAAATGATGCAAGACATGAGTGTGTGTAACGTCATGTAAAACCCTATTCAAGAATCCAAAGTCCCTATCGATTGTTGATAAGGCCCCTTTAATCCAGTTCCACTCAGTTGAGTCATAATGAGGCAACGACAGATGAGTGTGGTGCAAATATGTTATCAAAACGAAAAATATACTCACGCCAAGCACTGGAATCCCGTACATGCAAATTACCCAAGCAGCTCCCTTCGCTGCTACCATAAGCTTAATTGCGTAAAAAGCAGCAAGAAGACCAAGATCTGATAGTAGAACCTGAATCCGTTCACGTTCGGTGAAGATTGGACTTAGTGGATCAAAGTGATTAGCGAACCTTTCATATTTCTTGCCAGAAATATTAGTTAAGAGGTATAAAGGAAAACCTAGGGTCAACCTGAAAACCAAAGTGAACACTCGACCAGGTGGGTTGTTAAGAATCTTTGAGTATATCTTAACTTTGGACTTGCGTTTGGGAATGTAAACTTCATCGTTATCAAGTGAATTTGTGTTGGCATGGTGATTTCGGTGGCTGTATTTCCAAGAGAAATAAGGAGTGAGAAGAGCGGAGTGGAGGATGAAGCCTACAGTGTCATCAATCAACTGGTAATCACTAAAGGCATGGTGACCACATTCATGACCAATGACCCATAAGCCAGTGAGGATGCTAGCTTGGCAAAACCAATAAACGGGCCATGCTAAATAAGCCAGAGGACCAGGAAGAAGAGGAATATAAGTATCGGCAAGGAAGTAGAAGACATAGGCCACAATGAGATCGTGAACAACATAGTAAGATGAACGGATGACAGATCGCTCAAAGCAATGGGCCGGGATTGCTTTCTTTAGATCACTTAAAGTGAACGGTGGATCAACCGGGACACGTTCGAGGATATTTTTGCTCTCCGAAGGATCCGACATCCGACCACCTGCACCCATGTTGTTGTTATCCGATGAACCTGCAAATATAACAACAGTAGTACGTATTATAAGATTTATGTATGAGATAATTAATTAGAGAGCAAATGAAATGCAAGAACTTAAAGGTGATCGAGGAAGATCAAAGTGAGACCTCAGAGAGAAGTGATGTTTGAGTTCGATCTCTTCTGCTGGTGGTGTCATTGGGGTTCCTCATGCTACATATTTATAGTCAAGAGTTTACACAAATGTTGGTTCACTCTCAAGGCAACTACACATTTTTTAAATCACTACCTACCATCAATTATTCAATTTTGCTACAAATTAATGTTGGTTGTATTGTATTGACCATTTGACCGACTTTCTACTTGATAACTAAGTACAAAGCACTACGTATGCTTTTTACAATTATCACTAATTATTAAAATATTATATCATTGGTTCTAGCTTTTGTCTAATTATTATATCCAAGTGGCTAAAAAAGCTTCTTTTAAATTGAAAATTCACAAATATATAGCTAAGTAATTTATTAATTTATATAACATACAAAGTATATATATATATATATATATATATATATATATATATATATATATATATATATATATATATATTGAAAAGTTCATTTGAGAACCGTCTCTATTGCGAGAACCGCGAGAAACAATCCTAGCCGTCCAATTCCCTCTCCTTTAATTGGATTGCCCACTCATGAATTCCTTACATGCACCCTGCCACACTCAATCCCCCCACGCTCTTCATCCATGAATTCCATTATCCAAAATCAACGGCTAAGATTGGTTCTCGCGGTTCTCGCAATAAAAACGGTTCTCAAATGAACCTTCCCCTATATATATATATATTTCACTGTTTGAGATGGTTGGATTTTCAGTAAATCAAGACATTTGACCGACGTATCCGGTAATTCTTCTGTAAGTTTGCATGTATCAACTTAAAACTAATTGATAAGCACATTGCAAAGTTATACTTGTTTGATATGAGACAATACCCAACATTCACAAGAAGATTACACGTGTTTCGTAAGCAAGTACATTAACATGTTTGTTCAAGCCAATTGATCAAGTAAATTACGTACGTACGTAGAATAAATTAATTAACCATGTAACCTCGGTCCAAAATAATTAAGACTGTGAATACATTATATATATATGTCGATAGATGGATCAATATAAGGGATTTATGCTACACGTACGTATCCACAAAGAAACAAAAGCGTGGTAGTTCCTAACAAACAAATTCCAGGTAGTTAATTCCTAAGCACAGTGTTGAATATTATGGATTAATAAACTATTTATGTAAATAGTAAATGGCTTGTACGTTTTCTCCACTAGAATACAAACTTAGGTTTGTTTCAGAATATCGGTTCTTATTGGCAGCAGCATAATGTATTAGATTCTTGCGTCGTCCAGAGTACGTACGCAGTGTTATTATATATAGAGAAATTAGTTAATTAATATATAGAACAGTAATTAATTATATAATAATTAACACAATAATAAAGATGGACGTAGGTTTGGCACAAGTAGTCTACATCTACGGCGGAAGCAAAAAATTATTTTACTAGGTAGTGATCGAACATATATATATATATATATGGCATGCATGTGAAGGTTACGTGTGTACAATGTATATATCACGCATATAATATTTAAGTTCTAAGGTTAAATTAGCAGCTAAGAAATAACCGAGCACTCACTAGAACTTCGATCACACTTCTTGGCTCATTAGTACTATATATGTAACAACTCTATACTTTCTTTTTCTCTTTAATTGTAAGAGATTTCTTACTTGAAGCTTGTTAATTAGTATATATATGTTTTTAAATATATATTAAATTGTGTTTTAAGTGTTGTTACAATCGATCGATCCATGATTATATGTAATCTATGGGCAGAATATATACTAGCTAGAATATAATCATATGATTCGGTTATTCGGTTTTTCTGATCACCTATAAAAAAAAGGCTAGCAAAGTTGGTTTTGCAAGGTGTGATACATACTGTTTCTTATTTAATTTGGATCGGAAGAAACAAAAAATATCTTCGAAATTAAGTTGAATAGAAAGCAAATTCCATATCTTTTATGATAGACTGTCAATTAACGTCCTTCGAATTATAGATTTCTAACACAAAATTAGTTTGAAACATACATACATACACACATACCTACATACATACATACATACATACATATATACATATGTGTATATAGAAATAGCATCGATATAGAACAACTCTTAAATATAGAACCTAAAAAACCATTTTGGGTCTTTAGATTAACTTGATCAAGGGCTGATATTAAGTTGTGACAAAATTATAATTATCATACATAATTATGATGCTATAATTAAAAAGAACGGCAAAAAAGGAATTGAAAAAACATAATCAGCTCCTCACGCCTCCTCACATTTATTTAAAAAAACCCATTAATCATTCTAATTATCATAACTATCTCATGTTTAAGATTTTTAACAAAAAAATTATACCATTAGGTTCAGTTTTTCTTGCTCTTTAATTCAAGACCACTCTTCCCATATTTCTAAAAATTTTATTTTAAAAATGCAAATTACGAAAATGCAAATATCATGTCTGAACATGCATATGTGGATGAAGATGATAATCAAAATGCAATTCTTCATACTCCAAAAAATTGGTTGATAATTCAATGATTTTTTAACTGATGTAGTGTTTTGTGTATGAAATTTGCATTATAGTGTTGTATATGGAATTTGCATTTTGGGTTTGAACATGTAATTTGTTTAGCGTCATCTGCATTTTAGTTAATTCAGTGACGCACTATAATGCATTTTGGTTTATTTGATGTTATATTTTACATTTTTTGTTTATTGTATACTTTCTTCATGAATTATTGACCTGCAATTTTATTGAATCAGATTGTTAAATGTAGATGAGAGTCGTGGGTTTTCATTTTCATTTGCTAATCTGCATTTTCATTGAATGGGTTTGTGAAGTGCATTTTTATTGAATCAGATTTGTGAAATGCGATGAGAGTCGTGAGTTTGCATTTTTGTTATCTGTTCTTTTTTTCATTTTGGGTAGCAAATATACGAACATGCATATACATGAAAATGCAAATATATAAACATGCATTTTTGATGTGAAAGTGCTGCTATTTGCATTTTATACTGTTGTTACTTGCATTTCACATGTTGCTGTTTGCATTTTAGACTGTTGTTACTTGCATTTCACATGTAATATCAGCCCTTGAAAGTGCTGCTGTTTGCATTTTGCATTTGCAATTACATGCTGCTGTTTGCATTTCACATTTTAGGTTTGAACATGTCTGCTGTTTGCATTTGCAATTATATGCTGCTGTTTGCATTAATGATGCATTAATGACACATTAATGGCTCATTAATGAGTGGTGTTTTGGAAAAATCAAGGCTCGAACTTTAATAACAACCCACCCGGACGCAATTCACGGTTGGAAAATTATATAAATATCAAAATACCCATATTAATAAGAAGCATTAATGGTGGTTCCAAATGATACTCGCGGTACTCACAATAAAATTGGTTTTTTAAATGATCTTTTCAATATCTATAGGCAAAAGTTCAAACGAGAACCGTTTTTCATACGAGAACTGTGAGAGCTATTTTTAACGCCATTAATGACTCATTAATAGGGTATTTTGGTAATTTATATATTTATCCAACCGTGAATTATGTCCGGATGAGCCGTCGTTAATTTACAAGACTTGATTTCGATGAAATAACCCTTATTAACGCGTCATTAATGATCCATTGATGAGCCGTCAAAAAATTTTAGCCATTGATTATGTTTAATTAAGGGCTAAGATTGGTTTTTGCAGTTCTTGTATGAAAAATAGTTCTTGTTTGAACCCTTCCATATATATATATATATATGTATATATATATAGGGTGAGGATCAAGGGAGAACCCTTTTAAAATGCACGACAGTGAGAACCTGGTTAAACGTGTAATTTAGCATTTATCTTTTACGTTTATGTTCACCCATAACTACCTAAAAGTCAAGTTTACATCCTAAATCATAAAATCAAAATTATTTCTATAATATTAACAACTTAAAGATTTGTATACATTGATGCATACAAATCACAACACTTTTGTATGCATTGATGCATCAGGTATATAGTCAAACAAATGATCAAAAAACGTGATAATTTTTAAACATCTGATCAATGAAATCAAATGTACAAAAGAAATGTGACAATTTTTAAATCATCCAATCAATGAAATCAAAGGCTCAAAAGTGTTCTCACTGTCGTGCATTTTAAAAAGTGTTCTCATTTGATCCTAAATCTATATATATATATATATATATATATTGAAAAGTTCATTTGAAAACTGTTTTTATTGAGAGAATCACGAGAACCAATCTTAGCCGTCCAATTCCTCACCCTTCAATTGGATTGCTCACCCATGAATTCCTTACATGCACCTTGCCACACTCAATCCCCCACGCTCTCTATCCATGAATTCCACTTACCAATTTGACGGCTAAGATTAGTTCTCGCGGTTCTCACAATATATATAGGGAAAAGTTCAAACAAGAACTGTTTTTTGTACGAGAACTGCGAGAACTAATCATAGCCATCCTATCCCCCCTCCTTCAATTCTATTGCCCACCCATGAATTCCTTACTTGCACTTTGTCACACTCTATGCAGTTATCTCGGTTCAAAATCAAATATCGGTCAAGGACCGATATTTGAAATCGTGGATATCTCGGTGAGATATCGGTTTTTTATATTTTGTAGAATATATATATATATATGGAATTATTGTAAATAGTGTAAGAATTAATAGAGTTTGACACCTAACTAGTTAAGTTTGAGGGTAGTATAGGTATTTTATAGGTATTTTATCACTATATTTCTCCCTTGATTAGCAAAACCGTGCCCCCACCCCCATTATTTTGAGAATGTAACCCTAAAACCACCAAAATTCATCGCCGACCCTTCCCTTTAATCTTCGTCGGCTACCACTACAGTTCACACCGGCCTCTCTCTCTACAATTGATGGCTACAACTATCACACACAGCCACGTGACCTGTTTGTTGCCCGGAAGGAAGAAGGAAGAACTGTCCAGATTGCAATTCGTTACTTCAATGGAAGAGTGGAGGAAGAAGGAAGATGGCAGGTGACGTATGTGAGGGCTGTTGTAATAGTGCTTAGCCTCCTATACTTTTGTAACTTTGTACCTTTTGTTCATTGATTTAATAATAGTGCTTAGCCATTAAAAAAATATCAACATATATAATGTTAAGAAATTACTCATTACATTTCTCTTTTCAGTTCGTTTTATAAGAAATTTTCCGTTTTAATAGATTTTCCGGAAAAATCAAATTATGCTTTAATGTAACCTTTATTGTGGCAGTTTCCTATATGTACTACTCTTGGCCATATAAGATGTTTGCACCTAGCGAGAATTGATGGAATACACGTCTCTTCTAAAAGCTTTTCAAACATGCAACCACCAAATCATCCTTTGATAGTTACGCAATACATTTCTTTGTGTTCTTTTAATCTTTTCTACTTTTATACCTTTTTCTTAAGGAGGCACCCTCTTAAATTAGGTATACAAGATATCTTACATTCTACTGAAGAGGATAACCTTAATGTTGATCTACATAAAGGATGTTGAATGGACTTTTCCAAAAACTAATAGACAAGAATTACGAGTGATGATGGTAAAAATGCCCGATCTTAACAGGAGAACATGGAATATTTGGGATGGGTAAATTGTTATGTGAGCAGATATGAGATTTCTTTTATAAATTTTTACGAGTTTTGGACAGTTATGGCTTCGTTTAATACCGGTCCAATTATCCCATCACATTTATCCTACCCGAACCATTTATAGTTTTATTACTAATATATTAAGAAATTTAATAATATTTAATATTATATAGAATTATTATAAGTTGACTAGACTATGTGTGTAATGTTGATGACGATGTAAATACGTATGAAATTAGAAACCTTAGAATTAATTATATATGTTGTTGGGTTTTAGATAGTGTTGATTGAATGAAATGGAGTTAATACCAGTAGTTTTGGAGTTAATACTGCTTGAAGAAATTAGTACTACTTCAACAAGGATAATAAGGTTAGTTGTCAGAGTTAGTGTTGCTTCAAAGAAGTTAATGTTGTTCAAGAGAATAATAAAATTAATGTTGTTGTTCGTGATAAGGATAAATTCTTTTATTCTAGAGATGATAATTATGGATGAGATGTGTTATTATCTATCCGTAATTAGATGATTCTGTTAGCGAAAATAAAAGATTTTATTCTGTAACCATATACACTATAAATATTCATATGTACGTAGGTATCTTTAGAAGAAAAATCTGTGTGTGATTTAAGTTTTAACCTCAAGGCTATTCTTGATCCTTGCAATAGAGAAGTATTGCACGTTTGTTGAATCATTCATAATCAACATATTAGGGCTTTGATGTTTAAATCGTTTATAATATGAATCAAGTGTTCAATGTAAATTTCATTGTTACTCAAAGTATTATTTCACAAATTTCTTTGTTTATTCTTAAATTATTCGTAATATTCGAGTGTGTTTGTTAGTAAAAATCCAATCCTGACATATATATTTTAATTATTAATTTTAATTGTTGCTTTTGTTTGTTTGTTTCTATAATTGATTTCATATGTATTTTAATTATTAGTTTTAAAAGTAGAATTTGTTTTTTTTTGTTTCTATAATTGTAAAAGGATTTACATAGAAAAGTTTAAACTTGTGATTAGTTTATCTTAAAATTCAGGTATTTTAAAGTTATAGGTGAATAACTATATTTATGTAACAATATGTTTAACTTGTTAGTGTTGTTAGAGATTAAAATAATTAAAAAAAATCCAACTCATTAATTGTTTTGAAGTGATTGAGATAAAATTTTAAAAAATAAAAATCATTTTTGGTAAATTTTAATAAACTAAGATCATAGATAACTAAGGTTATACCCACAGGTATTCACCGGTACGAGACTGGTTATAAGGCATGATTTTCAAATCAGGTATGAGATTTAGATCACAAATACACGTTTCATTGTCATCCCTAATTGCGAGAATTACAAAAGTTGATCGTGCAAACACACTAATGGGATATTTTTAAATGGCAAACACATACACACAAACTCGTTTTAATCTGTACTTATATCCGTAATAAGACTTGAACACTTAAATTCAAAGAGGAAGAGGAACATTTTGAAATTAACTTAATACTGCTAGGCTAGAGACTCTTGGGCTAGCAGTAATTGTGGAAATTCTATTCAGATTTATATGTGTAAAAAATACTAGTGAAAAGTTCAAAGAAATTCGCATTCTTGATCGTTATCAAAAAGTGTATACTTATAAATGTGAAGGGTCAAGAAATTTGAAGTTGTATCACTTCAAGCATAATCAAACATATAATTTAATTGCGCTTTAAAACGTAAAAACACACACACACACATATATATATATATATATTATAATATAATATAACTACGTGTCATATTACTAAGTGTTCTATTTGGTTATATTTGAAGCATATGTAATTTTTGGCGATTTTTCAAGAGTGATGAATGTTGACAATTGTTTGATACCGGATGAATGTGATTTTGTAGTTAATAAATATTTGGGTTACTTTATACTTTACTCATTGTCAATTGATTTTGAGTCAAAACTTTACAAACTTACATAAGAGTCAGGTTCACCGTGGTTGGCTAAACAAACACACACACACACACACACACTCTATGTAACCAATATGTATCTACGTGTTGGCCGAAAGAACCTCACACGTGATGGGACATGTTGAGTATTGTCCATATCAGACGAGTGTGATTTTGTAATGTACTTAATAAGGATAATGTGTTAGTCTACTCATTGTAAATTAATTTAAGTTTGAACCCCACAAAATTACAATAAAATACGATTTTAAATATAAGGAAAATAAGCATGCTTGTTAGACCAGACGTACCGGTCAACCCGAAGGTGACCACGTTCTTCGGGTAAGGCCGGGAACACCTATACGCCCCCTTTTTTTACCTAATGGGTGAGGTAATCGGTTTCCCACATCCAATTAATTTGGATAACAGAGAAATGGAAAGAAAAGATGATGTAGCGTTCTGTGATATTTTGGTAAGAGAGATCGTTATAGTTTGCCATAAAATTAATCAAACTCCTTATTTATAGAAGAAAATAAAATCGACAATCCTATTTTCATTTAAACCATGGTTCAACCATTTGGCAATTTCTAAGCAACTACCAGGAGTCCAAGACTACCCGGCCAGTAACTAATGGCTCATGTGACTGGTCAAGTTTTGATGACTCACTACTCTCTTTTTATTGAATTAATTAAAATATTATTATTATTATTTTCAAGATCGATGTTTGATTATAAATACCAAACCCAAATCACCATTGTAGATCATCAGAGGCCTTGCACTATCTCTGAGCATACTTTTACAGTTTAGTTCTTAGCAGAATTAAACTGCAAAACTCTGTCAAATATTTAACTAAACGGGAAATTAATAAGTTGAAACATGGGTTCCGGTGGCCGTGCGTCGGAAAGAACCAACACCGGCAACGAAGTTGTTAAGAGAGCCCCATCGTCCAAACCACCGTTCACTCTCGGTGATATAAAGAAAGCCATACCACCACACTGTTTCAATCGATCCCTTCTCAAATCTTCATCTTACCTTTTTGTCGATCTCTTTTTTTCCTTTTTGTTCTACTACGTAGCTGCCGCCTACATCTTCCCCCTAAATACCCCCCTTAAGTATGTAGCATGGCCGCTTTATTGGGTCCTTCAAGGTAGTGTCCAGATGGGTTTGTGGGTTATCGGTCATGAATGTGGTCATCAAGCTTTTAGCGACTACCCATGGTTAAACGACACTATTGGTTACTTTCTACATACTGGTATGCTTGCTCCTTATTTCTCGTGGAAATACAGTCACCGTCGTCATCATTCCAACACCGCTTCACTAGAACACGACGAATCTTTTGTCCCAAAAAAGAAGTCTAGTTTAACTTCTTCCGCAAGACTGCTCAACTCGCCACCCGGCCGTCTCATCAGACTTGTGATTTTATGCACCGTTGGCTGGCTTTTGTATGTTTGTTTCAATGTTTCCGGTCGCAAGTATGAGAAATTCGCCAACCATTTTGATCCGAAGAGTCCAATTTATAGTGACCGTGAGCGATTCCAGATTCTCCTGACCGATGTCGGACTCTTAGTGACAAGCTACGGGCTTTACAAACTGGCGTTGGCACAAGGGTTCACGTGGTTAGTGATGGTTTACTTTGCTCCTTTGGTTATCGTTTATGGGTTCCTGGTGGTCATCACGTGGTTGCACCACACTCACCGGTCACTGCCTCATTACGATTCAACCGAATGGAACTGGTTGAGGGGAGCTTTGTCAACAATCGATAGAGATTACGGGATTTTGAACACGGTTCTTCATCACATCACGGATACTCATGTGGCCCATCATTTGTTCTTCACGATTCCTCATTATAATGCCATGGAGGCCACAAAAGCGATCAAACCATTCTTGGGAGAATACTATCAGTTTGATGACACGCCTATTATCAAAGCGATGTGGAGAGAAGCGACGGAGTGCTTCTTTGTTGAGGCTGATGAAAGTGACGACAACAATAGCAAAGGTGTCTATTGGTTTAACAATAAGATGTGAACAATTTGAAATTGTAAAAGTCGATCTCTTGTTTCTGTTGTTATTATCATTAAAATATCGATCATATTAATGTCTCTGGCAGGCAGGCATATATGTGTATGAATTAAGTAAGCTTTAAAATGTATCAAGTGATCCAATAATGTTGGCGTAAATTCAATTTTCGTATGATTTTGCCAAATTGAAACCATTGGCGATGAACAGTATTACCAGATCGAAAGTTTGTTCATATTTGGTCATTAACGTACATGTGAATTAATCATTAGCGATACTCAGATTGGTTGTCGCAATTGCTAGTTTGATTAAATTTACATTTACTCCGAGGGCGGCGCACGGTTGTTTTTAACTTGTTATAATGACATTTTAATAATTATATATTTAATTATTTTGTATTAAATGTTCTGACGTACACTTTTTGCTAATTAAACCACCATTTAGCTAGTAATATTACATAAAGATTTTTCAGAACTAGCTAACCAATGTTTATCATATTTGCTATATTGTTTTTTACTTATAGTTTACTTTTAACTTTATTTAGTGAAGAACAAATCGTTGATATATTTTACAAAAAAATTAAATTATATGAAAATACAATTAATTTTATTTTAGTTACAATTGTATAGATTAAATTTAAAATAATACTATAAATTTTCAATCTACTTGTTGTATATGCAAGAGTTTTATACAATAAAAATTAAGATAAAGTTTTTCTTGTAACTTAATATTTTATTTAATTAATATATGAAAAGGTAAAATTGTTATGTTGAAGTAGTTTCATCGTTAAGAATAAATTGTTGATATGATTTAAAAAAGATAATTTATATAAATTGAAAATATAATTTTTTAATTACAATCAAATATAATGAATTAAATTTTTCATTCTATATACTCATTGTATGTAAGATCGAGTTGTATACATTAAGAATTAGGGTAAAGTTATTCTACACAATGATAAACAAATAGACGGGACAGCAAATTGTAACTTTGTTTATATATGGTAAGCGTATAAAAATTCCTTGTATTTTTTTAAAAGATTGGTTATATATATAAAACAATAATTAAAAGAAAGTTTATAGTAATTAGGGTTATGAAAACAAGTGGAGAGAATCAAACAAGGCATTAGGGTTTAATACTTTTTTACAGTAATTTCTCATGTATATATGTACATGGAACTTCAAAAAAATTCAACTTTATTTAAGAGGCAGGTTTTTCTTATAATGAACTTCGATAAAAAAGGCTAGAAAAAAAAAATACTAAACACAAACTTAGATAAAATTCAAATTAATCAGTTACATGAATATATCTAGTTTTAAAACTATAGACATGCATGGATCCAAAAATCAAAAAGGCCAATGTCTTTCTGGTTATCTTTCTAAAAATATCTTAACGTACCTTAGGAAAAAAAACATATATACGTTTTTTAATATCATCAATTCATACACAACATCTAGTACTGTTGGTTGTTATATCCTTGATATTTTATAACATGTCTTAATCTTTTAAGACTATTTTCATGAATACAACAACTTTTCACACAAATAATAATAATAATAATAATAATAATAATAATAACAACTCATACACAACACAATTTTTACTTCATTTATAAATGAGATTTAAATGCTTATTAACCGATAAATAGCTCAAATACAAATATATACAGCTAAAAAATATCTTTTCGTAAAGAAAAATTATATTTTCTCATACTAAATCTTTCTACATATTTTATCTTCTTACTCACACGATAATGATATATGGAATTCACTTATTCATTTCTTCATCTGCTCTTTTGATTTTAACACTTATTTTAATCTTGTGAGTATAAAAATAAGTATAAATAAATAATAAAAAAAATATAAAACCTCTCTTTCGTAAAACTAAACATAGATGCATATATTTTGGCGTTATATATATAAGATAAAAAACGCACATAACATATAAAAAGTTTACAAATACACCTGACTGAGACTTGTGTATAATGTTTATTTGGTATGTATTAAGTTTTGTAGAATACGTGTCATTCTGATCTTGTCAATATCTATCCCGCTAGCTACTATCCTCAACTAACATTTGTTTTTTCAACTACCCAACACTTGTCTTTCACGTCATTCTCTTTCGTCTTATTTTCCCCAACCACTCACAACTTGTCTTATTCACAGTTTTCAGACCAAATCTTATGTTAATTAAAATATTAATTTATTCATTTAATGTAAGTGGTCATTGCAATCTTATAATGAACTAACTAATATTATTGTTTGTCGTTTTTAAAAATAAGGTAATAGACGGCCCACATTAATTATTCTTGCCATTATCGCATATTGGTCTCTCAAAATTGACTTGCCACGTGCGTTTTGTCACGCTTTTTTATAATGCGACAAGTTTTCTTATTTGCTACTGATTCGATCTATTTGTTTTTTAGTAATTTAACTAACGTACTTACTACTCATATACATTTGGAACGGGTTATGATTTTTCTATCGAAGAAATTAATTATTTTACATATTGTATAACATCTTTAAAGTTAATGTATAGGTTTATAAAATATTTATATTTTAAGGACAAATCAATTTTATCTCTAGAACAATCATTGCTCATTTGAAAAAGTCTTTAATATGCAATTTAGGCATTTTGTTTTTTATAAGTTTTTTTTCCTGCTTGTCATTTTAACAGTTTAAAAACAATAATAATTGCAATGTCATCAGAGTGCTTTAAAGTTTAACCACTTGTACCATTTTACTGAATTATTAACCGAAAACTTTAACAAATAAATACTTAAGCGATATATGTTATCAGTGTGCTTTAACTAATCATATTATTTTACTTTACTTTAAGTTTTATCTGAATAAAGTTTCTTATTAGAAAATGTTATAACTTAATGAAAAGACTTTTATTCATGTGATTTTTCATATAAAAAGAAAGAAAAATGTTACAAGTAGTTAACATCACCTAACTTAAGGGACGTAGCTCTCACGTACCATTTAAATCACTAAAAACCTAAAGTTATATTACCATCCTTTATTTAAGTGGTATGTAAGAGCAACATCACTTAAGTAATTAAGTGATGTTAGCTGCATGTATCATTTCCTCTAAAAAGAATAACGTACTTTCAACTAATTAAGTAATAAATCAAACAATATTTTATGACTTAATGGATTAAATTTTTTTCTTAAATTAAGTAATTAAGTCAAATCTAACACTAGTTAGCAAATTTGTTTTTTTAAATTTTATTTATAATCATCTTTAGCTCTTATATATGTGGTGAAATTGTCCACAAAACAACTGTACTAAGATATTAATTTGGCTGCTTTCTCAACAACAAATTGTTTGTTTCAAGCTTTTCACCTTCAAAACACTTTTCTCTAATATACGTACTAAAAATAAAAGAAAATAAAATAAAATAAAGAGTTAACAAAGAAAGAAAAAGAGATACATACACTTTTTATAAATAGAGATATATCCATTTATAACAAATTAATTACCACATTTTAATAGGTGTGCATACAATTTACAAATTTGCAAACTAATTTAATTTTGGGCTTAAAAACCATGCACTACATGCATCTCTTGAAATTAATTCCACCATTAATGAAGTGGACCTCTTAAGTCTGGCTATATAATATAACAAAGCAGAAATCCCCTCCCCTTTTATATATCATTAATATTAATTAGCTCGAATATCAGATAACGTAAATGCACATTAATTCTTCACCCGATTACACGAAGCAAAGTCGTACCCGGCCACAAGAGGTTAGTTCACACACACACACACATATATATATATATATATATATATATATATATATATATATATCTCGATCGGTGACATTAATATGTTTAAAAACACGTGTTAGTTAATATGTCTATACAATATTTAGTTATCGTACAGGGAGATATTACATGCAACTTGAAGGAAGCGAAATTTAATTAATTAGGAATATATAGTAGCTGCTAGTAGTTGTATTAATTAATTAAAATTATAGTCACATATACACTTCACTAGCTATATAGCGCACGCATTAAATTGGACCCAACAACTTCCATCAATTTGGATTGCTAAGTTCAATTAATTAATATATATCTTAATTAAATGATTAACTAAACACGTACGTACACATTCCTTTAATATAAAATATTACTTTATTAGATTAGATTATATAAATAAAGCTTAATTAAAGAAAGTTGAAAAAGTTAAAATCGTCTAATTAGTTAATAGCACACACATTTGGACTTGCATGTGAGCTAGCTCCTAGTAAGTAAGTGGATGTTTCAAGTCAAACCCTAATCATAGTTTTTTACTGTTTTATTATTCTTATTTATCATTAATTAAGGGCATATATATGCAGAATAACTAACATACATTCAAATTATTGCACGTCTTCAAAATAGAATATGCAGAATGTCGTGATCGAAAAGAAGTCGACTAATTAATTAACGAGCTCACACATCTTGACTTAAGAGTGAGGACCAGATCGATGGATATAGCACGTTCCAAATTGACAACTCTTAACATACTAATTGCTGACGCCCTGATCCAACTACTTTATGCAAAAAGCGAATTACATTATATTGGCTCTTTCCTAGCTATCACTCTCTTTATATATACTACATTAATTAGCTAGTATTATTATTTTTAATATGATCATACCTGCGCAATGGGCGGATACGAATAATTTGTACTTGATAATATGTTTGTTTTTTATAACGTATGGTTATGATATTCATGCATTATAGTGGATAACCATTTTTCATACGCAACATGTCCATTCTCTTTCCCCCTTTCTCTTTTCTTTTATTTCTAATTTCTATATCAATTCTTTGATTTGATTTTAGATAAACTTTTGAAAAACAATAAATAAGAAATAAACTCTACTTATAAAATAAGACGATAAAAATGTACATGACTTTGAAAATTGTGTTGTTGTAGACAAGAAATTGTGTTGGTATGAGAGTGTGTATTAGTGGGTGATTTTTTTTTTGTATTTTAAAAAGATATAAGGATATTTAAGATTGTATTAGCCATTTTATCATTACTTCAATTTTAAAAGATTAAGTAAAGTAAAAGAGAGAATGTTAAATATATTATAAATTAATCTTTATTTGTTAATTAAATGAGTCATATATAAAAATCTACAAACTTTATAAATTCGGGTTACATGTAAGCATGTAACACGTACTCCGCAATTCAAAGCCATGATCTACTATAATAACTTTCAAATCACCTAAGACCATGGTGGAAAATATTAGGCCTGTAAATTTGAACTTATAAAGTACTTCAGATTTCATTCATCTATCCATGTGAGACAAAGTTTTATAAACTCCCCCATTTAGATCTCTTTTCACCCTTGACTAGTTGTTAAATATTTTTATGAGCTCAAGTTATATGTAATTTTTAATATTTAAATTAAAATATTTGTTATATAATGGAATTTTTTAAATATTATTTCTATGAAGATTTTTTATTTAATTTTTAATTTGTATTTAATAACTCATAGGTTAGAAATTATTTTGTATTGACTTGAACTTTTTAAACATTATTTATTTTGGAAGGTTTGTCTATTAAAATGGTATTTCAAAATCTAATTAACTCCATCTAATAGTTTCCTTTTAGTTCTAAACAAGAGGTAAATTAATAATTTTAAATTACTTAAAAATAATTAAGAGATTAAGACTTTTAATAGAGAGAAAACTAAATAATTTATATATTAGGGGTTAGTTTCCGAAAATGGATCGAAGTTATCACTTTTTGTGATTGTATGTATCAAACTTTGATAACTACCGTTTAATGTACTAAAGTTTCAAAATCTATCATTTAGTGTATCATGACCTTTGATAGTAAGCCATATTTCTCAATACAATATACGGTAGATTTTTAAAACTTTGATATATTAAATAGTAGTTTGTGCTAATAATTTAGTATTAAATAATAAATCAAAATAAGAAGAGTACATGTTATCTACTAAACAAGTTTCCTAATACAAAAACAATATATTTTAAAACTTCAGCACATTAAATGGTGTTTTTGTAAGTTAACTACACATAATAACAAAAGATTACAAATTCGATGCATTTTTGAAAACTAAACCCTATATATTAGTGTGTTATATATATATATATACACACACACGCACACACATGCACTAGCATGTTACCCGCACAATATAGCGGTGATGAATAATTCAAACTCGATAGCATGTCTGTCTTCGATAACGTAAGATACAAAATTCACGCACTATGATGACATCAAATAATTTTCATTCAAAGCATATTCATTTTCTTTCCCCCCTTGTCATTTTATTTATTTCTTTATTATCAATCAATTCTTTTGTTAATTTCTAAAATAACTTTTGAAAAAACAAAAGAATAAGAAAAAAAATCTATACTTATAAAAAGATGATGAAAACATATTAATGACTTTATGAATTGTGTTGATTTGAATGGGATGTATTTTAAAAAATGTAAGGATATTTAAGATTATATTAATAATTTTCTATTATTTAAATTTTAAGAGTTCAAGTAAAGTAATATTAAATATATAATAAATGAAACATTTTAATGTATTTATATGAGTGTTTATAAATCCGGGTTACATGTTATCAGGTTTATGAGTTTTAATTTTACAAACTCTCTAATACTTAAATTAAAATATTTGTTATATGATAGAATATTTAAAATAATATTTCTATAGAGGTTTTTATTTAATTTATAATTTGTTTAATATTTTATAGGCTGACATTTAATTTGCATTGACTTGACATTTTTAAATATTTTTTCTTATATAAGGTTTAATTATTAAAATGGTTTTTAAGAATATAATTAAAATCATTCAATAGTTTTATTTTAAGTTTATATGAGGGGTAAGTTAGTAATTTTAATTTACTTAAAAATCAAGAGATTTTTTTAGGAGAGAGTGTGTTAAATACTTTATAAAAAAAAGAGTTATGATGTCATCTTTTTATTTTTAAATTTCTTTCAATCATATCTTTAATGTTTAATATATATTAAAAGAAAAAGAGTTATGATGTATCTTTTTATTTTTAAATTTCTTTCAATCATCTCTTATATATATAGAAAAGAGTTATGATGTAATCATTTTATTTTTAAAATTTTTTTCACTAATCATGCGCCTTTATTTTCTAAAATTCCTTTCGTATTACTCATCATTCTATTTTTTAATTTTTTTTCCATCTCATTCTATTTTTTTAATTTTTTTCCACTTCATACCCTTTTATTTCCTAAAATTTCTTTCGAATTACTCTTTGCTTATGTCAAAATCCTTAAGACCAAATCCTCTACCGCGCAAATCATAAATTAAAACGTGTTACTAGACTTCATAACCTTTTCCCATCTCTATCAAAACTCAAAAGCATTCTTTAACCAAACCTTAATACCATGCTAATCAAATGTCTATTATATAGGATTTCTATTATGTGATTAAGAATGGTACATTAATTTGAACAACTTGTAGGTTTGGTTTATTACATTTAAGAGTTGTATTCTTGGGGATCAAGGTTTTTTGGTTTTGAATGGAAGATTCAATTTCAAGTGCTAGCTAAACTACGACTTACCGCAATTCAAACTCTTCTTGGTTTATTACATTGCTAGTGAAATCATCGTTGGGTAATCATCCGAACCTATTATATCATAAGTGTAGCTTGTTTATGTAACTTTGGTTGCAATTTATGATTACATTCACATGTATACGTTTCTTGTAGGTGAATCAATTGTTGCAATCGCTACAGGATATTTAATCAATTGATTCACCGATTGTATCATTTTTCCAGAATTGATCTATCTAACGTTCTATAAAAGTTTTCTTGAGATCAAACAAAGGTTCTATGCAGATACTATTGAATCATTCTTTTTCTCGTCTATTTTTTCATTTGATTTATGTCACCATGCATAAGCATTCTAGAGTGGTTTAATCTATAGCTTAGTTTATCTGGTGATTCCATAATATCAACACACATCGCGTCAAAATTCATTTTCAATTGAAAATGTTTTTTCATGACTTTATATTTAGCATAAATAGAGAATGGAATATTTTTTTGAACAACAGAAGAAGTTAAACTAGAGGGGAGCTTCGACATGGTCATCACCCCCCTCTAGAACAACTAAATATTATTAATGAAAGAAAGGGACTAGCAAGAAGCTGGAGGTCCCAAATGTACAAGAAATACAATGCAAATGTCACCAAATCCATCATCAGGATAGTCAATGTAGCCAAACAAAATGAAGTCAAAACATAAGAGAGTTAAAAACACAAAACTGGGAAGTTGCACCAGTCAATCCATCTTCCAGTAAACGAGATCCTACCTGAACGGTTCTGAAAAAAAAAACGAAAATGTTTGAATTTGATTATTCACCAAAACAACTGTCCCGAAAAGAGTCTGAAAAGACCTTGCAATTTCGGAGCTTCCATATGAACCAAAGATAGATGTAAACCACCCCCACGAAAGTTTTAAGAAGATCCCCTTAAAGTTGAGAGTATAGCCCCGTGCAAGAAAATGTGAAATATCTTGAATACCGTCGCAATTAATACCCCACCATCTACTAATATCAGAAAGTATATATCTAGCTATCGAGCACGGAGTAAAAATATGGTTTTTTGTTTCATCAAAAATTTCACAAAGGGGACACGAAGTTGAGAGAAAAACAACATCTCTCTTTTGAAGGTTTATTTTAGTGGGCATTCTATGGTGAGCAATCTTCTAAGCATTAAGACAAACTTTTAGAGAAATTCATTTACACCAAACAAACCGACCAATCTCAACCTTTCTAAGATGAAGATCATCAAAAGCTAATCTCAAAGACGCTATCGAAAACTGACATGTTCTATCTAATACCCAGGACACGATTGCAGACTGCGAATCTGTTGATTGATGGATTTGGAACCAACTTTCCAAAGGAATATTTACCTTATCGAAAGCCTTGTTAACTTTTAAAATTATAAAATACGATTAAAATAAAAATAAAAAAATGTTAAAAAAATTAATTATGGCTCGCATCTCAAAAGAAATAATCTATATTGTCTTTATTAATAAATTGTCATTATTTATAAAAAAATATTATAAAATTATAAAATACGACTAAAATAAAAATAAAGTAATTCAAATAAGTTCTATATATATATACAACATTCAGGAGTCCTATCACGACATTATCATTACTATTGTCTATGATCAATAAAGTGTAATAATCTTTTTACTTTTAATCTTATATAAAGTATTCATAATAATAACTATTATCATCGATAGTTATGTTAATATCACAAATTCATTACTAAATGTCTATAGCACCGTTATATATTGTTGGAACCATTTTTAATAATAAACAAAGTTGTTAATTTAACAATGAAGAGAAATAAGTGAGAACCACACGAACTCACGAAGTGATGGACATGATGATTGATGGAGAAATAAAAACCACTTTAGGATATATGCATACAGAAACAATATATATAATAATTAATAAAAACAATCATTCAAAGATATACATATTACAAGCTTGCCTTTTTATAACTAAATTCAGGCATAAAATTTTGATAATTCTTCTATCATCTAAAATGTTTACTTTTAAATATAAGTTTATAACTAAAATCACATTTCTTTAATTTTAATAATTTTAATTAATAAATTTAATAAATTATCATAAATCTACAAGATAATTATCCAAATTGATTTAAAATTTAAAATGATTTTTAATTATTTATCATAAAGCTACTTCATAATTCCAAAAGATAATTATTCAAATTGGTTTTTTAAATTTTAAAATAGTTTTTAATTAATTATTTTAAACCTACTTCATAATTATCCGAACAAGTTGAAATTTTAAAATACTTTTTAATTAATTATTGTAAACCTACTTCATAATTATCCAAATTGGTTGAAATTTAAAAACAGTTTTTAAATTTCGTATCATCCAATTACTGTCCTACGATACCACGTATAATTTAATAATTATAAAATAGGTTTAGTTTCTGAAAGTATATTGAAGTTGTCATTTTTTTGTTATTGTGTATATTCATCTTTCAAAACTATCATTTAATGCACCGAAGTTTCAAAATATACCATTTAGTGTATCGTTACCTTTGATAGCAGGTTACATGTAATGTGGCACGGTTATAGGTGACGTAGCGAGGGATGTGGCAGGTGACATGACTTTTCTCATTTAACATTAATTAATTAATTAATTAATAATAAAATAATAATAATAATAACATTAATAATAATAATAATAATAATAGTAGTAGTAGTAGTAGTAATGCACTGATCACCACCATGTGTGTATCAACTTCCAGCATTTGATCGAAACGAGACCAAGAAGCTCCATGTGTGTGCATCAACTTCCGACACCATCACTACCATCATCGACTTCCGGCACCACAACCACCATTGACTTCCAGCAGCACCACCACCGACTTCCGGCATCATCACCACCATCGACTGTTAAGGGTAAATACAACAGATTTGGGGTTTTCTTCATCTGTGATTTCAAAGGTTAGATACAACAGATTTGGGATTTTTTCTTTTGATTTGGGGGTTTCAAGAACAACAGATCTAGGTTTTCTTCTTTCGATTTGGGGTTTTAAAGAACAATAGATCTAGGTTATCTTCTTTCAATTTGGGGTTTTAAAGAACAACATCTATGCGAGTTCTTGGGCTGGGTTTTCTTTTTCCAATTCTTGTTCATACACATTTCATCTTCATCGATTGAAGGTCGATTGAAAGTCTAATTAAAGGTCAACTTTGTTGTTTTGATTTGAGTTCAGATTAGTTCGAACCAGGTATACAATTTGAGTTAGATCTGGTTTTTGATTCATAGATTTTGGTTCAATTTTAGGGTTTTTGTTTTCTTGGTTCTTGGTTCAGATTTGAGTTCTTGTTCTTGTTATATATCAATTTCATGAGTTTGTATGAATATAAATTTTCTTTTTCGTGTTCTTGTTCTGTGTTTCTTCACATGAATATGCTTCACGTTCTTCAACTTTGAATTTTGTATGAATTATGAATTTTAATTTTTTTATTAACACTGATGTGGCAATAATTAATGACATGGCAGATGAAGTGGTATTAAAAATAAATAAAAAAGTAAAAAATAACTTGTTTCCTGATCTATAGGTTTTCAGATACACGAAATAGTAGTTTTAAAAAGTCAGATACACTAAATGATAGTTTTGAAAAATGAGTATACATAATAGCAAAAAGTGACAATTTCGATATACTTTTAAAACTAAACTCTATAAAATAGTCTTTTAATTAATAAATTTTATGAATTATCATAAACTTACTTCATAAATTTCTAAATTGGTTGAACTTTCAAAATAGTTTTTAATTAATAAATTAAATCGAGTATCATCAGATTAGATGAATCTTAATTAATTCTCATAAACTTACTCGATAATTAATAAATTTTACGTATTTAAATTAGTTCCTCACAAATCACATAAAAAGTTGTCATTATGCTTTTCTAATATAATTCAAAACTTCAAATTTTAAACGGGAAATAATATAAACTTTTGTGTACAATAAAGTAGGTCAGTAATTTATTTAGTACGTAATTAATTACATATATTTTATGTTTTAATCAAATTAAAATTAATAAATTTGTAATTACTTTTACTTAATATATCTATACTTACAAATAATATTAAACACATAACACATAAAATATATAAATATCGCTCACAACGCAAATCATAACCAATAAACTAGCTAGTTAACTAAACATATCATGATATTTAATTTAGCAACATGTATGTATTTACTGTATTTTCTATATATAATCAACACCGCGCGTCTTAATCGTAGTATTTTAATTCACCGGCCCGGCCGGGCATATATATAAAGTTAAAAACTGGGAAAGTATGTCTATATATATATATATATATATATATATATCTGTGACGTGAATGAATCAACTTCTCGTATAATAATACTAGGAACTTTCCTTCTAACGACCAAACAATTGGATTTTTTAACGTACGTTAATTAATTAATTAATTATCAGTAGAGGAAAGAGTACGTACGTAGTGGGCAAAAAACCACAAGTTATATATTATTGTAAGTCCATCGATCAGGACAGTAAACAAAGGCGGCTCACACCATAATACTTTACCTACATAACTACACATATATATATAGTTAGTGCAACACTGAAGCTCCCATCAGCCATTGATCCAACACTGCCATCTATCTGAGAGCCAAAAGCAATTAAGTCATCCCTTAATTTCTTTTGTCTCTACACACAAATCGATCGAAATCGGGTTGTAGAGACATGGGCGCTGGTGGTCGTTCAAATCCCGTTGATCTAGATGTTAAGAAATCCAATACTCAAGTTATCAAAAGAGCCCCCACCTCAAAACCCCCATTTACATTAGCAGATATCAAAAAAGCCATTCCACCTCATTGTTTCGAAAGGTCCTTGATTCGATCCTTTTCGTATCTTGTAGCTGATCTTACTGCAGCCTCCATCTTTTACTACCTTGCCACTACCTATATTCCGCAGCTCCCTCACCCTCTTTCTTACTTTGCATGGCCGATTTACTGGTTTGTTCAAGGTTGTGTGTTCATGGGTATTTGGCTTATAGCTCATGAATGTGGTCACCATGCTTTTAGTGACCATGTATGGCTTGAAGATACTATAGGGTTTATTTTACACTCATGTCTTTTAACCCCTTACTTTTCCTGGAAAATAAGCCATCGTCGCCACCATGCTAACACTGGTTCCCTTGATCAAGATGAGGTATACGTTCCAAAGAGAAGATCAACACTAAATGCATCTGCGTTTTACCTTGACAACCCTATTGGTCGAACTCTAACCCTTATTGTGAAGCTCACTCTCGGATGGTATATTTACTTGTCAATCAATGCTGCCGGAAGACCTTATGATAAATTTGCTAGTCACTATGATCCTAGGAGTCCGATCTTCTCTGATAATGAGCGAATCCTAATTCTCATGTCTGACATCGGACTTCTAAGCTTTTCATACTTCTTGTACAAAGTGGCTATGGTTCAAGGGTTCGTTTGGCTTTTTTGTGCCTATGGAGGGGCGTTGATGGTCATGAATGCGTTTCTTGTTACCATCACATACCTTCATCACACTCATCCTTCATTGCCCCACTACGATGACTCTGAATGGAACTGGATGAAAGGTGCTTTCGCTACAGTCGATAGGGATTATGGAGTTCTAAACAAGGTGTTCCATAACATTACCGACACTCATGTGCTACACCATTTGTTTTCATACATTCCTCATTACCATGCGATGGAAGCCACCAAAGCGATCAGACCGGTTTTGGGCGACTTTTATCAAAGCGATAGCACTCCATTTTTCGTAGCGTTATGGAGAGAATCCAAGAATTGTTTGTTTATCGAACCTGATGAAGGTGATGAAAAGAACAAAGGTGTCTACTGGTTCAGCAACAAGTATTAATTAAAGGAAGAAAACGGAAATTAATGCTATTATCCTATTTAATTTGGATGTTGTAATATTTCTACTTTGTTTTTCCTCTTACCAGAATGATGTAATCCCTTCAAATGGCGTTCGTCAATAAAAATACTAGTGTAAAAATGGCTTTCTATATATCAGGAAGATCGACCTAGCTTCTGCTAAAATTCAATCATATCGTATTTTAAGAAAATAATTAAACAAATGAAAAATGAAAAACAAAATAATTTTATATTCAAAGTTAAGTACGTAAATTCAGCATTTAACATATATTAAAGTATACTAATATTTACCCGCGCAATGCAGCGGCGACTAATATATTTATCTCGACAACTTGTCCGCTATTAAAATAAGGATGATGTGTTTTTTGTGTAAATTATAATAGGTAAATAAAATTTCACATGGATGGTAAAATCCCCCAACCAAGAGTTTTGACATTATAACTCTATGCTATTTTAATTATATTATCAATTTAAAAAGTCCATTTTTTTTATAAATATAGGTTATATGTTATTTAGATTTAATACTTCTAATTATAAGTAATTTTTAATAGTTAAGTTGAAAAATTTGTTATATGGTAGTATATTTAATATGAAAGGTTTAATTATAAAGTTAATTTGCATTAATTTGATTTTTTTAAATATTCTTTATTTTGAAAGATTTAGTTATTAAAATGGTATATAAGATTGTCATTAACTCCACCAAATAGTTACTTTATTTAATTGTTTCCAATTAGTTTAATATTATAGATAAATTAGTAATTTCAAATTACTTAAAATTAAAAGATTAAAACAAAAGACCTAAATACTTTATAAGATAGTATAGATATATAAATTTGAAACGTTCTTTTTTTAGATATTATTTGTTTTTTAACTATTAATTAATGTAATGATAAAGTAATAATCTTAATTATAATTAATTAAGTACGTTATATATAACACCTAGCTATCTTGATGAATTTCATAATCAAGTAGTTGGGTTTAGAAAAAAAACTCCCTCAATTCCTAGCTAGGAATTGAAAGTGTACGTCTCCAATCAATTCGAATTCGATCTATAATAAAAAGATCGAGTTTGGAGCGGTTCCTTGTTTTGAAAATATTACGTAAACTTCATTTCTAGTTAGACAATATATAATTAAGAGGGGCGATCTCTTATTAATTACTATATATATAGAGAGAGAGGTAGGTTCATGCGAAAAACATTTTATTTGCGAGAAGTGCGAGAAGCTTTCATGATCGTTAGATGATTAAATTTATGGCTAGGATGAATAATGACAATTATGTAATTAAATTAAATTATTAAGAGATTTAAATATAATAAAAAAGGATAAAAATGTCTTTTACATAAAAAGATTCCAACCTATTTAATATCTTTCCTAATTAAAATCTCTACCAATTTTCTTCTCATTTTGATCCATAGATTTACGCCTCCCATTCCCTATTCTCTCTGTACAATTCTCTCTCCCCTCTCTCTTCAAAAAAATAGAAGACCACCGTCGCCGGCCGCCCTTGTTCTAAATCTAGAGGTCACCACCGGCCACCGCCTTTGATAGCGGGCTTGAAACCGTAAACTCATCTCTCTCTCTCTACGATTCCTTTTAACCACACAGCCGCCACCCTCATTGTCGGAGGAAGAGCGGCGATGAACCACAGCCGCTGTTGCTCTAATAGACATCAGCGATGAACATCACTATGCTGCTGCCGCTCTCAAACATTGCCTTTGCCGCCACCACCTTACTCACTACTAGAAAGTTGTGTATTTTCGACCATTTTTTTCCGACAATACAAAACCGTCACTAATTTTCGATGAATTTGCGACACTATTGTGAATAAAATAACTTAAAAACCACAATGACACTAGCGACAATTTAGTATCGCTTGTGTGACGATTTTGCGACAAAACTACATATGTCGAAAAAATGTAGCTATTTTACTACAGTTCACCAACGAAATTCTGACCGACACATTAAAAGTGATAAATTTAATAATTTATTATCATTGTCGTTAGGAAATCGTTAAAGATTTCGACAATATAGTGACGATTGAAATAAATAATTGAAAACCCAATTAAATAAAATAGAGTATTTGATATTTAATAATTATCGTCGGAAAATAGTCTGAAATTCTGACTATTTAGCGACGATTTGTGTAAAATAATTTATAAAACAATTAAATAAATTTAATATTATATATTTAATAAGGTATTACAAATTCATCAGAAATTTCGACTAAATAGCGACTTTTTGTAAAAGATAACTTAAAAAATATGTAAATAAATTTAATACTTGATATTTAATAATTTATTAAGATTTTTGTCGGAAAATAGTAGGAATTTCCGACGATAGGGCGACGTTTTGTATAAAATAAATTAGAAAACAATTAAATAAATTTAGTATCTTATATTTAATAATATATTACAAATTTCATTAGAAAATCGTCTAAAATTCTGACTAAATTCCGACTATTTGTAAAGATAACCCAAAGAACAATTAAATAAAACTGATACTTGATACTAAATAATTTTGTAAGATTTTCGTCAGAAAATAGTCGGAATTTTCGACAACCTAACGACGTTTGTATAAAATAATTTAGATAATAATTAAACAAAGTTACTAATTTTTATTTAATTATGTATTACAAATTTGGTTAGAAAATCGACCAAAATTCCTACTAAATAGCAACTATTTTGTAAAAGATAACTTAAAAAGCGATATTTAATAATTTATTAAGATATTCGTCTTAAAATAGTTCGAATCTCCTATGATATTGAGATGTTTTGGTTTATAAGTTATATTATCTACCTCTATATGTGTTTATTCTTTTAGGTTTGTTGGTGAATAAAGTATATTTTGATTTTAGCTCGTGATAGCTATATATGTATTTGTGAGAACGATGGTAATATTCTTGAAATAGTATATAAATTTGAAATTTCTTTTAGTGATTTGACTTAGAGATATTAACAAAAAACTACTTAAGATCCACTTTGGATACTGTTTGGAGTACAAAGCACAATTGTTCAGTCTAGTTTAATTATCTCTACTATTACAACTATCCTTACAACGAGAACCGTTCCTGATGCGTAAAGCAACCAGTAGGACTAAGAAACAATTTCTTTAAGTAATCAACAAGAAACAATTTCATTAAAGAACCGACCACTATATATCACGTATTATATAAGCATACTTACTGTATGTAGGTGCCTCCAGTGGGTTGTGTTTATTTGATCCAAAGAGTCTTAAATATATTTCTAAATAATTTATAGTTAAATTGCTTTAATGTAGCTGGTTAAAGATTTTGGTTGCACTAGTTATAGTAAATTGCATTAATATGATCAGTATCAACTTAATAAATAGGTTTATGGACATCTTCTACATTCATTAAACCAATTTTAACTACTCTTGAGTCGATTTTGTTGATTATTGAAATTTAGATAGTATTCATGGTTGTGACCTCATCCGTGGTCCATACGACTTCAAGTGAAGGTGTTAAGAGTCTAATGTGAGTGTAGTGCATCGAGGCTTGGACCAATGAGTTATCCTTTCAATGTCAGTGTAAAACCAAACAATCTTTAGTAAACATAGAGTTGTAAATTAACGAGTCTTGGACCAATGAGTTATCCTTTCAAGAGTCTAATGTTGGTATACATGGTCGTGTAGAGTTTGTGGTACACGGCCCGTGTAGGTGACGTAACAACACTGACCATGTAGCCAGGTCAGGTCGTGTAGGCTGAAGGGGGAGACGGGCCGTGTAGGTGCCCTGTTCAGTTTGTTTTATGCCGAGTTTGAGTATGTAATTAACACCATGATTATATGTATACATGTAGGAAATACTATTTCGTGCAGTAGTGCTATGGACAGTGTTTTAGCCTTCTTGGCGGATGCTAAGATGGTGCAGTACTGTATCCATAAGACCTGTTGACAACATTTGTATATGTGTATGTGTATGCTTATATGATTTACAGTTTAGTTTTCTCACTAAGCTCTTGTAGCTTAGCAGATACTACTTGTTGTTGTTTTGCAGGTTGTGTTAGCACCAAGGCAAGGCCCCGGTTTGACTGTTGATGGTTCGTTGCTTAAAACGTGATTTGAAACAATAACGCTCCCATTTGTGTAATGGAAAGTACTTTTGATTTAAATGCACACATATTTCTATTTATACAAACCCAAGGGTTTAAACGAAATGTTTTATTGGCTACCGCTGACGGTAAGCTTGTTGGAAACTGTTTTTGACATGTGGCTGTATTACTTTTTGTACGAACCAGAGGGTTCAAAAATACTTTGTTGGTTTCCATCGAGCTTTTATCAAGTAACTCGAGCTCAAGCTCAACTTGTTCAAATCAAACTTTATCAAGCTTGAGTTCAAGTTCAAGCCAAAAAAACGAGCTCGAATTATATAACGAGTTGAGCTCGAGCTTTTAAGAGCTTGACTCGAGTTCTTATATATCGAGTTTTTCTAGCTTTGTATAGTATATTTATATTTATATGTGTAATAGGTACACATGAGGGCCTAATAATAAAATACATTAAAAAGAAGTACTTATTGACGCAAATCTACATCATATATGTACTATTTAAAAAATGTAATTATTAACTTTTTGAGCCGAGCTCGATCTAATAATGTACCTTGTCAGTCATAACTCGAGCTTCAACTATGAACGCTTGTCGAGCTATCGAGCCAAGTTCAAGTTTAACATAAAGTACACAAGCCGAGCTCGAGCTCGATTCGACTCGTTTATACCCCTAATTTTAGTTATATATATATATATACATACTTAATATATAAAATTTCAAAAATGATTCTTAAAACATGATAAATCATAATTTTTAATAAAAAAACATTTTTTTGATAAAAGTTGGTGTATTATTATATGATAATGATTTTTGAGATTTCTTAAAAATTATAAACTATATAATAAATTTTAGAGATTTCTTATTTAATTCCTTGGAATCCATAATTCCCTCCAAAAATCTTGTTAATTTCCCTCCCAAGTTTTATGCATATCCTTTTGATTTTTCAATTTTTATTTTTGATAAGATTTTGATTCCCTAATCTAGCAAAATCCTTTCTCCTAAATTGATAAACCCCAAATTTTTTCTTTGTAACCTTCAATCCCCACCGCAAGAAGAATCGGAGGCAGAGGAACCTTCAAAATCTCCACCGCGAGCTCCATCGTTGCAAGAACCATCAATCCCCACCGCAAGAACCATCGTCGATTACAGAGCTAACTTCATCTGCCGTCGATTACAGATCCCGATTGAAGCCGATTACAGACCTACCCTTCACTCCTTATCGTTCTCATCTCCAAGGGTACTCGAAAACGGCCGTCAATTGATACTTGAAGCCCTACGGTACTCCTTCTCGTTCTCGTCTCCAAGCGTTCTCAAAAGAACAGAGGATACGATATAAAGTGGGGAATACAATTTGTCTGTGAAGGGATCAATTCTTCATTCACAAGGAGGAAAAATATATACAAGAGTACAGGGAACAAACTACCTAAAATAGACCCACTAATTTTGGGACACAATAAACAACAACATAAATTACGGGATTGCATCCCTAAAATGGCTCTCGTCAACACTCCCCCTCAAGATGGAGAATGGATATTTATCATTCCCAGCTTGTCAAGAGAGCTTTGAAAAACTCTTCCACAAACAGCTTTCGTTAACATATCTGCAAGTTGGTCCTTTGAGTTCACATAAGGTAGTTCGATAGTTTTCTTTTCGAGATGGTCTTTAATGAAGTGGCGATCGACCTCAACATGCTTTGTCCTGTCATGTTGAACAGGGTTGTTGGCAATATTTATCGATGCTTGATTATCACAGTATAGATGCATGGGACTGGTTTGATCAATCTTAAGGTCTCGAAGAATTCGTTTTATCCATAGAAGTTCACATACGCCATGAACCATTCCTCGATACTCCGCTTCTGCGCTTGACCTTGCAACCACGTTTTGTTTCTTGCTTCTCCATGTGAGGTTCCCGTTTACAAACGTAAAGTATCCCGATGTCGACTTTCCATCCGTTCGATCTCCAGCCCAATCTGCATCCGTGTAGCCACTTACTTGGTGATTTGTTCCTTTCCTAAAGAATAATCCTTTTCCTGGTGATGCTTTCAGATACCGTAGTATTCGATACACAGCTGCCATATGATCTTCACTTGGGGAGTGCATAAAACGACTTACAACGCTGACTGCATAGGCTATGTCCGGTCGTGTGTGCGATAAGTATATTAACTTTCCGACAAGCCTTTGATACCTGTCTTTATTGGCTGGAACTTGATTAGGATGAATTATAAGTTTGTGATTGCTTTCGATTGGGGTATCAACCGGCCGGCAATTGAGCATTCCAGTTTCAGCCAATAAATCCAACACATACTTTCGTTGACACATGGAGATTCCAGCTTTTGACCTGGCCACTTCAATACCTAGGAAGTACTTTAGGTGACCCAGATCCTTTAGTTCGAATTCGGTTGCGAGGGTTGTTTGTAGTTTTGACATTTCTTCTGGGTCGTCGCCTGTGACCACCATGTCATCTACATACACAATAAGGGCAGTCACTTTTCCTTCGTTTTCTTTGACGAACAGTGTGTGATCAGCATCACTTTGCTTGTATCCAATTGTTTTCATGAAGTTTGAGAACCGGCCAAACCATGCCCGGGGAGATTGCTTTAATCCGTACAATGCTTTTTGTAACTTGCACACCTTCCCATTGCATTTTGTACCCGGCGGCGGATCCATATACACTTCCTCTTCTAAATATCCATTTAAGAAAGCATTCTTTACATCGAACTGTCTTAGAGGCCAGTTTCGATTTGCTGCTATGGAGATGAGAACACGGATGGTGTTGATTTTTGCAACAGGTGCAAATGTGTCTCCATAATCAATCCCATACTTCTGAGTGTATCCTTTGGCTACGAGTCTGGCCTTGTATCGATCGATGTTCCCCATTGAATCAAGCTTAATCGTATATATCCATCTACATCCCACAGTTTTCTTCCCCGGAGGAAGACTCACCAACTCCCACGTTTGATTTTTTTGAAGTGCTTCCATTTCTTGGTTCATGGCGTTCTTCCATTTTTCATCTTTCAATGCTTCTTGTACATTGTTCGGTATTGTGACGGTAGATAACTCTTCGACAAGGAGAGCATGAGACCTTGCTAAGCGATGAGATGAGACATAGTCGCCAATGGGTATTTAGCCTTCGCTTCTAGATCGGGCTGATATTGCTTCTTTGGTATCCCTCTATTATGTCTTGCTGGGTATCTAGGTTCTGGAGTGTTATTAATCTCATGCAAAACAGAAACAGGTATTTCATCCTGCAAAAAAGAAGCATTAGGTGTAGCGATAACCTCCGGATTCTCGATGGAGTTGGTGACGGGGTGTGTACTATCTCGAGATTCATTTGTGGTATCTTCAACCTCGGTATTTTGCTCATTTACATCTTCATTTTTTCCATTGATTTCACCATCAGATTCAGAGTCATAATCTGCAATTTCGGGTGCAAGGTTCTCGAATGATCCACCGCTGTTGTTTTCATCTTGACTTTCATGCGTTTCATGTGTGTTTTCTTCATCCAAGTTGTGTTCAATTTCGGGTGCAAGGTTCTCGAATGATCCACCGCTGTTGTTTTCATCTTGACTTTCATGCGTTTCATGTGTGTTTTCTTCATCCAAGTTGTGTTTTTTCTCCCCCTGAAGAGAACACTCATGACCGAAGAAGGAAACATTTTCATGGAAAACAACGTCTCGAGTTACGTACATCTTTTGAGTCTTTGGGTCAAGACATCTATACCCCTTTTTTTGTTCGGCATACCCCAAGAAAATACATTTTATTGCTCTCGGTTCTAACTTTCCTATGTTTTGATGAACATAAGCAGTAAATCCGAACACTCTTGGTTCAAGGCCCGGGCTGATTGGTGTGCTTGTAAGTTCTTGTAGTTTTTGAAGCGGGGTTTGGAAGTCAATAACGCGGGATGGGGTTCTGTTCATGAGATATGCTGCCGACCGAACTGCTTCTCCCCAATACTTGCGTGAAACATTCATATCAAACAAGGAGGCTCGGACAATTTCGAGGATTTGTCGATTTCTTCTCTCGGCAAGCCCGTTTTGTTGGGGTGTGCCAGCACACGACGTTTGATGTCGAATAAAGTTATCTTTACAAAATTGTTTCATATCTTGATTAGTATATTCACCTCCATTGTCGGATTGGAGGATTTGAATGTCACTTTGATATTGAGACTTTATGATATGATGTAATTCCTTAAATGCAAAATATGTTTCCCCTTTTGTTTTAAGCAAGGAAACCCATATCATACGAGTGCATTCATCAATAAACGTTACAAAATATCGTGCACCATTAGGAGTGGGAATTTTTGCTGGACCCCAAACATCGGAGTGAATCGTCATAAAAGGAACCGTGACTTTATTACTGCTCGAAGCATACGATATTCGATGGTTTTTTGCCAATTCACATGTCCCACATTTGAACTCAGTATCCAATACATTCAAAAATAAAGTTGGTTTTAACCTTCTAAGATAACTAAATGAGAGATGTCCGAGTCGACGATGCCATAACCATGCCATATTTTTTTCTACTTGATTTATTCTTGTATGATAAGCTTGACTACGAGGGTGTTCTTCGAGATAGTACAACCTTCCCCGTCTAGTACCATAGCCAAGAATCCGATGTGTCTCCATCTCCTGAAATATGCAATCATTAGGCCAAAAAATCACGTAGCAATTTAATGCTTCTGTGACTTGACTAACAGATAAAAGGCTAGATGAAAGAGATGGAACAACAAGGACTTTATCAAGATCCATAGAGTTTGACACTTTTGCTGGACCTTCGCATGTAACAGATGCTATTCCTCCATTAGCAGTGTGAATATTGGTTTGATTTGGTGGGTTCAAAGATTGTAATTTTGAGGAATCATTTGTCATGTGGTCTGTCGCACCGGTGTCGATAATCCAACTATTATTCAGAGCATGGGTAGTATTACACATACCAGAATTGTTGACTGTTTTTGTGTGAGCAGCGACAGGAACATTTGGTTCTTCTTTATTTGTTGTGGCGACGGAAGCTTGACTTATATTTTTTCGTGGTTTCTTCGTGAAATCCCACGAGTCGGGGTATCCGATAATCTCATAGCATCTCTGTTTAGAGTGGCCTTCTTCTCCACAATGAATGCAGGAGTATGTGTTGCCTTTGCTGTTAGAGTTCTTCCCTTTCGAGGTACGGTTGCGGGTGGCTAAGTGCACCATGCTGTCGGGCTCCGGTTTTGATTCTTCCATAGTGTGCCTTTGATTTTGATCCTTCCGGATGTATGCATAGCATGATTCCAAGTCAAGAGGAGGATCTTTCCTTAAGATCTCACTCCTGGCTTGATTAAACTCGAGATCCAGACCAGCCAGGAAAATGTGAACACGAAGCCTGGCCATGGTTTTATTCAAACACACGGTCTGAGCAACGGTTTCTTCTTGAGTAGTGAGACGAGTGTCAATTTCTTGAAAAATACTCACCAATTCGTTGTAATACGCAGGTAAGGATCTCCCGTTTTGACGGGTGGTGAACGATCTCCGGTTCAATTCGAACAGTTGTGTCTCATCGGACCCATCATAGAAGGTTTTAGCAATAGCCTCCCAGATTTCTTTTGCGGTTTGGAGTCGAATAAACCGTCGTATCAGGGATGGACTCATCAAATCGATGAGCCAACTTTTGACCCGGTTATTATCGAGCAACCATGTTTCGATCTGTTTTTCGTCTGCTGTGGGTTTCGGTGTAGCACCTGTGAGGAATCCCGATTTGTTCCTCGCTCCAATACGCATCTCCATGAGTTGGGACCATAATGGGTAGTTCGAATCATCCAAGATAACTCCGGTGGGAAACGGTGCCTCGTGTACGTTTTGAACAATAACTCTGGTGTCGTGAGAAGAACTCTCTTTGTCTGACATGGAGATGAGCTTTGCTTAAGGGAAATTCAATTTTGATGGTGGGTACGCTCTGATACCAAAAAGAACAGAGGATACGATATAAAGTGGGGAATACAATTTGTCTGTGAAGGGATCAATTCTTCATTCACAAGGAGGAAAAATATATACAAGAGTACAAGGAACAAACTACCTAAAATAGACCCACTAATTTTGGGACACAATAAACAACAACATAAATTACGGGATTGCATCCCTAAAATGGCTCTCGTCAACATTCTCCATTACTGCCATCGATACATTCATGAAGCTGATTGATACTTGAAGCCCTTGATAATCGAATCCTCGACTGAAGCCCTCGATAACTCGATTCATACAACCGATTGAGCCTCTATTATAGGGTAATTATTTAACTTGATATGGGTATATTCTGTTTCTTCATTTTGTTTTTCATGATATGTTTGCTGTTTTGGATAAATGTATCGTATGAACTGTGTGCATAGATGTCTTCCTATTTGTTTGCTGTTTGTTACTAATTTATTGTTTGCTGTTTGGGGAATGGACTAATCATCGATCCATCATCGGTTCTAATTTCTTTATCTAATTTCTAATCATTGATTGATCCTTTGATTTGTTAGTTTGCTGTTTGTTGCTTGTTACTGTTTGTATTTTTTTGGTTTGATCCTTTGATTTGTACATTTGTTTGCTGTTTGTTGGTTTAGATCCCGGAATATCTACATTGTACAACCAATTAGCCCATGAATCCCATGCCTTGGAATAGCATTATCTCGTCCTTTTAGGGGCTGTTTGTTTAGCTCTTAATGGTTCAATTCAACACTTAATAAAAGTGCTGACCGATTTTGTGTGTTTGTTTAAAAAAAAGAAGCTCTGCTGAACGTGGATACATCACCGAAGCTGCTATATCAAAGCTGCATACCATTTGTGACTCTAGCATACAATGGTGAAACTACTTTTCTTTTTAATTAGTTTACTGGTTGAATTATTGGTTATGCTTAGTTTTGATGGATCGATGGCAAGTTTTAAAGTCGTTAAATTCATTATAAGTATGTGTTTGTTTGGACTTTTATTAGTTAGCTCACAACTTTTCAATTTGGTATTAAGGTGGTATGCTGCTCTGTGAGTATTTTTTTGGAGTTAGAAGTTTTGTTCCAACAATTGTTTCATGTATGCATCTATGCAGTTTTGGTGATGGATTCAAAGGCTGTTTTGATGTGTGGAGCGGTCCAAGTTTGTATAAGAAGAGCTCCTCTGTGGTTCATGGTGGATTACAGCAGAATGTTATCTGTTAAAGATACTTCAAAGATTGTGATGGATTACATTAGTAAGAGTACAATGATCATTTCGTCTTATTATACAAGTATTTTTTTTCCCAACCCATTAATTACTTGTGATATTTTTCTTTAATTGATCTAAAAAATGTCTTTTGACTATTATTTCCACGTTTGTATAACTCGAAGGAGTATTTTGAAATGAATAATTAATCAATAGACAAAAATAGTAAAATGTATTAGAATTTTAGTTAGAGAATAGACCTTTGCGTTAATGGACAAAGCTCATAGCTTCTATTTTTACAGTTGTTGGTCCCTGTAAAATTTTAAGTTTTTTAAAAGGTTGCAAGGATGTCAAATTGTTGGTGTAGATTTTTTGTATGGGTTTTGTTTAAATGTTATTTGTAAACTTATTCTAATGTAAAACAGTAAAAGACTGTACAAATCTTTGGAAAATGTATTCTATTAGTAAGTTATATTATATAAGGCTGAGTTATCCGGTATTGTTTTATAGTAAAATGTTTTAGTTTATGTAAAAAATAAGATCGAATAACTTATTCCAGGTTACGTGATGACGGGTCAATCGAGTACCGGTCATGCTTCATCTTTTGTACTATCAGGTGCAACAATTGCTAATGAGGTTAGTGCGTGTATTTATTCTAATTCATATGTGAACGTAAATAATTATCACTTGCTGCATTTACATGTAACTTTCAATTAGTATCCACAAACAAAAATAATTAATTATATGCAAGAATTTACATGTATGTGTTCTCATTATGTGTTTATTTCACTTTTATTATATAATATCGGTAGCATCAAGAAACCAAAATTCGTTATATCTTTATTATATTAAATGTCATTAAAGAATGCATTGTGAAACATGTAATAAAATCTATAGCTCAAAAATTAATAATGACTTCTTGTTTGTCATTTTAATGAGTTATATTGTTTAGAAATCATATTTGGTTATGATATATTTTATAATATGTACATTGAAAGAACAAATGGAAGAACAAAAGCAAGATGCCAAAGAACGAGAAGACGCACTTCGAAAAGAAATAGACGAGCTTCGTAAACGAGATGCGGAACGTGAGACAGAGATGCGTAAACGAGATGAAGAACGTGAAGCCGAGTTACGAGAAACTCAAAAAGTTTTGAAATTGACACAAGAAGCAGCAAAAAAAGAAATGGAAGATAGGTTTGCTGCATTCGAACAACGTTTTCTTTCCCGTGATCGACCACCTCGTGTTTGAGACATGTTACAATTTATTTAGGGATTTATGAATGAATACATTATAATATTTATATAACATTTTTATATTGAATGATACACATTTTTATATTGATATAACTCTATGTTACAATTTATTTAGGTTTGGTGCATGCGTTATTTTGTGAATAATACACATTTTTATATTGAATTATAATACAAATAAAACATGCATTTAAAATTGTATTAAATACGGTATTAATAAAAAAAATACTAAACCGTCTCTAAATTGTCGGTAAACACTTTTGGTTAATTGTATCGATTCCATTACTAATTCGTCGGTAACATGGCGTGGGTAATTCGTCGGTAAATCTGCGTCACAAATTATGGTTGGAAAGTCGTTGGTTATAATGCGTCGGTAACTCGTTAGTAAAGTTAGTCGATATTTCGTCGGCAATATAACGTTGCTAATTCATCATTAACGTTTTGTCGGAATTTCGTCGGTATAAGTTGATTTTTATTAAAATTATAATAGTCAGTAATTCGTCAGTAAAATTGCGTGGGTAATTCGTCGGTAAAACTGCATCGCAAATTATGGTTGGAAATTCGTTTGTTATAATGCGTCGGTAACTCGTTAGTAAAGTTAGTCGGTGTTTCGTCGGCAATGTTGCTAATTCGTCATTAACGTTTTGTTGGAATTTCGTCAGTATAAATTGATTTTTATTAAAAATATAAAAGCTAATATATAATTAGTATAAAAATAAGTTTGGTCGGTATTTCGCTGCTAGTTTTCGTCGTAAATGCGTCGGTAATATTTTTTCGTATTTTAATTATCATTAATAAGTATTATTATTTATTATTGGTAAATATGCTTATATTTGGTTTCCGTCAGTTTAGCAACGATGTTTTCGTCGGTATGATTTGAAAAACCGTCGGTAAAAACTGTCGGTAAAATTAGCGACGGTGATATTTCAAACCAAATGGTTTGGTCGGAAATTCGTCGGAATTGCCTTTTACCAACCATTTTCAGACGCTTTTTCCGGTTGGTAATTGACAAATTTCTTGTAGTACACTACAACCATCGTCAAAGTCTCCGATGAACACCTCATGCACCGCTGCCGCCCTCCACATCTCATTTGTCTCCGCCGCCTTACTAAAAACCATCGTCAAAGTCTCCATCGCTGCAAACGAGCCCCTTCTTCAACAGATCTACGATGAGTGAATAACCTTTCAATGTTTCTTCAAATCTTTGTTTTTTTATTTTACAGTTCCGAGGTTTAAGTTGTAGATCAGAAACATTGAACACGGTGTGTAACATCATCAAAACGGGCCTAAACGTGTGCGATCGTGATACGTCGAGTATTTAATTGAATTAAATAATATATATATATTTTAGAAAATGATATAAAATATGAAAATAATAGATAAATGGGTTATTAATAATGTTAATAAAAATAGATAAAGGTTATAAAATATCGAACGGTTTCAAACGAGGATTCCAAAAATACCCTCGTTAGTTGAAACGGTTAAACGGGAGATGAGTTGTAAGTTGAAAAGGGGAACAAAATACCCACTTGTGGATAATAATACCCACAAGTCGGTCCAACCCTTTTTGAATACACCAACACATACATTCTCACGTACATACACACACACCTCAAACAAACTCTCTGTTCTTGCAAGAAATTGAAGAAGAAGACTTAAGTGAATCATTCAAGCTTTGATTTCTACTACAAATTGAGGATTGATTCTGCCCTAGATCATCACTTTCTTCCTTGTAAGCTTCATCTTCCATGTCTCCATCTCATGTTCTTCATATTCTTGAAATTGGGTTTTTGAAAGAAAACTTATAAAGCTTTGTTCCAGCAGCTAAATAAGGATAAAAATAGTTCTACAAGTTGTTTCTAATCATCCTTTGGTCATTGTAAGTTCTAATTCATCCCTGTTCTTGGTTTTGATCTTTCAAGACTTGAAATTTTAGGTTTCAAGTGGGTTCTTTGATTTAGCAATCAAGAACTGAAATTTATGATTGAAATATGTTCTAATATCAATTATAAGTGTATAGGAATCAATTCCATGAATTAAAGTAGTGTTCTTGATGAGTTTTGAATTTTGGCTCAAATGGGTCAAAATTGGTCAAATACGGGTCAAACTGATTTTGACCTTCAAGAACTGAAATTTAGTGTTCTAAATGATCCTATAACTTGTTAGGATTGATTAGAACTCAATTGGTGCATTAGAAGTGGTGTTTTTGCACAAATCCAATATTTAGTCTAAATGGGCCAAAATGGCCTAAATCTGTTTTTACACATCAAGAACTGATTTTTAAGGTTCTAATAGGTTCATATGACTTGTATGAATTGATTAGAACATTGGTTTTGAATTGGAATGGTTGTTTTGCTTGAATTGGCTAAAATAGTGAAAAATAGGCCTTACATATGCAAGAAATTGGAAAATGATACCAAACAAGGAGTTTAAAAGTTTTGGTCAGTTGCAACACCTTCAATACATCATATTAGGTGTATATGGTGTGTTGCAAGTGTTGGAATTGGTCTACATCAAGTTTTGGCCATTATGCGCACGTCTTTGTCCATTTAAATGGGATTTTCGTATGAATTAATTGGATAGGATTTTTTGATGTTAGAAAGCTTCCACAAGTGTAAAATGGTCCTATGAAACACTAGAATTTTACTAAAATTGATTTGGAGTTGAAATGAGCCAAAATGGGCTTGCTGTGCACAAAACAACAGCTGCTGCAGCCTCTACAGGCTGGTCGCGGCGCGACCATAAGGGTGTCGCGGCGCGACACCCCTGCACACAGCTTTCTTTGCTGTTTTGTGCTACGTGTTCGCGTGTTGTTGCTTGGGCTGCTATAGTTAGTTAATAAATGGTTTAAAAACACCATTAGGGTATTGTTTCAAGTATCCTAGATGTTCCTCGCGTGTTCAAATGATTGATGCGTAAGTCTTGGTATTATAGGTTGAATTGACAATCCGTGAGCGCCAAAGCAAGGTCTTTGCTTATTCTAGCCTAACAGGTGAGTGCCTGATAACATAACGATTAATATATCTATAACATATATTAACAATGAATTGAATTGAATACCCGGACTTGTAAGCAATTGATTAAGCGTTTGAATATGTTGTTGAAAGGTTGTATACCTTGTAGTATGTATGATAAATGATTATCAGGATATTATACGCACTTGATTAAGTGTAGTTTGTAAAGCATGACGATGCTAGACTTAACATGTTGACACAGTATGATACGCACTTGTTTAAGTGTAGATTGTATAGCATGATGATGCTAGGCTTAACTTATTGATATACATAATAGTATGCACTTGATTAGGTGTATGTTATGATGATAGATATATATACATTATTGCGTGCGCGCAATGAGGTAAAGAATGAATGGCATGATGATGCTAGATATTTGATTGGTATAAATAATATGCATCTGTTTAGGTGTATGTTATATGGACATGATTATTGATTGATTGATGATTCGGTTGAATCATATTATGTGTTTGTGATTGGGCAAGGTTTGCCCGGACAAAGCTGTCCTACTTGATTGGGCAAGGTTTGCCCCAGACAAAGCTGTCCTTTTCGGGTATAGCTGCGGCTGTACAACAGAGGAATCGGTTGATTCCAAAACGCAACGGTGGACGCTTAACAGCTCCCCCACCGGAGCGGTTGATGTGTCTGGTACCCCAGTTTGGTGCATTGAGCCGGGTTCGCTACCCTGCGAGATATGCTACCTCCTGACTATGCCAGCTTATCGCGAGATGCTAGGATAGAATTATTTGGGCATGATTGATGATATGTGATATGTTTATATTGATTGCATGCTATCGTGTACTCACTAGCTATTATAGCTAACATATACTACTCTCCACATGTGCAGGTGTTCCTTAGGCTGTGAGCTCGGGTGTATGTGGGTAGTTGCATGTTTTTAGGAGGAACACTGGATTTTGTTTAACTCTGTTATAATATGTTTAAGTTTGTTTAAAGATAATGGTCGGCCGGTTATGTGTCCGTAACACCAAATGTTGTATGTGGCAACGTTTTGACTGTTTATACAGTTTGCCACGTGTTTTTAATTCCGCTGCATTTTTAAATTATAAGACAGGTTTAAATATTCTATTTACAGTCAAACTCACGCGGTTTGAAAACTTAAATACTATTTTAAAAAGAAAAATTTGGTTCTCAAAAGCACGGTGTTACACGGTGGAACCCAACCGCCGCCTGAACATGGTGGAACCATAGATTGGTGGTCCAACCTCTAACCGCTGCCGTTTTTAGGTGCTATTGTGTTCCAAATAGTGTTTTCAAATAAATCCTATCTGTGAATAGGGAACAAGGGATTTTAATTTTTTTTAATTTTTTTATTATAAAGTATCTGATTTTTTTTTATTTTTGAGTTTTAGATTATATTTTTTTCAGTATATTGTTAATTAGTGAACAGTGGGTGAATAACTAGAGAAAAGTGATTGTATTCATTGTTGAATATTGTAACATTTGTAACAAAACGCTTATATGTTGTGTTCAATATTGAATATCATAAAATTATCTTAAAACTAGTATAGTGTTGGCTGTGTTCATTATCGAACACAAATAGTGTTGGTTGTGTTCTTTATCTCACACAAATAGTGTTGGTTGTGTTCATTATCGAATACAAATAAACGTAATGATTAGAAATAAGTATGTGGGTATTTTTATTTCTTTTAGTAAGTGTTCATTAATGAATCTTAAAAGATCAACCACTAGAGAAAATAATAGTTGAACAAGAACAAAAAATGAATTAATTTGAAAAATAACAAGAACAAAAAAATAAACAAAATCTAGAAAAAAGTTAATTAGAGAGAGAAAATTTTAATTAGAAAGAGAAAAATTAATTAGAGAGAGGAGAGAGAAAATATTATTGTTTACTAATTTATCCTTTTGAATTAAATAAAAATATTAATTATAATTAATGTGAACTACAAGATCAAAAATCAATCAATGGCTGAGATTGCTTCTCGCACTTTTCGCAAATAAGAAGCTTTTCGCATGAACCCTCCCCTATATATATGCTGATTTAAATTTACAATATTATAATGCTTTAGCAATATCGATCTGAGGTAGTAAATTGTTGGTTTAGATAGGCTGTGTACTTAGTCTTGATATATAATATCAACTATTAGAGAAAATAATAGTTGAAAAATATTTTTATTTCTTTTAGTAAGTGTTCATTAATGAATCTTAAAAGATCAACCACTAGAGAAAATAATAGTTGAATATATGAAGAAGTTTTTAAAAAAATGAATTAATTTGAAAAATAACAAGAACAAAAAAATAAACAAAATCTAGAAAAAAGTTAATTAGAGAGAGAAAATTTTAATTAGAAAGAGAAAAATTAATTAGAGAGAGGAGAGAGAAAATATTATTGTTTACTAATTTATCCTTTTGAATTAAATAAAAATATTAATTATAATTAATGTGAACTACAAGATCAAAAATCAATCAATGGCTGAGATTGCTTTTCGCACTTTTCGCAAATAAGAAGCTTTTCGCATGAACCCTCTCCTATATATATGCTGATTTAAATTTACAAAATTATAATGCTTTAGCAATATCGATCTGAGGCAGTAAATTGTTGGTTTAGATAGGCTGTGTACTTAGTCTTGATATATAATATCAGCTATTAGGTTAGTTTCGGGTGAAAGGTTAACTCGAAGCCAACTAGTTTCGGGGTCTGGTCGGGGATGATATTTTCGGGTTAGGGTTGGTTTCGGGGCACACTATCCCCGCCCAGCCCCAATATATGTTTATATGTATTTTATATATTTATATACATATATTTTTATATATATATTTATGTATATATAATAATGTGTATAAATATACAAAGAGAACGATTGTAAATCTATTAATGGAAAAGTTTCTAAAGTGATAAATTTTTTTGTTGAAATTTGAATTTTGATCCTTTGATTTCTTTTAAGTTATACATTAATTAAGTTTTTTATTCAAGTTAATAATGATACTCGCGTTCTTATTAATAAAATAATCATCTCGGGTTTTTATTAAAATTTTATATAATTTCTTGCTTCACAAACATGATTTTGTGGTACACATAATTAACATAACTTTGAATATGCTTGAAATTGTTTTTACATATTTTTGGTCTTTAGAGAGTATAAAAATGCTTCAATAACATATAAACATGTAGTTTGGTTTGGTAAATGTGCCTTTTTAGTTGGGTCAGTCGGGGTCGGGTTTGACAGATGCCCCGACGAGATGCCTTGAAACAATCCCCAACGGGGAACGGGGCAGGGAATCAGGGATGGAAACGGGTTTTCATTTGGGGTTCGGGGACGGGACAACCAAAACCCACCCGTTGCTATTCCTAGCCAGGTTGCTTTTTGTAAAGTAGGTGATTACCTCTATTTTATTTGTTTTGTTTTAAAGGTTGGTTTGATAAAAGTATTGTATATATAATGATCAAATATAGAAAATTAAACATGAACATATATTGTGATAGACCTAATATCACCTAATCCAAAAGCATGAATCCGGTTAATCTAATTAAGAACTTGCTGACCACATAAGGACAGTCATCCAATAAACTTGAACTAGTCAACCTCGACATTCACATCAACAACAAACACCATGAACTAACAGACTAACAAAAGTCATACAGTCCAACCAAGTTATGGAAATACGAGCTTTCGGAGCAATTTAAATGGAGTACCCGAAATTGTTGAAAACCACAAACCACGACCATCCGAACATGTAGATAAAATTCCTTTTTAGCTAGTAAACTATAATAGTGCACATATGTGCCTTTCCTGGTAGCTTTCTTTAAGACTAAATGCTCATTTGTCAAATTTTGTGGGCAAATTAATTATTGACGACAACTACAATTTATTTATTATATTATTATTTGAGTAAAGCCACAACATTATCATGGCACGTACGTACCCGGCTCTCCACTTGAGTCGGACTATTTCTACATTTTATTATTTCAATAATAACACGCGCAAAAATCCATTCCTTTGTTTATTTATTCTTAATCTTAAATAAATAACATGTTATAAATTCATTAAATGAAACAAATAAAATAACATATCTTATCTTAACATACGACGTTAGTTTCTTGGAATTTTATATTGGCATTAGAATAGAAGGCATTTTATATATTGGCGACCGACAGCGACTATTGCTCTCAACTGTCGAAACATATACTATATTAATTAATAAATAAAAAAGAAAAAGAAAAAAGAAAAGTTACAAGAATACGGACATGAGGACGGTTGTTAGATCAACTCCTCCTCTATTGATGAATGATGACGAGGCGTGGAGAAACTTTTAAAAATAGTGAGTGCTCTGCCTCTTGTTTGTCGTGAGTGGTAAGTCGATCTGGTCACAACAAAATGCTATTTATTTATTTATATATAATATATAGTTGTATGATATATAGCATCACCTCGTGACGAAAGAAACTGCATGATTTCATAACGCTAGTTGTTAGAATAAAATAATAATAATAATAATAATAATAATAATAATAATAAAATACCCCGCCCGGCTAGATAGATGTCATGAATCACTTTAATTAATAGATTTTATTTTGTATAGATAACTGAGTATATATATATGACTAAATTATTATTTTTGTGGCTAGCTTTAATATGATATTGTCTTGGGACCCCTTGTAGTGTCCATGAGAGAATTCATCTTTTAATTTTTAATTAGGCCAGAATACTTCTGTTCCATTATTTGTCACAACTAAGAGCATCTATAATCCATACAATTTTATAAGAGTTTAATGGACTACTACTTCACCATTCCACTATCTATACAACTTTACTATTTAAGTCTTACAGTCTATTAAACTCTACAAAGTTTAATGGATTTCCACATTAGCATCATATATATATATATATATATATATATACTATTGTTTGAGAAGCATATATATACAATTTTATAAAAATATTTTAAATTGTTGAATATATTGATATATATATATGTATATGTGTGTATATATATGTATGATAATTAATAAAAAAGAAAAAAAAAAGGCAAAACTCATTCAAGGGTTGAATAAGGATACAACTCCACACTTCATACAACTTCCATGTCATCATCCACACTTAATTCAACTCACATTCACTACCACATCATTCTTATTCAACCCTCATTAACCTCCCGTTGGAGATGCCCTAACATAAGTTTGTTAAATTTTTTATTTATCTAGCTTTTGTATCCATTTATACATATATATTTTTTATGTTATTATACGAAATAAAAATAAAGATAATTTTATCAAAATAAATTATTTTCTTAGCGTTCTTCGTTGACAAAAATGTGTTCTCCCTCACCCTTGAACATATTTTAATATATTTTTTATGTTATTCACTTTTTTAAGTTTTTACACCAATCATACACATTTATTTCCTATAATTTCTTAAGAATTCACTTTGCCTGCGTCAATTTTTTTAAACCATTTTCATGGGTGCGGATCATATATTAAAATGGGTTACCCAAATTGATAACCCCTTCCAATATTTGTCAAAAAAACATTTTCAACTAAACTCTAATACCACCGAAAGTCAGCCACGCAAAATAGACGAGTATGCCACGTTTTGTTCATCAACAACCCGGCCCGATTTGATGAAGTTTAATTCTGTTGCCGGTAGCTGCCTTCATAGGACCATAATTGCGTCTTTTATTCAGCATATTGGGCACCAGGAAAGGTAGTAGTTAATGAAATTTAACTGTTTCACAATTTTAAACTTTTAATGCTTTTGTTGCAGCTTTAAAAGGAATCACGAAAGAGAAAAGATGTCAAATTTTCTATTAGTTTCTTTCTAATTCTGTATATATTCCTTACTGTTAGTTTTTAATGTTTTGCAGATTCCTCACACAATAGATTTTCATTTTTGATCATCCACCATGCATCTTTTGCATTATTTCAATTCATTGTGGAAATGGTTTGAAACTTAATTGTTGCAAATACATTTGGTTCATTTGTGTTTCTCATAATTATTGGATTGGGTGGTTTTGTTTTGGCACAAGGTAATGTAAGTTATTATTTACTGTATATAAAACAAATAAATTTGAAACGATTGAATGTTTTTTATAAAGAAGTTTATCTTATGTATGAATTTCTAATTTCTAATTTATTTACCCTTCTATTAAGACATCATATATTACTAGGTATGATTTATAATCCTTTTATTATACATGTTAATAGTCTTTCCTATAAAAATATTTTTCCGACCAGCTGTCAAACTTACTTTGTATTTTAAGATTGTATTTTTATTTGTGTTTTTGTTATTGTAGAATTTAAAGTTTGTATTTTTATTGTGTTTTTTATTATCGTAGAATTTCAAAGTTTGTAATTTATTTAATTTTTATTAATATGTATTTCTACTTTAATAGTAGCTTTAATTTATAATTTATATTTCAAGATAACTGAAAACGAAAATGAAATAAAAATGGATAATAATGTGAAGGTTAGTTATGCATGTCATGACAAGGACTGTTTAGTCATTACTATGTTATAGGTTGAAAAACTGATATGACAGTCAGTCATACATATCAACACTACGAAAAAGCTAAAGTTATGACACTTGCGGCTCCCATTTCTCAAAGTAAATTTAGAAGTCGGGATTGCCATAATCGATTTGATGAACTGCAAAGGTTTGAAGTCGCGAGTAACAAAAAATATTGAAAAATAGCAACAAAAAACAAGAATTTATCATAATTGTTTTTACATTATCAAGTGCATATATTTTTGTTTGAAAAAACTCCTATTTCTTAAACCTAAATAAACAAATATTATTAATTTGCTCCTAATTCCCCAAACGCAAAATTCTCTTTTAAAAAATAAACACCTCACTTAGCTAACTGAACTTACAAACTGGAAAACGGTGACGACGGTCAAACAATCAATGTTGTAGTCAAACAAAGTGTCTAAACTAAACGTGAACTGAGTTCGTGCTTTTTGTATTTTGCGAGGAACTTTCCTTGGCTTCAAACGCCCATTTGACACTCCAATCTTCGCTAATAAATATCCAACTTCCCAGGCCCAGAAACAACACTCACATTCACCTTACATCGTCAACAACAAACATAAGTCCCGGCCGCTCTTTCTCAGCCGATCCCTAGCTTGTTCCTAGAATTAATAGTCCCTCAAACATTAATTAAACAAAATGGGAGCCGGTGGCCGGATGACCACTACCTCTGACGATCAGAAAAACATCTTAGAACGAGTCCCTTGCTCCAAACCACCGTTTTCTTTGGCCGATCTCAAGAAAGCAATTCCATCCCATTGTTTTGAACGATCGGTTATTCGCTCCTCTTACTACGTCGTTCATGACCTTATCATTGCATATGTCTTTTATTACCTTGCAAACACATATATCCCTCTTCTTCCTGCCCCCTTTGCCTTCTTAGCCTGGCCTCTTTACTGGTTTTGTCAAGGTAGTGTACTCACTGGTGTGTGGGTCATTGGTCATGAATGCGGTCATCATGCCTTCAGTGAGTACCAATGGATTGACGACACCGTGGGTTTCATCCTTCACTCGGCACTCTTCACCCCATACTTCTCTTGGAAATATAGTCACCGTAATCACCATGCCAACACCAATTCTCTTGATAACGATGAAGTTTACATTCCCAAAGTGAAGTCCAAGGTTAAGATTTATTCTAAACTCCTTAACAACCCACCTGGTCGTGTGTTTACTTTGGCCTTTAGATTGGTTGTCGGCTTTCCTCTATACCTCCTCACAAATGTGTCTGGCAAAAAATACGAACGATTTGCCAATCATTTTGATCCCTTAAGTCCCATTTTCACCGAAAGTGAGCGTCTACAAGTTCTTCTTTCTGATTTAGGACTCATAGCCGTCGCATATGCAGTTCGTCAAGCAGCATTGGCTAAAGGAGCTGCTTGGGTGATGTGTATTTACGGAGTTCCTGTTCTAGTTGTAAACGCATTTTTCGTTTTGATAACTTATCTACACCACACTCATCTCTCACTCCCTCACTATGATTCAACCGAATGGGATTGGATCAAGGGAGCTTTGTCCACCATCGACAGAGATTTTGGATTCCTGAACAGGGTTTTTCATGATGTCACACATACTCACGTCCTGCATCATTTGATATCATATATTCCTCATTATCATGCAAAGGAGGCAAGAGACGCCATCAAGCCAGTCTTGGGTGACTATTATAAGATCGACAGGACACCGATAGTCAAGGCAATGTGGAGAGAGGCTAAGGAATGCATCTATATCGAGCCTGATCAAGGTAGCGAACACAAAGGAGTATACTGGTATCACAAGTTGTAAGAGTGCCATTTAAACCGAATATGGTTAAAATGGAAAGTTAATATGAAATGTTTCTGCCGTATTCATGTAGTTGTACCTCATATCGACTTGTAATGAAATTTCGATCAATGTATGGCTGAATAAATTTAAGCAGCGTTTTCATATCGACTTGATATTTGGTGTCGATTATATGTAGCCAAATCACAAAACATGACCTCGGACATTATTCAGTTATGGCCCAAAATTTAAGCAGCTTTTTATTTGATCTTTTTGGGCCAAAATTTTCAGTTATGTTTACATTTTGATTGGCCCAGTCAGGCAAATCATTATTCAGTGGGCTTGGTTTAGTCTGGTAAGCATTTTTTCCGATAAGTTTATAACTAAAAGTGAGACGTTTGAAAATGTTAATCTGCTTCAGTTATATGATACAGCTTAATCAAACATCAATTGTAAGTTCCATTAATGTGTGTTTTTAAAAATTGTTTTAACGCTGTTTGAATGTCGGATTCAAAGGTGTTGGTAAGTCTATTATATGCAAAATCTTTCCTAACTCGTATTCCTGTAACTATCAACATTGTTGATCGACTAAACTCACATTTCGGTACGTTAAGTTCCTTTTGCAACAAATCGTGTTTGTTAGTGTAATAGGTGTTTATTAGGGATCTTAAACTCTATATTGTTGACTAACACATTCTTGCGCCCCAGCTGTTTGTTAACATGTCTCAAAAAAGAATTAGTTAACATTTTTCATAATTAAAACCACTCCCTAACACCTGATTGAATGATTTGAGGATAACCTGTAGGACCCAAATAAGTTAGATGGTGATTCAGAACCCTATATTCTTATCTCAAATCTTCAACACTTGAATTGTTTCTGCTGCATAATTGTTTGAAGAATTTATCATAAATTATTATTTGTTCATATTCTACTTAAATTTTTAGTTAAACCTGATGCCTAATAACTTACTTATTACTGCTGTAGCTGATTTTTGCTGTTTGGTTTGTTCTTCCTCATGATCCCAGAGTTTCACATTCCTATACATGTTTAGTCTCTCCTTTTATCTTTATTTTTTTTCGGTTTTTAGAATCTGCAAGTAAAAGTTATCGAGGTCATGTATGTTATTTGATTCTTTATTGTTGTTTTATATAATCTTGAACGGTGAGAAATCATCTTACAGTCTTGTATGTGATGTTACGTAAAATTTGAGTTGTGGTTTTTTGAGCTTATCTGTTTCTTAACCTTAGGTTAGTTTTCGTTCTGACTTTGACTAATGCAATCTTTTCGCAAGTCAAAATTCATTTCTTGAGGACTCTTTGATCATAAGAGAAAGCCTAAGGCTTAGCCCGAACCTTATCAAATGTATTTCTTGGTGTATCTTCGCTTTTACTTAAAGATTCGTTAATAAATCATCATATAATGAACAAAACCTGGTAATTCTGTTATTTTAATTGAAAGATTGGAAACTGTAATTAGGCACCTTGTTTCATTTTTAGTTGTTTTTTTCTTTTCAACTTCTCACTTATCTCATAGCTCTTTGCAGAATAATGTAAAACTAGACAATTGTTGAGCAAGGTCCCATATCGTGGTTAATGCGGGTCGTGTGCTACTTCACTCATAGCTAAACTTAGACCATAAAAATACGATCAATCAAGTTGAAAATGGATTTGAAAACAAATATAAGATATAGTGAGACTTTGTGTTCCAAACACCCTTTATATGCATTTGACCAATGATTTTCATCCTGATACAAGTTAAAAAGACTGTACTTTACATATCAAAATTTTGGGGGTATTTAGATAAGTGGAATATATGTTGAATTAAGTCTCACAAACATATATAAATGCTCACTAGAATCGGTTTTATTCACAACCATGATTTTTGAGTGTCAACTATTGGTTAATTACTATACCTTCAATAAGGATATGGAGGTATTGTAGATGAGAATTTTTGATTTTGGACTCTCATCTTTTGAAGTTACTATACCTTTAGGCTGTATGCACTTAAAGGAAAGGCCATACAAATCAGTCAAGTCTTGAGGAGTTGAGGTATGCTTTTCCTTTACTTTTGGTTTCTCTTCCTATATATTCACATTTGTATGTAGTTTCGACGACTTTAGATAAACACTATATTAATTTCCATCTCCTATTTAAATGTTTATCCCTACCAATCTTAAATAATTAATTAATGCCATAATTTTATACTAATTTTAATTAGCTTAGCTTCTGTTGATGCATCGTTAATTTTATCCCTATATATGTTTTTTGTTGCTAAATTCATTCTACATTCTGATTTGCTAGGTATGAAATGTAAACAAGTGTCACACCTTCATTATTATATGTATATTAGATTACAAGTGTTATATCTTCGATAGTGTTTTAACAAAATTACATATACATGCTTATAAAATCAACATAAAACATTGTGTGAGTCTAAAGGTTTAACAAGTATCTTTTATATGATTAAATTTGGTTCAGTTGACACTTGAAGAGATCATTTTGTGATTAATTAGTAAATGGTTGAATAATTATTAACCAAAGTATATTTTCTTCTTAATTTCAATTTGATGCGTGCAATAAAATGATATCGTAATATTACTATGGATAATATGATTATCTTAATTATTCTAGTTCTGATGGTCATATTAATTAATTAGTGGCTTAATTGATTATGTTCCTCTAATTAAAACCCTTTACAATTGGCCGGTAAAGTTGAAACGCAACTTCATTATATAAAAACGTACAGTAGATTTAATTAATTACTACTTCCGATACAAATTAATTAAGGAATAATATGTGCATATATATATGGTTGTTGAAAGAACTAACACTATTATAGTCAACCTATGCGAGCTCTAACAAGAATGAATCTATCTTTTAGCGGAGGAAGTATCGTCCTTACTACGTACAAAGAATCAACACTCCCACTTTGCACTAATAAATACCCAACCCTCCCTACCTCTAATCAACCCCCCCTCACAATAATTAAGCATCAGCACCACCATACATATATATATATCCAAAATCTATCCCTTCAATTCATTCTTTCTTCAAAAATCCCCTAATTAAATTTACATAATATGGGAGCGGGTGGCAGGATGACCACTGCCTCTACACATGATGATCAGAAGAACATCTTAGAACGAGTACCTTGCTCCAAACCACCGTTTTCATTGTCTGATCTCAAGAAAGCAATCCCATCCCACTGCTTTGAACGATCTGTCATTCGCTCCTCCTACTACGTCGTTCATGACCTTATCATTGCATATGTCTTTTATTACCTTGCAAACACATATATCCCTCTTCTTCCTGCCCCTTTCGCCTTCTTAGCTTGGCCTCTTTACTGGTTTTGTCAAGGTAGTGTACTCACTGGTGTGTGGGTCATTGGTCATGAATGTGGTCATCATGCATTCAGCGAGTATCAATGGATTGACGACACCGTGGGTTTCATCCTTCACTCAGCACTCTTCACCCCGTACTTCTCTTGGAAATACAGTCACCGTAATCACCATGCCAATACCAATTCTCTTGATAACGATGAAGTTTACATTCCCAAAGTGAAGTCCAAGGTTAAGATTTATTCTAAACTCCTTAACAACCCACCTGGTCGAGTTTTCACTTTGGCATTTAGATTGGTTGTAGGTTTTCCTCTATACCTCCTTACCAACGTTTCCGGGAAAAAGTACCAAAGATTTGCCAATCATTTTGATCCCTTAAGTCCCATTTTCACTGAGAGTGAGCGTCTACAGGTTTTGCTTTCTGATTTAGGACTCATAGCAGTTGCATATGCAGTTCGTCAAGCTGCATTGGCTAAAGGAGCCGCTTGGGTGATGTGCATTTACGGAGTTCCTGTACTAGTAGTAAATGCGTTTTTTGTTTTAATCACTTATCTTCACCACACTCATCTATCACTCCCTCACTATGATTCAACCGAGTGGGATTGGATCAAGGGAGCTTTGTCCACAATCGATAGAGATTTCGGTTTCCTAAATAGGGTCTTTCATGACGTTACACATACTCACGTCCTGCATCATTTGATATCATATATTCCTCATTATCATGCAAAGGAGGCAAGAGATGCCATCAAGCCGGTTTTGGGAGAATACTATAAGATCGATAGAACACCAATCGTGAAAGCCATGTGGAGAGAGGCTAAGGAATGCATCTATATCGAGCCAGACGTAGGTAGCCAGCACCAAGGCGTATACTGGTACCACAAGTTATAAGGATGGTGAAGATGCCTAGTTAATATGATTCTAGCTACTAGCTTATCTATATTAAATAATTGTTGTATGTCAAAATTGATTGGTAATGGATTTTCAATATTACGTTGACCAAGCATCAGTTCTCACTTAATTTATTTGAGCTTTTTGGACGCCTTAAAGAAGGATCCAGAAAATTAATTTATGATTAGCTTAAACTACAACAAAAACAGCACAAAAAATACATAGAAATGGCAGTAAAAGCTTGCATTTAAACAACCACAAATACAACCAATAATCTGCAAAAACATTATAAAAATATGCAGTAAAAGTACTGCAGCCAAAACAGCAGAATATTAGCTGGAACTTCAGCAAAATAATTAGCATCATACATACAGAAACAAAAACAACAGTATACAGCAAAAATAAAATAAATAAATAAATAAAATAAATAAAAATAAAATGATGATTGCTATTGAAAACAAATGATCAATAAATCTTCTAAACATAATAAACTCCTTGTTTGATTGTGTCAAACAAAACACCGTTACCAAATCAAAAACAGTAAATTACATGTCTACAAGTTATTGAAGCATTTTTGTACTCTCCAAATACCATATTTATAAATATATAAAACATATATATTTATACACATTATTATATACATAAACATATAAAAAATATATGTATATATATATAAACATATATCGGGGCGGGGCGGGGATGGTGTGCTTTGGCCCTGTATCCGAAAAATCCCCGAAAACGCCATCCCTGACTCAACCCCGAAACTAGTCAGGTTCATTTTTTCCCAATCAGGTTCAGGTTGTTTTGTCATCCCTAGATGTGAGAGAATTTTAAGAGAGGATGAATTGTTGTGAGAGTCTTAATGAAGGTGGGATATGATAGAATACCCTAATTTTAGAAAATTTTATTATATACCATAAATATTTTATTATTAAATATCAATGATATCAATGGTCCAAATTGCATTTTAGAATTTTGGGCGGAGTGACATTTTCGTAATTCACATTTGATGTTTTTACAAATCACATGTGATTGTATACTGAATCACTTGTCATCGAATATTAAAATTTTAGAATTATGTTTTTTACATGAACTTTATTGAACACAAGTCTAAATACCTTATACCCTTTTATCTAAAATAGTAGGTTTGATCTTCATAATTGTGACATCCGTCACCAAAAAACAGGTTAGTTAAGTTTAACTTGTTATACGACCTAAATCTATGTGCTTGTGTGATACCTAAGGTCTAGTAAATACTAGAATTAGGTGTTATATATGTCTAAATTCTTCAAGTAAGGTGGTAGAACATTTAACCGATTCCTAGTGTACAAGGTTATCGAGCAAATGTCTCTAGAACGAGTATGGGTGAATGAATCCCTCAACTAAATGTATAACACTAATACTAATAATATATGGATAATAGTTGATACTAGATGACAAGTTTAAATATCACTTAAAGTGGTAACCCTAATAAGTCAATATAATACATAAATAGCTAAACACACCTACAAGAAATAAATATATACAACACTAGGAACTTATAATAAGTAAGTCGCTTAAGGCTAAAAAAGATAAAATTTACAAGAGAATAATAATAATAATAATAATAATAATAATAATAATAATAATAATAATAATAATGAAAACAATAAATTGAAAATATATATATATATCTATATATATGTCTACGGCTAAAGGTTTAAAAAAAAAGGAAGATAAAACCAAAAGAGAGAGTTTTGGGGAGGATAGCAACTAAAACTCAAATTTGAAATCATATATACTTATCTAAACACATCTAAACATCCTAAACACCCAACAATCACCCCATCGAAAATTTGCAGCCCATTCCCTCTCTCCTCTTGATTTCTTTCAAGCATACACATCTTCATAATTGTTGATCTTCAATCCTCAAGGAAAGCTTATGCCTTTGATCTTCATTTGAGAAGTTTAGGTATGTACAGGTTCCTCTATAATCTTTAATTTCTTCTCCTTGTTTCTTTGCATGTAAAACGTGGTTGATGGATTAAACACATCCTAATCACACATAAAGTTATGATTTTGATGTGTTTTGTTGAATATCAAACCCCAAGGATTGGTCTATTTGATTTAAAACTTAAAGAACAAGAACCTATAATCTGGGCAGAATATGTACTAACTTTAATAGGCCATATCTCGGCCAAAACAGAATGAAAAAAATCTATTCTTGACACTAAAAAATAAGTTCTTTGAGTCTCCTTTCATCTCCAACTGGTTTCATACAAAACTAAGTTGATTTGGTCACCCAAATAATCAAAATCGTTTAGATGCGCAGATCTGTGATTTCTAACAGTTTTAACCTACTAAGTTTGTTATTTCAAAAACTTAATCTAAACATCACGAAAATTCTTCAAAATAAATCTGGAGCATATTCCATGAGATTTCGAAGTCCTGTAAAAATTTCAGAATTTATAAAGTTGGTTTTCTATTTTAATTAGTTAAAAACATTGTTGTTGTTGAATCTGGAAATCCTAGGGGGTTTCGAAAACAGAGTTTCAAACATCACAACTTATCCAAGACTACGAATTAAAGCCTAAAACTTAATATGGATAAACTTTAGAGTGTTTACAATCACTGTAGAAAATATTAGAATTTATTGTATTTATTTTCTATTTTAATTGGACAAGAACTTTTTGTTTGTCAAATCTGGGAATTTAGGGAATTTCTTTAACCAGAGTTTAAAATATTGTAAAACATTCAAACATCCGAATTGGTGGACAAAAATTTATATTAAAGAATTTTTATGTGTTTTTAAGTTACTGTAAAAATTTTAGATTTTATTAAAGTTGTTTAGTATTTTAAATAAATAAAAACTTTGAGACGCGCAAGCTGAAGGTATTTTCTGACCAACACTAATTAAAATATTTCTTAAAATAATAGACATGTTATTCAACTCTATAAAAAAATTATATAAAATAATAGATACATTAAGATCTCTGCCCTAAAAATTTAGGAAAATAATTAGGACGTTTAAATCATTTTAAAAATACATAAAGCTTACCCAAAATTTCAGAATTTAACATACACATTTGGAAAGGAAAATAACCAAGGTTTGAAACCTCAAATATGTATATTAGGGTTAGGCCTAAGGAATGGATGCACTCATGTAACCTACAGTAAAACTTAATCGCGAAACCTAATTAAATTTAAGGTTAGTACAAAAGAGAACTTCTACGCGTGAATAGAATATAACTTAGATTATACGATTGTTTGTAGATTTCTGAGCACGTTAAGATTCAAGTGACAACCCACAACTAAGGTGAGTACTCGTGGCCCCTTTTTACTATATTTCTCGGGGGAGAATGACACTCAAACCCTCTTTTAAACTTTTATGCCGTGATGACTCTTTCTTATTTATTTTGGACAACTTATGTGACGTATATGCAAAGACTACTTGTTGTTGGTTGATGACTATTGATTCCTATATTCCTATGAGCCAACGGTTTATGCTCCAGCTGGGTATGCTATAATAACTGCTTGGAAGACAATGATTTGATTCATATTGATTTCTATTGAACCTGGTGGTTCGGTTGTTGTTACAACATCTACACGCTTAACATGCTATACGTGCACAATTGTCCTACTTAAACAAATTACACGGCAACTATGCTTTTACTTTAAACCTGCGAGCTCACCAACTTTATGTTGACATTTTTGAGTGTTCATTTTCAGGTAATGCTAATAACCATGCCTAATGAGCTTAGGTGACCCTAGATAGCCTTAGCATGACATGGGCAGTTGACTAAGGACTCTTTCATTTAACTATGCTGTTATAAACTTGGATTTTATTATAAATCTAGGGCTTGTAGCCCCGTATACTTGTCCCGGGTTGTGGGAACAACTATTTCGTATGTTCTTGTTCTAAATTGTTGACTATGGTTGTCGTGAAGTGACTTACCACGGCACAAGTCTCCTCTTGTGTCGGGGAACGTCGTGACACGTTGGTGTGAACTCATTTAGTAAAATTTTCTATTCATATATCAATGTGTTATGACGATCCTCTCCATCGCACCTCGTGTTTCCGCCAAGGCGGGGTGTGACAGATTGGTATCAGAGCCAGGTTATAGAGAATTAGGTGGATTGACCTAGACTATAACCTAAGTACCTACATGTAGTTGCATTATAGGAACTATGTGTGCACTTTATTTTACACGAGTTACTTCATAGGTTTATGCCCTCGGTTATTTATCTTCTTTGAGAGACGAGGGTACACACAATCAGGACTCGTACCAAGGCTGATGTGGTTGAGATCACAACACTTTAGAGGGCACTCACCGAGATAGACCACCTACTCCGTTAGATAAAGGAAGAGATCCACCATCTCAGGATGGCAGTGCACTCTGTTGGCATGCTCCAGGCAGTGGAAGGACAAACCTATGTGCCTGAGAAAACAGTGACGAGTCGTTCCCATCCCCTCAAGGCCGTCCAAAGCCTTATCCTATGAGGTATGAAGACTCATATGAACGACTGAGAAGGGCAGGCTATGGTGAGAACCGTGCGATTTATGAGTTTCAGAACTAGATCGGCATGCTGCAGGAGAGGTGGAACCGTCAAGAAAGGGAGCAGATGCAGCAAAGCCGTAGGATCCTGGAGCTAGAGAAGATGCTAAAGAAGCAAGGACAACAACTCGAGACCTTGGGAAAAGCCGAGAAGGCTTGACCTCAGAGCCCAGCTATGGGAGCCGAAGGCGACGACACTGAGGAGGACCCCGAATAGGAACCTACTGATGATTAGGAGACGTCTACTTTAATTATTCTATATTCTAGAAACTATTAGTGAATTTTGTTCGTGTCAAACTTTTGAGTCTATTATGAACAAAAGACAAATTCTTTTATTACTTAATGTTTTGTTAATTTATAACTAATGCTATGCAATGTGCACTATTTGGTAATACCATACACTCATGCAAGCCTCTTGAATGACTATGTGCACACTTATTTTCTCGTTCTTATATGTTATTAGTAGATAAAGAGAAGGGCGTATGAGCATTTCTAATAATGTATGATCCAAATCATATAGACTTAGAATTCTTGACCTAGCTTTACTGCATGTTCTCGTGTGATGTTGCTTTAGAGTAGGGCCAACAATTCGAATGACTATGTGATCTAGTGTCATACATGGCCGAGTGTTCATAATTGCCTAGACCTATAGGAAGTAGAGTATCGACCTATGTTAGCGGATCGGGATGATTAGTGGTGCCTTAAGGAGAGTTGTGATAAGTATGGATGCATTGCGCTTGATCACCGCCATGCACACATACCTAGCACAAGGACACTTAAAGTATCACGGAGCATCCTGTGAAACAAACTATAGTTTTGAGTAAAATAGATGAGCGTGAGACATATAGGTAGAAACAAACGCGAAACCATTATCCATAGCAATACGCATCAAGTTCTCTTACCAATAAGGTCCTAACGTGGTGTAACACACAAATTCAAGCCAGGGGAAGGCTTACAACAATGGGAATGTCATGGGAAGATTTTAAAGCGTTATTGGTAGAAGAGTTTTGTCCGACTAATGAAATGCAAAAAAATTGGAGATGGAATTTTGGAACCACGCAATGGTGGGTGCTAACCATGCTGTGTATACAGACCGATTCCATGAGCTAGCCAGACTAGTCCCACACTTGGTTACCCCCAAATCCAAACGAATTGGGAGATATATACATGGATTAGCCCCTGAAATCCGATCGATGGTTGCGGCAAAGGAACCGGCCACAATTCAGAGCGCCATACTAAAAGCTGAGACATTGACCAATGACGCAATCAGAATTGGGAAGTTGTCCAATGGTAACAAGAAAAAAAAAGGGACGTCGGTGAAGCAAACAAAGCTAGAAAATGTCTGGAATTACAACAAGAGGGCTAGGGTAGCAACCGGATTTGTGGTGACTAACCCTGCCAAGAAAGAGTATGCAGGCCCTACACCAAAGTGCACTAATTGCAACTTTCATCAATACCAGAATGTGTCGTGTCATCTCGCATGACCTGTAACCGATTGGGACACTATGCTAAGAATTATAGGAGTGAGGCAAGGATAGTTGCACAACTGCACAAGTGAATGCAGTGAATCCAACGGAAAACCATAGGGCGTGTTATGAATGTGGTGGTATTGATCACTACAAGAACGTGTGCCCAAGACTAAACCGAGCTACTAGTCAAGGAGGAAATCACCCAAACCAAACGTTGGAAATCGAAGGAAATCGTAATCAAGGCAACAAAGGAAATCAAGTTCATGGGAGAGCATTTGTCACGGGTGTCAACGAAGCCCGCCAAGACCCTAACATTGTGACGGGTACCTTTTCTTTAAACGATCTCTATGCTACTGTACTATTTGATTCTGGCGCTGATTACAGTTTTATTTCCATTGAATTCGTACCTTTATTAAATGTGAAGCCTAGTAGACTGGAAACTAGTTATATGATTGAGATAGCCAATGGGAAAAGGGTAGAAATCAATAAAATCATTTGTGGGTGCAACTTAAGATTAGAAGATCTCACTTTTCCCATAGATTTAATACCTTTTGCGCATGGAAGTTTTGATGTGATTGTGGGGATGGATTGGTTATCGGGTCTAAAGGCTGAAATAGTTTGCCATGAGAAAATAGTGCGTATACCCTTGCCGAATGGAGAAGTACTTGAGGTCCGTGGTGAACGGTCCGAAGAAAACTTGAAGCACCACATGAGTGCGACTGTGGATGAGAGGAAACTAGAAGATATTCCGACCGTACGGAACTTCCCTGAGGTGTTTCCGGAGGATCTATCAGGATTACCCCCTTCTCGACAGGTGGAATTTGGAATCGACTTAATCCCAGGAGCGACTCCCGTCGCAAGGTCACCGTACCGGTTGGCACCGTCAGAAATGCAGGAGCTGTCTAACCAACTTCAGGAACTTCAAGACAAAGGATTCATTCGACCTAGCCATTCGCCTTGGGGAGCACCTGTTCTATTCGTCAAAAAGAAAGACGGTTCATTTCGAATGTGCATCGACTACCGTGAGCTAAACAAACTAACCATCAAGAACCGGTATCCTCTTCCTAGAATTGATGATTTGTTTGACCAATTACAAGGCTCGCGTTACTTCTCCAAGATAGACCTTCGTTCTGGTTATCATCAGTTGAGGGTACGCGAGGCTGATATCCCAAAGACTGCATTTAGAACTCGCTATGGACATTATGAGTTCACTGTTATGCCATTTGGGTTGACTAACGCCCCTGCGGTGTTCATGGACTTAATGAACCGTGTATGTAAGCCATTTTTGGACAAATTTGTTATCGTCTTTATCGATGATATTTTAATCTATTCTAAGTCTAAAGAGGAACACGAGTTGCACTTAAAGTTAATTCTGGAACTACTTAGGAAGGAGAAGTTATTTGCCAAATTTTCCAAATGCGAATTTTGGTTGCGGGAAGTTCATTTCCTTGGTCACGTGGTTAACAACAATGGCATACATGTAGACCCCGGTAAGGTTGAGGCAATAAAGAAGTGGAGCACCCCTAAGACACCCTCAGAGGTTCGTTCATTCTTAGGGCTAGCGGGTTACTATAGACGATTTATTGAGAATTTCTCAAAGATTGCCAAACCTCTCACCCTTTTAACACAGAAAGACAAGAAGTTTGATTGGAATGAAGAGCAAGAGGAAACCTTTCAGACACTGAAGGATAGTTTGTGTAACGCTCCAATACTGACTCTTCCCGATGGGACGGACGACTTTGTAGTGTACTGCGATGCGTCGAACCAGGGTCTTGGATGTGTGTTGATGCAGAGGGGCAAGGTAATTGCATACGCGTCCCGACAACTGAAGGTTCATGAGAAGAATTATACCACTCATGATTTAGAGCTGGGTGCTGTGGTTTTTGCACTCAAAAGTTGGAGGCACTACTTGTATGGGACGAAAAGTGTTATTTACACTGATCACAAAAGCTTACAACATATTTTTGACCAGAAGGACTTGAATATGCGGCAGAGGCGTTGGATTGAACTTTTTTAGCGATTACAATTGTGAGATTCGCTACCACCCGGGTAAGGCTAATGTAGTAGCTGATGCCTTAAGTAGGAAAGAAAGGGTCAAGCCAAGGAGAATACAGGCTATGAGCATGACGATTCATTCGGGTATCAAGGGTAAGATACTTGAAGCGCAGACAGAAGCAACCAAAGACTTGAATGCTTCAAAGGAAATGTTGCGAGGGCTAGACAAGCAATTGGAGAGAAAAGAAGACGGTGGGTTGTACCTTATGGAACGAATTTGGGTGCCATTAACAGGAGATGTGAGGACCTTGATCATGGATGAAGCACACACAACAAGATACTCTGTCCATCCCGGAGCGGATAAGATGTATCATGACCTAAGAGATATGTATTGGTGGCCTGGAATGAAAAAAGACATAGCTAGTTATGTTAGCAAGTGCCTGACTTGCTCAAAGGTAAAGGCCGAACATCAAAAACCCTCGGGACTGTTACAACAACCGGAGATCCCTGAGTGGAAATGGGATAATATAACTATGGACTTTATTACAAAATTGCCCAGGACAAGTGGGGGGCACGATTCGATTTGGGTTATTGTGGATAGGATGACTAAGTCGGCCCATTTTCTAGCAATTCGTGAAGACTACAAAATGGACAAGTTAGCGAGAATTTACATCAGCGAGGTGGTAGCAAGACACGGGGTGCCTGTGTCTATTATATCTGATCGTGATAGTCGATTTACATCGCGATTTTGGCAAACGTTGCAGAAGGCTTTGGGGACAAGGTTGGACATGAGTACGGCTTACCATCCTCAAACCGACGGTCAGAGTGAGCGTACTATCCAGACACTGGAGGACATGCTTAGGGCGTGTGTTATCGATTTCGGAGGGAGTTGGGATACTCATCTTCCTTTAATCGAGTTTTCCTATAACAACAGTTATCATTCAAGCATTAAGTGTGCGCCATTTGAGATCATCGAACGGATCGGGCCTGTGGCCTACCGATTAAGACTACCACAAGAATTAGAAGGCATACACGATACGTTTCACGTATCAAATCTAAAGAAATGTCTTGCGGATGCAAACCTGCATGTGCCCTTGGACGAGATCAAGATAGACAACACCTTACGTTTCGTGGAGGAACCCGTGGAGATCATGGACCGGGAAGTAAAGAAATTGAAACGTAGCAAGATCCCGATTGTCAAGGTTCGTTGGGACTCAAAGCGAGGACCGGAATTTACTTGGGAGCGGGAAGACCGTATTAAGGCCAAATACCCACACCTATTTAACAAGAAACACACTAACGGCAATACAAGCTGAATTTCGGGACGAAATTCTTCTAACCGGGGAATACTGTGACATCCGTCACCAAAAAACAGGTTAGTTAAGTTTAACTTCTTATACGACCTAAATCTATGTGCTTGTGTGATACCTAAGGTCTAGTTAATACTAGAATTAGGTGTTATATATGTCTAAATTCTTCAAGTAAGGTGGTAGAACATTTAACCGATTCCTAGTGTACAAGGTTATCGAGCAAATGTCTCTAGAGCGAGTATGGGTGAATGAATCCCTCAACTAAATGTATAACACTAATACTAATAATATATGGATAATAGTTGATACTAATTATTTATTGTTTTCATTATTATTATTATTATTATTATTATTATTATTATTCTCTTGTAAATTTTATCTTTTTTAGCCTTAAGCGACTTACTTATTATAAGTTTAAATATCACTCAAAGTGGTAACCCTAATAAGTCAATATAATACATAAATAGCTAAACACACCTACAAGAAATAAATATATACAACACTAGGAACTTATAATAAGTAAGTCGCTTAAGGCTAAAAAAGATAAAATTTACAAGAGAATAATAATAATAATAATAATAATAATAATAATGAAAACAATAAATTGAAAAAAAAATATATATATATATATATATCTACGGCTAAAGGTTTAAAAAAAAAGGAAGATAAAACCAAAAGAGAGAGTTTTGGGGGAGGATAGCAACTAAAACTCAAATTTGAAATCATATATACTTATCTAAACACATCTAAACATCCTAAACACCCAACAATCACCCCATCGAAAATTTGCAGCCCATTCCCTCTCTCCTCTTGATTTCTTTCAAGCATACACATCTTCATAATTGTTGATCTTCAATCCTCAAGGAAAGCTTGTGCCTTTGATCTTCATTTGAGAAGTTTAGGTATGTACAGGTTCTCTATAATCTTTAATTTCTTCTCCTTGTTTCTTTGCATGTAAAACGTGGTTGATGGATTAAACATATCCTAATCACACATAAAGTTATGATTTTGATGTGTTTTGTTGAATATCAAACCCCAAGGATTGGTCTATTTGATTTAAAACTTAAAGAACAAGAACCTATAATCTGAGCAGAATATGTACTAACTTTAATAGGCCATATCTCGGCCAAAACAGAATGAAAAAAATCTATTCTTGACACTAAAAAATAAGTTCTTTGAGTCTCCTTTCATCTCCAACTGGTTTCATACAAAACTAAGTTGATTTGGTCACCCAAATAATCAAAATCGTTTAGATGCGCAGATCTGTGATTTCTAACAGTTTTAACCTACTAAGTTTGTTATTTCAAAAACTTATTCTAAACATCACGAAAATTCTTCAAAATAAATCTGGAGCATATTCCATGAGATTTCGAAGTCCTGTAAAAATTTCAGAATTTATAAAGTTGGTTTTCTATTTTAATTAGTTAAAAACATTGTTGTTGTTGAATCTGGAAATCCTAGGGGGTTTCGATAACAGAGTTTCAAACATCACAACTTATTCAAGACTACGAATTAAAGCCTAAAACTTAATATGGATAAACTTTAGAGTGTTTACAATCACTGTAGAAAATATTAGAATTTATTGTATTTATTTTCTATTTTAATTGGACAAGAACTTTTTGTTTGTCAAATCTGGGAGTTTAGGGAATTTCTTTAACCAGAGTTTAAAATATTGTAAAACATTCAAACATCCGAATTGGTGGACAAAAATTTATATTAAAGAATTTTTATGTGTTTTTAAGTTACTGTAAAAATTTTTGATTTTATTAAAGTTGTTTAGTATTTTAAATAAATAAAAACTTTGAGACGCGCAAGCTGAAGGTATTTTCTGACCAACACTAATTAAAATATTTCTTAAAATAATAGACATGTTATTCAACTCTATAAAAAAATTATATAAAATAATAGATACATTAAGATCTCTGCCCTAAAAATTTAGGAGAATAATTAGGACGTTTAAATCATTTTAAAAATACATAAAGCTTACCCAAAATTTCAGAATTTAACATACACATTTGGAAAGGAAAATAACCAAGGTTTGAAACCTCAAATATGTATATTGGGGTGAGGCCTAAGGAATGGATGCACTCATGTAACCTACAGTAAAACTTAATCGCGAAACCTAATTAAATTTAAGGTTAGTACAAAAGAGAACTTCTACGCGTGAATAGAATATAACTTAGATTATACGATTGTTTGTAGATTTCTAAGCACGTTAAGATTCAAGTGACAACCCACAACTAAGGTGAGTACTCGTGGCCCCTTTTTACTATATTTCTCGGGGGAGAATGACACTCAAACCCTCTTTTAAACTTTTATGCCGTGATGACACTTTCTTATTTATTTTGGACAACTTATGTGACGTATATGCAAAGACTACTTGTTGTTGGTTGATAACTATTGATTCCTATATTCCTATGAGCCAACGGTTTATGCTCCAGCTGGGTATGCTATAATAACTGCTTGGAAGACAATGATTTGATTCATATTGATTTCTATTGAACCTGGTGGTTCGGTTGTTGTTACAACATCTACACGCTTAACATGTTATACGTGCACAATTGTCCTACTTAAACAAATTACACGGCAACTATGCTTTTACTTTAAACCTGCGAGCTCACCAACTTTATGTTGACATTTTCGAGTGTTCATTTTCAGGTAATGCTAATAACCATGCCTAAGGAGCTTAGGTGACCCTAGATAGCCTTAGCATGACATGGGCAGTTGACTAAGGACTCTTTCATTTAACTATGCTGTTATAAACTTGGATTTTATTATAAATCTAGGGCTTGTAGCCCCGTATACTTGTCCCGGGTTGTGGGAACAACTATTTCGTATGTTCTTGTTCTAAATTGTTGACTATGGTTGTCGTGAAGTGACTTACCACGGCACAAGTCTCCTCTTGTGTCGGGGAACGTCGTGACACGTTGGTGTGAACTCATTTAGTAAAATTTTCTATTCATATATCAATGTGTTATGACGATCCTCTCCGTCGCACCTCGTGTTTCCGCCAAGGCGGGGTGTGACAATAATGCCTTGTACACTTTTTATCTTAATATGCCATTATTTAGTGCATCTTCTTAAGAATATAAGTTTAATAAAAGTTTGCTTTTAAAAATAGGGTTTAGTTTATGAAAATGTATCAAACTTGTCACATTTTGGTATTTTATGTATCAGACTTTCAAATTTACCATTTAATGTATCCAAGTCTCAAAAGTTACCAATTAATGTACCCGGTTGTTATCTACACATCAGTTAACCGGTATTTTCTTTTGCTTTTATTTATTTTAAATAATACAACATTTTGCACCTCATTATCATTGCCACCTCAGTATTTCATGAAGAACACTCATCATCTTCATCCTTTAAGATATGAACAAAAACAGACATCGTTTGAACCAAAAATCCATAGATGAATACTAAAAATTGAAACAAAATCAAAATCTCATGTGAAATATATTTAATGAAATCGCCAAATAAATTTGTGTTCTGGAACAAAATTGAAGCAAGAATGAACCCTAAATCAAGAACAAGAACTCAGATTCAAGTGTAAACCACATATGGATACTAAAAACTGAAACAAAATCAAAATCTCATGTGAAATATATTTAATGAAATCGCCAAATAAATTTGTGTTCTGGAACAAAATTGAAGCAATAATGAACCCTAAATCAAGAACAAGAACTTAGATTCAAATGTAAACTCAAAGTCGATACTAACCTTTGAATTCATCTTCAATACTTTTCAATAGCCAATACTTGATCACCTTTGAATCGATGGTAGATGGGTAAGATACAGATCTTTAAACCCTTAAATGAAGAAGAAGAAGATCTGAACCAAGAATAATAACTTGGATCTAAACTAACAACAAATCTAAACCAAAATCGCTTACCTTACCTTTGAAGACGAGTACTGTAACCTTGACGATGGTAGACGGTTCGATCAAGAACCCTAAAATCGAGACTTTTTGAAACTGCAGATGGTGTATAAGAACCCTAAAACGAACAAACCCAACAAATCGAACATTTCTAACTTCAAACCCAAGAAATCGATACACTAAACGAACATTAATCGAACGTGAGGTAACCATCAAAAATCTAGACCCTTCATCTCCATTCCGTTTAGGGTTTTCAAATCGCATGTTTGTGGAATGAACATAAATCGTGATGGAGATGAAATCAGAAATCGAAACCCATATCGTGATGGAGATGAAATCAGAAATCGCTCCCCATATGAAATGGAATAAAAAATCGTAGATGGAAATGGATCCATGGAATTGATTTTGAGATCATCCTTTTTGGGTTGAACAACTTTATTTTTATTATTATTAACATTAATATTATTTATATATATTAATAAAGTAACATGCCACATCATAAAAGTATATGCCATGTCACTAGCTACGTCAGCTTATAATTTGCTATAGCAGGTTTGATATACAAAATGGTAAATTTGAAAACTCTAATACATTAAATGGTAAGTTTAATGTCCCAAAGTTTAAAAGTTGCTATGGCTATGTGTTATTAAAGACTAGAGGTGTTTATAAAACTAGAGGGGCTAAAATTATCTATTTGAAAGATGATAAGTCCATGGGCTGTTTTGTAATTACTAGAAAGTGTGTATACATATGTGTAGCTAGGTTTGACTTGAAAAGTCAAACCCATAAACACTTTCAAGCCATTCCAGCTCCATTCAAGATCAAAGCTTGTTTAGCAATTTCTGGATTCAATCAGCAAGACAAGGGCACCATGATTTCACCCAAGCTATCTCAAGTAGTGAGGTATGTGTTGTTTGGTTGTTTTGGGTCAAAGAGGGATTCATGGTGAATCATTGACCTCATGTTGTTGTTTGCATGTTTATGATGTTGCTTAGCTGTTTTATGAGTCATAGTACATAATACAAGTGCTGGAAAACGTTTGTATTGAAATTTAAATCAAGAACAGCAGTTGTGTTCTTCACAGAAAGTTTTGTGGTGTACACGACCCGTGTACATGAGTTTTAAGCCGGTGATAGGCCATATAGATGGACATGGTTGTGTAAAGTAAGGTACACGGCCCGTGTAGAGGTCAAAGACAGTGATAGGCCATGTAGGGTTACATGGTCATGTAGTATAAAAGGTACACGGCCCGTGTAGGGTTATGTATAAACACAGGCCATGTGGCCAAAAGAGGTCGTGTGGTGTACAGGGTACACAGGCCGTGTAGGTGTACACGGCCCGCGTAGGCCCCCTTTTCAGCACAGTTGTACAGTTTATAATGTTTAGCTTATTCTCTAGTACAGGAGGGTGTCTGGATATTTGAAAGCACACATTATTGGTTTAGATTATCACTCGGTTAGTAGGTGAGTATACTATTCCCTTAGTATGATTAGTATTTGTGTATGCATTAAGTGAACAGTATGATATCCTTGTTATGAGACATAGTTTTGATATGTATATATGTTGTATAGCAGTAGTGTATAGATATGCAAGTGGTATAGCTATGCACAAGATCAGTATCAGGGTACATAGTTATGTACCAGATCAGTGACAGGGTGTACAGCTACGCTGTATACCAGAACAGTAACAGTTTATGCAGGTGTTACAGTTTGGATACGAGACGTCCTGAGGAGACTTTACTTCTGTATTAGGTTTATTTATGTTCAGTTAGTATGCTCACTAAGCGTTTTCTTATGTTTCAGTATTATATGTTTGCAGGTGGCTCAGGTCCCAGAAAGGTGAGGCTCCAGTGCAATGTTTAGCCGGATAGCTCCTGGTTTCAAGAAGTAAACTTTTGACACTACTTTTGTAAATATTAGCACAAGTGTACTTAGAAGTTGTATTTTGGGATACTTTGATGTCTTTTGAAATACTAAAGCATAAGATAATGTTTTTAAGTTAAAAACTAAAAAGTGGTGTTACAGTAAGTTTGAAAGTTTAGTACATACAATAGTAAAAGGTGACAGGTTGGATACATTTTCATGAACTAAACCCTTAAAAACATAATAAAAATTTAGCCCACAAACTCAATTCAACCAAGTTCTCCATCATCTGAAGCTGTGAACAAGAAAGCCAGCCACCAAATTGCGATTCACTCACGGTCTCAGTGATCAGCGACCAAGAGCAGCTCATGAATTCTAACTCTCAGCCACTCTCTACTGAGCTCACGCTCACCCTCACGACTCGGAAATGCTAATTCTTAAGGTAATTAAACTAACCCCAAAACCTAATTTGGTTGAAATCGAAAGTAGTATATACAGATCGATACATTATAATTTTTAATTGGATGAAATTAGGGCATTTTATGATGTACTAGTTATTTGTTTGCTGTGAATTTAATACAAGCTTGTAACAGTTCTTAGTTAAATATAAATGCAAACTACAATCAACCCAAATCAAAATAATATTGTGTGTAAAAGATAATGCTTTATGTAACACTTATTTGGTGGAGTTCTAATAGGCCTAAGATATAGTTCACTATATGGTCATAAAACCAAGGTAGTTACATGGAAGCGATACTTTTTGGGTTTTTATTTTAATCAGTAACGTGTGTGTATGTATGAACTAGTCTTTCATGATTTGATTAATGAATAAAAAATGAGATTTAAGCAGACTTATTCTATCAACCCGCCAAGTTTACAATCCACACTCTTGAAGATTCTAGAATATGAGAAGATCTAGAACGATATTCCTTATTCCAATTCTTTAGAACTGTATTGAAAGATCAAGAAACATTTTTTAGAACAATGTAAATATTAGAATAGCATGAAAATTGGAGATACGACATAGTAACCGTCTGATCAAAACAACGTTAGCTGATTTTCATAGGCTACTAATATCAATTGGTAGTGGTCTCATTTGTTGCAAACCACCTCTATTGATCGTGCCCTCATGACTCTTTTTCATGGATCCGCCATTGGATATAGTGGTTATATATACTACTTTTTCTACAAAAGTCAAGTTAGAAAATATTTATGCAATTTCATATAAGCAATGAATATTAAAAAAAATATTTATGTAAAGTATTATTGCCTCAAGTCTAGTCAAACGATAAGACAATCTAATTAGGGGTGTCAATTATCGACATGACACTAAACCCGACATGAACCCGACACGCAAATAAACGGGTTTGGGTTGATTATAAACGAGTTCGAGTCATTTTCGGGTTAACATGCCAACCCGTATGAATAAACGGTTCGGGTTCGGGTTGGATTGCGGATTCACGGGGCGACCCATCAACCCGTATATATTTTTTATTTTTCTATTTATTCTTATATTTTCATGTTTCCTATTAGGCTTTTATCTTATTTCTTAGTTATCGTAAACCTAATCAGAAACAAATCCATCACCTCCCTTTTGTTCCTTCTCCTTTTTGAACCTACTAAAAGTAGACATCATCACTTCTAGCTTAAGTGTTCTTAGAATCATCAAGTTTTTGTATTTTGATTAAATATCTAGGTAGAGTTAAACTTTATTTAGATTTTTGCATTTGAATTGTGTATTTTGACAAACAAGGGACAAAATTAGTAAAACTAGACCTACTGACTCGTCAACCCATTAATGACCCGTCAACCCGTTTATGATCCGCCGACCCGCGAATGACCCGCCAACCAGTATATTTAAACGGGTTATGCGGGTCGTGTCATGTTTAGTGTTAATCGTGTTTGCGTCATGTACTCTGACCCGTATAATTAAATGGGTCATGTTCCTATTAGTCCTTCTGAACCGCCAACCCGAACATAACACGATTGTCACCCATAAATCTAATGTCTTCACGGTAGCGAGAAACATGTTTCTTTTTACTTTGTGAATCTCTTCTTTTCTTACTATGAGATTTTTTTAGCATATTGGAGTTTTCCGTGTAAATTATTGAATCATTCTTTTATCATATTTTTACTTATGATTTGTTTTGCACAATCTTTCTTAGGTAACACATCTTAAGGGTCTCTCACCAACCAACATATGATTAAAAACATATGTTAGAGTTTAATATTTAAACCTCAGCTATAAATTTCATATTCCCAATAGCTAAAGTAGTAAGCCACCGTCGCTAAAACATGAAAATATGTCAATTTGCGAAATTATGAAAATATGTCCATAGCTAAAGTGGTGTATGCCTCTGGTTGCTCGGGCAATCTTGTGACTTCCATGGGAGCCAGTGTGAAAATTTTAACCAACAAAATCTTTACCCAACTTAAACATGACAGCCTCTCAAAAGTAGTTTCAACCTTGTTTGAATCTCCGGTCCCCGTTGAAATCTCTTTATACGCTTCCCTCTTCAATCTATGTGCTTCTAGACGGGCCATAGTCGAAACTCGAAAACTCGAATCTCATTTGTTGACCTTTAATCCGACACCACCTATTTTTCTACTCAACAAAGCGATTCAAACTTATGGTAAATGTGGGTGTTTGGATGATGCAAAAGAACTGTTCGACGAAATGCCTGAGAGAGATGGTGGATCTTGGAATGCTTTAATTTCAGCATATGCACTTAACGGGTTTGCCGAGGAGGCTTTAGAGGTTTTCGTGGATATGAAGAAGGATGGATTTTCATGGAATGAGGTTAGTTTTGCTTGTGTTTTGGGGTGTTGTGGTTCACTTTTAAACATCAATTTTGCACAGGGAATACACGGACTCGTTATGAAACATGGGTTTTGTGGGAATGTGATCATCACGACCTCGATTGTTAATGTTTATGGCAATTGTAGGTTTTTTATGGAAGCCAAGAGAATGTTTAATGAGATTCCTAGTCCGAATGTGGTTTCTTGGAATGTGATTATTAGGAGGCTTTATGACATGGGTGAAGAGAGGGAGGCAGTAATTATGTTTTTTGAAATGATCAGGAGGAATGTTGTCTTGCCATTGAGCTTTACAGTGTCAAACGCCCTTTGTGCATGCTCAAGGATTTCTGCTTTTAGTGAAGGGATACAAATCCATGCTTTTGCTGTCAAAATCAATCTCATTGACTCGTTGGTAGTTTCAGGATCACTTATTCGTATGTATGCAAAACAAGGAGACCTATTGAGTGCTCACAACATCTTTAACCATCCAAAGGCTAAAGATTTAATCAACTGGACTTCAATTGTGACCGCATATGCAACAAACGGTAAAATTGAGGAAGCAAGAAAACTCTTCAATGAAATGCCCGAGAGGAACACCATTTCATATAATGCGATGCTGGCCGGCTACACAAACTATCACAAATGGGAATATGCCTTAGAAATCATTTGTATGATTTCCAAAACAGACATCTGCATGGACCATGTTACGATCGGGTTAATATTAACCACGTGTGCCGGACTTTTAGACATTCAATTAGGGAAACAAGTTCATGCTTATGTCTACCGACATTTTTTTAGCTCAGATATTTTTGTTTGCAATGGCATTCTTAACATGTATGGGAAATGCGGAGACTTGAGAAGTTGTAGAGCTTGGTTTTATCAAATAAGCCAACCTCGAGATGCTGTTTCTTGGAACTCGATATTAAGTGCCCACGCTCGTCATCAAAGGAGTGAGGAAGTGATGATGGTGATTTGGAGGATGTTAGAAGAAACACCACCAAGTAAACACACACTTGCAACTATTTTATCCAATTGTGCGCATATCTTTGCACTTGATCAAAGTAAACAAATTCATGGGTTTTTACTTAGATACGGTTATGAAATCGATGTAGTTATGAAAGGAGCTTTGCTCGACACTTACTCCAAATGTCGTTATCTCAAGTATGCACTTGCGGTTTTTAAATCAACCACTTCACGAGATTTGATTCTGTATAACTCTATGATATTGGGATGCTGTCACAATTCAAGGGGTGATGTGGCTATCAATCTTTTTGAGATGATGAGGAATGAAGGGTTGAAACCAGACAACACTACATTTCAAGGAGTTTTGCTTGCTTGCTTATATGAGGGACGTGTTGAAATGGGTCGGGAGTTTTTTGATGCAATGGTTAACGAATATGGTGTTATACCACGGTTGGAACATTATGAGTTGGTAATAGAACTTTATAGTAGGTATGGCTTCATGGGTGAACTTGAGTGTTTTGTTAAGCAAATGCCATTTGATCCAACCGCTTGTATGTTAAATAGAGTTTTTGATGCGTGTTATGAATACAAATGTGAAAGGCTTGGAAAATGGGCAGCTGAGCGGCTTAATGAATCGAACCCATCAATTCCCTATAGATTTGAACTCAGGGATCATAGAGGAATGGTGACATGAAGTAGCTGTTTGACAAAAAAACAGTCATATCCGTTATATAGGATTTCTTCTCAAGGGAATAGAAAATTTAAATGGACTCTGCTAATGATCCTTTTGCTTTGCCCTTTATGTGAACACTATATATGAAGAGGATGATGATCACTTGTTTATGGGCTGCTCGATCTCTAAGCAGATCCTTCGAGGCCTATTTTTTCTGGTGGCGGGTAGTTTTGAGTTCAATTCAGTCATTTTATGATCTTTTGGACTGGTGTGTTTCTACTAATCTCAAAGCCGACCAAAAAAGGCATTCATGGGTGTTCTTTATGCTTACTTTTGGATGATATGGAAGCATCGGAATGGAAAGGTTTTCCCGAGCCCAGGTCAGAAATCGATCAGGTTATTAATTGGCCAGCTGCAATGTTAGGCAACCATACCCAACACAGCTAAATATTTCCAAATCTTTGACAACACCACTTTGATCTCTTCGAAAGTATTCTTGCCTCCTCTATTTATCGTTTTGTTTCAATTGTTTATGTATCTGTGTAATTAAAAGGCCTAACATAGTGCAATAGCAATTTACTTTTTTTTCTGTTTCATTTTGGTAACTTAATGTATTTTTTCCCATTTTGCTAATTATACTTTAAGTTGATGTACAAGTTTGGTAACGATCATGCTGGTGAATCGGTTAAATTGTATTTTAATATCACTGAATAGCAACCAACTTTTATGGAAGGATTTCAAAGTGTTCACATATGAAAGACCGCTGCAGCTTGCAAGGTTTTCCTCTTTCTCTTTTCTTCCAATAATTTGAAGCGAAGAGAAAAATGCATATTTCTCTCACACTATATCTTCTTTCAGATATGTTGATTTACAAGTGGGTTGTATGAATAGTTGATTTGTGTGTGACGCTGGCAATGGTAAGGTTCAGTTTCTGGTGCACCAGTGTTTGAAGGTGTTTAAGGTTGATATACAGACTGCTGGATTCTGATTTCGGTTTTACCGTTTAATGTGTATTATGGTGGTTTTGGCAGTGTGTATAGGGTTTATTGGAGCCTTGGATGTGGTATAGAACTCCAGTCAGGCTAACACCCCCCTCCTTCAACTTGACTGTCGGCTTTCTTCTCATCTCAGAGTGAGGCCAACACCTCCCTCTTTCATCTCGCTCTTTTTTATAGGTTTCAATCCATGCCATCAATCGTTAAGTATGTAACATATACTTCAAAACCATTTGATTTTATTCTATTTTGTTTCCTTATTTTGATTTTTTGTAATAATATTTTTCTGTTTTAAAACATTGCTTTGCAAGAGAACTTGACAAACTGAACTTGATCAAGCTGTGGGTAGAATCCAAATGGATATAAAATAGGGTTTGTTACATTCTTATTTCTTGAACATAGACCATTTAGTTGAACATATCGTTGAGTAAGATATGCATGATAAAACGAACTAGTTAATTAGAAGGAAAATTTTCATTGATATGTGTGATTGTGTGGTGTGAAGATATGAGCATGCGTATGTGTAGGGGTGTTAGTTCCTAAATTGTGTTTAATATATTTTAATGAAGTATTAGTATTACATATGACATTTGTCATATTTTAGGATAGTTATTGTAGATATCCAAGGGGTATAAATACAAGTTTGTAAACTCTAATTCTTTAAGCAATACATTTTCATTTCAAACGCTGTGCTCTTGAAGTTCTCTCGATTCATTCATTCATAGATTCAAGTTCATATATATTATTGTGGTATTGCTTTACCGTTGATTAATACTTGATACAATTGTGACCTACAAAGGAAGTAATGCTTATTTTACAGATCCCTTTATATTCTCACTATTGCCTAAATCAATAAATTGCAAAGAAGGAAAATGGGTCACATGCCAATCTTTTGATTAATTGCTAAAAAGAACAAAAGCTTACTACATAAATTATGAACCGATCGAGCAACCAGAGCATCGCCCTTCTTTTGTCGATCTTGGTTAACCACATATAACATAATACTTTATTGAAATATAAACCATTTCAGAGTTTCAACATCTTTTTTCTATAAAAACTTTACGTAAAACTCGACTTTAATGTTACAGGTACTCTTGAATATCTTCTGTCATACAGCTGAATTTATCTGTTTTGGTAGGGCGCTCTATCTTCATACTACAGGAGGGCATGCCCATCAGGCCATCACTAGTACCAAATCAGTTTACAAGATTGATTTATATAGAATGACTTGATTGTATAGATTAAAATGACTATGGATTCATTATAGTTTATTTTTGGGTGTATCGCAAGGGGTCACATTGGATTTGGGTTGAGAAATGGGTTCGGTCGAATGTAGTCAGAACATAAGTACAATGTTTTATAACCTGGGTCGACCCGGGACCCGGCCACAAGAGCGGGTCAACGTATACCTTTTTTTGGCATTTTGCGGCCCGGAGCGACCGGCCGGTTTAGCGGTCAAACCGGTCAAATTTAACCCGGTTTTATATTAATTATTTTTTTATTTTAATCCTAAAATTTGTTCTTACATAAAGTAATTTGGTATAATCTTAGTTTACTATTAGTCTTTTCAATAAGGTTATATTTTTTATTTGTACATAAACTTAAAAAACTGAAGTAGTTATGTTCTTGTTGATAATGATGATGAAGATGAAGTTGGGGATGATAGTGAATTTCATATACTAAGTGATCGTGAGCTTGATGCGTTACTTTTTTTTTTATTTTTTGCACTTTATATATATACACACATATATACATATATAAAAAATAAAAAATAAAAACTAGAAACCGGGTTGACCTGCCGGTCGAACCAGTTAACCTGGTGAGGAAACTAAATAATTTTAGGAGAAACAAACTGATCGAATAGTACCAACATGTCGCCCATTGAACATGTTCTCAATGTTACATGCTTTTTAGTGTCTCCCACTTGACCTGTTTGTTCATTTTGGACATTGCTTGTTTTTCCTTTTCTTGAAATGACCTGCAGGTACATGATCTTTAGATAGGGTTTGGAAATTTTCTTCATCATTTTTACTAAATGCAAATGATGAATGTAATATCATCCATTGTTGTTAGTGTCTAATCCTTTATTTAAGAAAAAAAAATTAGATTTATCGTATGGATAATAAGGTTACTTCTATAATACTAATTGTATACAAATAATATTAATTGTTATTTTTATCGTACTTTGTTCCATGTATACCGTGTTTTTTTTAATTATTATTATTATTAATTTATAAAACCACAAATTGCAAGTTTAGTCATTTTTTTAAAAAAGTTACAAACTTCATCCTTTATCTACTATTTTTCTGCATAGATGGTCCTTATTAATAGATTCTGTTAATCACTACCGTTAAATCCAATTGATACGAGGGTATTTAAGTCTTTTTAACAATTTTCATTTTTAATTGATTTTCTAATATTAGGCATATTCATTAAATAATTAAACAATTCAGAAATTATATATGTACTTAATAAATTTTTTTCCCAAAAGTCTACACATTCTACCACCACCACACATATTGTCGCCTCACCACCATTCACCACCACGCCTCACCACCATTCAATCACCACCACCAACAATACAACATACCATGGTTTAATGATTCTACTAGACTCAAAGAACAAGCTTGTAGGACATAAAAACACACAAAGAACACAACATTTCTGGTGGTTGCTTCCGACAAAACCCTCACCGGAAATCTCACCACCACAGCCGCCTACCTCTAGAAAATCAAAAAATCACCAAAAACACTTGAAAACCTACCATTGTGAACCACCAAAATCAAAAAATCAAACCCCAAGACCTGAATCGCAAACCCACCACCCAAAAAAGAAACCCTAAACTGTTAGAACACACACTAAATCAAAACCCATAAACACTAGAAAAGTCGAAACCACCGAGAACAATCAGAAACCACACAAATCAAAACTCACCGCCCAATCGAACCTATCGACTGAAAACACCAACCACCACCGCCTGAAATCATCTGAAACTACCACCGCCTTAAATCATCCAAAACACCAACCACCACTAAAAAATCAAAACCGGCCACTAGAAATCGAACCCCTTTCTCTAAACCGCTGCCGTCGCCATAGCCATCGCCAAACTGCCGCAATGATGGTGGTGGAGATGAGGCGTCGCCATCGCAGATTTTAGAGATTAGGCGTCGCCAAATTGCCGCAACGATGGTGATCTTAGATCACAGATCTTACATCACAGATCTTAAGATGAGAGGTGACTGATGAGAGCTGCCGAAACCACCAACCACCACTAGAAAATCTATTCATCATTACACAAATCTCAAATCGTAGATCATAGATCTCCGCTGAGGAGATGTGAGGCGGTTGTGGCACTAATGGGTTGAGAGAGGGAACACAGAGTAAATGGTAGGGGTGGGGGCGGCTACTATTTTGGAGAGGAGGAAGGTAGGGGGTTGTTTAGTAAGTTAAATAACTAGGAAAATAATAAGTATGGATTTTATCATTAAAAAATTAATAAAAAAGATAAAAAAAAAGGGTATAATGATCAATTTAATGCACTTAACAGGTCCAGTTAACGAAAAACATTAGAAAGGATCAGGTATGCAATAAAATGGTAGTTAAAGGATGAAGTATGTAACTTTTTGAAAAAAAGGACTAAACTTGTAATTCGTGGTTAGTTAAAGGACCATTTTTGAAATTAACTCTTTATATATTGTAGTTAGGCAACTATAGTTACTGAAATTTCTTTGCTTCAATTCCAGTTATAATGCCTCCGTCTTCAGTTTCTTTTAAGAATGTATAAGACCACTTGTAGCGGTGATAACGAACAACCTATGACGAGCGTGTCATGCATGTCATTTGGTGACACGCCATTAGGGGTTTTTAGTCATCTACTCGTCATTGTTTGGCTCAACCATTTTTTTAAAAATTTTCTTCAATCAATGAAATTATTTTAAAAAAAATATTACATGAGTCCAGTAATAATAGTGATGATGATGTGGAGGTTAGTTATGGTAGTCATTACTAGGCAGTTTAGTCACGAGATAGTCATAAACTGAAAAAAATTCATATGATAATCATGTTACTGGGTTGTCTCCATCTTGTTGGAGGCTCCTTATTGAATTTTCCTCGTTAATTAATAAAAATCTTCTCTAGCCTTAATATATATATATATATATATATAGGGGAAGGTTCATTTAAGAACCGTTTTTATTGGGAGAACCGCGAGAACCATTTATAACTCTTGATCTAGATTAATTAAGGGCTGAGATTAAAGATGGCAAACATGTAATAATTAATACCTAGGATGTTTTGTTTTAGTTTCCAACATATCTGGAGGGGTATATTTGGAAGTTTATGTAAATTAATAACCCGCCTCTTCTCTTTTTCCCATAAAACTTTCATTTTCTCACGTCATCATTTACTCAGACCTCAACATTTCAAAAACCGTCTCAAAATCTCTGTCAAGAACCGTCTCAAACCCTCTGTCAAGAACTCGATTCTCCATCGCGTAATCTACGAAAGAATCAGCAACATTTTACAAACAAAATCGTTGCAATCAACTACATTTCAGGTTTCTTCGTCAATTTTGCATGTAAGTATCTCTGTTTTGCTTAAGCTTGAAGAACTTAGCAACACAAAACCCTAGCAAAATTGTTAGTTTTTGTTTAGTTTCTTAAGAAAATACCGACTATATAGACAAATGAACTTGAAATCGTCAAAAAATTTCATACAAAAACCCTAAACATTGCATTCGAAAATCTGTATAATCGATAATGCTTCATTACAAAAAGCAGTGTTTAGTTTATTATACAAACTCTTCTACTAACTGATTTAATTTGTTTATGTGTTTAACAGGTCTCAAAACAAAGGAAAGATGTCAGGTATGATATGCATATAAACATAGTTAGACTATGTGTGTTATGACAGTATCTGTGCTAAATCTGTTTTGAATATGATATTTGCACTTATGCAAATAACACTGAGATTTGTGTAAAAATAGATTGTTGAGTGATCTTCATTTTACATATGACATATGCACATACACATTGTTGATTAATAACTGTTTTTGAATACAACATATGCATAAGTGCAAAAAGTAAACACCTATATGCACATAATCATAGTTGAGGTGATCTCTATTTTGAATATGTCAAATGCAATACAAAAGGAAAGATGTCAGGTATGATATGCATATAAACATAGTTAGACTATTTGTGTTATAACAGTATCTGTGCTAAATCTGTTTTGAATATGATATTTGCACTTATGCAAATAACACTGAGATTTGTGTAAAAAATAGATTGTTGAGTGATCTCCATTTTACATATGACATATGCACATACACATTGTTGATTGATAACTGTTTTTGAATACAACATATGCATAAGTGCAAAAAGTAAACACCTATATGCACATAGTCATAGTTGAGGTGATCTCTGTTTTGAATATGTCATATGCAGATACTAGTGGATCTGCTAGTGCCAGTAGTACCGGAAGCGACAGTGAACAAGGTGAATGATCATAGTCCTCATATGTTCTTATTATTTAATAGTAATATATCATTATTTGCACATGTGATAATGTATATCTTATTCAACTAAAAAAGATCTCTCAAACAAGGAAAAGGCTAAAAAACTTGTCGGAATTACCAAGTCTTCAGTAGCATTCCGAGGAAACTTAAGTCCATTAAAGCCTAGCAAACAACAAAAAGGTAACATAAAAATCATTGAACATGTGCCTCATAAAATTTTAGTGATATGCAGATATACATAAGTTTAGAAATTTGTGTTATAACTCTCTAATATGCACATATAAATAAGTTTAGTAATTTGTCTTATTAGAGTCATTATATACATATACAATTAAGATAATACTCTTACCTAATATAGATATTAATTTTAATGAAGCAGATAAAAAAACGATGGATGAAGAGAAAGTTACAAAACCTACCAAAAAAAGGAAGAGACTTGATCTTCTGAAGCCCGATAACAAGAGAGTAAAGCAGATAAAAAAAGGGAGGAAAAGAACAGAGAAAGAACCAATGAAGCCTGAAGCCATCAAGAAACCGAAAAAAGATTCAATCATCAAAACAGAAATCAAAATGACCAGGTTCCCAGGACTAAGAACAAGAACAAGAACATCCCCCAAACCATTACACACAGCAATAAGGGGGATGAACAAAGAACAAAAGGAAATACTTGAAGAAATGGGCTTTGGTAAGTTAAAAAGACATGAACCTTAAAGGAATTACTTCAAAGTCGGGATATTATGTAGTTGATAATTTTGATGAGAAGAGGATGATACTCAAGCTCCCACAAGGAAACATCAAAATCACCAAAGACCTTATCCATGAGATGTTAGGAATTCCAAAGGGAAAAATTGAACTGTTTTCAATTCCCCTTCCTAAAAAAGAAGAAAAAGAAAAAGAAACTTGGAGAAACAAGTACCCCAAGATCATGTCTCCACACAACTGTGTAAAAAGCATTATTGATGATCACAGTCTTGGATGGCATTTCCAATTAGACTTTTTGACAGTGTTTGCTTACTCCTTTGGAGATTGCTTCAAAAGTGGAACATGCAAGCTTGAATTCTTACTGCATATCAATAGGAAGGTGCCTATTAAAGATATCGATTGGTGTGGATTCATTATCTTTTTATTGAAGAAAAGCAAACAAGGTTGGAAGAGACATGATCAAACCAGTTTCTACTTAGGGCCACTTACTCTACTTGCGGTTAGTTGTTTTTTACTGCATTTTAGTTTACATCTAACAAGTATATATATGCATATATGTATCTAACAAGTATATATGCACATTCAGCTAATTTACCTTGATCAAACAAAGTGCAAAAAGTTTGATGTTGAGAGAAGACGTCCGGCAATACTTGGTTGGACAATGGACAAAATAAGAAAAAGAGAAGAGATAGAAATAAAAACTGGTGGATTTGGTAAAGGACAAAGAGAGAAAACTTTCACTCCTTAGAAATTGAAGCAACTTACTCTGAAGGTAATCTACTGTTATATATAACCCTCATAATGCACATATGCAAAGTTTGAATGATATGAGTAATATGCACATATGCAAAAATTTGAGTAATCTACTATTCTTAGCCACTTATAAATGCACATATGCAAAGTTTGAATTACTTGATTAATATGCACATATGCAAAACTTTGTGTAATCTACTGTAATAAGACACTTAAAATGCACATATGCAAAGTGTGAATAATCTATGTCATATTCACATATGCAAAAATTGTGTAAGCTACTGTAATAAGACACTCATAATGCACATTTTGCAAAATGTTAATGATCTATGTCAGATGCACATATGCAAAAACTTGGGTAATCTATAGTTTTATAACACACTCATAAAAGCACATATGCAAAATGTGATATTATATATCATTTCACTATTCTATGCATGAATTTTTGATAAATTTCTTTAAATCTTTCATAGGAGTATCTGACCAAGCTTGAAAATCTTCACCAATGGATTAAAAATGAGAAAGACCGATTTGAAAAAACTTGGTTAGAGGCAGAAGCTCGAAATGAAGGAAATGAATAGCTTCAGAAAATAAGAGAAAAGCATGATCGATTGTTTAGTGAGGCTTGGGTAAACATTGAAGAAACCCAAAAAGAAGATAAAAAAGAAAATGTTGATGAGGAAAACAGAGAGAATGATGATGATAATGTTGATGAGGAGGATGGTGCTGAAGAACATGATGAGGAAGATGATGATGAGCAAGATGATGATGAGGAAAATGACGATGAGGAACATGATAAACAGAAGGAGGAGGATGAAAAGAATGAGGATGAGGATGATCAAGATGATGATCAAGAAGATGCAAAAAATACAGATGTTGATGGTGAAGATGAAAATAGCGATGATGATGATGACGATGATGGAGGAAAAGGTACCAACAGAAAAAGTTGAACCATATTGTTTAATTTTCCATATTTAATGTAAAAAAACTTGTAAACTGTATTAATGAACATAAATCGCCTTTTGTAGGAGCTGATGTGCATGTAGATGAAAGAGTTGAACCATATGAAGGTAACCAAAAAATGTTTCGGGCACATGTGCATAATAATAATTGTATTCTTATTAAATACTTTACCTTTCTTTAAAAAAACAGTCATTGTGGAACATGAACCTCTTGTTATGGAGGAATCTCAATCAATTGATCTGAACCTCTTGTTACTTACCTTTCTTTAGTAAGTAATATATATGGTTACTGTTTTCGTGTGTTTTGTTATTTGCACATATGCATATTTGAGTTATCTGTGTTTTTTGTAAGTCAGTTGCATATGTGCATATTTGAGTTATCTATGTTTGTATAAGTCATTTGCACATGTGCATATTTTAGGTATCTGTGTTTTTTCATAAGTCATTTGCACATATGCATATTTTGAGTTATCTGTGTTTTCATAAGTCATTTGCACATATGCATATTTGAGTTATCTGTGTTACTTACCTTTCTTTAGTAAGTAACATTTTCTTCTTTGAAAAAAAAAACAGTTCAATTGCAAAGTAAGCCCGATGGGAATGAAGAAAATGATATTGAAGAAGGTATGAATGAAAATACAAAAGTAAATGTAATGTTTAGTGCACATGTGCATAAACATAAACCTTTTTAAATCATCTATCCTTTTATAATAATTAACCATTTCTTAAAAAAACACAGTTTAATATGATAGGAATGAACCCAAATCATGGAAATAAAAGAAATTGATGCCAACAAGCAAGGTTTATATATGCACATGTGCATTAATGCTTTATATTTTGATTGCAATAATTTACTTTTATGAAGGTAATAATATTTTTAATGTTTTACCATGAATTACCATGAATATGTGAATAGATTTCATTTCACCTGAAACTCTTAAACAAGTTGATGAAGTAATTAGAGAATTAACTTCAACAAAAGTAAAGGAGACTTCAACGGCAGCTGACAATTATGGTTTGACGCTTGAAGAAGGTACATAAAAAATAAACTTTTTTTGATCTGTGAATAAAACATATATACTCGCATACGCATTAATACTTGATTTACATCATAAAAATGTGAACTAAGTCATTAATATATATTTTGTCATTAATATATGAATAGATTTAAGTCAATTTTGGAATTCATCTCAAACACTAAATGAAGTTGAACAACATATAAAAGAAATGACATCAAAATCTGTTAAAGAGAGTTCAACAGCAGCTGATATATACAAAGATATAGGTGCACCTTCATTTAATATTGGTCTGACACCCACACCAGAAGAAGATCAACAAAAGCATAGCAGTGAAATCATTCTCTCTGGGCAAGAAGATGTTGGAGATGAAGTGATTCATGCGGTGCCAATCAACATAGTGACTCCAGCAAAACATGCACGCATTCAAAACAAGGTTGAAAGAAAAAGAGACATTCATTTATCACAGGCCTTGAAGTCGCCATATGTTGATCGAGTTCATGATGCAAAAAAAGCTTTAACTCCTGAAGAAATAAGGATTTGCAACTACATATTTGAAACAGAAACCAATGAAGAATACGTGTAAGTTTGACTAACTATTTTTTGGAATAACTTTATCTTCATTATACACATACAAAATATGTGAATGATCTGTGATAGAAAGTCTCATATTAATATTCAATGTATGCATAGTTGAATGATGTGAGTTTTGTAACACCTATACATATGATCTGGTTATTGTGCATATTATATGCATATATGCATATATTATAACTCTATAATATGCATATATGCATTTAGTTGACATTGCATAGATGGCATATTTGACTGATCTACATTATGCATAAGTAGGTTAATGTATTATTCAAAAGCTTGTTAACCTATCCAATAAAACACTAATATGTACATAGGCATATGCTGACTGATATATATTTTAAATATGAACATGCACAAAAGCATAAGTAAGGTATTCTATTCTTCAAAAAAAATCTTAATGCACATATACATTGTTGTCTTAACTATGTTTTCCCTATCTCATATTCGCATATGCCAAAGATATATAATGTATCTTATAACACACTGATATGCATAAATTGAATGATATATGATTTGTGTAAATGCAAATATGAATCTTTTCTTCAAAACATTAAAATACTAATGCTCAAATTCAAATTATGCAGCAAATTTGTGTTTGAAACACCTTATGGTCATTCAATGCTGTTAGACACATTGAAAACGATGAAACCAGGGTTATGGATTTCATCAAATGTTATAAACAGCTGGTGTTACTTGCTAAACTACAATGAAAGATATAGATCCCCAGGTTCACCAAGAAGACTATATATTCCTACATACTTCATTGTAAGAATTTATTACAGTAATATTTACTTCATTTGGAATTTAGCAAACCATCTAATCTTTTAATTATTTTAATTTATACAGACTGAAGATATGTTTATGGAAACGACACTAACTGGAAACTTGTTTGAAGCTTTTAAAACAAGTTTACTTTCTTCTGTTGAGGGCAGAGAAGATGATGTGAACCTACATGGATATGATATGGTAAAAAAAACGTAGTCTGCAATACTTTTAATATAATAGTTGATTACATATGTGAACTAATAAGTCTTGTGAAATGCAGGTTTTTTGTGCACAATACCAAGACAACCATTTCTATGTAGTTGTTTTTGATTTTAGAAACGAAAAGATAGAACTTATTGACAACATAATCTATAATGAAGATCACTCAATCATCAACACTTATTCTGATTACCCTAGAACGGTGGTAAGTTAAATACTTAAAGATAAGCATTTGTGTTTTGCTATAATTTAGACACTTATTCCTTTTTTTAATCATTAACTTGTATCATATCACATTTCACATTTTGCGCATGTGCTTTTATGAGTAGATTACCCAAGTTATTGCATATGTGCATCTGACATAGATCATTAACATTTTGCAAAATGTGCATTATGAGTGTCTTATTACAGTAGCCTACACAAGTTTTGCATATGTGCATAAGACACAGATTATTCACATTTTGAATATGTGCATTTTAAGTGTCTTATTACAGTAGATTACACAAGGTTTTGCATATATTACTGTTATTTTCATATAAACACAGTCGATTAATCTGTGTTATACAACTCTGATATTATAATATATATTAGTTTAAAATTTTGTGTTATTAAATAGAAATATGCAACTATAAATAATCAAAAGAAATTTTGGCTTTGACACTCTGCTTATATTAATACAGAAAAGCATACTGCTTGACTACCTGAAAAAGGTAGATCATCCAAAAGCACAACTCATGGAGACCAAGACGATCGACATACTGCAGATGGATTGGAGAACAAAAACTAATGCTATTGATTGTGGTGTGTTCACAATGAGACATATGGAGACGTATATGGGAGAACCACTAAAAAAATGGGATGCTGGCCTAAATGCAAAAGGAAAACAGCAGAAAGTGTTGTTAAACAGATTAAGGCACAAGTACACCGCAAACTTCATTACCTTCAATTTCAATATGTTCAGAGATGAAGTTCTTGTGTCTTGCATGGAATGGGATGAGAAAAAAAAAAGAAAAAGAAAAGCAAAAGCAAAAGAAGAAAGAAGAAAAAGAAGCAGCAAAAAGAAATACAGAAAAAGAGGTAAACAAAAAATCAAGGGGAAAAGCAAACAAAAAGTAAGAAAGTATTGGAGAAAGAATATTACAAAACATATGTAATTTGAACAAGCTTGGTTTTGGTTTGATTGCTATGGATACATCAATTGTTCATGGTTTTAAACTTTAGTTTGAAGCAGTATGTTAGGATTTAATTACCATACATTTTAGTTTAGGTTGGTAAAAACTCTTTCTGTATGAACATATCCAAAATTTGAAAAATCCAAGTTATATCACTGTTAATGTATTTATGCCTAGTTCACTTAACTGTATTTTACATATAACATATCCACATATGCAAAAGTTTAGAAATATATGGTATAAAAAACACATTTAATTCAAATATGCATATGTGCAAATGACTTACGAAAACACACAGATAACTCAAATATGCATATGTGCAAATGACTTATGAAAAACACAGATAACTCAAAATACGCATATGTGCAAATGACTTATGAAAAACACAGATAACTCAAAATACGCATATGTGCAAATGACTTATGAAAAACACAGATACCTCAAAATTATGCACATGTGCAAAAAACACATAAAGCCTTCAGCACCAACACCATGACCGTGAATTCCTTCAATTCTACACTTTCAGTACCCGGACAAGGATAAAATAAAGGCATGAAGAGTGGATTTCATTAAAAAACGCCTTACCAGCTACCATCTTGACCTAATAGGGCGGGCACACAGTTTAATAATCTGACTTATGAAAGTATCAAATGCACATACGCATAATTGATTGATTTGTGTTTATATGTGATATACACATATGCATATTTTACTTATACAGCATATGCACATATGCAAATGTTGGAAAAAAATATTCAACATTTCAACCATTTTACAACTGTTGCCATTAATGTACTTACAAAAACCAAAAGTTTACTATTTCCACTAACATACTATTTCCAATTTCTAAAATCAAATTAAACAATATAGTCATCCCATCATTAAATGTATCAAAAAAAAAATTAAAATTCATCACTAACATCATCACTATCATCACTAATATATTCATCATTACTACTATGCTTACTAGAACTCTCAAAATTGTCTTCTTCATCATCTGAATTCTCTTCATCTTCATCTTCATCTTCGGCTGATTCTTTAGTTGGACAATTTCTTGTATCATGATCATCAACAATTTTATTGCACGTCCAACATTTTCTAAAATTCCTTATCTTTGTAGTATCTACTTTCTTTGCTTTCTTTGCTTTTTTAATCGCTTTCTCACCTGGCCCAACCAAACGTTTTTTCTTTCTAGAACCTTTGTTTCGTATACCCTGAGGTGCATTTATCAAAATCTTTTCAGGTGGTTCAACACCAACTAATTATTTCATAACATCCTCTTTGTTTTTACTCTCTGATACAACAGTTATATCATCCTCTACTTCCTTTTTCATATTTATTAACCTCTCAACAAATATATTAAACTTCTCTGTGTCAGTCCTTAACAACTCCACACAAGATTCCAAAATAGAAAAGGCCTCAGAAGAAAGCCTATCATTTTCATAATTGTTAGGACCAAACTTAAGACGAGACGAACGCAACTCTGAAGGAAAAAGATCCCTTACCCATCTTTTTAAAATAAATTCTTTAGGGATTATTTTCACATTATGCACATTCCAAACATAAAACAAATGACGACAAGGATAACCGTGGCGAATAAAATGATCACAGTCACATGAATAACTACAAGCATGCTCATTTATAATAACCTGCAAAAAATATATACACTTTAACAGTAGTATAAAACTTCAAAAAAACATTAAAATGCATCATAATATACAAAAAAACATACCTTGAATTCAGCTACAACATCGCCATACTTGTTTTTATGCATTATGACACACTTCTCAACACCATTGGTTATGGTTGAAGATTTTTGGATACATTGCCAAACACTTCTAGAAATCTCTGTCTGGACCAAATTGAATGTAGCTCTAGTGTAAACATTTGAAGCATTTCTTTCAATTTCTAAATGTGTAATCCATTTTGGTACAGTTGTTGATGTATGGTTATCAAAAACTCTCTGATCATACCGTTGTTTTTCCAAAGCAGTTTCAAAACAGTTCATAAATTGAATTAGTGTATTTCCAGGAATAGAATAAACACTAAAAAAGGAATTTTCACTTTCAGATAAAGATGTAGTTTTCATGAGACAACATAACGGAATATGCCTGAAATAACCTGGTACCCAATGCTGACGTGCTTCAAACATATCAGACAACCACTTGTTATCTTCCAGTGAAAACTCCGCAATCAATGAATTCCACTTAGACTCAAACTCATCAGGGGCCAAGTAAACATTCCACACAACTTTTTGTAAACGTTTCCTAAGATCAGTATTTTGCAACAAAACATAAAAAAATAACCTTAACAGGCAATTCTCATGATATATTCATATGTGCATACACAAAAGTATATAATATATTCATATATGCAACAAAAAAACATAACCTTAAGAGGCAACTTCTTCATGATATGCCACATGCATAATCTATGAGTTGAATCTGTAAACACTTCTGGAACAGCTTGTTTAAGAGCAGGATCTTGATCCGTAAGTACAAGCCGTGGTTGCTTTGAATGTGTCTTTAAAAATGCCTCCAACAACCACTTATATGATTCAATTGTGTCCGCTTTCAAAAGCCCAGCACCAAAAGTAATGCACCTTCTATGATTATCCACTCCGGTAAAGGGAACAAATACCATCTTGTAACTGATTAAAAAAAATAAACATGCACATATGCATATCAAAAAGAGATTCAAGAAAATAATCTTCAAAAAAATTTAATATGCATGTATGCATCAATAAAACAGAAACTTACAGGTTTGTATCATAAGTAGCATCAAAGGACAAAACATCACCAAATAATTGATAACTAAACTTTGGTGTTTCATCAGCCCAAAATAAGCAAGTAAGCTCACTATTGACGACTTGATATTCAAATGAATAGTTTGGGACATGCAATTTCCTTAAATTTAACTTATCCACAAGCATTTGAGCATCACGGTTACCGATATACTTGTTCATATCCCTTCTAAAATTCTTATAATAAGCAACTGTTCCCGTCATTTTAGAATAACCACCTTTCAGTAATGAATTAAGCCTATGAGCTTTTGTTGGGCCAATGTTAGACGAAGAAACCTGATGAATAAACTCTCTGTACGAATGCTTCAATTGCCGATTAGAACGTGATAAGTCGCTATTACTATCATCAAACAACGTATGATTGTGATGTTCTATAAACTTAACTAATACATAAGACTTAGAACCACCAACTTGCTTTAAAACAATTCGAGCAATACAATCTGTTACTGAAAAATTCGACTTACGCGTCTTAGAATTTGGATGAACAGGTCCCAATGTGTCAACTTGTTTGTTTCTAGCTTTTCCGGCACGATTGCATACAATATAGCGATTAGTAATAACATCCTTATTTCTTTTAATCGTAGATAACCGTGTAGAAAACCCTGCCTTTGAAGAATATGTATTATAAAACATATGAGCATCCTTAAAACTGTTAAACACAGTACCAACACATGGCTTGAACTCAACAGGAACATCAGGAATGATTTTTGTTAAAGCCATGGTAGATACAGATTCGCTATTACTTGTTGCATGATCACCACTATCTACATAAAAGAAAAACAATACTAAATTTAACAAAATTTATAATGAAATATAAGTATAAATAAACATGTACACAAAAATAAAAATAAAACATACAAATTTTTTCATGCATATGTGCATATGACTTATGAAAAACACATATAATTCAAATATGCATAGGTGAAAAATGACTTACAAAAAACACAGATAACTCAAATATGCATATGTGCAAATGACTTATGAAAACACAGATAACTCAAAATATGCATATGTGCAAATGACTTATGAAAAAACACAGATACCTAAAAATATGCACATGTGCAAATGACTTATACAAACATAGATAACTCAAATATGCACATGTGCAACTGACTTAAAAAAAACACAGATAACTCAAATATGCATATGTGCAAATAACAAAACACACGAAAACAGTAACCATATATATTATCTGCTGCTTCTTCATCATTGCTTTGAGGTAACAAATTCAAATCAAAATTGTTTACAGAATAACTTGTACTGGATTCAACAACTCCACGAGCCTTACTACCATCAGAACCAATATTTTGAATAGAATCCATTACTGTATAAAACAAAAAAACAAATTATATAGATTTATTAAAAAATTAATTGCTGAATGTACAAAAATTGAACAACAGAAAGAAAAATACATTGTTCTGCTACTTAATGAACAAAAATACGAACCTGAAATAAACTTAGGGCTTCATCAAATGACGCAATGTTGCGGCGCATAAATTAATGGAGAAACGATGAAGAAGGCAAACGAATAAGACAATGAAAACGATCAGAAAGCGATGAAAATCTGTAGTAAATAAGACGATGAAACGAAGAAGACGATGAAATACACAAAGCGATGAAATAATGAAGATGTGGAAAGCGGCGGCGCAAAAAAGGGAAAGCGGCGGAAATCGATGAAACGAAGAAGACGAGAAATCGATGAAATAATAAAGACGTGGAAGAGGCGGCGCATAAAAGGACCTTTCTACCCTTTTGACGTGATTAAGGTTTTAATAAACATTATCCATAATAATTGCCTAATAATGGTTCTCGCAATAAAAACGGTTCTTAAATGAACCTCTCACTATATATATATATTCTGTAGATAATTCACATTGTGCCATAATATCTTTGCTAACGAGTTAATTTTTCACCATGTGTTGTGACATGATTTTAGAATGAACAAAATATAACAATCATCATTCAAAAACACTTATTTAAAATAAGATGGAAAAAATTTATAATATTTTGGAAAAAGAGAATTCTCATTTAATATTCAAAATGGTTTTTAGTATTATTATCATTCAAAACACATATTGTGCCATTTGGTTTATGTTTGAATAATGGGTTTTGACATGCCTTAAAAAAGGGTTTTAACGGAAAAACGAAAACCCTCATTTCCAAATAACTATCATATTACAATAAATTTACATCATGATGTAGATAAGAATTAGATAACAGAGAGTTTGTAGCCCGTTAGTACTAGGTGTATTGAGAAGGAACAATCAAACTTATTGGTGGAACTTGAAGTTCCTTTTAACAATAAAGAAACAATCAAACTTATTTTGAGATAAGTGATAATGTGATATCGGGACATTTGTAAATGGTGGTAGTTTGAGAGCTCAACACTTGGTGGCTTTGATGATATTTTTTCTTGGATTGAAGTTATTGTGTAATTCTTTAAGTTCATTCATTGTAGTTGTTTATGGTTATTTATGTATGCTATGGCAATTAAGGAACTGTAACTTATATTCGGTCCCCAACATCCATCAAATCGTAGCTCTATCCCACTAAGAATCCGAGCCTTCTCTTTTTATTGGATTAAGGATATGAGTAAACGTGGTAAAAAAAAATTATTGGTTAGATTAATGTATTGATACTATAGGGGTATTGTAATTAATGGTGTATTATTGGTGTAATTTTGCTAGTTTTATGGTTATATTTAATAAATTTGGGTTTGTTAGGCTTAGGTGATTATATTACCGATGCTCAAGCCTAGCTTTCTCTTTTGTTGTAGAAAAAACTATTATATATACTATGTTAGATTAAGGTGTTTACCACTATGTCAAAAAGAATTTCTGGTGGTCAAGGCGCTGCTTATTCTTTATATATTGAGTAGCCTAGCCTCTTAAGAGTTCTATTTTTACGGGGTAGCTTTAACAGTTATGTTGGCAATCCAATATCCAACATATTAAAAGTCATTTACATGTGCTAAATAATGTTAAAATTTCCAATATAGTTGATTTCCAACAGGAATAAGAAATGCAAAATTAAATAGGCCAATTGTGCTTGTTATCTAAGTGCCGTTTGTTAAAATCTTGCAATGTCTCTCTTTTGCCGCTAGCTCGCAACTTGCTAGAGTTCTTGTTAAATTCAATATCCTCCAGCGAAAAAACAAAATTTCTTGTGATTTATAAGAAGTAAGATTATTTGAAATGATGAAACAGGAAACACAAAGTAAACTATCATATAATTCAAAAAATAAAATAATATTGACAATTAATCTTATTCACTAGTATGCTCCGTTGTTGAGTACTTGTTGCTGTACCAGTAGACACCTTTGTTCTTTTCATCACTTTCATCCGGCTCGATGAACAGACAATTCTTGGATTCTCTCCATAAAGCCAAGAAAAATGGAGTGCTATCACTTTGATAAAACTCACCCATAATTGGCCTGATAGCCTTGGTGGCTTCCATAGCATGATAATGAGGAATATATGAGAACAAGTGGTGTAGGACATGAGTGTCTGTAATGTTATGGAACACCTTGTTTAAAACTCCATAATCTCTGTCAACAGTTGCAAATGCACCTTTCATCCAGTTCCATTCTGAGTCGTCATAGTGGGGCAAAGAAGGGTGAGTGTGATGAAGGTATGTGATGGTCACAAGAAATGCGTTCATGACCATCAACGCACCTCCATACACACAAAAGACCCATAAGAATCCTTGAACTGCTGCAACTTTGTACAACAAGTATGAAAAGCTGAGAAGACCTATATCTGACATGAGAATGAGGATTCGCTCGTTATCAGAGAAAATTGGGCTCCTAGGATCATAGTGGCTAGCAAATTTATCATAAGGTCTTCCAGCTGCATTAATGGACAAGTAAATGTACCATCCAAGAGTGAGTTTCACAAGAAGGGTTAAAGTCCGGCCAATAGGGTTGTCGAGGTAGAAAGCGGAGGCGTCAAGTTTCGATCTTGTCTTCGGGACATAAACCTCATCATGTTCAAGGGAACCAGTGTTAGCATGATGCCGACGGTGGCTTATTTTCCATGAAAAGTAAGGAGTTAATAGGAACGAGTGTAAAATAAAACCTATAGTATCCTCAAGCCATACATGATCGCTGAAAGCATGGTGACCACATTCATGAGCAATAAGCCAAAGACCCATGAAAACACACCCTTCGAGGAACCAATAAACAGGCCAAGCAAGGTAAGGAAGAGGAAGAGGGAGGTGCGGAATATAAGTTGTGGCAAGGTAGTAGAGGATGGAGGCAACAGTCAGATCAGCTAGCAAATACGAAAAGGATCGAATCATGGATCTTTTGAAGCAATGAGGTGGTATGGCTTTCTTAAGATCTGCTAATGTAAATGGAGGTTTTGAGGTTGGAGCTCTTTTGATAACTTGAGAATTGGATCTGTTTATAACATCTAGATCAAGAGGGTTTGAACAGCCACCGGAGCCCATGCTTCTAAAGAAATGGATTCGCAAGATCCAATTCACTTAATAGTTAGAACCAAATTAAAGAAAAGGATGAATTGAGTTTTCCCTTTTGGATTGGGGTTTGAATGGCCGGCTGATCGATGATAGCTTCACTCTTGTATGCACCACCTATATATACATGCACTAAAAGGTAAGAATAATATAGTTAGCCGCCTTTGTTTACTGATCGAGTTACTGATACTCGAGAAATATTGGAAAATATAAAGCTGCCTTATCATCAATTAATCACGTGCAGTACGTACGTCCGTCCGCACAAAGCCACCAAATTTAACTACACTTTTAGTTTCACAAGTACATATATATCTGAAATTGCCCAAAATACTAGCTATAAACAATTTCAAACTTCATTAATCAATTCGTCTTCATATTTACTTTGAATGTTTATAATCAAATGATTTAATTACGACGTTACATATATATATGGGACGGTTCAAACGAGAACTGTTTTTCGTACGAGAACTGCGAGAACCAATCTTAGTCATTCAATTGGTAAGTGGAATTCATGGATGAAGAGCGTGAGGGGATTGAGTGTGGCAAGGTGCATTAAGGAATTCGTGGGTGGGCAATCCAATTGAAGGAGGGGGAATTGGACGGCTAAGATTGGTTCTCGCAGTTCTCGTACGAAAAACAATTCTCGTTTGAACTTTTCCATATATATATATATATATATATAGGGGAAGGTTCCGTTGAGAACCAATATTAGAGTGAGAACCGCGATATCCATCTTAGCCATTCATTTTGGATAATGGAATTCATGGATGAAGAGCGTGGGTGGACAATCCAATTGAAGGAGGAGGGAATTGGACGGCTAAGATTGGTTCTTGTAATAAAAACGATTCTCAAATGAACTTTTCAATATATATGTGTGTGTGATACTATAGAGGTGATTGTGGTAGACGTCTAGCTTCTGTTTTTTCATGTATAGATTTTTCATCCTTCATGTTAAATTAAGTCGGTCCATTAGGAGAACATACAAGTTAGAGGTTGGCAACAACAATAATGCTTTGCTTGGAAAAGTTGACTACACATAGTCAAATGGTGTGTGCTTTTAGACATATCTGAAGCAAGGATGTTTCCTTTTTATTTCCAAATGGCTAACCAAGATATGCCGCTATCTAAACCACATAACCCCATCTGGACCACCAATCTTTAATTTCCCCTCTCTCCCTCTCTCTCTCTCTCTATATATATATATCTATATATATATATATAATGACATCTGAAGCACTGGTATAATTACGAATACCGAAAGAATCAATCTTGACTTTTTATTAAATTAGATTAATAAGTATAATGCCCATTTCATTTTGTAGAATTCAAAATAATAGAATTGATTTTATTCCATTCAATCCACGTATAGAAAGGATTATTCATTACTTGAGGGATTATAAACATTCTTACAAATGAGATTTCATTGAAAAACAAGTTTACCAGACGCAATATAACACGAAATTTAATTTCAATTCCATTCCATTCCTGCGAATTCTGTGAAACAAACTGGACCTAATACTAATACCTCATTAATGCTTGTTAATAAGAGGTATTTTGGAAAAACGGAGTTAATATAATAACGACACATCCACCCGGACACAATTCACAATTGGGTAAATATATAAATGATCAAAATTCCCCAATTAATAAGTGATGAACGGGCATTAATAATGGTTACAAATGTTACTCGCAATAAGAACGGTTCTCAAATGAACTGCTACATATATAAATAAATAAATAAATATATAGGGAGAAGTTCATTTGAAAACCGTTCTTATTGTAAATACCGCAAGTATCATTTGTAACCACCATTAATGCTCATTAATAGGGATATTTTGGTCTTTTAAATATTTTCCGAACCGTGAATTGCGTCCGGATGTGCCATCGTTAAAAAGTGAGGCTTAATTTTCCCAAAATACCCTTCATTAATGAGCCGTCATTTTTATTGGCCATTAATTTATTTGGTCAAGATTGGTTTTCGCGGTACTCGCAATAAGAACGGTTCTCAAATGAACCATGAGAACTAATCTTGGCCCTTGATTAAATTAAATCGATGGCTAAGAATGCCAATAGCTCATTAATGCTCATTAATGACTCAATTATAAGGATAATTTGGGAAAATAAAACCTCATTAAATAATGACTTATCCACGCGGACAAAATTCACGGCTGGTAAATATACAAATGACCAATAAATTAATATTAATGATTCATTAATGATAGTTACAAATGGTTCTCGCGTTTCTCGCATTTAAAACGGTTCTTAAATGAACTTTCCCTATATAGAATCATTCTTATTGTGAGAACCATGAAAACTATTTATAACCACCATTAATAACTTAATAATAGATGTATTTTAATTATTTATATATTTACCAAAATGTGAATTACGTATGGGTGGAGCGTTATTAATAAATGAGGCTTGATTTTTCTAAGACACCCCTATTAATGAGTCACTAATATTATTAGTCATTAATTTATTTTAATCAAATGCTAAGATTGGTTTTCGTAATAACAACGGTTCTCAAATAAACCTCCCCTATATAGGTGTGTGTGTGTGTGTGTGTATATATATATATACATATATATAGAGAGAGAGAGTAAAACAAGTTAAAACAGGAACTGTTTTTCTTACGAGAACCATTTGTAACACCATTAATAACTCGTTCATAGGGGTATATTGGTCATTTATATAATACTCAACCGTGAATTGTGTCCGGTTGGATGATTCATTATTTAATGAGACTTAATTTTCTCAAAATACCCCTCATTAATGAGTCACTGAAAATTATTAGTCACTGATTTATTTTAGTCAAAGACCATGTTTGTTTTCGCACGAAAATCAGTTCTCGTTTGAACCCTCCTATGTGTGTGTGTTGCATGTATGTATGTATGTATGTATGTATGTATGTATGTATGTATGTATGTATGTATGTGTGTGTGTGTTGCATGTATGTATGTGTGTTGCATGTATGTATGTATGTGTGTGTATGTATGTATGTATGTATGTATGTGTGTGTTGCATGTATGTATGTATGTCTAATATTATACTTTTTAAGCCCATACAGTAAAAAAACTATTCGAAAGCCTCATGTCTAATACCATTAGTCTATAACTAGGGGTGAGCATGGTACCGGAACCGGTACCGGTACCGGTTTTACCGAATACCGAATTTGGTTTAAAGACGGTACCGAATACCGTACCGAGTAATCATACTACGGTACCGATACCGGTACCTATTTTACTTAGTTTTTTCGGTACTAGTCTCGAATACCGATTTAGCAATATTTCAAGTACCGAGTACCGGACCGAAAGCTCTAACTCGGTACCGGTTCCGGTACGGTTCGGTATTTTCGGTACTCATGCTCACCCCTATCTATAACCCATTAGATCATAGAAATATCAAGTAAACTATTTTACTACCATTTTTTATTTATATACCAATTATTTTAATATAGATTATTTTTGTTTCTATATATAAACAAATTTGTATTGTTGACATTAATCTTGGTTAATTAAGGTATGTTGAATTTTAATGATTTGATTTAGTTAAGGTAGGTTGATTTTAGATCTTTTATTTATTTAATTAAATGATTGATATACAAGTGTTCTCATTATTCTCCATTTAACATGTGTTTTTACCGGATCCCTGCTCTAGTTATTGATTTAAAATTATCATAGTATAATGACAGGTCTTTGCAAGCGTAAAAAATAGGTCCTATAAATATAATTTTTAGATATAAAAGTAAAATTCATTAATACTAAAATATTTTTATTCCAATAACAAAAAAAAACGATAAAAAATTGTTTATCTTACATTGTTAAACGAATCATGAGGATTTTCAAGCATTAATTCCTGGAAACAAAGTTGTGGACCAACTCTTCAAATTTAACACTCTCTTAAACATGGGCCGTGTGCGATTGGCATCTCACGCCTCATTAGGAACGTCTGCATAGTATTAATAAATGTTCTTACATATATAAAAATTTTGTATTTGGAGGGTTTTTCTTACTTTTCGCACAAGGCCTTCAAAATCTATGAATCGGTATGCTACTTAGGGGCGATAATGACATGGATAAGTGATTGAGAGCAATGAATACAAGAGTAGTGTAGCATCTTTATTGCCATTTCTGTAAACATGACTCATGTTGAGTACTTGATGGGTTGCAAGAATTATTTTATGTGTTAAAAGGGCAAGAAAATATGTATAAAAGACCTGATGGGTCACTCTATGTATAGTTACTCTTGAGAATTACGCATGAACGACTAGTACGAGAGTAAGTTCAGTAAAAGAAGGTATGAATTAATATACATTCATGGTACGTGATTTCAATTAATTAATATTTGTGATTTGTGATTGTGATGATGAGCTGCTTAAAAGTTGTTTAATTAGTTATTTGGTGATTATGAGTTACTTACTAGTAAAAGATGTTAATTTTTATAATTTCCAACTAAAATAAGAAATGTAAATTGGAAAGAGCCATTTGGTCCAAGTGTCCAACCCCTTGTAATCTCTCTGTTTCATTCTTTTGCCTCTAGTAACTTATTGCTAGAGGGCTTGTTTAATTCAATATATATACTCCACCAGGAAAAAACAAAATGTCTTGTGAATTATGAGAACTAAGATTATTTGAAATCATAATTAAGGGAGGAACTATTACATAATCCAAAAAATAAAATTAATATTAACATTCTTATTCACTTATATTCTCATTTGTTCAGTACTTATTGCTATACCAATAGACACCTTTGTTCTTTTCATCACTTTCATCCGGCTCAATGAACAGACAGTTCTTGGATTCTCTCCATAAAGCCAAGAAAAATGGAGTGCTATCACTTTGATAAAACTCACCCATAATTGGTCTGATAGCCTTGGTGGCTTCCATGGCATGATAATGAGGAATATATGAGAACAAATGGTGTAGGACATGAGTGTCTGTAATGTTATGGAACACCTTGTTTAAAACTCCGTAATCTCTGTCAACAGTTGCAAATGCACCTTTCATCCAGTTCCATTCTGAGTCGTCGTAGTGGGGCAAAGAAGGGTGAGTGTGATGAAGGTATGTGATGGTCACAAGAAATGCGTTCATGACCATCAACGCACCTCCATACACACAAAAGACCCATAAGAATCCTTGAACTGCTGCAACTTTGTACAACAAGTATGAAAAGCTGAGAAGACCTATATCTGACATAAGAATCAGAATCCGCTCATTATCTGAGAAAATCGGGCTCCTAGGATCGTAGTGACTAGCAAATTTATCATAAGGTCTTCCAGCAGCATTGATTGACAAGTAAATGTACCATCCAAGAGTAAGTTTTACAAGAAGGGTTAGAGTTCGGCCAATAGGGTTGTCGAGGTAGAAAGCCGACGTATCAAGTTTTGATCTTGTCTTTGGGACATAAACCTCGTCATGTTCTAGGGAACCGGTGTTAGCATGGTGCCGACGGTGGCTTATTTTCCAGGAAAAGTAAGGAGTTAAAAGGAATGAGTGTAAAATAAAGCCTATAGTATCCTCAAGCCATACATGGTCGCTGAAAGCATGGTGACCACATTCATGAGCAATAAGCCAAAGACCCATGAAAACACACCCTTCGAGGAACCAATAAATCGGCCAAGCAAGGTAAGGAAGAGGATGAGGAAGGAGTGGAATATAAGTCGTGGCTAGGTAGTAGAGGATGGAGGCGACAGATAGATCAACCAGCAAATACGAAAAGGATCGAATCATGGATCTTTTGAAACAATGAGGTGGTATAGCTTTCTTGAGATCTGCTAACGTGAATGGAGGTTTTGAGGTTGGGGCTCTTTTCATAACCTGAGGTTCATCTAGATCACGAGGATTCGAAAAGCCACCGGCGCCCATGTTTCAAAAGAAAGAAATGGATGAATTGAAAAGCAAAATCACTTGAGCAATGAGTTGAGTTTGGATATGAGTGTGTTGGCTGTTCAATGGTTATATATATACTGTACAAAGTATAGTTATAGTGTAGCCGCCTTTGTTTACTGCATGACATGCCATCAGTTCCAGTAACCTCCCTCCAAGTATTTCTATTATAATTTTCTTTTGTTTTTGGTGGTCAAAAACGGAATATTAAACAAATTTTGGGTTGTTGTACGTTTGGACATATATATATATATATATATATACTCGAGAGAAAAACATGTTTCTAAGTGATCATATATACATCACGTGCTGTATGTCCACCTGAAATTACTTTTATATTCAAAACTAGGAAACAATTCAAACAGAACTGTTTTTCGTATGATAACTGTGAAAATCAATCTTAGCTATTAATTAAGGCGGCTCATTAATGTTTTATTAATGACACATTAATGAGTGTTATTTCGAGAAAATCAAGCCTCGTAAATTAATGACGGCTCATCCAGACGCAATTCATAGTTGGGTAAATATATAAATTACCAAAATACTCCTATTAATGAGTCACTAATGATATTAAAAACAGTTCTCGTTTGAAGGGGGATCGATGCCGCAACACTACTCAAGCCCATTTTTTCATTCTCTCTCTTCTTCTCTATATCTCTCTCCTCTCTTTAAAATTGAACTTTTTTTTAAAAAAAATAGAGAATAGTTGAGGAGGATGAATGTAGGAGTTAGTGAGATGAAGGGGATGATATGAAAAAATAATATGACGTTGACATGACAATAAAAAATAGTAAGATGGTTGCATGTAGCCTTATATAAATTACTCGCTACATAATTTTCCACTTTTCTCCTTTTTTTTTCTTAAAAACAAAAGGAGGAGAATTTCTATGTTTATCTTTGCAAAAATACTTCAATTTCATAGACGTCCTTACAAAACTTAAATTTAAATTAATATCTTTTTAAAACTTTTAAACTCTCTTATATATTTAAAAACTTAAGTTATTCATAATTAAGTTATTTAAAAAAGGAAAAACAATATCTCTAAACTTAATTAATTACGTATAGCTTATTTGATTTCCAATCCAAATGCGTATAATCGGTGGTATTACACGTACGTCTTTAATTTCCCCATTCAATCGGCGCAAGATTCGATGCAAGCTCCTTCTTCAAACATCGTGGTTTGCTTGCAAAAATTCATCCATCATTTCTCATATTTAGCATGTTCACTAGCATGTCCCTTTGCTCGAGTATTGTTGCTAAATCGTACGTTTGTACCTTTACAGAATATTCTCAAGTTTAATAAAAGAAAGAACGAAAGAATGGGAAAATAATCCTTTCCTTTCAATTCCCCTTATTTTTTAAAATACATTTTATAGTAAGTAAATTAGGCTAAACTCCATTGTCAAATCATCAGGGTTGTCTTTAATAGAGTGAAGGAGGTACGATCACACAAGACTCATATTTTAGAGGGGACCCAAATATTTATGTACATCTATTTTATATAAATATAATGTTATAATTTTTAAAATCCACTTAATAAAATAGAAATACTAGAAAACTCATATTTAAAATACTTATTCTATAAGCCCTAAAAAATATATATTAGGGATTTGATGAAAAATTTAGGTAATATTATAGTCATGTTGAAGCCGAACTTGTGTATGATAGACAATTAGATCTTGATACAAATGAACTTTGTATGGGGTTGAAACTGATTCACACGTTTTTATCCGGTGAAACTATCAACCTAATGATGTGTTAAAATATCTTAAACAAGTCGATTGTTTTCCTAATGTAATTAATGCATATAGAGTTTTGTTGACTATTCGAATAATATTGACATCGGCATAAACAAGTTTTTCAAAAACGTAAGTTGTTGACGTCTTACTTATTGTCGAAAATGTCACAAAAAGACTTAATTGATCGAAAACAATAGTTATTAAGAATGATATCTTGAAGAAAATTGTTATGAAAGAGTTTATTCATGACTTTGTTTCTAAAAATGCTAGGAGAACTTCATAATTCCTATAACTATGTAGGATAAAATATTTGTACTACTATTTTTTGTTTTAATTAATAATATAACAAATATCATAGTTATAGAAAAAAAATTATATGTGTGTGTAAAAGAGGCTCATTTTTCTTTTTCGCACAAAGCCTAAAAATTTTACATAACGCCCATGCAAATCATTCTTCACAACCTCAAGTTTTGATTCAAAATAACAAATTTGACACTCATGGAGTTTTTCTTTCAACTAAGAAATCATCTCCCTTTGATTTTATTTTTAATTTTTTTTATCAAACTATTTCCATCGTTTATACTTTCAATATTTACCTTCAAATCTTCTATTTGTTTTTCAAACTATTTTTGTCTACGATTAAAACCAAAGGAAATATGCAGTTTTTTTTAATCTTTTCTCAAGTTCTTTTTCTGGATTATAATCACAGGGGAGATAAGGTTGAAAAATTAAAAGATGACTTTGTTAAAACTTGAATCAATGTTTTAAGACTCCAGTTTAACCGGTTGATCCGGGACCCGGTGCCTAGAGCGGGTCAACATGTAGCGGTTTTTTGGCAATTTCTAGCCTGGAGTGATCCGGCTGGGTTAACTGTTGAACTGGATTGATATTTAAAAAAAACTTTTAAATTTTAACACTAACCTCTCTATCATCTATCTCAGTAGCCTCCATCGCTATTTTTTTCCTCTTCGATGGAGTTCTTTTTCTTGTAGTTCTCTTTTATGCGTAAAATACTTCAATATCTTAAAATCTTTAATTTGATTTGATTGTGAATTTATGACAATTGTTGTTTGATGTTTGAATTTTCTTTTTTTATGGTATTGTATGTTGAACTTAATTATTGTGTTTAGATTGATAATATTGTAGGTTAATGTTTTTTTTGTTATTATAGCTAACGTTTTTTTTTAATTTTTGTAGTTTATATATATATATATATATGTATACACACATATATACATACATATAAAAAAACAAAAAAACTAGAAATCGGATTGACCCGTCAGTCGAACCGGTTAACCCGTGACTCGGTAAGGAGACCGGGTCAACTAAACAATCGTTTTTTAAAACATTGACTTGAATGATTTAAGGGGGCGTTTGGTTCGCAGAATTTTTTTCATGAGATTTGCATTCTGTCAAAGATTTGCATTTCGCAGTATTTGCATTTGACAGCATTGTAAAATGGATTTGCATTTGGCAAAATGGTAAAATGAAAAATCATTCATACAAAGCATTTTGAAATACCATGGGGGGATGCATTTGTAAAATTCCTTGAGTAAGGGAATTTGAGGGATTTTAAAGAATTCCCAGCATCTAAAATCCCTTCTTTTTTTTCCAACCAAACACAACATTTCCTTGTATTTGAAATCCTATTCCCACAAAATCCCACGAAATACTGTGAACCAAACAGGGCCTAAGTTTTTAGTTTACATAGGGTATTTGAAGATTTTACTTAGTTAAATTTAGAGATATACTCTTTAAATAATTTTATTATGATTGATTTGTATATATATATATATATAGTGAAAGGTTCATTTAAAACCCGTTTTTATTGCGAGAACCAATCTTAGCCGACCAATTCCCCCTCCTTCGATTGGATTGCCCACCCATGAATTCCTTACATGCACCCTGCCACACTCAATCCCTCCACACTCTTCATCCATGAATTCCATTATCCAAAATGAACGGCCAAGATTGGTTCTCCCAGTTCTCGTTTGAACTCTCCCCTATATATATATATATATGTATAGTGAGAATCTAATAAAAACAATCTTAAAATAGGAACACTACTACACTAGAAACACTGCATCTTGTCTATAAAATCACTGCATCTAACTTAAAATCATTATATCTCGGCTAATAAACATAAAGTCTCCTTCAACTATTACATATTGGTTGAGAGATTCAATTATTTCTCATTTAAAAAACTACTATATCTAGTATAAAACCATTGCATATAATCTAAAACAGCTATATTTTATCTAAAAATATTGCATCTTGATCATCTCCACTCCTATATATATATATATATATATATATATATATAAATCCACACACAAACACACACACACATATATATATATATATATATGTGTGTGTGTGTGTTGCATGGTGTGGGATTGTTCTCCACAACATGAAGAATGTGATGTTGCACGTCGTAGGGTGTTAGTCCACGGCGTGGAGCAATATTTTAGCCGTTCGCACGATGCGAACGTTCTCATATGACCTTTGTGCTATATATATAGGGAAAAGTTCAAATGCGAACTGTTTTTGTACGAGAACCAATCTAAGTCGTCCAATTCCCCCTCTTTCAATTGGATTGTCCACCCATGAATTTCTTACATGCATCTTGGCCACACTCAATTTTCCCACACTCTTCATCCATGAATTCCACTTACCACTTGAATGGCTAAGATTGGTTCTCGAAGTTCTCGTACGAAAAATAGTTCTCGTTTGAACCCTCCCATATATATATATATATATATATATATATATATATATATATATATATATATATATAGGCAAAAGTTCAAACGAGAACTGCGAGAACTGTTTTTAACACCATTAATGACTCGTTAATTTGGGTATTTTAGTAATTTATATACTTGTCTAACCGTGAATTGCGTCCGGATGAGCTGTCATTAATTTCGAGGTTTGATTTTCCCGAAATAACCCTCATTAATTCGTCATTAATGAAGCATTAATAAGTCGCCAACAATGACTCATTAATAGATATATATAGGCAAAAGTTTAAACGATAACTGTTTTTCGTACAAAACTGCAAGAAATGTTTTTAACACCATTAATGACTCATTAATAGAGATATTTTGATAATTTATATATTTACACAACCGTGAATTGCGTCCGGATGAGTAGTCATTAATTTTGTGAGGCGTGATTTCCCGAAATAACCCTTATTAATGTGTCATTAATGATCCATTAATGAATCATTAATAAGCCGCTAAAATTATTAGCCATTAATTAAGTTTAATTAAGGGTTAAGATTGATTCTAGCGGTTATATATACACTAAGGGGGTGTTTGTTTTAGCTTGTTTTTTTTTGGCTTATTAGCTTATGTTTTAAGCTTATCATGTTTTATGTGTTTGGCTAAGCTTATTAACTTATTTTTATAAAAATAAGCCATCTTAAATCAACTTATTTTCTTTTTTATGAGCTTATTTTTACACATTTATCTTTATATCCTTTTTTGGTCATTTTACATTATTAAGCTAATGCAAGGATGCCTTTGATCATTTTACATTAATAAACTAAGTCAAACACCTTTTATAAGTTATAAGCTAATCAAACACTTTTTTCTCTTAAAAGATAATAAGTTCCTAAGCTCTTAAAGCTCATAATAGCTCTTACGTTATGTTCTCGAGTTGTTTTTTGGAAAGAAAGGGAAGGGAAGGAAAGGAGAGGAAATCATCAATGGTGTGTGTTCTTGAGTTTTTTTAAGGAGGGGAAGGGAGAGGAAAGAAGGGGCTATTTGTTTAAAATCTTATCCTATCAAATATGAGATGATTTGGAAGGAAAAGATTTTCCCTCCTTTTCCTTCTTTTCCTTTTAACTCAAGAACACAACTTAATCATTTCTTTCTCTTTCCTTCCAACTCAAAAACATAAGTTAATCCTTTATTTTCCTTTCCTTTCACTCCCTCACTTTCTTTTCTTCCCCCTTCCCTTTGGGTGTGTTTGGTAGAGAGAAAAGAAATAGAGAGAATTGGTTTCTCTTGTTTGGGAGAAATAGTTATAGTTTTGGGAGGAGAAATGGTTTCTCCACCCATTTCCATTTCTCTCATTTCTTTGTATTTTCATTTCTCTTCAATTTGTGGAGAAATGGAGAGAAATGACAGCCTATGTCTATTTATCATTGTCGATGTTCGGTTGCGATGTGTTTCCGGCGTTCTACTCATCATCGTCGACATCCGGCGAGGCGGCTAACGCCGCAACCGCTGTCCGGCGACTTAAGCCACCATTTCTCTGTTTCATTTCTTTCATGATACCAAACAGGAAAATCAATTTCAATTTTTCACACGTTTCTATTTCTCTCTATTTCCATTTTTCCCCTATTTTCATTTCCATTTTCTCATTTTCTCTTCTCTCTGTCAAACACTTAAAAAAAACTCGACAAAACACAAAACACCTCCTTAATTCAAGATTTTTATCAGGGTATAAATGAAATTCCCAAACAAAAAACAACTGGACGACGGAGCCTTCGTCGGAGCGTGATCTCTGCCGATTTGAGGCGAAACGTAATCGCTGCTGCTACTTTTCGTCGTCTGCTCTCATCGGCGTTCCTTTAATTCTTCTTGTTTTCATCGTCGTTTGCTCTCTGCCGATTATAGGTATGACATCCTTTCCTTGCTTTTTTTGTGTTGCGATTTTTGTGGCTTTTTTGTATTGCGATTTTGTTTTTATACTTTTGTTAATCTTCTGATTGCTTTTGCACTAGGCAGTTGTGTGTCTTGTTTGTCACCTACATATCAACCGCTTTGCACTGAAAATGTTCTGATGGTCAACGATCTTATTAGCAAATTGATTCCAGGTCATGGTTTCTAAAGCTAGTTTTTGCTAATTTGATTGAAATTTAGGGTTCTTGTAGCTTAATTTGCTTAATTTGTGTAATCTTAACTTTTTCAGTCTATAATGTGTATTCTGTGTGATCAACCTGAAAGACGATGATGTTAGGGTTTATATTTACCTAAGCTGCTAGTAGAATCATGAAACATGTTGTCAAATAACATGCAGTTTTATCCCTGTCCATTAACTGGTTGCATTGCTCTATTTGCCCAAAAGAATATAACTTCTAAATTTTGGGCAGTTTCACGGGGCTATATCTTCCTGATAGCTCATTGTGTTACTCTGATCAATTGCAGATTGTGTGCATCAAGCCTCATGTATGGGTCTGTGACAGTATTCTCTAATTGAGATTTGAGGCTTTCTTTTCAAATGGTATCTGTTTTTGTCAAACCATAGAACATTAGCTTCTTTTTATTTATGTTCCATACCTATTAACAAAGTTTGTTTCTTTTGGAAGAATGCATTCTTCTTGTTTTTGTGTTTGTATGTGCACACTCAATATCCTTTTCAACGATAAGTTGTAGGTATATTCTTTTACATACTAATATTCTAATAGCTTACCGATTGCCCATATTTGATGATCAGGAATGTTATCTGGCTGGTGAGGCAGACCAATTTTTAGCTTGGATTGTCATTTTGTTACTAATTTGTTGTTATGGCTTCAGATCACAAAGGTTACATATCTTGTCTTTTCCTTATCAGTGGCAGACACAGCATCTGTAAACTCTATTGAATTACTGTTTGTTTGAGTGAGTAATCTTTATACATTGCAGGGATCGCTCTTGTAATAATGGGAGTGAGTGGTGCTGGAAAATCGTGAGTTTTAGCTTGCTTGACTTATTATAGTTTCCCATTTTTTTTAGTCCTACTTTTCAAGAATTGGGCATTTAGACTGCTAGCAGAATTATATTTCATGAGGCCAAAAGGCTTTAGGCATTTGGTATCAATGGTGTTTGTCATATGACTCATCAACCAAGTGGCCTGTTCAACTCTTAACTCGGATAAGGGCTAAGGGGATGCGAGTTTGCTATTCCAAAAAAGGAAAAAAAAAGTATATTTAATGGGAACATCTAAACTGAATTATGAGTTCATAATAGCTTCTCTAATTTTTCTGATAAACATGTTAAGTTGGGATTGAACGTAAGTGGTAAGTCATATTATAGTCATAGTTTTCTTGTGCATATGCTTTGCTCAAAATTCATTTGGAAATTTATTGATCTTCGTTTATATAGAACTATAGGAGAAATGCTTGGGAAAGCTTTAAACTGTAGCTATATCGATGCTGATGATTTCCATTCACAATCAAACAAAGGTAACAAAACAGTAATCTTAGTGTGAATATTTCTCTTAAGACCACATTCCAGTATTCACTGCATAAAATTCTGTCAACAATTTTCCAAATGGGTTACGGCCTATGGGTACTTGTTGCACATATTTTGTACAGTGACTGCTTATATGATACAGATTCTGACCTTCTGTATTCCCGTTTCCCTGCATTTTTTATCTTTTATTTTGTTTCCATAATGATCATGGTCATTTGTGAAAATAGCAATATATCTAATAAAACAGAGAAGATGAAGAATGGGATCCCCTTGTCAGACGAAGACCGAGCCCCATGGCTTGAATCACTAAGGGATGTGGTGAATGCCAGTTTGGTCAATGGCAAGACTGTGATACTTGGGTGTTCTGCCCTACAAAAGCAATACAGGGAAATTCTTAGGTCAGCTGACCTGAATTATCAAGGTGGTGCAAACAACGCATGTGTTGTGAAGTTTGTTCTGTTGGATGTAGGGGTGAAGGTGCTTATGGATCGGGTTCAGAAAAGAGCAGCAGAAGGGAAGCATTTCATGCCAGCTGAACTTCTGCAATCCCAAATAGACTTGCTTCAGGTTGATGAAAGTGAAGGGATTTATAAAGTTGATGCATCAGCGAGTCCTGAAGCTATTGTGGATGACATAAAAACATTGCTTTTCTGATTGCTTATACATATACTTGTTGTATTATTATTTGGATTTTTCAATAAGAAACCAACTGCTATGGTACATTACAACAGAAAATAAAACCTCTATTTATACACAAACCAGCCACTTGAGCATTTGATGTGTTCTTTACTGGTGAATATGGTGTTCTTCATTTCAACAAAAATGGTTCTGGTGGCTTTGGAGTTAGTTAATGTAGGAGGAGGTTGGAGCACAACAATCGCAGAAAAGGGAAACTTAGAAAGAAGTGTTAAGAAAAGTCTTCTTCTATCTCCATATATAAATAAATACGACAATCAAAATAGATGATACAATTGGGTTCATTCATATGTTTGATCCAATCAAGCACTTACACCTGACTTATGTATTTAAAAATAACTTCTTCATTTTGATCTTTTCCATTACATACACAATTATTTCTTGCCCATTACATACACAATTATTTCTTGCTTGCCATATTTCTGATAAATTTTGTTTCTAGTTTTATTTCCTAGAAGTACAAGGTATATTGCAAAAACAACTTATAGGTGTATAAACATGTAATCAACCCCAATTCATTTAAGCATTTCTAAAAACGTCTATGTGTTCTTAGTTCTTTCTCAACTAATCATATTAAGATCATACAATATTTATTGTGGATTTGCTTCGATAATCATTAATATTTTATACAATTGAGAACATACAATTGGTATCAAAACCAAGAGTGGATCAAAAGGTTAATATTTAATCAAAAGATTGATTAAAGAAAAGAATGATTGAAGTTATTTGAATTGCCGTACGTGTTCTTCAAAGTAAAAAATCCATGAATTCCTTACCTACTTGCCTGTTTGCTTGAATTAAATCGCTTGCCTACTTTGATTAATTCTCGTGTGTTTGTCTGCTTAAATTAATTCTCCTGCTTGCTAGTCTGCTTATAAAATTTTTCGTTCGTAGCCTTCAAAGAACCCTAGTTTTTTTTTTTGAGTATTAAATTCAAATGAATGACTGGGGTTGCTTAGTTTGATGTTTATTTGAAGATTGAGATTGAAATCATTTGATTTGGATTGAAAATTAAGTAAAAGAAAGTTGCTTAATTTGGGGGATTAGGTTAGTATTTTTTTTGTTTGATAGGGGCTTAAGAATCGCATTTGTTCTTCCCCAATTGAATCGCATTTTGTTTCAATTGTATTTGGTATCTCAAGCAGAATTGGTATTTCAATCGTATTTGTTGTAATCGTCTCTCCACGTTGAGTTCTTCTAATTGCATTTCAGAATCACACAATTGTAATTTACAATCGCAATTTTGAATTGTAATTTCTCAATCGCAATTCCAAATCGTAATTCACCAATCGCTATTCGGAATCGTAGTTCCCCAATCGCAATTCGTGCAATCGCAATTCCCATCAATTGTAATTTATTCAGTTGCATTTCATTTTATCACAATTCATCACCTTTTACCTTTAACTCAAAGATCCATTATCAAGTATCGATCATGTATAGTGTTAACTTCGAATCCAGACTTGGTGCCAAACAAGAAGAAATTAATGAACTAAAGATGAAGTTAGTAGAAGTTAGTAAAGGTCTCCATCTTCATGTAGCTTTTGAACAACAACAGAAAAACAAAGCAGATGAATTGAGAAAAGAAAATATCAAACTTGTTTTGGAAATTTCTGACTTGGCCGAAAAGCTCCATATTTCAAACAAGAAGAATGATTTTGAGATTGAAAAAGATGCCAGTATAAGAAATCTTGAGCAACAATCGTTGAATAAAGCTCAAATAACCAGGGATATTCAAAATAAGATGAGATCAGAAAAAGAAAATTTTAAAACCGAAAGGAATCACTTTGTCCTTCAAATTCAGAAATTGGAAATGACTTACAAAATTGTGTAGAAGAAAAAGTCACGACATCTTCTAATTCTGAAAAAGTTCTAATGTGTAAGTATTCAAAAGGAAAAGAAATCAAGATGGTTCATGTAATCCATGCAGGTGAATCATCAAAAAGTGCTATGCATTGGAAAACTATTCATTCTAAAGACGATCATACTACACTCAAGTCCTACACAGATAAATTCATAAAAATGGTCAAACTTCGGAGAAAGCTTTGGATTAAAAGTAAATATACTTTTGAGGGAACGAAACAACAAACTCTTCTTCAAAACAATTGTGGTTACGTTTCTCGTGCTACTTCTCATCGTGTTGCTTGTCCATTTATGTGTATTAGTTAAACAAGACTATTCTCGAATGCTAACACGAATGCACATCTTCTCACCTTGCCTGAGCTTAAATATACATTTGTGGTTCACTCCATCAAACATCTCTTAAAACTTTCTAAAGAAAAGATTTGCGTAAAACCACATCACTTTTCACCGGCTATCTATCATAAGAAGAGATATGTTCGAAAGATCGAGTGAGAGCAAGGTAATGAAAAAGTTTCAAGTTGTTGAAGATCAAGAGCTACATTCGAGTGGGGTATATTTTTTGTTTGATGAAAAGTAACAAGGATTCTGAAACTGAAGATTCACTCAACATTTATTCTCTGTTTATGTTCAATATCAAATGCTCCAGCTAAGAAGACAATGAACACAAATGGGAGAATGTTAGAACCAAGTTGTGTGCATTTTATTATTTTAGTTAAGTTTTGCTTCTAGTTGTATTTCTTAAAGTATATGGTATATTGTGAAAATACCTGATAGGTATATAAACAATGTAATTACACCCAGTGCATTTAAGCATTTCGTATTCTAAAAACGTACGTGTATTCTTTGTTCTCTCCCAACTATTCATACTAAGATCATATAACATTTATTATAAATTTGCTTCAATAATTATTGATACATGGTACAATTAAGAACATACCATTAGTATGCATCACCTCGTGTGAATGTTTACCGGAAAATAATAATTCATAGCAAAAACATATATATATATATATATATATAGGGGAAGGTTCATTTGAGAACCGTTTTTATTGCGAGAACCGCGAGAACCAATCTTAGCCGTTCATTTTAGATAATGGAATTTATGGATGAAGAGAGTGGAGGGATTGAGTGTGGCATGGTGCATGTAAGAAATTCATGGGTGGGCAATCCAATTGAAGGAGGGGGAATTGGACGGCTAAGATTGGTTCTCGCAATAAAAACGGTTCTCAAATGAACGCTTTACTATATATATCTATACTAATATATAAAACATTTAACATTCTCTCTCCTCTTAAATTTTAAGACTTCTTAAAATTCAATCAATATAAAATCTTGACCCTTCATTTAATCTAAATTAATCTCATCCACTCAATTTTTAACTATTTTATTTTCTCTTAATTTACTTAACTTTATTCAAAATATATTCTCTTATACTAACACAATTATCTACCCACATCAACATAATTTTTAAAATCTTATTAACTCGTTTCTTTATTTCATCAATATAAATCTTTTTTCTTATTTTATTATTTTTTAGAATTTATTTCTAAAATTAATAAAATAGTTAAATGTAAATAAAAGAAAATTTAAAAAAAACCGGACATGTTGCTATAGAGAACTTTTTCGTGACATTGACTCGCACGAATAACATATCATTACATTCTTGAAAGCGAAATATTATAAACCAAAAACTCTTTACCACCGCAGCATTGCGCGGGTATAATGCTAAAGAACAGAACATTTTAAATGACCGTCAAATATCAAACCACGTGTCAGAATAAGAAGCAATGACATATATCTGTAAGCCACGTATCATAGGTAAGTTTGTGTTACGACTTACGTGGCAGCAGCCCACAGCACCTTGCAAATCTATTTAAGTCCTTTCCTAAGCTCCTCAATTTCACACATCAATCTCTTATCCACTGAAAAACAAGAAACCACCGCTAAGAATGCAGACAGCCAAAAATGCAGCAGCTTCCGTCAAGGAGACGGCGGCAAACGTAGCCGCCTCCGCCAAGTCCGGCATGGAAAAGACCAAAGCCACCTTGCAAGAAAAGGTTAGTTCCAGCATTTACCAAATACCGCCTTACTTTCACGAAGCTTATACATACATTATTAAACTGACAACTTAATTTATTATGGGAAAACAGGGTGAGAGGATGACGGCACATGACCCAACTCAAAAGGAAATGGCGACGGAGAAGAAGGATGCGAGAATCAATCAGGCGGAGTATGAGAAACAGGTGGCGCGTGAACAGAACGCCACACAGAGACAGGCGACGGAAGCCGCCGGGACGCACTCCTACTCCACCACCGGAGCCACTGGTCATCGGATGGGAAGCCACCAGATGTCGGCTCTGCCAGGACATGGAACCGGACAACCGGCGGGTCATGTTGTCGAAGGGGTTGTTAAGTCTCACCCCATTGGAACAGATACCGGCACCGGTACCACTCTGGCTGGACATAATACGAAGACAGGCGGAGGTGGCGGTGGATATACAACCGGTGGGGCTTACCGTTGATGAACCGTCGTTTGGATTCGGATGTGTTTTTTTCTTTCCTTTATAGTTGTGTTTATGACGCTGGAACTTCAAATTTTCAGCTGACTAGTCTCTCCATTTGCTTGGATTGCGTTTTGACTGCAGTCTGCAGATGTATATCAACATAAATTAGTACCATCTTAATAAAATAAATTTTGCTTATAGAATCGAAATCTAACATTGTTGTTGAATTGTTCTATTTAATAATTGACCGTTACTTTTAGTTGAAACTCATACTTTGGCCGACTTATTGATTTCGAGGATAGTGAATTTTTACATGATCTACAAGGTTACCGAAGCATCTGATTTCTTGCCCTGTTTATAAATTGAAACCCCGGCCCAGCATGTTTAAGATCCAAGATATGATCATGTATGTGAAAACCAAAAGTGGTCTTAATCTGGTGGGTAATTTTCTTGCAAATCTCCGGTTTCGATCTTCGATTTGTGCCTATCGTCGAGTGTTATCATGGATGTTCTTGATGATCCATGGTTGTCATGTCAAGAAAGAGAAAATTTTTTTGTTTATATATTTTTCTTTATCAAATTTTCATATATTTTATACATATATTTCTAAATATATATTTTTACTTTTAACTTATTAAATTAATAATTAATAAAGGGAAAATGACTTATTTATGCAACTAAGTTTTCCATTTTTACCAATCTATGCAATTATCTTTATTTCTTACTAATTTATGTAATTATTTTTCATTTTATTACCAATTAACACAAGTTTTAACCTGAACAAAAGGTTACCAGTATACCTATTTCCTCAATTTATCTTGGCGGGAAGAATATATTGAACAAAAGCCTCTTCATTTCCCTTCATCTTCTTGTTTCACGGCGGGAAGAATATATTGAACAAAAGCCTCTTCATTTCCCTTCATCTTCTTGTTTCACCTTCTCTCTTCAACCATCTGTAATCTCTACCCTATCACTCATACCAATCAAGTCTAAGAAAGGTTCTTAACTTGCTTTGATTTAAGAAGGTACTTCAGTTTTGTTTCTATTCCAACTTCAGATTGTCTCATCTAGAGGTAATTCTCTGGTCGATTTTACAACCATCTGTAAACCCTAAGTCCCTAACCCTTCCATTAGAAGGTGTATTTGAAGGTATTTCTGATTCACTTTGATTTCTTTTCCTCCCAATTTATTTGGTATTTCTGATCCACTTTGATTTCTTCTCTTCCCTAATTTATTTGCTTTGTTTTTCTTTGACGTTAGTCTGTAGAGATTACTACATGTAACATTATTTTGTTTCTTATTACAGATGGCTTCTTTTTCTTCTTCAGTTGAGTTACATGAAAGTGATTCTGAAGTTGAACTTGAGAGTGGCAATTGGGATGAACTAAGTGATGTTGATGATGAAGAGTTTGAGAAAGCTTCTCTGGAACATCTTTCACAAGGTGAGGATGAATTATATGAACTTAGAAAAGGGATTTAATTTCCTGGTGTTCAATTAACTAGAATTTCAACAAGTGAAAATGTAAGGGATCCTAAGGATGGGGATGAACATGAGTTATACTTAAAAAATCTGTATCTGTCACTACAAATGGAAAATTTAGATGAAAATCGTATTGATATAAAAGGTGAGGGAGGACCTATACATGATTCAACTACTCATTGGAAGCTTATGAAACCTAAGTTAGGAGAAAGGTATACAAGCCCGTATGAACTTAGAGAGTGTATAATATATTATGTACTTGCACATGGGTATCCAATCTGGTTTGAAAAAATTGATCATGGGCATGTATTAGCCAAATGTGGATCTAAAAAGAAAAGTGAAGATGGTATTCAAGTTTGCCCATAGAGATTGTGGGCTACTTGGGTAACAGGTGAAAAAACTTTTAAAGTTAAAACTCTTATTGATAAACATACATGTGCTAGGAACTTCAAATTTTCATCATTAGTGACTTATAAAGTCATTGCAAAAATGTTTGGAAACAAAATTAGGGGAAATCCTAACATCAAGTTGAGAGAATTATAAAGTCATAGCATAGTAAAGATAGTTGTTGATGTGAACCCAGATGGTAAAACTTATTTTCAAAGTTTCTATGTATGTTTTAATGGACTAAAAGAAGGATGGCTGAAGGGTTGTAGAAAAGTGATAGGGCTAGATGGTTGCTTCTTGAAGACTGTTGTCAAAGGGGAGCTATTATCTGCGGTTGGGAGGGATGGAAACAATCAGATATACCCTATTGCATGGGCTGTGGTAACCGTTGAAAATAAAGAAAACTGGTTGTGGTTCATTAAATTGTTAAACGATGATTTACAGCTCAACGAGGGTGCTGGTATAACTCTCATATCAGATCAACACAAGGTTAATGTCAAAGCTACTTTACTATTTATTACTTTTACTATTACTATTATTACTATTGTTGTTGATGTTATTATTATTATTTTTATCATCATCATATCGTTGTTGTCACGATCATTATTATTAGGGACTTATAGAAGCTGTGAAGAATGTATTACCTCGGGCTGAACATAGACAATGTGCTAGACACATATATGCTAATGTTAGAAAAAGTTTTAGTGGGTTGCAGCTACAAAATCTTTTTTGGTCAGCCTCTAAAGCTTCATATCCCCAGCAGTTTGAAGAGGTAATGGAAGCAATCAAACTACAAAACCCACAAACACACAAGTATCTCATGGGAAAACAACCTCATACATGGTCTAGAGCATTCTTTAGAATAGATATGGGTTGTGAGGCAGTTGAGAATGATATTAGTGAGTGTTTTAATTCTCTAATACTTGATGCTAGAAAGCAACCTATTATTACCATGCTTGAGGCAATAAGAATTATCATCATGGAAAGGATGGAAAAGATGAGGAATAATGTTCGTAGATGGGATCATGACATTTGCCCTGCGATTAGAAAGAAGCTTGAACATTTAAAAGAGTTACAAAGGTTAAACTTATATTTTTCATTGCTTTAAATCTTTAATTGATCTGGTAATTTAACTTACTATTTTAACTAACATAATGTCTAATATAGGTTTTGGCATGTTATTCCAAGTGGTGGTGACCTTTTTGAAGTGAAGAAAGGGAAAGAAGCATTTGTAATTGATGAACAAAAGATGACTTGCACTTGCAGAAAGTGGCAACTATCTGGGTTGCCATGCACACATGCTGTAACAACAATATTCTTTATAAACAAAATACCTGAGGCCTATGTTCCAGGTTGGTTTAAAAAGAGTATGTTCATTGAGACTTACAATAACTATATAAAACCACTAAATGGGATGAAAATGTGGCCACCTACTACATACATCAATCCATTGCCACCTAAGCCTAGGAGGATGCCAGGAAGACCTAAACTTAAAAGAAGAAGACATGCAAGTGAAGGAAGCCAAAGAAGTAGAACAAAGATAAGTAAAGAAGGAGGGTCTTCAACATGCCAAAACTGCTTACAAAAGGGGCACAATATCAGGACATGTGTAAGCACAAAAAAGGATCGACTAGTAAACAAACAACAAAAGGCTTCATTACCAACTCAAGAATCTCAAACGAGTCAGCCTTTTCAGCATACTGGATCAACATGCGAACAAGTAATTAGAAGACCAAAACTAGTTCCTTGGTCATTTAAGAAGCAATAAGCAACTCGAGATCAAGGACTAATGGTTAGCATATAAAATTTTAGTGATTTTTGTTTGATTTGAATGTTTTTTTTATATTTGTTGTGGAACTAAAATTTTGCTGCTGTAACTTTTTGCCATCATGTATTGTTGTCTTTTGATTTGTTTTGATCATCCATCAGCAGCAACTTTTTATCCAATAACCTTTTACCCATAAATGAAATGAAGTTTTGCATATGGTATGCTTATAATGTGATCTTTTTTTAATCTTCAATTTGTACCTCTGTTTTGATCTTTATTTAGATGTTTGAACATGTTTGTTATGTGATCTGTTTTTAAAGTATGCAACAAGAGGATGAAAGGTTAGTGATTCTACATATAGTTAAAGAGAGAAGATAAAAAAAAGAGGATGAAGTATTAGAAATTCTACAGATGGTTAAAGTAAGAAGATGAAATGGAGAGGCTTTTGTTCAATCTATGCTTCCCTTCAAGATAAATTAAGTAGTGATAACCTTTTGTTCAGGTTTAGACTTGTATTAATTGGTAGTAAAATGAAAGATAATTGCATAAATTAGTAAGAAATAAAGATAGTTGTATAGATTGGTAAAAATGAAAAACATAGTTGCATAAATAAGTCATTTTCCCTTTAATAAAAATATGCAGATCATTAATTTATTATATGGAAAGCCCGAGCATAAAAAGATTTTAGTTAATGGCATTATAAAAAATATCTTTTTAATAAATTTTATATATATCTAAAACTATTTTGATCAACGTTAGTCAAAAAAAAACTTTAAAAATTAGATTAATTATTAAAAATTACGTAATGGTTCATTTCATTCATAACTAATAAATAAATAGGTTTTTTCTATTGGTATTCTATTTTATATCTCAATCATCCAAACCATACACCGCCTACATTAACACCACCTACGTTTCTTAAAACTAGGACTACATCTGGATGATCATGATGATGAAGGAATAATGAATTATCACGTTAATGTGTCCACCTACCTGCCCCCATTTACGCCTACGTTGAACTCGTCTTCTACTTCTTTGATGGCCACGCATCTCCTTCTTCCCCTGTTGCTTTCTCCTGCCTTAACATCTTCAACTTCTTTCATTGCCATGCACTTGCTTTTTATTCCCATGATGCTTATCAGTTGTCCTGGTTGCTACTTAGTTTTCTCCTCTTCAATCGCTGCTACATGTTCCGTATGTTTGTCTTGAGCTTGCTTCAATTGCCACCTACTTCTTCCTCTCATAAATGGCCACATTGACTCCGCTTCTATCGATTTATATTTTGTTGCAAGATCTACTTCTCTGAAAGTTGAAGCACGTACCTAAATTAAGCTTTGCATCTTCTAATTTGGCATGATTTTAACCAATTAAGCATATTTTGGGACTAAGTTTAGATATTCTTGACATGTTCATGTTGTTCGGGATGAGTACGCATGACAACTTTTGTGATGTTGTGTTAAAAGGTTTTAGCATTGCCTACCAACTATTCGATGAATTGTCATAAAAAAAAATTATTGTCATATATAATACTCGGTCAAGTGATATGATCTTTCATATGTAACCATTTTTTATCACAACCTGCTAGAAGGAAGTTGATAATAACGCTATCACTCGATCATTTTAGATATATTTGTTCACTATTGGTATACGTTTAGCTTTGAATGGTGTGTTAGATATTAAATATTTCATAAACTAAAGAATGGTTACAAAAATTCCTCAAGTCCAATTGATTTCCACTCTATGATTTGAAATGCCTTTTATTATTAAAGCGTTCTCTACCATAGAATTCGACGTTCAACCACTTCCCGAGAAATAGAAAGGAAGGACAAGTTGGTTTGAGGATGTCCACTTTTGTATGTTGGGAACTTGGGATTAATATTTTTCCATTCAAGCATTCATACTAGAGCCTAATCCTCTTGCTTCTTCTCTGCATTTTTACTACATCTTTCTAGAGTTTGTACCCCTACTATATGATCTTGTTGGTGTAATTTTTATCGTCATTAAGAACTACACTGTCTTTTTATGTTTGTTTCTGTCTTAAGGTTTGAATTTGATGTAAAAGTTTGGGTTCCAAAACGATTTACGAGGATTTAGACTTTATAAATATACTTAGGCAACATCCGTCATCCGTAGCTGATTCTTTTTTAAATTTTATATATTTGATTTGTTTGAGATGAAAAGAACCCGAATCAACCCATTTATCTTAATATACGGGTTGAAAAGAGTCTCGTATACATTTGTTAATATAATGTCCTTCATGAGCAAAATACCTTTTATTAGTCAACACAATCTCACAAGTGTTTTTAGGACATCAAGACGCATTATATTTATTGTTGTTCTAAAACACGCTTAATTCAACCAAAGCAGTCATGTTTTAAATACACGTGTATAGTGTGAACAAAAAGCAAATCGATATATAAAGGGAAAACAAATAAGCAGCGAGCCAGCGACTACATCAATAAGGTCAAACTCACTCTCTTCCAAGTACATTTAGTAATAGTAGTGTGTGTTAAAGAGGATAAGGAAAGTTCCCCTTTGTAAAAAAAATGTACTTTTCATCTCTCCCTAAAGAAACTAAAAACACAAAACAACATATACAGTGAACAAAAAATCAAATTACATGACATACATTTCATATTGGCAGTTAAACCATCGACGTTGAAACTTGATTGTGAAGTTACTTACTTTTAAATACTACCATAAAATTAACAATTTCCGACCGGGGCTGTGCAATGCACAGCTCAACTTTCCCTAGTGAAAATGATACACAACCCCATTGTCGAACAATGAAAATCCTCACTCCAAGCACAATTCGGCCCCTTACGTCAGCGTGATTCCCGGTCCCCTCCCCTATACCACCTTCCTTTATAGCACTAGCCAAGAGGAGTGGTCACCTTTTACCATACCGTCATTTATTTCTAGCCTTCATTTAACTCACCACTTAACCAAGATATGATCACTCTAGTTAGGGATGTAAACGAAACGAGCTACTCGAGATCGGACCGTTAAAAGCTCGAACGAGCCGAGCCTAAACAAGCTCGAGCCTAGTTTAAGACTCGTTTATTAAACGAGCCCGAGCTCGAGCTTTGTAAACGAGACTCGTTAAAGCTCGCGAGCTTATACGAGCTTTTATATAATATATATATTTTTTATATTTTATATTTATTCCTTATATAACTATATTAAAATAAAAAAATTAAATAAAATTTGAAATTTGAAGGTTTGACCTAGTCTTTTACTCTTCTCTTCAGTCTTCATCATTCACACTTACAGACTCAATTTTACTTTTTCACTTTCCCTCTCCCATCGTTTGACCTAGTCTCACCGTCCCTTCCCTCGCCCTGCAATTTCTCCCAGTCCGACGGTGACAGGCGACACGCGACTACCTTCTCCAATCTCCATCATCGGCCGGTGGCAAGGGTTTCCTCCATCTCTGTCGACCCGTCTCCTCCCCTCTGAATACCCAAATACCTTCGAACTTCGAATAGCAAAATCCAAATGCCTTCGGCCGACGGCAACACCTTCCTCCACCATCGACGATGACTAACAGTGGGTTTTGAGTAAAGGTAAGTTAACCTCACAATTTTACAGGTTAGTGAAACCCTTGTTATGGTTTTGAGAAAAACTCGTTTAAATCTCACAATTTCAGTTTGTTTACATGTTAGTCGAACACTTGAACGTGAATTCGTGATTTCTTCTCCACTAGACACTGGTCTTCTCGTTTTGTTTACAGGTAAGTCCACCTCTAATCGTTAATAGCCTCTGGGTTTTTTTTCAGGTAGTTGAGCCCTTCATATTTTCAGTTAAAAAAACAGAATGCAAATGGGGTTTTTGTTTACACTTTACATGTCAATCAAAACCACAATGGTTTCTAGTTACATCATTTGTTTATACTTTATATTAAGCTGTGTTTCTCTGTTTGGACTCGAGAATGTGAGTCCATGTTTCTGTTTGTGGTTGATAGATCAAAAATGGTAGATGTGTTTAGCGCGGGTGGTAGAGTCATTGATCCATATCGATCATTGTTGGCACCTGACACAGTACAAATGTTGATTTGCGGAGGGGATTGGATTAGGCATGAATTATTAAAAATTATCATTTTGTTAAACTATTGGTTTATTATTTTATTTTTTTTGTAGAAGGAAGAAATACCTACTGAAGTTATACTACCTACGGTGAAAACAAGCTAATGAAAGGTACATTTCCTAATTACCTACTGAAGTTATACTACCTTCTTTATTACTTAGCAACAATGCTAAAATTCTACACTTACTAAATCATTTATTGTTATCTTTATTAATGTTAAAAGTTGAAATTAACTCTGTTTTCATCAATGAGTTATGATCGCATTACTGCATGTCTTCTCTTACGATGTAAATTTGGGTAAATGACAAGTGAAGGTACATGAGTACATCCATTTTCTTGTTTTGGGTATCAACCCTAGTTCTTCTCTTTTGAGATTAAAACACTTCTATTTTATGTTTTTTTTCATGTTCTTTGATGCAGGTACGGCAGGTACCTTTTCAAATGGAAACAATTTTGTGGATATCGGTCTCGATTATCTTGGATTTTGGATTAGAATTGGTTAAGTACTTTTATATTGCAAGTTTTTACACGAATGAATATCTTGCTACAAGTACAATTTGGTGGTGGTGGACTGGTGGTTTGTAGTTAATGTTTTGGCGTATATGTATGATGCATTTGGATATTCATCGGTTTTACTATTTTAGTACAGGTTATATAATCTATGTAGTTGTATCAGTTTTAAATTATAGCTGATAGTTGCTAGATTCTGCTAATCGAGCTTTTAAACGAGCTCAGGTTGTCCTAAAATGAGCTCGAGCTTTGTCTCTAAACAAGCCATATTCGAGCCGAGCTTAGGCTCGTTTAGGCTCTTTATGTAAACGAGCTTTAAAGAGCCGATCCCGAGCTTTATACATGTATCACGAGCCGAGCTCGAGTTACCATTACATGCTCGAAACGAGCTCGAGCTTCTATACCTTTAAACGAGCTTGGCTCGATTAATGTCAAACTCGGCTCGGCTCGGCTCGTTTACATCCCTAACTCTAGTTCTACACAACCAAACTATCAAGAATTAAAAAACAAAAATAAACAAATAAAAAAGGTACACACGTAACACACCACGTTGCCTCGCTTATGTGCTCCCTAATACTCCTGGCCACCACCAAACCGTGGTCAGCCCTCACCACGCCCCCATCACCACCCATTCCACCACACCCCCATCACCACCCATTACCTTCACGTTCGTTACATACCCAAGAGCAGGTAGTTAACTAACATGTTTAATTCATAAAGCATACTACTTCCATTTTTAGTAACAAACACCGTCTTTGCTACACATAGAAATTTTAGAAGCAAAACGATACCCACAAAATGAGCAATGTAATAACATCCAGGCAATACCCATAAAATGAAATAATATAACACGTAGAACATATATTTACTCGAGTGAATATGTTAACCTAAGTAGGTTCTAAATAACTACTACAAAAGTAGCGTTTGCCTATTGCTGATATGACAAAAGAGCACTACATCTACTCGGGTTCCAGAAATGAGTTCCTATAGAGTTGTGGCATTCTGGCATTTCAAATCACACCCCTGCTTTCCGCAATTCAGAAGCCCCATGTGCAAAATGGCATCTTTCACCAAACGTGCAAGACCCCTTGGCTAGATTCTCACACATCTTGGTCTTGTAGTTGCTCATTGGAGCAACTGGGGTGGGTCCAGGTGGCTTAACAGGAGGCCCACTGACTCCTGAACTCACACTCACTATGAGCTCTCTCACCAGAGCACTAGCTTCCTGGATCTGTTCAAATGTACCCTCGAGCTCAATGTTCCTGAGATTTGCATCACTATCATGATCTCTAATTGCAAGTTTGGCCCCAGTCTGTCTACAGATCTGCTTGGAGTTCACACCGCCTTTTCCAATAATCGCTCCTGCAAGAGACGCATCAACGCTGATTTTGGCAGTGGCAGAGGCACCAAAGCTGGTGGCAACCCCTGGCGATGCTGGTGGCTCCATGTGACCACCAAAGCGACTAGCAGTCACTCCAAGAGTTCGAGGTTCCTCGTGAGATGGGATTATAGGCTTCCCCAGCTCCCATGCACCATGAGCAAAGTGGCACTTGTCACCAAATTTGCAGCCTTCTGCGGTGTTATATTTGTTGCATATTTTGGATATAGTTCCAGCAGGTGAAGAACCATTCTGTATGTTGGATGGAGTTGTGGAAGTTGGTGGAAGATTCATGAGCTGTGCAACAGCATTATAGCCTCCAGGAAAGTAATGGAGGAAGTGGCACTTCTCCCCAAACGGACAGCCATCAATACTATAATAATATCAATAAGTTTTAGTACATTATAATAAAAATCTTTCAGCTATTCAGAAAAGAAAAAATAATAATAACAATTGGTCATGTGTAGTACCTATTAAACCCAAGATGTACTCCGCTTATGTGCAGTCCTAAAATTCTTATGAACATTTTAATCCTTTAGACCCATTTAGATAACAGACAAACTTGGTAATCACGGTTGTAATCTGTTTATTATTTTATATATTAACATATTTACACTCTAAACCCTCTAGAACAATATAATATTAATTAACGTCTAATATTCCCCCACAAGCTAAGGCCGGGGAGCGACCTGTGGCTTGGATCTTATCTGAAGAAATCGTTGTGAGGGTGGAGTCTTCGTAAACGCATCTGCAATCTGGTCATCTGTTGAGATAAACTGAACCGAGAGCTGTCCTTGAGCAACCTTTTCCCTGACGCATGGAAAACAGGATTAGCTGATAAATACGTGACGCCCAAATTATCACACCACAGAGTGGGTACGGACCGAGTAGGAACCTAAAGTTCGTGCTACAGCGTCTGGAAGGTGAGTTCTGCAACCATGTCAGCTAAGGCTTTGTACTCAGATTCTGTTGATGACCGTGAGACAGTTTTCTGTTTACGGGCAGACCAAGAGAAGATTCTTACCAAGATATATGGCATACCTCCCTCGTTAATCGACGGTCGTCCTGGCAACCAGCCCAATCAGAGTTAGAAAAGGCACCGATGGTAGGTGAGACTGCACTTGTATAGGCATGTAGCAATGTGCCAGATTCTTGTTTAATAAGAAGACCATAAGCAACTGTGCCGTGTAGGTAGCGCATTATGCGTTTGACCGCAGACCAATGATTCTAATTAGGAGAATGCACGAATCGGCAAACTTTGTTAACGGCAAAGGTGATATCAGGTCGTGAAAGACTGAAAGAGTCACATACCGAAGAGCACCCACTGTTTGGTAATATTTAACCGGGTCTTCAAATTGGGGGCTATCACCAAGGCAAGATTGGCTATGGTAGTCATTGGGGATGGCACTGGTTTAGCATTTAATAGGCCAACCCGACTAAGAAGCTCAAGGATGTACTTTCTTTGTGACAAAATAATATGAGGCCCTTGGTTGATAATTTCAATACCCAAGAAATAGGAGAGAGGCCCCAAGTCTTGAATGGCGAAGGTCCGTCTAAGTGTTTGCACAATACGATCAATATCAGCCGAGCTATTGCCTGTCAAAATAATATCATCAACATAGACAAGCATATATAAGAGAACGCCTTTGGAAGAATAGATAAATAGTGATGGATCCGTTTTGGAGCCCTAAAAAACAAGAGCATGAAGCGGTTGATAGACGATTAAACCATGCTTTGGGGGGGGGGGGCTTGTTTCAAACCATATAAGGATTTATGAAGGAGACACACATGGTCTGGTTTGGGTCAACAAAGCCGGGTGGTTGTTGTAGATGGACGGTCTCGGTTGCCTTATAGCATTTAATAGCCCCATTTTGATCCCGTTTGAGTTTGTATACCCATTTGCAATCAACTACATTGGAACCCGGAACACGAGAAATTAAGGACCATGTGCCATTTCTTAGAAGCGCTGAATACTCCTCGGCCATGGCTTGACGCCATCTTGTGTATTTGTTAGCAACGGTGAAGGTGGTTGGTTCTGTGTCAAGGGAAGAAAAAGGAGTGTGATAGGATGTAAAGTTGTGTGGTTTTAGGATTGGGACAGAGATTAGAAGGTTGAGAACGTGGTGGGAGTGGAGTGGAGGAGGTGTTTGAAGGAGGTTTGGGACGTCTTTGATAAGTGTAAAGGAGAGGAGGTTGTGCTAAAGGTACAGAAGCTGAAGGTGTTGGAGATTGGACAGGAGTTGTTGAAACAGCTGGATTGGAAGTTGGGTATAAGGAGGTATAGGGATTAGAAGAGGATGAAGTGGGTTCAGTTGGAGTGATGATTTTGTAGGGGAAGGATTGTTCGTGAAACCGGACATGTCGGGCGATATAGACCCGATCAGAGGCTGCATCGTAGCACCAGTAACCGTAATGAGAGGTGCTATAACCAAGAAAAACACACGGTAGAGAACGGAACTCCATTTTTGTGTTTGTTGTATAGGCGAGATGTGAATAACATCGGCAACCAAAGACCTGAAGGAACGAAAAATCGGGTTTGTGGTGGAACACGTGTTCAAAGTCAAGGTTGTAAAAATCGCCCAGCGGTATGTCGACGGTCGACCACCTTGAAGCGATAAATCGGTGTTGGCGGCGATTAATCGGTTTCTCGGCGGGGACCCTAAATTTTAAAGGAATTTATTTTTAAAAAAATAAATAGTAGCCATATTCTAACAAAATAAGTCAAATAACTACAAAATACTAAAAAGTTTAACAAACATGAAAAATAAAAGCATAAGTCCATAATTAGTTTAATAAACTTAAATAAAAACACAAGTTCAATAGTCCATAACTCCATATTAGTTTAACAATTAGTTTAATAAAACTTAAAAGCATAATTAGTTAAATAAACTAAAAAGCAATTGAAATCAATTAACTTGGGAGGTTGCTGTCAATTTAGTATCTTACTAGAAATAAAAAAAAGCAACAACCCTCAGATATGAAGAGTTTCAGCGGAGTCGCACCGTTGCCGGAGTCACACCTTCGCCAGAGTCTAGCCCTTCGCCGGAGAGGAAGCTTTAAGTTGCGTCTGAGTCGCCAAAGAGAAAGGGGGACGGCGATGGTGAAGAAATAATCTTCAAATGGTCCTCCCGTCGTCTTTTAACCCTAGTGTTTTTAAAAGTCGAAGCAAATTTGTTGACCGCCAAGGCCGCCAACACCGCCAAATCACCGATATTGACCGAGATTGACCGGGACCGATTACTTCGACCGATTTGATGATTCGTAGGTCTGCTGGCCGCCGATACCCGCCAAGGCGGCGATATATCGGCCGCCAAGGCCGATTTTTACAACACTGTTCAAAGTTTTTAAGGCACCTTAAGAGCATCTCTAATAGCCTATAAACAAGGATGGCAGTTGTTGAAGAAAAAGTCTCGATGAAACTTGGGAGCATCCCAGGGCCTTTAGATCACACTTCCTGCTTAAAGAGGATCGGAAGAAGTTGGAGGAAAGGGTGATTTTACTCTCAATGTCCACTTTGTAACTGAGTACCTTGTCCTCGGACCTGTGTGATCACTGCGGGTGAAGTGCTGGAGTTGGTGCGAGATGGCATCCGATTTATGAGGTACACGGCTATGTCAAAAGCTAAGTGCAAGAACCGGTATGGAACACGAGATTGAGCAAGAAGAGTAAGGCCAGTTTCGACCACATGGCGGTGACGTCGACAATGATTGATGCCTAGGGATGAGAAAAATTGCGAGATGTTCCAAAATTCAACCCCCCCCCCCCCCCCCCCCCCGCGGTCAATTTGAACGGATTTTAATTTTGTTTGAAATTGTCATCCAACGGTAAGTAGAAATTGTTTGAATGTGTTATAAACATCCGATTTAGCTTTTAATGGAAAAATCCACATAAAACGGGAATAGTGATCAACACACGATAGAAAGTAACAGCGGCCATCAAAAGAGCCAATAGGTGCCGGCCCAGTCGTCACAGAAAAGTAAATCCAAAATGTGCAAACTTTTATAAGTAGAAGATGACAAGTGAAGTTTTGACGACTTGCCTATGGAACAAGAATCACAACTAGAAACAGAACATTTATCTAGTAAAGGTAAGCTATATCTAGAAATCATTGACTTCAACGGTTGCAGATGAGGATGCCACAATCGTTGATGCCAAATGGTAGAGGAAGCACGGGTGACGGAGAAAGCAACTTTGGAGATAGGTTGAATATGCGGAAGGTGGATAGAGTAAAGGCCGCCACTACTTGGACCCGTGAGGAGGGTAGTGTGAGTAGTCTTTCCCTTCACAACAAAAGAGGATGAGTGAAATTCAAAATGGACAATGTTATCAGTACGAAATTTTTGAACAGAAAGAAGATTTTGTTTAATTTCTAGGACATGAAGCACATGTGTAAGAGAAAAGGTTTTGTTTGGAGAGTAAGCACGTGAGGAGCCAATATGAAGAATGGGTAAACCCTTACCGTTGCCAACATGAAGATTGTCATTACCATGATAAGCCTCAGAGTAGTCAAAGCTAGAAAGATCCGGAGTCACATGATAATTAGAACCGGTGTCAGGGAGTAAAGTTGTAGATGTCTTAGAAGTGAGAAAGGTAGTCTGCAAAATTGGAAGATGGCTATTGTCGTGGTAGTATGGTTGTTGGGTCACGGTTAGGACATTCGAAGGGAACATGACCAATATCTCACCAATTACAAGTACAATAAACAGTGTTTAGGTTAGATGCCCAACTAAATCGATTTGGATTACCTCCTCCTTGTTGAAGATTGTTGTAGTTGCCATTGCGATTGTTGAAGGACCAATTGTTACGATCAAGATTATTCACGAAGCGATTGGTAGAATAAGTTTGTACTGGTTGTGAGTGCATAAGTTAAAGTTGTAATCCTAGCTGTTGTGCAAGCCTTTGCACCGCCTGAATGGCTTTAGTTTGTGGTAGAGAATGCCCGGCAGAAGATGGAGGAGCTGCAATGGAGGCTGCTGTGAATACTTGGATGGTGACACGGCTGTGGATGTCTTTTGAATTGTACAATCATGATAAAACTGTTGGAAATTGCCGGGTGCAGAGTGGATTTTAACCTATTGTATTCATCTCTTAGACCAAATATAACAAGCATAACTAGATCCTTTTCTTCTACCGGGTCGCCAATATTGGCTAAAGCATCAGAATATTCCTGAGCTCGGGTAAGATAGGCAGAGGAGGATTCATCCTCCTTCATTGTAATCTTTAACGGCTGTGTTTTAAGCATGTATTCACGCGATAAGGTGTGAGGAGCATAAGCACACTCAAGAGACAGCCATAAATCACGAGATGTATTACCTTGTACATGTTGAAAAGAAGCTTCAAAGACGATAGATAGGATCAGCATGCGAACATGAGCATCATTGGAGTAATGGAGTTCCAGATGGTATAAACGGAATTGTGCCATCAACATAGACAAAGAGGCTGTTTGTAACAAGAAACAGTTGGTTTTCCGGTGGCCATAATTGTTTGGATTTAGAGTAAATCCAAACTTTTGAGAGTTGTGGCAGATGAGAAGGCTATGAGTTACGCCATTGTGGACAATCTTTTCGGCAGGAGTATGAGATGCAGATGGGCGATAAATATCAGAGGGTTTATGTTGGAATTACTCAGCAATAGTTAGATAAACTTGGTAATCACGATTGTAATCTGTGTATTATTGTATATCATTAACCGAGAATTACAAGAGTATATATAATAAACATATTTACACTCTAAACTCTCTAGAGCAATATAATATAAATTAACGTCTAATAATAACATTAGACCTTTAAGACATTTCTATCCGAGTGACACATGTTTCAACACAAGCTAATGTAATTATAGTTATTTAAAGGCTATGGTGACTTGGTGAGATTGAATTCCATATTACAAGTATATACAATTTCTTGAGAGCCATGAGATGCCATAAGTCTATACTATTAGCTTATCTAACAAACATTGACACTCGTCAATGTACCTTGAATTAAGCTATGATATCGACACAGGATCAGCAAGAGAGAAATACCATGAAGCAATCCATGTATGGCAATAACAACAAAATTACAAAAAGGTTGCAAACCATACCACTTGGCGGACCAATGTACAATGTTAGGGTATGCAAGTTCATACCATAAAAGGTTTTATAGCATAAACAAAATGAAACTAGCTTTGTTATTGTAGTAATATAACTAGTTGTTTCATAGTGACAGTGAATACCGTGGACCCCTGAATATCAAGCAATTTTTCTAATGCAAATCCTTGTACGCAAAAATATCACTAGAAATAGAATGAAAAACGAGTAGTTGAACTCATGAGCGTAAAAAAGTTTATAATAATTGGAAAAAATATAATAATATAAAGCTAAAAATATTGGCACTTCATTTGTCGCTACTTCTTCCGAGGTTTGTCGGTAAGCGGTCTCTTTACTCGTGCGTAGGGGTATGACCGTCTACATTTTACCTCCCCCATAACCCGCTTTGACAGGATTGGGTAGTGTTGTTTTTGGCAATGAGTGACAGGAATGGATTTGCAAATACCATTGGTGTCTAACAAGAACTATATAAGAGGATGTTTGGGCGAGAATGTGAACTACTAGACTTCAAGATATAAATCAAAACGCCTCCGGTAGGTCCTGCCAACTACAAAGCCACAAAAACTAACGACCACCCACTAACTACATACATGCTACATAAAACAGAGAGGATTGATGAGGATGTGACTCACCATATTAGTGTTGTTTGGGTTAAGTGGAGAGCGTCCACGGAAGTATTATGTGATAGGAAATTCCCTTTGAAGTTGAAAGGAAAGTTCTATAGAGTAGCGGTTACCAGCTTTGCTTTATGAGACGGAGTGTTGACCGATGAAGAAAGCGCGGGATATAAGGATGGATATGACATGATCCCAAACGAAGCTTTTAGGGTTGAGTTAGGAGTTGTGCCTACCACAGAAAAGTTGAGAGAAAGAAGATTGCATTGGTTTGGTCACGTTAACAGAAGACATTGCATAGAGCCTGTTAGGAGAACAAAGTCGGTTGAAGACGGTGGAAAGACAAGTTGAGGATCGACATGGAGGATTTACAGCTCTAAGAAGACAAGAACTCGGATAGGAACTATTAGGAAGACTTAGAGAACTAGGATTAGGGAGGCCATGTGTCTTTCTTTTGCCTTGGGATAGGAAGATAGTCTGGGTGAGTTGTTTATTTTGCTCCACACACACTCTCCCACTCACACACACACACAAACTCACACTCGCTCTTCTATTGATTGTTAGATATTAGAGTTTATATTTTTAATCAAATCTTTTCCCGCCTTAAATTATGTTACTATCAATACTTTACCTAAACTAGAAGAATTATTAAATAGTTATATTTACGCATTTATATACAATATATAACTCATTTGTTTATATTAAATATAGTACATGCACCATCCTCACAAATAATCATATCAAGATAAAAAAAAAAAAAAAAACTAGAATAGTTTGGGCATGATCATACCGTCTAATTCCTAGCCTTACAATATGATAGCAACAACATATTCAACACATTATTAGGGAATTCCGTTAACACAAGAAAGAAATTAAGAAAAAAGTGAAAGGTTTCGAAACAAAGTCTGGATACATCTCTACTCTCTAGTAGTTCATTACTAGTGCTTTCGTCCAAAATAAACTGATCCACTATAAACATAGAGACTAAGGACACGTTCACTTCCAGAAAAATCATTCATTTTTCCAAAAAAAAACTAAAAACTAGAAAACCTATTCACTTGCACATTTTTCCAAGAAAACAAAAAAGTCCATCACTTTCCCACATTTTTCCATTGTTTCAGTATTTTCCAAACTCCACCACTTTTCCAAACAACTTTTCTAAGAAAACATCTAAACCAAACATGTTTTCCATTTTTCCCTAAAAAATGAAAATTCCACCCCTTCATCTGGGCATGTTTTCCATTTTTCTTATTAAAATCGAAAACTCCACCATCTTTCATAGAAAAATAGAAAATAAAAAAACAGAAAAAAATTTCCCTCTAAATGCAGCCTAAAAAGTTTATCTGATATTTTTAGTAGCACGATATGTTTATGCCAAACAATGGCAATATAGCCACATGTTAGTTAACATAAAAGTTAATTAGCAATGTCTTTATTTTACCAACTTCATAAAACAAGAAAAGATACTGACCTGCATACCACCTACTAATGTCACATTGTCACTTCCCTAGTGAACTTAGTTGATATTTAACTGTTTGCTCAAATTAAAAAACTTTTCCTCAGGAAATTTTTTTTAGCTGAATAGGTGAGGATTAAAACCTGAAAAACTTCGTGCAAGGCTTTGATTTGCTTCCCAGCGACTGCAATTCTGTTGCAATACATTAGGTGTTTTCTATTGGTTAGACTTCTTTTGCAATCTTTCATTCTACATACTAACATAGAAGAGGAAAGAGACAAGGGGAATACTCATTGACTAATTTTCTGATAATTTTACAAGCGATAGTCTATTGTACGTTTTTCTTGCCATCTCAAAACCAAGAACTTTATAATTGTTGAACTGCAAATCGAGTTTATTTTCGTTATCATATCACTGGAAGTGTCATATTTAGTACAAATTTGAGGTGTGACAATACTTCTGCTCACACACAAATAACATGCACTAAGAGGGAGCGGTGTGGTAGCGTGATAGGGCAGGTGATGGGTCGTTCGTGCCATTATCGCAACAGCGGGCGTCATCAGGCCAGTGTTACTCCCATCACGGTGGTTTTTCATTTTTGTGTAGAGTTTATGCTAAAAGGAGTATCTTGTTCTGATTAAGTACTGATTCAGTGCGATTGGCGTGACGATGGCCTAAGCTAGCAATACACAGATATGCAACCAAAGACTGAATATTTAGATGTACCTACGATTATCAATAATGCAAATTCATAGTAGGCGATGCCCTAATTCTCAAAAGCAAACTGGGTTTAATAAATTATACAAGAAAATCGAAAAATACTCCGCGCATACGAAGAGATATAACCACAAAAGGCATAAATTGAACAATAGCAATACTGATTGCAAATTAAAGGGGCTCGGATACAAACTTTACTGAGACATGTATCTGAACATGTAAGAACGCGATTAAACCTTGAAAAAGAAAAAGAAAAAAAACTAACCTGGCTTGAATTTCTTGGCGCTACCATTAGCTTTAGCTTCATGTTTCGGTCTTTTACGAGTATCCATAGCCAAATTCACAAGTAGGATAAGTTAATAACGCTATGTCGCTATATATATAATAACAAATACGATCGTCAATCGGTCGATTCTCAAAGGCCAAAACCCCTAGGAGAGGGTTTTTGTGGTAGCCAAGCCAAGCCAAGCCAAGAGAGTTGGGAGATAAATGACGGTAGTTTATTTATATGCCGGAATTTAAATAACAACTTTCTCATTTTAAACCTTTGTTTGGATTCCGCGTACGTCAGATTGTCACCTCCGCCTAAGGGTGTAAATGAGCAGCTCGCGAGCAATTCAAGTGAAGTTGCGAGAGTACGATTAACCTCTGAATTTGAAATCACTGTTTATATATCCGGTATTGGCTATAATTCACAAAAACATTCTGTAGTCTTAGTAAGAGGGGGGAGGGTTAAGGATTTACCCGGTGTGAGATATCACATTGTTCGAGGAACCCTAGATGTTGTCGGAGTAAAGGATCGTCAACAAGGGCGTTCTAGTGCATTGTAGATTCTTATCCAAGACTTGTATCATTTGATGCTGCCATGTGAATCGCTAGAAACATGTGAAGTGTATGGCTAACCCAATAACGAAAGTTTCGTAAGGGGACTGGAGCAGGCTACCATGAGACAAAAGATCTTCTTTCTAAAGAGATTCGATTCGGAACTATTATATGTCCAATGTTCAGTATTGAAAAATTTTCATAGGTTTTCCCTGACTTTGTCCGTGTCAACAAACAATTCGAAATACCTCGACTTTTTAGAACAGGTCCGAGTCAAATAGCAATGATTTGAAGCACTTCTTTTTACACTATTTCGGAAACCCAAGGACTCAATCGTATGGATATGTAAAATACAGGATTTCCAATCCTAGCAGGAAAAGAAGGGAAACGGATAATTCTGCGGAAAGTCGTATGTACGGCTTGGAATGAGATCTTTCATATCTTTCGTGATCCACCCTACAATATGGGGTAAAAAAGCCAAAATAAGTGATTTTAGCCCTTATAAAAAGAAAATTGGTTCTTGAACCCCTTTCACACCCATGTCACGTCGAGGTTGTTAAAAGTTCGATTTAAGCCGAGTTTAAACGAGCTCGAGCCGAGCTTGAACATAACTTGGGGCTCGTTTAATAAACGAGCTTGGTCTCAAGCTTTATAAATTAGTTCTATTAGGCTTGCGAGCCTAAACGAGCTTTTATATAAATACATTTTAGTTGTTATATAATTAAAAACAAACATATATTTCATTTCTAATTTTCTATCCTTGAAAAATAAATTCTCAAACACCCCCAATGTGAGTACGGGACCTTCCGTTTTCAATTTAACAAATTTCCATTCTCCAACATTCAAATTAGCTAATTACCACCGAGTCTAGAAGATGAAACGGTGAAACACTAAAACCTTTTTACTTCATTGTCAATTTGCAGAGAACTAAAAATCTAAAAACTAAACAATTCTACTTTGTCGCTGCAAATCACAAACTTTTCATTACTACATAGTCACTACCTTCTCTGTAAGTAATATTTATTTCATTCTCATTTTTTCATTCTTAACAGTGAAATTTTTCCAATTGCTCGACGTTTTGGTATTTTGGCATGTGAAAGAAATGAATGGGCTACACTTTTGCAGTTTTAGTATTTACTGCATGTACAATTTGGTCTTGTATTTTTGGGTCTACGCTTTTGATGGTGTGCATAAATGGCCTAATATGGATTTGGATTATTACTTGATTTATCTAAAAGGTATATCTCCTTGTGAAAGATGTAAAGTTAAATGTAAAATTTTGATAGTTTATTGATGCTTGCAAGTTAGTTTTACAAGATTATTAACGAGCTCAAGCTTTAGTGATTAACGAGTCGAGCTTTAGCTAATTTAGGATCGTTAGACAAACGAGCTAAATACGAGCCAATCTCGAGCCTCCTACAATACCTAACGAAGCGAGCTCGAGTTAAGAAAATGAGGCTCGAATGAGCTCGAGCTCGAGTTTGAGCTTTATAAAATTAAAACGAGCAGAGCTCGAGTTTAGTGATATTTGTGCTCGGCTCGGCTCGTTTACACCCCTACCTCCGCCTCTCCACAAAAATATGTTGGTTGCAAATTCTTCACACGGACACACGAACAAGAATGGGTTTTGATCCTGACACATGTGCATTCATTCCCATTCTTCTCTTTGTCACATTGGTATCACATCAATTTTTTCTTTCATTTTCTTTCATCCCATTAACCTTCACATTCACCCTCCACAACTATTTTCTATTTATTTATTTAAAAAAAATAATTGAAATTAGAGAAAGAAAAGAGAGGAAAGTCAGCGTGACCAACAACCATCTAAACCCTACTTTGAAATTAAGGGGGTGAGGGTGATGGTGTACACCACTCTCATGCACCAACCAGCTCTCTACCAGCTGGCTGGATGTGCATGGTTTGAGAAGGGTTGTGCCTAGGTTTTCCAAGTTTTGATTGTACCAAGGATTTATTTTTGGGTTTACTTCTTCAAAATATATTAAACTATACTTCAAATGTTAATGTGTGTATTAATCTTTCAAAAATATTATTATGTGTATTAAACTTTTAAAAAATGTGTTATTGTATGTATTAAATTTCCTATTGTATGTACTAAACTTATACTTTTTTTATTTTTTTCATGTAATAAAAATAATTATAACGACAAATTAAAAGTTCAATACACATAATAACATTTTTAGGTGAATATACAAATTAACATTTGAGATATAATTTAATACATTTTAGAGAAGTAAACCATTTACTTTTTACATTATTTTTTTAATGTTAGTTTCTTACGAATTTATAGTTTTATTGTCATAAATAATTATGATAACTATGTAAATAAGATGCATACTATGTTTAGTCTAAATTCTAAAACTATATACTTATCTTCCAAATATTAGAATTTATATTAGTATAAATACCATATCAATGTCCGAGATGAGATGCACATCTTTTATACACTTTACAAATTATATGAATTTTCACTCTCGTTCTTCTTCTCTCTAATGTTGTTAAGCTCTATTAAAAAAAAATTACTTATTCGTTCTTTCATTTTTTTGTTTAAGTGCTTAATTACACTTTCAACTTAAATCTAATTTTCTTTGAAAAGGTTTTCAACAAAATCCTACAATTAAGAGTTCAACAATAACCAATAAATTAAAGACACGATATCTCAAAAGTCAATTAGATAATTAAAAATGAAATGAAGGTCGCAAAAAATGAAAGATAAATGGTGGACGGTCTAGATAGAAGCTCCGTCTCTAGAGTATTTGCTTTCAAAAACCAAAGTCGTACAACACCGTCTTGAGAGGTAATTTTATAACACAGGCACAAATCTTCTCACGACTCATCAGTTCTTCATTCATATTGCTCTCTCTACCTTCAAAGTCCCTTTACTTTGTTATATACAATATAACAATTAGCACAGTTTTCAGGCAATATCTCAAGAGATTTTTATGGGTAGATTTGTAATTTTATTAACAAAATCACCAGAAGTTGAATAACCATGAGATTTCTAATTATCATGAGATATTAAGGCTTTGTATGTTTTTTTAAATAAGGTCTTATTTTAAAGAAACGTCCGCAGACGTTTCTAATAAACTTGTTTGTTTTTTTATAGAAACGTCTGCGCGTCCGCAGACGTTTCTAATAAGGTTGTTTGTTTTTTCACAGACATAAGACCTTATTCTGTCTTATTTTTGCTTATTTTGAGAAGCTAAAATCTATAGCTTTTTTTCGCAAACCTTCTCAATCTTAAGACCTTCTAAACCACATCTTCTCTCGAAAACATGAAATAAGACATAAGACATTTATGTCTTCGAAAACTAACAACACCTAAGTGTTGGTAGTGTGAAATAGATTCCATTATTCCAAGAGTCTCTACTTCTCCCTTGTCTTTTCTTTTTCTTCGTTGCTTGAATGTGTTTCTTATTTTTTCTAGACCACTTTCTTTTGTGTCTCAGTAGGGGGAGGGGGTTCGTACCCATAATATATAAATGAAGTAAAAAATTTTGATTGTTTTGTAAGATAAATAAATAATGAAAGTTCGTTTAAAGACAAGAACTTACTTGTTTAAATAACACGAATTCAATCGTTTTGTCATTAATTAACTTGTTTGTAACAAAATATTAACTAAAACAATATTTCGGACAATAAAAATAAAATAATAACGATTTAATTCGATGACGTTAACTCATGATTGGTAATTCAATAATTTAGTAACAAAAATTTTGTTCACTAAAAACTTTTGACTCGCGATTGTAATAACAAAATATTCTTTATTATATTAAGTTTTATAATTCAATATTATAAACTAGATAGAGAAATAGATTACTCACATTTCTTCTAGTTTTTAGATTATTTGATTGTTTGGTTTTAATATAATCAAAAACAACATTTATATTCAAATTAAAACGATGCAAATGCAGAATTGCAAAACAGAGAATAAAATATCAATCGACGTATTGATACCGGAGTAAAATATCATGAAAAACATCTCGAGAAGAAGGAAATAAAATAAAAAAAACCCTCAAAGGCACTTCAGCCTTCAAAGCCTTCCTTGTTTATTTTATAAAATTGAAAACATTTATTATTCAATAAGATAAGATACTATTATAATAAATTTGAACTTAAAGCTTACGCCAATTTTAACCATAACAATTGTTTGTTTTAAAAGTAAATATAATAATTTATTTTTAAAAAGTAGTTTTGGAAGATATATTTTAAAATAATTAATATAAGTAATTAATAAGGATTAATTTACATTATAAATTGTTGTAGTTTACATTTTACAAGATTTTTATTTAGAGATATAACATAAACAATTACTTACATAAATATTTTCTTAAAAGTTATATAAATATTAACTTCATATATTCCGTAAAAAAAATATTTCTACATTAGTGAGCTAAGATATTAATATATTAATTTTTCAATCAAGACACACGAAGAAAAAGAAAAAACTCGTTTTCTTCAAATCTTCGATCACAGTATCTACTATAGCATGTCGGTTCAAATCTTCATTTCACAAACTTAAGCCCACAAATCCGAGAAAATGGTTGTGTCATGGCTTTGTTTGTACTAGGCTTTGCTACTTGGTTTTAAAAGTTTTGAAATACCTATATTTTAATATGTGACACAAGAGACCGGTTACGCAAGTTTTTGTTAAAGGTAGCACTTGCATTTAAAAAGATTAACAAATTTATCACTGTTTCGAAAATTTTAAGGGATTTTCCGAGCTACTTTGTGTTACATGATAGGACCAACACCGAATTTCATAGTGTAACTTGGTAATATGTTTGATGGTGCAAAGTGTATGTTCATATAAGTCATGATGAATGGTTAGACTAAATAGGCAAGTCAAGGGGTTGCACCTTTACCTGATGCTAAGACAGTGCCACTGGGATAGGTCGAGTTAGTGGGCAATTATGCGGGAGGCATTGCGGGGCTTGGAGGAGCGTCCCAAATCCTTAACTGAAAATTATACGTGGACGTTGAGGGTTGATGTTGAAAGCAAGAATGTTCAACACACTAACATTGATTTTTTTTTTTTTTGCACGCTCTAAGTATTCAGCATATGATCGTACATTTGATTTTTGCATAACCGGCACATAATTACTTGCCAACATAACAATTGAACGTTAGTTATAATTGATTTTGCCTGTTATTGACATCAAAACAATTGTTTAGCTTTCTATATGTAAAGTACAAACTTGAAATTACACGCTCTCTTGTCCAAGTGAATATCATCCAATTATCTCTAATTTGATTTTCTTGTAACTCATCAATAAGGTAGAAATACATTTCAAAGAAAGCACATTTTTACATAATCGATTGATTATCCAAGTCGTTGATTCTCTGTATCCCCCTCACATAGTGTTTTTCAACAGGCTGTGTCGTATACATATTGACCCTCTATCTCGTTTAATAAACGTATCATAATTAGATTACAATGTAAATATTATTAGAATTAAATTAAATGATATTAAAGTTTAGCATAAATATACTCAACCCAATTGTAATAAACGCTAATCTTATTTATCTGTAATAAATAGGTAATTCAAATCAATAATCCGTACGTAATCCAATATGTATACAATCCAGCTATAGCCTATTTGCCTCACCAACTAGTTTGCAACTCACTTATCCCGCCAATATACTTAGAATGAAAGGGTTAAGCAGATTGTGTCTTGATTAGAGTAGGGTTCTCAACATGAATAATTAAACGGGTCGCATTCAGATTTGTGATGCTGAGTTACTAACCTATCAACCCAAATACGACGCGAATAGCCTCTCTATTTTTTTTAACAAATGCAATAAAAATCGTCCATGTTGTATGCTTATTTTATAAATCTAAATGTTAAATACTACTTTGACTTTGATTCTTCTAATTTATTGAATTCTAAACGTTTTCACACTAAACTAATTTGTATATGTACGACTATAAGTTTTAATATAAATGAATATTTGCTTATTTTCAGAGCAAATAAACAATTTGAAATAAAGAAACAATAAACCTCTTAATTCTTTAATGAGAAATGATATATCCTCCTATTATTTTCTCCTACTTATCCTTATACTCACAAGATTAACACAAGTGTCAAAATCAATTAAAGATGTGAGGAAAGAGAATTAGGTGCCGTTTGGTTCGCAGAATGTTTCTGAGGGAATTGGAATCTGTGAAGGAATTGGAATTTGAATCTGTGATCTGTTTGGTTGGCAGGAAATGGAATTGGAATTTGATTTCAGTAATGTAAAATGACAGAATTGTCTTTCTTATTCTTTTACTTATTTTTAGTTTGTTTTATAACTTTTATATAAAAATATATTATATAAATTATAAAAATATTAAAATTCTATTTTATTGATTGAACATTCATATCAATAAATTATGAAAATCACGCTAATAAACATCATAAATTAATATTATTACAATACACATCTGCATAAATTCAAGTATCATCGGTCTTAAATCATCTGTTTCACATAGTAAGTCAAAAAGATTCAACATTGTGGAGGAAGATTGCGATGGAGGAAGACGGCGACGGAGGAAGGTTGCGACGGAGGAAGACGGCGACGGAGGAAGGTTGCGACGGAGGCGACGGCGGAGGAAGGCTGCGACGGAGGATCTGGAGGCGGCGAAGGAGGAAGGCTGCAACGGAGGGTCTGGAAGCGACGAAAGAGGAAGGTTGCGACAGAGGGTCCAGAGGCGACGGCGATGGAGGAAGGCTGCGGCGGAGGGTCTAGAGGCGACGACGATGGAGGAAGGCTGCGGCGGAGGATTAGGAGGTAGCGACGAAGGAAGGCTGCGGCGGAGGGTTAGGAGGTAGCGACGAAGGAAGGCTGCGGCAGAGGGTCCGGAGGCTGCGACGGAGGAAGGCGGCGGGGGAGGGTCTAGAGACGGAGGCTGCGACGGAGGAAGACGGCGGGGGAGGGTCTAGAGACGGAGGCGGAGGCAAAAGCGTCGGTGTGTGGAGGGTAGAGTCAACTCACGTGTTATGTCTATGGATTTAGATAGATTTATTAGGGCTATAGAAATGTTTAAAGATAACAAGGTAATATTCCACATTCCCTCATTCAAAGTATTTTAAAATCCCTCCATCTAGTGATGGAATTCACTTTCCCTCATTTGATGGATTCCAATTCCTTCAGATTCCCTCATTAAAGTGAACCAAACACATGAATCCTTAGGAATTGGATTCCAATTCCTACAGAATCCCAAGGATTCCTGCCAGCCAAACGCTACCTTAGTGGATTCTACGTGTCATCTTTTGGTGAGTAGAAGGATGAAGTAGAAAGAAATAGTAGGATAATATATCATTTTTATTCTTTAATAATACATGCGAAAGCGCGAGACTGAGTATACATAATGACTAACCATGATTAAAGAGGAGTAAAAACATGATTGTTGAATTAAACCCTGTGGTTCAGGCCCATTCACAGCTGGGCATTTTCACAAACACTTTGCAGGCAATATGTTACAAGGATCAAGTAAGACCTCCTTTTTGTAGATCGATCCAGTTGAAGGTTATCTCTGAATTCCGATTCTCCAGGTCACTTTCTGACCCAAATTCTATCACTGTAGCTGTTCTTTCTTGACATTCTGTTTCTGTTCACTGATTATATATATATTTTTTTAACTGGATCCAACATTGTCGGACAAACACCCAATAAGGGTTCTGAATTCAGTATAGCCAATGCAATGAAATCAAATCGGAAAAGCTAAATATGAAGTTAGTAACTTCGAAAAAAATTCGTTTGCGAACTTACTCAAAATTTTAAAATCCTAATAAGCTAATAAGCTGAAAAATAAGTTAATCCAAACACCTGAAAATGTTGACTGTTACACATTTCGGATATGGATGGTCAACTCAGTTTGACTTACAAGTATGGCTTGCAATGACTAACCTTTTGCAATGTAGAAAACAAAGAAACAAACACTTTTTTTTTATTTTCTCTTACAGAGAAGTGGTTACTTGAAGCAGTTTCTTATGCCGCCTAATGGTATTATCCCAAGCATATTTCATTCTTGTTGAATATTACCAAGATGCCTAAATTCGACAACTACGAGTATAAATGTTTGTGGACATTATTTCTCTAATTTTAATCGAAACTACTAAATCTGCTAGCTTAAGTGTTCTGAATTTGTATGTTTTGGTAAGCCTCTCTTTATCTTACTTTGTACATTACTGATACATGAACTCTGTGTTTTACGGGGGTAAATGCGCTATTGTTTTCTAAGAGTGTTCAGAATTTGGGTCTAAACCGTTTTAACCAAAATTTGAATCGTTTTGTAACCGAATAACAAGTTTTAAGCGGTTCCAGTTTGGTTGGTTTTGGCCCCAAAAGAAAACCTCGAACCGAATAACAAATTTTAAGCAGTTCTGGTTTGGTTGGTTTTGGCCCCAAAAGAAAACCTCGAATAAACGAACCATTTAAACCTAAAAAACCGAAAACCGAACCATTGAATACCCTAATTTTTTCTTGAATTTTTTAATAATTAGTTTTGTTTGAAGATAGAGTCATCAAGACCGCAAGGAAATATAATGAATCACATATGGGATTAGTTGTTTAGATATGAAAATAGAAATGTAATTGCATTTATTTATATAATTTCGTTGACTGATACAGTGGTTTGTTAATACAAAACGATTTTATATCAAAGGATAGTAACATGACGGATGGAGTATTCTTATTATTTCTGTTTTTTTTTTAATTCCAACCTGGTCATACACTATAATAACAAACCACTGTATCCAATCAAAAAATGACAAAAATAAATAAATAAAAAATTCTAGCTTTTTGAACAACTTGTGTGACTAATATTCTTCATCTCCTTATAGAAGGTCTAACATACTTAGGAATATCGTGAAGAGAAATCAAAGGGCAGCAGCAACTATGATGAACGAGAAGCAATCCACGGAAAGGTAAGGTTTTAGTAACATCATCAAACTGTTTTCGAAAAACATTTTGCTAATTTTTTTGATGTTTTTAGGTATGCAGTTGTGACTGGAGCAAACAAGGGTATTGGTTTTGAAACAGTTAAGCAGCTGGCTGCTTCAGGCGTGACAGTGTTATTGACAGCCAGAAATGAGAAGAGGGGTACAGAGGCCATGTTGTCGCTCCATGGACTTGGTTTATCAAATGTACTATTCCATCAGCTTGATGTACAAGATCCTCAAAGCATACAATCTTTGGCCAATTTCATACAAACCCAGTTCGGAAAGCTTGATATCTTGGTAAAGCTAACACCTTTTATGAGTTCTATTAGGAATCTTAATGAAAGAATTTGACTCTTTTTAAACCTTTTAATTATTGTTTTATATAAACTACGAAAGGTGAATAATGCTGGAGCTTCTGGAGTTATAGTTGATGAAGATGGTCTAAGGGCTCTAAATATAGACCCAGCATCTTGGGTAAGCAAAGCCATATATGTATTATTATGTTCATATATAACATGATAAAGTTCAATTTCGCTTATAGCTCTCAGGCAAGGCCACAAATATAGTCCAAGGGGTGATGAAAACAACTAATGAAAAGGCAAAAGAATGCCTTGACACAAACTACTATGGTGTCAAGAACGTAACACGAGCACTCCTTCCACTCCTACAATGTTCGACTTCTGGTGCTAGGATTGTGAACGTCTCTTCCCTTCGAGGTGAACTATGGGTAAGTCTATTTGTAATAACGCAATTTTGATCGTTCCCCATGGTATACGTATAATTTCATCTTGTATTGTATAATTCTTATGTAGAGGATTCCGAATGAAAAAATAAGAAAGGAACTTGGGGATCTAGAGTCTTTAACCGAAGAAAAGATTGATGGGTTTGTTGAGAAGTTTTTGAATGATTTGAGGAACGATGAACTTGAAGTCAACGAGTGGTCAAAGATGTTACCGGCTTATAGTGTGTCCAAGGTCATGCTGAACGCTTACACCAGAGTTCTGGCAAAGAAGTACCCGGATATGTGCATAAACTGTGTTCATCCTGGATATGTTGACACTGATTTGAATTGGCACACGGGTACAATGACATTAGAAGAGGGAGCACAAGGCTCAGTTATGTTGGCTCTTTTACCTCAAGGAGGTCCTTCGGGTTGCTATTTTGATCGCACACAAGTTGCCGAGTTTTGATCAAGAGAGCCTCAGGAGGAAGTCAGTTGTTGAAACTTGAAGTTAGGGGTCTTTTGGATTTAGCAATCCATAAATTTACAATAATGCTCTGTTGGACTTGTATTTTTATCTGGTAACCATCCAGTTTATTGTCGGTTCCGATTTTATCTAGACCAAGGTTTGTCATACCACTTATTACCACACCTTCAGGAAATGCATAAAACGACACCGCTTGATCTATGAAACGCAGAGTGGTAGATGTTTTTCTAGAAGCACCAAATAAGATTATTTTTTTCACGTTATTATCTTTTAGAGCATCCCAACATAATAGGTAATAATGAATTCGAACATTATCCACGCAATGAATAAGGTAATGAAATAACCAAGCATATTATTATCAATAAATAGTTTAACACACAATATAAAGGCTTTAGTCCATGTGCAGTTTCTTAAGATTTCAGAAACAAACAAAAAAAGCATTTACACACACACACACACACACACACACACAGAGAGAGAGAGATCCATTTCAACAAATAATGGAGAGTGATTGAGGGTCTGAAATGCTCAAAAAGTAACTGGAATGACAAATATTATTATGTGCTTCCAATTCCTATTGTAGACATAGAAAGCTAGCTAGCATGACAATGAGACCTACAACAATGACAGTTTTACGTGATGTTAGTATGTGCAAATTCTACTTCTACAGTACCATCCTTCTGTCTATACACGAGAAGAGATGTCTCCAACAAACAAAATCCCGCACCGAACCTAAAACTCTAATTTCTGAATACCTTTTCTTTTTTCTTTTTTTTTAAGTTAGAAGAGAGCTTTACAGGTTGAAAAGGGGGTTTCATTCAGCTGCACTACAAGCATATATAGAACTAGATGATATCCACATATTCCTCTGGCTGATTCTCAGTTCCTGCTGTTCTCACCATTCCTGTTCCATCTACTGATCTTCCATACTGTAGAATGCTCCTGGGTCCATCCATTGCTTGCCCATGCATGAATCGTTCTTCTCCACCTGATTTAATACAAAAAACCCAACATGTAATTCACAGAATCATCTATTTTCGCTTCATTCTAACCAACCTTACGAATTAATCAAGGACTTACTAGTAGTGATACGGTTGAATCTTACCATTGTTTATGACTAAAAGCAATATATCTTTGTGCGTGTATGCGTGTGTGGAGAGAGAGAGGGGGGGGGAGAGAGAGAGAGAGAGTGAGAGACTACTGATGTTGAGAAACATTAGCACATTAGGTACAGGACCACAATGTCCAACAAATAGTATAAATCACAGGCCATCAAATCCTTTCAGAAAAGGTTACTCCTAACCCCAAGCCATTAAAACTAAATCACGTTCTTCTCCTGTTCTCCATTCTTTTTAATAACAAATATTTCACACTTCTTTAGCACAGCAAACTATATCTTACAAAAATTGACACCTGACAACCGAATGCTGATGGAGTATGTAAGATTGAGGATTCAAGTCCCACTTTAATAAAAGCCTGGTACTTAAGCTATGTGTGAGACTCTGAGATTACTGTAAAAAAAACTAAAAGAAAATGAAACACCAATGGCACAGATCTGAAAAAAATCACTTGACTATCTATTGTTCTTAGTTTATACCAATTATACTAGTGTGCATGGGTGTTATCAATATACACACCAAACTGAAAGTATTTCACACATTTTCAGCAATGTGAATGGCCCACCACCAGCAAGTGTTTCTATCACACACCCAACCCATATCCTCAAACTAAAGCCTAAGCAACATGCCCTCGTCCCAAAAGAAGGTCAAGCTCATCATTGGCACATAATGCCTTTGGTCTTATCATATGTTAAGTTCTTCATGTCCAACTTGAAAAGAGTCATAAAAGCCTCTAAATATCTACATATGCATCAAAAAAGTAATATATATATATATATATATATAAAGCCATGAAGTCAACAAGATCATTACCACTATCACTGTCAGATGCATCAGCAAGCTTTGCAATGACATCAATCAGTGCTCGTTCATGTTCCTAAATCACCCACCAAACAAAAAAATTATGAACTATGTAATAAAAATAGTGGAGAATAAAGTTAGATCAATTTATTGCTTGGTTTACATGTAATACCTTGAGCATTTTCTTTGCCTTTTCTATTTCAAGCAGATCAGGATGAGTAGCATCAAACACCTTTTCCACCTGACAAGATCAAAGGTTACTAATTGTTTTGTGTACAAGTGGAACAGTGGCAGAGAAAAAGTATATATACAACATAATTCAAGATGAAGATTAGAAATACCTCCTTAATAAGAGTGTCAGTGTGAAGTATCTCTATTTCATCTGAAGATTTGACATCACCATTCTGCAAGGGTGGGTGTACCTTTCGTGATTGTTCCTTTGGGTTCCCTCTACCCCTTCCAACTCCATGGCTAACTTCACTGTTAAATCCACCATGACTAACAACTTGGTGGTATCTTGGGTCCTCCCCAATCCATTGGATATCCTCAGGAGGGATCTGATATGGAGAATTATGATTTTTCCACATTAAATATCATCAAAATAGGGCATTCAGGATTTCTATTGACCAACTGAATGGTAGGTTAATGAAAGTCTCTATAAAATCTAATATGCTTTGAATCACTAGTTATTCCATCTCATGGTCGGACAAATACTTTCAAACCATACATTTAAAAAGAATACATTTGGTGAAAAAACTGAACATAGTTCCAAATTGAGATTCATAGATAGCCATAGGTGATTGTGTCTCAAATTGGTTGGTCCATCATATGATTTCCATGATTAACCATTAACATTTTTAAGGTTTAAATACTAATTCATTACCACAAGCTTACACTAGCTTGAAGATAAGATATAAACCATTATACAAGTAACCACAAAGAAGTAAGCAACATTGAAGACTTTAGATGATGATTTACCTCCTTGAGACTAACCCACTCAAAGCTTTCCTGTGGTGTATTCTTATTATAAAGCAAAGCATGCCGTCCCTACCAAAAACTGAATTAATTAACAATGACGGAAGCTAAATTTGCATGAAGTGAGTATGTAAAATCTGTACTTCTAAGAATAGTTATCTCAACCAAAAAAGATAAATGGATTATTTTCTTTACATATTTCAAATACAAGCCCACATAAATGAATGTCTGCAACTGAGATGGAAATAAAATTTCTTCCACTCAACATAGTTATGAATAACATAAGTTCGTTCCCTAGACCCTAATCATGGCAATATAATTATATAAATAACAAGGTATACTAGATTTTAATATCTGAAATCAAAGAGAAGAAATTAAGTTAAAAGCACCAAAACAAGACAGACCTTCAATGGATGTCGATTTAGAGAAAAACCTGGGCTGATTCACAGAAAATTTAAAAGTACATGAAAAGCTAGCACTCTCATGGATATTTTAAACCACATATCATACCAAACCTCATGCCCTTCCTGCATTCCTCAAAAATACTAAGATAGGCACGCATTTTAAAGGATTAAATAAGCTTATATTGATAAATATGTATGTTTCCCTTCTCTGCTATACTTCAAGATGTTCCAATTGATCAATTATTCACAAGTTCATTATAGAACAATGCCTAAGCACTAGGTTGGACACAATGAAATCACAGAGAAGGAATGGAGTTGAAATCCAAATTAAAAAAATCAATAATAGTAGTCCGTAGAGGATTTTCAAGGTTCATATTTTTTGCAAAATTTCACAATCAGCGCTCATCGTATATGCAACAAGTACCTCTAGCAGTGAAGGTATTTATTAAGAGATACAAGTGCATTGGAAAACCGTTATACATTAATAGGGAAGTCAAAATTCACATGGATGGATGGTTACACCAGATTCGATTAAAAAAGAAGAGAGCTTTCAGCATTTCAACAACTCAGTAAAGAAAAGTTGAAGTTATTGGACAATACAGCAGTAGATTCACTTGCATCAGTTTATAGAGGTAATATTAAGTCCATAAAACAATCACTGAAAAATTGAAGATAATATAGAACTTATTAGGAAGATATAACAAGAAATCTGCAAAATAAGTCCATGTTGGCCAAAACATATATTTTCACATTGTGTGCATCTACTATAGCCTTCCCTCCCAAAGAACAACCTTTCACTTTCAGAACCACCCAAAAAAAGCGTCAATAATTTAAAACATACCTGTACAGGGTTGTAGTCAACTATGACAGCCTCATAGAAGTTATTGTCATCAGGCCATCTTGTTCTTAGTTTCCTCCCAATTAAATGATCCCTTGCACCCGCACCCGCACCCACATCAGTTTCTTCATTTGCCAAAGCAACAGTTGAAGAGCCATGATTTGAAAGCATTCCCCTTGGAGTTCGCCCCATTAAGGGGTACCTTGGGGACTTCATTGACATTCAAGATCACCCATCAATCAAGTTTACAAAACCAATACTTAGGTACTAATATCACACATTCAAATCTGAATTCTTAAAATGGAACTCACTGGTTTAGGGGTCTGGATTCCACCTCCCAAGCCAGGAAAAGACTGAGTGGGTAAAGACAGGGGCATGGATGTCTTTTGCCTCTTCCTAGATGCTGAAACAGTTGGACTCAGTGATATCGGGTCATGGATAGATTGCGGAATGTTGAGCATTGCATTCCTGGTCCCCCCTGAGGTCCTCCACTCCCTGATCCTTATAATGATGTCATCAGTATTTACCTTGGAGAGTAGTTCTCGATGCTCATCATCAGAAACTCTCAACTCTTTCCTAAGTTCTGTTATTAATCCCTCCTTCTCCTGATGTATATGACAAAGCATTTAAGATATTACTTCGCAGAAAACAGATAATATCCAGGATAAAGATTTGTCAAAAAAAGGTGTAAATCATACCCATGAAAGGGCATCAGACTGCGCTTTGAAAGCTCGTAGCACTGAACTATAAGCTACTTGCTCAAGATAATGAATCTGGGACTCCATCTCATGTTGCATCATTTTTTACTGATCCACAAACCCTATATAACTGTGTTGATGGAAGTTTAATTTAGTAAATAAAATAATCGTAAATGGTAGTACTAAAAGTTCAATAAACAGAGCTCTATGCCCCTGATTAAACCTGTCATAGCAATAACTAGTTTCTCAGTTTCAGATATGTAGGAGAAGAAGAAAGCATGCTAAAAACATAAGGAGATTGCAGCACAAAAATTTCACTAGAAAAAGACAGTACAGATGTATGTATAAGATACAACGATATCTTAAGGCAATTGAACCAAGAGGAATCACAAAAAAACACAGTGATACATAATACTTAATGCAAAGAACATGCCAATCTGTCTTGAGCCACTCCATAAAATCGAAAATTAAAGTAATCATGTTTGACAGTTCATCTCATCATTAGTTCTGGAACGAACACCATTGGATTGTATTAACTGGTAACAGTTGTGGACGACACTCAACAATGATGTAGATGATATTATGATGATTTTGTGACAGTATCAAGGAGCTCTTTCTGGAAATCGTGTGGGACACTGGGACATCAGTTGCTAGCAATTTTCGACTTTGGAACCAAAACATTACATCATCCTCATCCCCTGTTTCCACACGACACCAGAGAAGAATCACATTTGTATTAGTTCAAGAATGTTATGCCCCTACTATAGGTGCCAAATGGATGGGTTGGGTAACGCGTGGAAATGGGCTTGGGTTTAATTGGCTATATAAATTTGTCACAGGTCAGTTCTATTTTTTAAAGTAAAGAACTGTTTATGTTTGAGAATAGATGTAACTAATAGGGAAATTAGCTCTTTTCACCACCAAGTTGTTGTCTTAAAAACTGATGCAAAATTGTAAAAATTATGTTGTATTTGCTTCAATCAACCACCTCCTTTACTCCATCTCCTATTCACCTGATTTTTCCTTGCCCTTGCTATGAGCTTCATTCTTACGATGTCCGTCATACAGCCTATGGTTTTGTCATTTCTATTTTACCTTTTTTTCCTTCCGATGTTTAGTGGTGGTGATAGTGGTTGGTCATGGCCGTGTCGGCATCCATATTCATGTCGGCGTCATAATGCCAGCAGATGTGTGGTGGTGGCAAACTGACAATGGCAGTTGCAGAATAGGTGGTGTACTCACGGCCGATAGTTGTCAGTAGCCTATAAACAATAGGTATAGGAGATGGTAGGTAGTGGTGGGTGGGTGCTGACCACGATGGCGATGTAGTGTTGGCTAATGGTTGTTGGAATCATAACCGATAGATGGTGGGTTGGTGAGTGCTCATAACAATGGCGGTGGTCTAAGATAAACCATCGTCTGTTCTAACACCTTGTGCGGTTTTTTTAACCAACTCCTTAAACGACCCATTTGGACCCCTTTTGATTTCAACATGAGCCCATTAGACGCCCATATCATCCCCTTCTTTACTAAGTTATCAATCATATCAAACCATAAGACAAAATGTCTGTTAGCAAATAATGGTTTAAGAATTAGCAAACTTGTAGCCATGATTAGTAGTACGTACGGAACCTTAGTATGTTGTGTTATGTAGTTATATATATATATATATATATATATATATTATAATGGAAAGAATAAGTTTGACCGTAGCATGTACTTATTGGTTCCGTTAGTAACCATCAATGGTCAAACATCTGTTAGTAAGTTTCTGTTAGGCAGTTTTTGGCGCGTGATTAACCGCCAAAAACCAATACTCTATTTATATGTAATCTGCACATATCAGTAAATTAATTTTCGATTCCTAAAGATATTCTGTTCATATCATAGTATACGGTTTACCATTTGATCTTATATACTACATTTACAAACTGTGAGAATGAGGAATGCACATCGATATCGAAGTGGTGATTACGGGAGTCGATTTCAAACATGGTATCAGAGCCCAAGGCTCATACGATCCATGGGAGATGATGAACAAAGATCAGGGAAGAATACGAGGGCAGTAGAAGGAACTTGGAATCATTATGGTAATGATTTCTGGAAACAAAGGCAGAAGGAAGTACTGCAGAGGTTTGAAACGTTGCATATACATAACTTTGATTATCCTGTAAATACAAAAATTAAGTCTGCATATTTACAAAAGAAGCTGAAGCGTGCCAGATGCTACTTCTGCCTGCAACGTGGACATGCCTTCTGGAACTGTTCGAATAAAAGAACAAGGGTGCATCGTATGAAAAGGAAGGCCCCTGGTCGCGATTCTAAGCATGAAGTAAAGGCAGAAACTGGAGATATATATAAAGACATGATAGTACCCTCTACGATGTGGACCGTGTATGGATCAGATGCACAAGGATGGGATGAAATATGGTATATTTCAGACGAATTCCCACGCCACATGTCCGGTAATATCAATCTATTCAAACATTACAAGTGTGGTTCGATTGGTAGCAGTGATATGGGTGAGAAAGGCATTCAGATTGAAGGTTTTGGCGAAGTTTACGTGAAAACAGATGCACAAAAAATACTTAGTAACCAGTGTATATTATGTCCCTAAGTGTACACTGAACACACTAAGTTTGAAGCAGTTGTTTGCACAAGGATTTAGCGACAAGATTAAAGAATCAAAGGCAATACTCCAGAAGGCTTTCGAAGATGAAAGCAACAGTAGCAGTAATGAAGATCAATTTGAAGCAGATGGCATGACTGAATGTGATTTTAACACAATTCAGTGTGAAGATGCCAGTGTTGATGGACTTGTGATCGATGATTTCAAATAGAAGGCTGCAAGGTTACTTTTAAAACATTTTACTTATTGGTATGATTTAACTTTTGATGAAAGTTCAATCAAAACAAAGATACCCTCGAAGAATGATTTTGGAAGTTTACTTGGTTTCATGAATATGTTACATGACCAAGAGATTTATGAGGGTTGTAAAACTGTGGTGAAGAAACATTTTGAGAAATTGATTACCCGGTTTTATAAAGTTTTTGTGAATAATGAAGAAAGGTTGATCCCAATTAAAATGGATGATTTTGAGGTTGATGTATTGGACCTATACATGGCTGTGAAAGGATTTGGATGCTACCAAAGTGTTTTTAAAGAAAACAAATGGACTTTAGTGGCTGATGTGTTGAAAATACCCAAAGAACGTGCAGGGATTGTACAGACTTGTTATGCAACTTATCTAGTATTACTGGTTGCTTATGCTGAAATGGCCAGGAGGTACTCAAAGAAAGAGTTGGCATTCATTGCAGGGAAAAAGTTATCCACGGAAGACCCATTCACTTTACATTTGACAAGCATGGCATGATTAAAGTCCATCATCCAACTTAAGGAGAGTTAGAAGATAAATTGTCCTTTCACATTGTGTAACTATTTCTTGTTTGGACAACAAGGGCCCCTCAATAGCATATCATACAATCAAACCCTATTTGATTATTCAGTGAAGTCTTGACCATGTCAAGATTTTAGCTTTTACCCAAAACTAGTCTTGTACATGGGATGTCATAACGTACACCTACAAACCCCCACACTAAAATACAAGCCTGCAAATATAGCCTGATTTGACCTGATCACCGCACTTCACACTTCATAGCGCCTCAATCATGCTTCTTAAACCAAATCTCAAAACCACCCTCAGTTTTGGTTTTGGAGGGTCCAAAAGTAGCCAACTTTTTTCCTTTCTTTATAGTTATTTAACAAAGAAGATTAACTCTAAATCAAACAACTTAACCAGTAAACAAAGAAACCAAATGCAGATTTTAGTATTCTATGTATTTAAATGTTCTTTTCCTCTTCAACTCTTTTAGGGTTTACATTTGGATTTATAGCATTAAGAAGTCAAAACGATCAGCCTACCCTTCCTACATACTAACCAAAGCTACATAAGCTTAACAGAAACTTCAGTAACACCTTATTTGGATCACTTTATACTTGTTAATGTCTATTTCTCTTACCACGTATTTTTCATCTATCACTCTTGCTTCTCAAATAAGAGTGAGCAAGAACACTAAATAACTAAACCATAACCAAAATTACCGAAATGACTAAACCGTTCGGAAAACCAAAGAGGTGGTTATGGTTTTTCTTCGTAGCTGACTTATGTGGTTCGGTTATGGTTATCATTGGTTGGTTGACCGATTTAACCAGACTGAGAATATTTTTACATTTATTTCTAATATGTTATATTTTTTATATAATGGTATCTTTAATTTATATTTTAAATTACGAATTATAAAAAAACTTCAAACTTAAACACTTCGTTTTTCTCTTACCTCGTTGGTTTGAAATTCTCAATTTAATGTTTAGAATTCATAAATCTAGAATCATGTTGCAAACACTGTTTACGTATTCAAAACACACATATATCAATAGTTATATTTTACAGATGCAAGATTAAGACTTCTCATTTTTTCATAAAAAAAGCTCTAAAGGCCCCATCTTTCTTTTGATTACGAAAGACCAAACCACTTTTTACCATATTGCCTTCTTGTTTACATAAATAAAATTCCTTATCATGAATCACTTACTTTAGTTTTTAATACCACCCTTCAAACTCTATTGTCACAATTCCAAACTAGGAACAATGTTGACATGAATCTTAACTCTTGCCAATATTAAACAGATGCAGAAGCCCCGGGGTTTTGTCATATATAGTGCTAGATTTCATTGTTGACATGACTTTGCTATATCAATTAATGGGGATTAATTTTTAGTGACGTGGGAAAAAATTTCACCATATATAGTGCTAGATTTCATTCTCCATGCTATGTTGAATACTTGAATCCCAGAAAGCGAAGGGAAAAATGAAGCGAAAAAGATAGATGACTTTGAATCAAAGTCATGCCACATAACCATGATCTCTAATAATTTGATATTGACCTAACTAATGTAAGTTCTCAACCAACGTTTTTGCCCTATTAATTGCTCCACTTGAATGTGTTGCCTTTAGAAGGCTAGAAATGCCACTGTGCTTATATGATTTTTTTTTTTTTGACAAAATCCATAAACAAGCAAAAAAAGTGTAATTCCATGACAATATGATTTTTTTTTAGTTGAAGGAAAGTATTCTTCAACGGGACTAATCTAGACATAGATTGCTATCTGTGACAGCAAAAGATAAAAGGGATTTTTCAGTAAGGAAGCATTTGGACACGTGTTTTCAAAGCTATATTGTGACGAAGTAGTTACAACAAAGTGATTGAAGTTAGTGATATTCAGGTAATTTTACATTTAGACCAGAAAACCAGTCTCATTGCAGCAACTCTTTGCCTATGTCTCGAATTTTCGTTCTCTTGGCTCTAAAAGTAAAAATAATGAAGTAAAACCTAGAGGTTTCAAACACGTTAAAACCGACAGATTTGAAAAAAAATACAAAAAACTCCTAATTTATAATAACATAATTATTTTCGATACCACTGAAGCTAAGCCGCTAAGATTATGTATAAGAAACACAAATATTCACACTATACCATGTATGCATGATACATTGTGTTATTTCATCAAGGCAAGTAAACACAACAGATGACAAAATCAAACAAGCACTTCTCCAAATTATCATGGGTCAGGCCTATTCTACTTTTGAATTAAGTTAACCTGACAAAATGGAGTCACCACATAAAAAAAACACATGCCACTTGCGCACATCTTTTAAATAGAAATAAGAATCTCTTTCTGAATTGACGAGTGTTGCATCATTTTTAGAAATACCCTCTGCCCCTAGCTATAGGAAAAGGAAAGCAAGGGTAATAACAGACGTGCTACTCAAGCAACATGACAAGACCAGCGTACATCATTCGACGTATCCTTTAAATACTAGTTGATACATAAAATTGTTTGGAAATACATAAAATGTTTGCTGGCGCCAACAACTAATTACCTTACCAGTCAAGCTATTAGCAACATTGAGGAATATAAAAATAACTAAAATGATAGAGTAGGTAAATTTCAGCAAATTTCAAGAGGATTAATACAAGCATGCTAAGCAATCAAGCTATTTGTGCAATATTGGGTAACATATACAGGGAATTCAGCCAACACATATGTCATTGCATCTTGACAATAGGATGGAAACGCAATTGCAACTTACTGATAATATTAGTCGGGAACAGTGAACGTTCTTGTAACCTGAAACCCTAGTTACAAACCTAAAACACTTAAAGGAAGACAAGAAAATCAGCAAAACAAGCTCCCCCTCCCCCCCCCCCCCCGGGGGGGGGGGGGGGAATTATAAACGGCTCAGCTGTAAATTCCAAGCCTGGACATTCGATTTTTAGGTAAGCTACAACTCAGAGCTTATAAAGAATAACCCAACAACAGCCTTCGCAGGCTAATTGTTTCATTGAAACCCTAAACAATTGCAAGATAAGATAAAAACGCACCAAATGGAAGGTAACAACGATTAACTCACCGCTGCAAGAATCAAATCGTAGAGGGCTGATCTTCTTCGAGGTGGCAAAGGAACCCTAGAAACCAGATAAAAATGATACGTATTTGCTTCTCGGTACGAAGTGAGTCCAATCGAAACAAATGATTATAGCACTTCAATGAAAATCAGAGAATGTGAAGAACTGGCGTAACATTTTGCATCAAATTGGGAGGAGTGAGACAGATTCTGCTTTGGAAACGAGGAACAATTGAAAGAACTAATGGGGTTTATATAGAGGGAGGGACGAGAGGATGTTGCTTACTACGGAAATGTGAAGGCGGACATGAAATTGTTTTCGAATTGCATTTTGATTGTCGCCGGGGTTCCGGTTTTTTAGTGAATAGCATATGCCACCCTCCAGGTTTGATGAATATATTACTTCAGTCCCTATCAACTATCAACTTAATTGTAGACCAGATGTCGTCGAGCCAGGTTTACTAATTACTAATACTTTATACCTATTTATTCATAGAGCTACTAAAATCTTATCGTACGTTGAAAGGATGGCAATAGACATGTAAACTAACAATACATTGCATAATATAGAAGAATTGTAAATCTCTTATACGTGTATAATATAGTAATATGATTTTATCATTTATACAATATTCGTTAGATATATGTGTTTATACTTTATATTAGTCACAAAGTTTTTACTTTAGATTTCTTAGTGTGTGAGTTATTAAAGCTTTTTGTATAATTTGATACACATACATGCCTAACCATCCATACTTATATGTAATGGCAACTAGCAAGTAGTTGTGGAACTATGTGTTGCGAGACTAGGTGTTAACAATAATGATCTTATTACAGGTTTAATTATAATCAATAAATACATGATCTTATTGTCTTTAATTGTAACAATAACGATCAATTACTTGTATAAGAATAAAATCACGTCTTTTCGTATTTAGATATTGTGTTTCTGCTGTCACGTACGTCTTCCCCCTCACGCCAACGGTTCTACCACTAGTCTAGTTGTTAACATCGTCTATCATCATTTTTTAAATTCTCTTTTTTGACGTTTATTATATATTTAATATCTTTTTTTAATTTTTAATATTTATCATTTTTAAACCAATTCGTATATCACGGATATCTAATCTGGTTTTAAAATATTGAAGGATAGGAATTTGATAACTTAGATTGAGTTTACTTATCGATATGGTGTTTAGGTTAATTAAGGTGGAATTATCTTGCTTATGTCTTGCTATAGACAACGCTTATCTATAGTATACCAAACAAAGACAATAATTTTGGAAACAAAGGAAATGTTTTGAAAAGTGGACAAGACATCAAACCAGTTATACTACCGGTTCACTCGTCGGACAAGTCAGAATCATATGAAAACATTGATAATATAATCTATACTACATTATAAAACATTTAAATCTTTTTGCTTAAACTTTTATATTTCAAATGTTTTGAAATTACCAAACTACTCTACATCCCTCTCCATATCTAATGTAATTATTTCATTTTTAATAGTATAAGAATCATAATAAAAAGAAACTAAATATTTTCACTCATAGTGGTGTAACAAATAATTCTTCTTAAAGGAATGTCAATGTTTCCACCCATATATAGATACATAATTAACAAAGTCAATGTTATATTTTTCATAGTTTAAATTGCGTGTAAATACGTGTTAATAGCAAAAGTAATTCAATCTACAATCTTATGTATGGAAGTGTTGAAGAATATAAGAATTTTTAATTATGTTTTAACATTTATTTTTCACGAATTTTCTATTTACAATCTCATGTATGGACCAACATATTATTCTTATATAAAGTAAAAAATAAATATATTACATTCTCTCTCTGTTTCAAATTTGTTAAATGTTTCAATATTCGTACTCTTTTAGAATATACAATTTTTATTAATGAGATGTTTTAGCTTTCATGAGTGATAATCATCGTAAAATTTATGAACCTTCGTACATTCTATAAGAAAAAATCAACAACAATCAATGATGACAATTATGTTATAAACCCCGTAAAAAGCACACATTAATGTGTAAAGACCCAATTTTTTATATGTTAATAAAACCAAACCCATACATGTAATATATCCACATAGATATAGTTTTACAAAAACCCATTTGTCTACATTGTGTGATTATACAAAAAGGATTATCATGTTTCAAAAGTCAGCGGAAGTAGGGACCATCACTCTATAGCTGGATCTTTACCACGATCATTATCTAAAACAAAAGAATCAACTCTAGCAAACACTAGACTTTGTGAGTTCACAATCTCATAAAACCAGTAATGATGTAAAACTCTTATTTAATAATGAGTACACATACTCATATACACTTAAACCTTTTGTCGCAATGGCTCATTTCAAGCCACTCATGCCTGATTATGAGTACTCTAAATAAATTGTCACTCAAGCTACTCTAATGTCACTTACGCATCTCTTTTGCCACTCAAATATCTTTGTTGTCACTTAGGCATCTCTTTTACCACTCAGACGACTCTATGGCCACTCAGACATCTCATATTAGGTCAAAATTTATTACTGGCACATACATGTAAAGTATCTCATATAACATGTAACTTTACATGTATAAATGAGTATAGTAAAACTCATCTCGTTAACAGGTATTTAGGGTTCCATTGGATTTATGCTTTCCTCTACCCAATCTTGTGTTTATCGATGTCTGCCTACAACGAATAATTAACTCTTCAAAATTTAACTGTTCAAATTGTACTCTTTCATTATGCTACACGGACCATGTAACTCTACATGACCTCAGTACACGACTTACACAGGCCATGTACACTCACTGTGTACTCTGACCCTATACGGCCCGTGTTAAAATATACGGCTCGTGTAGATCTATTATACACGGCCCATACAAGTCCTAAATGGTTTGTGTTAACAAAGGTTGTACACAGCTCATGTATGCCAAATTTACAGCAACTGTTCGTCCAGAATAGTTATGTTTTCCAACCAAAATCCAAGTTTAACTCATTTGACACCACAAAATGTATTCCAAACACTTGCAAACTCAAACCAACACTAAAGGGCATCAAAGAACAACAATCATCACCATGGTGATTATTAACTTGAATAACAACTATAATCTAAAAGATGTGAATTTCTAGAGTAATAACTCTAAATAGTTCAAAAGTTCTTACCTTTCTCTTCAATAATCAAGTCTTGGATGCTAATATGTGCAAACTTGAATTTCAATCGCAAGGTCTCCGTCATTGCTCCTGATTCTCGATGGTTCCACCTGGGCATAGCCACACACACACACAAAGATATTGACTATTTTGACTTCTCAAGTGATATATATACATATTTAAGTTTGTCTATATGACAGATTACATCCCTGTAGTTCTTGTATGCACACATTTAGCACAATATAAGCTCCTGTTACATTAAATATTTAATCTTTTATAATTTAAATCCTCAAACTCCTTTATTTCCTCTTTAAACAACTAGATAGTAAATATATATTATATATACACACACATAAACTCTTGTAATTTAAGTATTTAAAACATATAAATAAAAGACTAGTAATAATAATAAAATATAGCTCACAAGTTTTCGGGGTGTTACATAATGTTTGAATAAACAATATCAAGCAAAAACTATTAATTTAACCATCATAAAATAAAATGAAACTACTAAATAGAAATATAAAATTAATTAGATACTTACATATCACATTAATAATTAAACCCTCCACAACAATTTTATACAAAGAAATTAAATTATATTCCAACCTATCTTAGCTATAATATAATTCATTTTAACATACTTTTTACTTAACTTTTTAAGACAACGTATTTTTAAGTAATGGGGATTGACTGAGAAATGACTTATATAATCTTAATATTTTATAAAAAGTTGGTAAATACAGTCTCTCACACAAACATACCTCCATAGCTACACCAACATAATCCCTCACATAAACACAATTGCTAAAAACTTACCAATCCATGTGAAATTTTATTAACCAACTATAATTTAGCAAAAAAAACCCCATACCCGTTATTTTTTGAAAATGGACATATTATCAAGAAAAAAATTATTTACCGCAACCACATTACGCGGATACCATGCTAGTAAACATCAATAAAAACTAGTATGTATACCACCTATTTGACGCATATATATACTAGCATGGTACCCGCGCAATGCGGCGACATCAAATACTTTCTACTCGATAACTTGTTCGTTTTGGAAATTTACGTAATACGGTGACAATGAATAATTTTACATTGGTAACATGTCTATTTTCTTTATTTTCCTGTTCTTAATCAACTCTACTATTATTTTTAAATAAACTTTGAGAACAATTAAATATTAAAAAAAAGTCTTTACTTGTAAAATAAGTTAAACTGCATGAAAAAAATGAGTGTAAATTAGTAATTTGAAGTGGATAAAAAGGGGTATTTTAAAAGTTAAAGTAAATTAGGATAAAGAATGAAATAGTTAAAATGAGGTATTTTAAAAATTAAAGTAAACTAGGAGAGAGAATGAAATGGTTAAGAATGAGTATTTTAGTACATTCAAGTTACTTAAAATTAAGAGTTTTTAAAGTTGTAAATGTATTATAAAGGAGTAAGATATATATAAGGTTCATTTGAGAACCATTTTTATTGCGAGAACCAATCTTAGCCGTCCATTTTGGATAATGGAATTCATGGATGAAGAGCGTGGGAGATTGAATGTGACATGGTATATGTAAGGAATTCATGGGTGGGCAATCCAATTGAAGGAGGGGGAATTGGACGGCTAAAACTTGTTCTCACAATAAAAACGGTTCTCAAATGAACTTTCAACTATATATATATTATCATCCAAAAAAAATAATACCTTTATAGAAAACAAAAACATATATCTATTTTTCAAGTGGAAAAAACAAAAACATAAATCGAATACAAGTTAGAATTCTAGTGCTCTACAAATGTAATTCAATCTTTCACTCTACAAATAAAAATATAACAACTTCGACTTACGTGACATCAGCCTGGAGATCTTTGGCTTGCAATCAGAGAATTCGGTAGGTTTTTGTAATCAATGAATTCGTGTTTTGATTCTAAATAGTCTAGGTTTCAATCAAGTTTACACGCTTGATTAAATTGTTGTATCAATGAAATGAAAGTATCAAGAACACACTTTAGTGTGATTAGTGTTAAGCTGTGAATGTTGAGCCCTAATGGGTGATCATTGTTGATCAGTGAATAAAGTTATTGGTTTATGTATAATCAGATAAGCATTCTCAAGAACATAATTTAATGTTATTAGTGTTAATCAGTCAAGAAGGTGATGAGTGTGTATATGGTGTTGAAGGTCAATTAAAGTCAAGTGAGTTACATTGTGGTCTTTTAATGTCTAAAGACCATTATACCCTCATGTAAAAAGAAGATAGAGTAACTAGCGACAAAGCTAAACACCCAGTGAGCTGGACTATTCATGCAATGAATTTATTTTTAAAAGACTCCTTGTAAAAGACCAAAATGTCGTAGTAAGTATATATAAAGAACCAAACGTGTAATTTAATCAAGATTTAACTCTAAATGGTATCATTAATAGGAGATCATCTGTACACAACAATTTTTAGCCATACACGACAAGGTACAAGCATTTATTGCATATGGTACAAGTTGATGATGAATAAATTTGTTGTGTACAGATCACCTCCCATCATTAATACTACATAAGATATAATAGGAATATTTGTAAGAAATAATATATATACTTCTAGTAACACCTATCCTATGCAAATAATTTAAATGAGTGACTAGTTAGTCATTTTATTATCTCTCATTTGAGAGTGTGGAAAATGGATACATCCTTTTCCCTATTTTTTAAAGCTATTATGACAAAACAAACAAGATTAGGTCATCCTTAACAAGGTTCACAACTACAAAGATTTACACAGGTGTCTCCTTGCAAATTAGTATTTCAAAGTAATTCTTACATCAATCAATTAGTCAAACATCAATCTTGACCCAATGTATGTGGTGTATTTGATTCTTCATCATCCTGTTTCACATTTTCACAAACTATATATCAAACTCTTCAATAAACTTAGCAAAACATTATAGCTTCAATTTGTTGTACATTATATACCTGCACACAAAGTTTTCCATCATCCGTAGAAGTCATTCTGTTACCATGAAAATGGAAGATAATGTTTAACTTCTAGTGATCATCTTCATTTATGCCAGGACAGTTAACCAAGAGTGCCTCCATAGATTCATACTGGAAACAGAGTTAACATAAATCAAAGAAACAGAAGGAATCGTAAGGATGTGTTACCGATTAAGCAAGCAGTCAAAGAGTACATGCAGATGGTCAAGTCATTTTGGATATGATTAAACTTGTAAACATGAAGTGGTGACTCACCTGACATCCACAAAAGAGACAGTAGTGAAAATCATCCCTCAGTTTCGTCAATAAGGCGTGCAAATCCTGCATTACAGGGTCATCAACATTTCATAAACTCAACAAAGAAAGTATGTTTACTGAGCTTAAAAATTCTACAAAAGTTGACTTCAGTATGTTTTGAGTAACTTACAAACTTCAATTCAAAGAGTTCTTTAAACAATTTAGTTGTCTAAGGATGGAAAAAAGGAATAATAAGTTATGCATTCATGCTGTTATGTGCCAGTCATCAAGAACCAAACTCGCAAATGCAAAAAGTATAAACCACTTTTATAACCAAAAAGTCTATAATCTGTCAATTCTTTAGATTATTCTAATACAGACCTTTGATTGCAATGTGCAGTACTTTAGTTAATTAATAATAACCGAACAAAAAGATCTAAATACCCGAACTAAGAGCAAATATTGAAAGGCACTAAAGTCATACTTTTACTCAAAATTCTAATAATCAGCCAGCCCAAATGCAAGCACCAACCAGTATTTACTATTTAGTTCTTTACAGAAGCATGAATCAACGAAATCATCAAAATCAATAGAGCTAGCTTTTATATTGTATGGAATCAATCAAAATCCTAAACGAGATGAAGATTCAAATAAATGTAACCTATTACCTCTTCTGTAATCATGACCTCCTCTTCATCCTCTCCTTCATCATCATCATTATCATCTTTCTTCTCCACCTCCACAACCTCTTTGTTCTCCAATTGATCCAATGCCCCTTTAGCCTTGTGAAAATTCACAACCACCCTGTTATTCCGCCACCGTTCCTTAACCCTACACCCAAAATCCGCCATTAATTCCTCCTCTCTCTTCCTATTCTCCCAAACCAATTCTTCCTCCTTCCTCAGCTTCTCCTTAACAGGATCCTCACGCCCGATACCAGCTCTTGACCTCCTAATCTCCAGTCCGACCGGCTCAGTGCGGCCCGAACCACCCAAACCAGACCCAGGGGTGTAACCCATCTGTTTCAACATCTTGAAACCAATATTGGACTGTGGGATGGCTGCTTCTAGGCTAGCTAGGGTTCGTTCGTCCTCTTCTACTTGCTTGATTTCTCGCTTGAGTTTTCTCTGTTCTTGCCAATTTCGGGGTTTCAGTCTCTTCTTCGAAGATTGTAAATTGGTCGATTTACTACCAATATTGATGCTAGGAACCTGTGACAAGTTGAAAAGTTAGGGATTTGGAGAATTTTCACATGATAATTACAGGGAAATTACTATATCTTGAATATCTCACCTTTTGGGCGGGAAGTTTTGCAGAGGCTTCAGGTTGGGAAGGGAGAAACTGAGAGAGATCACCCATGTAATCATCTTCTTCATCATCCATTACTACAGAACTTTGCAAGGTCTTTTGTTTCTAGGGCTATCAAACCAGATTTATTGGGTCATTCCTATTTGTAACCGTGATGCCAACTCCTACAAATGCATTCATGATAGAATAAAAGAAGTCAAAAATTGATGTAGAACTATCTAAATCAATTGAATTCTTTCATGTTGCATAAAAAGGATTGTTCAAAAAAGTACTAAAACGGGGATTTGTTTCCCGATGCTGCGGATATTATTTGCTAACATTTTTGGAACAACAAATGTGAAATGGATTAAGAAAGAACATGGCAGCACATGTTCATTTACAGCAAGTTGATTATGTACAAAAACACCATATGTGGGGTTAGTTGCATGCCAAAAAAGTAATTATTATTTGTATCTTACAATATCTTCACGAATTACGTCCCCGCCGAGAAACCGATTAATCATTTGAGGTAGTCAACCGACAGCATACCGCCAATCGATCATTACAACCTTGGAAGTTGGAACTATTAGAATTCCTCTTGGTAGTTTCTAGAAAACGAAAATTCTATTTACATTCCTCAACAAAAGCACCTGAGGCATCTTGAGCAAATTTGATTTGGAAATAGAAGCCTTAGAAAACTCAAATACGAGTTTATACGCACATTCTCCAACTCCAAGTGATAGGTTCATTTTATTTAATTCTTTTAGTAGTTTTTTTTAGCTTTTTAGTTGTTTTGCATATGTTTCATATTCCATATTTGCATATGTTATTTATTTTGGCCTATTTCGGGTACTCTCGAGTCTTCGTGTTCGATTTCAGATTTTTAGAAGACTACGGCGGAGCGGATATTTGTTGGGTATTAATTTGGAGCTTAATGGACAAGAAAGGGAGATGGGCAAAAGACTATGGATTCACCCATTTGGACCAAAGAAATGAAAAGTAAAAGCTGGGCTCAAAAAGAATGCAAGCTGGGCTCAAAAAGAATGCAAGCTGGGCTTAACAGTCTGGGCCCAGAAAAAGCCAAGAAAAAATTCCAGCCCGTAACGCGGCCCGCGTGAAACCTGACATGGCCCGCGTAGCGGGCCTGCGAGGCCAAAATCAACTTTTTGAGCTGGATCTGGCATTTTAAAGAGCATCTAGGGCAGAAACCCAGCAGCTTCAGTGCAGAAAACAGGGGTCACGACTTGGGAGCAAAAAGGAGGCCATTTTCAAGGGTTTTTCAAGATTTTTCAAGATTTCTCTCCTCCAAATCATTTGTTTACATGTTTGGTACAACTAAACACTTCTGTTTTGCTTTAGTTATGTGTTGCTAAGCCCCATTTTTGGTTAACATTGGTAAATCCTTGGATTGTTAGTTAGGTTTTGAAGGGTTTATGAACTTGTGCTTATGATTTATAAATATTGTTCCTAATCTAATCCTTATATTATTCTTGTGTTTGTATATCATGAGTACAAGTATTTGAGTGATTTATGTTAGTTGTTTTCTTGATTACGTAATAGATCTTCAAAGCAACAAGTAACAAATGGTTTCATGAATGTTTATGCATCTCTCAAACCATGGAATATATTCTCCAACATGGTAGTGTAAGGTTTTGACTCCTCTTGGATTTGGTGATTCTTAGATTGTAATGCTAATCAATTTTTGTGAATTAGATGCTTGTTTGGTTCATAACTTTGATTAAGAAGGTGTGTTAGGAACTGTTCCAACCTCCATGTTAACTAAGAAGAATCTAGGTGATTTAAGCTTTTAACCTAAAGAAGCTTGGATTGTCAAAGTTTTCTACATAAAGATTAAGGTTTGGTCATAGCTTTGCTATCAGCCTTGCACCTTCAGATATGATTGTTTATTAAACTTGAGATTTAGATGTTCTGATGTGTATTTTTAAAATGTTTGTTGGATCTTGAGGATTCAGAATGAATAATCATATGCTTAAAGCTATGGATATTTCCATTATTCTAAGTCCAAACACTCTTAACTCATGATTAACACAGATCAAAACACCCCCTTACTAATTTGACCAAAGCTCTAAAAGTAGATAAGAGACTGAATTTGAAAGTTCTCTTAAACTGTTGCATATGACTCGGTGTATACGTGTGCTTTCAATTCAATTGGTTTAGTATGTTGATTTTGAACGTAAACATAAGTTCTAGACGTATGTGTTTATTTCCTCAACTCAATTTAATTCCATTTAGACACTGTATTTGCTTATACCTTTTCACAGGGATTACATGACCTAATTACTTATTTGTTACTTGTCGGGTCTAAGTTACTTGAATAATTTATAGTGTTCACTTTACACTCTTGATTCCTTGAACCCATTACCTGAATATTATATACTTCAAACAACCTCATCGTCAATAGTTTGTATCTGTAGCTTGTGTATAAAACATACTTATATATCCATACCGATCTTCCACTATAATCAGGTTATTCTTTCTTCCACTTTGACTACTCTTTAAAATCAGCAAGTTTGTGTCTACTATAAGAAAAAAATATCCAATAGCAAAAACACTTGCCTCAGAAGCTACATATTGCATCAAACCTAATTTACATTTTTATAGAGAACATTTCCCTAAAAGGATTAAATTCGTGATTAAGAGAAACAGCGATAATGATGGAGGTAATGAAATCATTAATAATTCCTAAAACCACATGAGGCAAAATAACAAACACCTGGTGTGCACTCTAGTAATCAAAGAGCGAACAACCTCATTTTTATCCCTGTCAACGCAATCAAAATTTCAAAGAGAGCATGATATTCAGAGAAGAAAACCAACACGTTAATCTGGGATTCTAGGCATAAAAACGGCTGCAACATATGAAAGAGTAGAGAAACCTAACCGATGTTGAGCCCGTAGTTGCTCTTGCTGTTAAAAGAAGAATCTCGAAGTATGAACAATTGAGCGCCGAAGAGAAATAACTCTGAAGTCTGAACATTACCGGTGTGTTTGGCAGGGGGCATTTTGAACCGAACAGTATCTTTATTGTAGCTTTTATAGAACGAATTTATATACAAACCTTCTTTGATACACTGCTTGCATTAAGAAATTAATAAATACTAGCATGGTACCCGCGTAATTGCGGCATCAAATAGTTTCTACTCGATAACTTGTTCGTTTTGAGAATTTACGTAATATAGTGACAACGAATAATTTTTTATTGGTAATATGTCTACTTTCTTTATTTTCCTGTTCTTAATCAACTCTTTTATTATTTTTAAATAAACTTTAAGAACAATTAAATGAGAAAAAAAAAGTCTTTACTTATAAAATAAGTTAAATTGCATAAAAATACTAAGTGAAACTATTTAAAATTAAAAGATTAAGAAAATAATAAACTAATTTGAAACTATTAATTATATGAGCTATTTAAAAAATTTTAAAATACATGTTTATAAATTCTTATTATAGATTATTCAGATTTATGTTAAAATATTTATTATATGATATAATATTTAATATAAAAGGTTTGGTTATGAAAGTATTTTTTAATAATTAAGTTAATTTATTTGAATTTTTTAAATATGAATGGTTTAGTTATTAAAATAGAATATAAGATTCTTATTAACTCTATTTAATAGTTACTTTATATAATAGTTTCCATTTAGTTTATATGAGTGGTAATTTAGTAATTTCAAAAGACTTAAAATTTAAAAGATTAAGTAAAATGTCTAAATGATTTATAATATAGTATAGATTAAATATTAATAAAAAGTTATTAATTAATTATAAAACGTGAAACAATGAGAATTTTAAAAAAGAGCAATAAACGACATCATTACTCAGACCAGCGTGGAAGGGTCGATACGAGGTTGAGGACAAATATGATGACATAAATGTAATATATGAAGAGATATTATTGTATATCTTGTATAATCTATTGATTATTATTGTTACAATTAGTATGATAAGGTCGGTTTTTTATTGGTTATGATTAAAATTTTAATATGATTATAAAATACTTTAAAATGATAAAATTAAGAAATTTGGTTAAAAATGATCATTTGAAATATTATAAATAGTAAATATGACATTTATAAATTAAGGTAAACAAAGATGATATTTTATAAGTTCGAATTATTTTTAAGTCATAATAAACTAATAAGTTAGAAAAAACAAGCTTATTAAAAATAAAAACATCCTAATAAACTAAAACAAACCCTGTAAAAAATTATTAAAACATGTTTTTTTACAAAAAGTTGTATCAATTTTAGCAACAAAAGCATTAATTTAGATGTTGAAAGATGTTCTTTATAGATTATGATCATAGGTTTAAGTCATACTGTGACCAAAATATGTAAATTTAAAAATAAATTAGTTTGTGTGTGTTCAGATATTTAAAAAAAACCCTAAATACATGCATAATTGGGACGAAAATCATCATGAATAAGTTTAGTCATAAACTAGGGCATGCTTTAACGGCAAAAACCCAAACTACAACCTGGCCAGTACATGTGGCACCAAATTTTTCCCCGTTTTATTTTTATTGTTTGTTTTATCTTTCCTTTTTTTTCTATACTTATATATATATATAATGGTGAGGATCCAATGAGAACACCCCTTAAAATGAGAACTCTAGGAACCACTGCATTTAGTCTATAAAATCATTGCATCCAACTTAAAATAATTGCATAATATCTAAAAAACATGGAATTCTCTTAAAACTAGTTCATCGTGCATGAATTAATCGATGGATTCTCATTTAAGAACCAATACATTTTGTTTTAAAAACCACTGCATCTAGCATAAAATCAGTGCATCTAAAACCTAACACATCTCTAGAATTTTATCCATCGTAAATTGAAAAACGAAATCATGAAATTAAATAATGTTTATAAAATTAAATCATGAAACCAGCCGTAACTTTTGACTTCTTCATCTCCGCCATATATAAATTAAATATGTTTATGAAATTGGAGCTGTATGAAAGTGGTCGCATCGTTCGCAAAGATATAGGCGTTCGCATTTGATCCTTAATCTCTCTCTCTCTATATATATATATATTCTTTTATCTATTTTCGTATTTGTTATATTTACTAATTTTTTTTCCTATACTTATAAACATTAGGAGGTTTACATTTCATTTAATTTCATTTTTCATAATTTATAAGTTCTAATGTATAATATATGTGTAAGTATAATTATATATTTTTAATCGAATCATTTTATAACTACTTCATATATGTCTATATTTCGATATAAATACTAACGCAATATGATAGTTTTCGAACGAAATGTATTTTTTATATTAGATCTATAAAAAAATACATATTTAGGTAAATATTATAATATGATAAAATTTGTATCCAAATATATATAAAAATAAACAATCGCAAATATATATATATATATATATATATATATATATATATATATATATATATATATATATATATACACACGTAGTTACTCGATCATTGTATTTTGAAAGTTATAAAAGGAAAACAAATAAAATTAATTCTTTAAGCATAATAATAATAACATGCCCTATTAATTAAAAAGCGGAACTTTCGCACTCCTTTTGCATTCATAAAATAAACTAGTAAGCGTTTAATGTTGACTTTTTAAGGATGTGTAAGTGTTTTTTTGTGGAAACAATACTAAAGATATGACTATTGTAATCTAATATAGATACAAAGCTGAAGTCATGAAACTTGTAGTTTTATTGCAAATTTTATAAAATTTCAAACCTAAATTAATAAGATGACCAACCTAATAATGTAATGTAGTAGACACCACAATTTTACACATCTTCAAAAAATATGCGGCCACGAACAACAGAGGTCGCATATAAACAACACCATTAAGTAACAGACTACACAAAAGATGTGAGAAAAGAAGAGTCTAATCCAACAACTAATCAAATTACTCACACTTATGTTTGTTAAAAGTCTACTGAGATATACCTTTATGCTCCACGTTATTACGAGGACCTGTGATGGTTTTGATGATGCAAACTACTTCATCTTTGTTTCATTCAAGTTGTTCAAGCTAACAAAATAGATATGATAAAAGTAAGAATAATATACAAAATAGAACAGTCACAGGACAACCAATATTATCAATTATTATGTAAGAGTTTATTAAAACACAACTAAAAGCCTATTTAATTATTATGAAATTTTCATCCAATTCTCTTATGATAACGTCTAACTTCTCATGTGCACGGCCTAATTAACATTTTCCTAGCTGACAAATATATGTTTAGAGCAACGAATTCAAATAAATTTACAAATATGGGTTGTATTTGTATACTTACCTACAAAATCATTATGCAAACTACATGTAAAAGGACTGTAAAAGCACTTGTGTGTACTACTCTTACCGGTTAGTTCATGCATTTCATCAAGCAGCTGATGTGCATCTTTAAACATAACAAGTATGTTCAGAAACATGAATGTATAATCACCGTATATCAATTTCAAAAACATCCTACAAGAAACTATCACACACAACAAGCTATCATCCCCATATATAACATTTGAATTCATAGATTCAGATATCGGGAAGGAAAATTTTTAGAACCTTTGAACCCTAAAATTGATTAGGGCATATGCTTACTCTGAACATTCTGCTTGCAAAATCGATTGGAGCTTACGAGTGGAAATAATTCAGATCCTTCGATTGTTTAGAGGTATGAAGCTTAAGGAACGAAAGTACCACCTGTGAAGATGGGAATGGCCAGAACCAACATCCGATTAGAGCTGTTAGGAAGCTTTGATCAACTGGAGCTATTGAGTGTTGAAATGATCTACAAATCTTTGATTGATTAGAGACTTTGTTTTTGATACTTTTGGTACAGAACAGTAAAGTGTCGACGGAAATTGCTTGTCTGGAAATATGGGAATGTCTAGGATGGTCAAGCTTAAGGTGTTAAAAGAGAACACTCATATTGAATAGCTTGCTAGCATTTGGGGGTATCGTGTCAAATTTTGAAGGTACAACTATTTTTTATATAATAGGTAGATAAAAGTTTATATCAAGAAGAAATCGAACTTGAAGTCTTGAACAGTTGAACCTATCCTTCGGCAGCGTCAAGCCACTATGTCATTGTCAACCTGGATTATTTGTTTAGTTTGCGGCTTTATATGTATAACAATTAATAAGAAAGCTACCGCTCATTAAAGAATAACTTTACTCGTAACTGTTAAGCATATATAATTATGGTAGAGTAAAATGTATTAGTAATATGGGATGAGTTCATTTGAGAACCGTTTTTATTGTGAGAACCGCGAAAATCAATCTTAGCCGTTCATTTTGGATAATGAAATTCATGGATGAAGAGCTTGGGGGGATTGAGTGTGGCAGAGTGCATGTAAGGAATTCATGAGTGGACAATCTAATTGAAGGAGGAGGAATTAAACGGCTAAGATTGGTTCTCGTAGTAAAAACGATTCTCAAATGAACTCTCACTTAGTTATATAATGTTTTTGAAGGTACTAGTTCTCATACAAGAATAAAACAATTAGACAAACAATACAAATGTCACATAATCAATAACAAGAAGGCATGTTTCTTTTTTAGCCAGTAGTATTGTTAGATAATAATAAACATGAAATATAACAATAATATAGAGTGATAAAGCATCGATGGACCAACTCAACCAATGAATGAAGAGTTTCACCCATGTTTCAATAACGTATTATTCATATTAATAATATGTATAATTTAAAAAGTTGAATGTTAAATTCATATATATTTACCAGGGACAACGGTATAAATGAAGATTAAAGTTTATATCTATTTATAAATTCTTTATAATCGTTAGACTCCCGCAATAGCATATCACCATAACATCAAAAGTATTATTCTTGAGTAATGTCAAATCAAGGTTGTAAATGTATCATAGATGTAAATTTGTCATAAAAATCTAAAGTTTTGACAAAATTGCTACAAAAATCGTCAAATGGTCAAATCTGAAACATCTTGAAAGCATAAATTATTGATGTGCCTTTTTCTATATATGATTCAATGGCTAACCTAGTCAAAACAATCTTATATGCCCTTTTAACGTAATTTTGCATAAACGTTTACCAAATTGTCAAATGATTCGACTATATTAGTAAAAAATCATAATTGAATCTTGAAAACACTCAACCGATATAATATGATTATAAAAACATAAAATATAAATCGTACATATGATTATAAAAACATAAAATATAAATTGTACATATGATTATAAATTCATAAGTGTTCAGTTAAACCGACTTTGTTTGTTTTTTATAATAAGACCTTATTTAAATAAAAAAAAACTAACAAACGCTTTAAGAAAATTGTATATTTTAAAGAAGTAATAAGTACTTCAAAGATCTTATTTCATCTTATATTTAAAAAGTAATTACATATGGCTTATCTTTTACGCACTTTTTTAACTTAAAGAACATCTTTTTATTCAAATAAAATACCATAAATATACAATACGATTCGGTATAAAGAAAAGTAATGTAAAAATCACCCCCTCCACTCTAACAAAAACTTATGGAGGGAAACTTCCATACTCGGCGTACAAGTTTTAAGGCACCAGGTACAAAATGTCTGATAAATGCTCTGTTCGTGATTTCGCATCACAAATGGACGCGCGAACGTAACAAACTAACTGTTCTTTTGCTGACGTGGCACTCCATATTCTTTCCACCCCTTCTCTGCAACTCTCCCATTGGACTTCTCTCACTCTTCTAAACACTTTCTCTCACTAAATGGCATTCTTGCAGAGAGTGGGCTTCTTCGATGGTATATCTAGAACCCTAACTTTCTTTAAAGGTTTCTTTAATTGGTTTCATGTTCATTGTTTTTATGATGTTGACGGACGCATATTATGTTCTTACGTTCATGTTTCTCTTAGAACAGTGGATATTCTGTTTTGCTTCATCTAAATTTTGTGCGAAGTGCTAGTTTATCTGGGGGAATTGATTGCCAGGTGACTAATTGACTGTTTTCTAGTTTTTGACGTTAATCCCTCAGTTAATTTATCATGATTTTTGTGTTTTCAGGCGATCTGTAAGGAATTCTTTAGCTAATTTGTCAAACTGAGATTAATTTCAACAATGACTGGTGGCTGCAGATGCTTGTTCTTCAGTTTATTTTCGTTATTCGTGTTTCTGGTCCCACAGGGGTCTTTTCATACTGATAATTCCGATGGTATTTCTTCTTGGTTCTCAGACACTTTTGCTAATTTATATCATTATTTGCTGATTTACAAACCTCATCCTAAGGGTGATGCTATTTACTGAAAATGACGAATTAATATGAACCACGGCACCTTTTCATACTGATGAGAATTATTGGGGGATGGTGAAGGCTGTAAAGATTGGAGTTCTTCTTCTGATTCGATTGACATTATCGATGTATCAAAAATATATAATGATTATATGGAGTTTGGAAATAAGATAATTACCCAATTAAAGATCTCGGCATTGCTAATGTTTTCAATGAAAATTATCGTTTTGGCTTTCTTCAACATTTGTGATATTTTGAATGATTCTATTGCATCTATGTAATTGATCCCAATTAATCATAGTACTGTATGTGATAACTTTGTATTTGGGCAGTTAAAGCTCTTCAAGATCTGTATAGGTCTTTTAATAATCCACCACAACTCAAGGGATGGAAATTGGATGGTGGTGATCCGTGTCAAGAATCATGGACTGGAGTAATCTGTTCTGGTTCTTCGATCATCCAAATGTAATTTTTATTTCCTCCATTTAGTTTAATCCAATCATATAAAAGTGTCAGGTGTACTTTTCTGTATATTACAAACAAAGCGTATTTATCTTAATTCAAACCGTGAAACAAATTTTTTTTCTAACTTCACCAAAAACAAAAAACCATCTTCAAATGATCCTTTCAAATATATAAATAATTTTAGGGCTTGCAATTTCGGAAATTTGACTCTTTGTTCCGAAAAACTGTCAGTTAAGAGTATACTTTTACGTCAAACTTACCTTATTTAACATAAATTGCAGTAAACTTGACAGTCTAAACATTAGTGGAAACCTTGGTTACCAGCTCAGTAATTTCCATCACTTGAAGCAACTGTAAGTTCTTTTGATCATGCAGTTTATTGTATTAATTATCGAACTTTCTAACATATAGCGCTTCTGATATTAGGGATGTTAGCAACAACAGCATTTATGGTGAAATTCCATATGCTCTTCCTTTGAATCTAACACACTTGTAAGAATTCACCCTACTGATATTGGCTTACAGAATGGAGTCAATGGACCTCCTTTACAAGTATTTCTTTTATTAAAATTACTCGTTTCATCAACCTTAAACTCGCTGTGATTGCAGAAATTTGGCATGCAACAATTTAAGCCAATACATACCTTACTCAATATCTTCCATGAAAAATATTCGACATATGTACGTCATTCCTTCCCTTCAGTTTCCCTCACCTATGATCAAACACTAATGATCTTTCTCCTTGCAGGAATTTGAGCCACAACTTCTTGTCAGGGCCAGTTGGGAATGTATTTACAGGCCTATCATATCTCAAAGAAATGTATGATATGAAATTCTCTTCTCAATATGAATCAAAAGTATTATATTGTATGTCCCCCTTTTTAGCCTAAAGTAACTCTGCTTTCACAGGGACCTGTCATACAACCAGTTTATTGGCGACTTACCAAGTTCATTTGCAACACTTAAAAGCCTGTCAAGACTGTCAGTTTCCTTCCAATTGATCAGTATCTACTCAAACTTTTTATTTTCACATATGCACTTCGTGTTAGTTTTATTTATTATCAGAACGAATTTGCAGGTTCTTGCAGCATAATGATTTTACAGGATCAGTAATCTTTCTAGCTGGCCTTCAACTAACAGATCTGTAAGTTGTTTTTAATATCTTTAACAGGTTTTTGTTTGTTTTCAAGATGCTAAATTCAAGTTAATACAATGTCAGGAACATACAAGATAACCATTTTAGTGGTCTTATTCCTAAACAATTCCAATATATACACAATTTGTGGTAAGCTAACATAATGAAACTTTTGTCATTTTTTTATATTATTTTCTTCTTCTTATGGATGGCTCATTTATATTTTGTTGGAATCCAAGGTTTGGAGGTAATATGTTTGACAAAAATAGTCCACCCTGGGATTTCCCTCTTTATAATCCGCCAGATCAGCAGAACATTACCTCTCCACCATCAACCGAGTCAAGTGCAGTTAAGAACTATCCTTTGCCTGAATTCAGGAAGCACAATAAGAAAAAGATGGGCAAAATAGCAATTATGATTGGTGGAGGGACTCTTTTGGTAGCATGCTTACTGCTCTTCTTCATGATTCGGTTCTCTAAGTGTTGTAGAAAGCTTAAAAGACCAGACAACAGTGAAGGATCACAGCATTCTCTTCCAATCAGTATGGCCAGAGGCAAGCTCAAAGAGGCACAATTCGCCAATAATTGTGTATTGTTTTATGAAGATTCTTGAAGATACTTGCATTACCATTTTTTTATAGTATTATTTTAAAATCATGTGCAATTTTCTTTTACAGATTGCTCGTCTATAGCCTTCGAGGAGAGCCCAGAAGCCTCGGTTATTGGCTCACCTACTACTGGACCAAGGCGTGTACCTTCAGTGCGCACTAAAGTTGTGAGAGTGAATAGAAGAAGAAGTTTTGCTAAGAAGAGTAGAATGCCAATAGGTGCAAAGTTATACACTGTGACTGAACTTGAAGTAGCAACAAATAGCTTCAACCGAACTAATTTTCTAGGAGAAGGGTCTCTTGGGTCTGTGTTCAGAGCAGATTTCCCTGACGGACAAGTATGTCCCTCTCACTGTTTTACAACTAGAGGTGGAAAAAATAAGATGGGTATTGATGATTGGTATCAAGTCAAACCGGGTTGGAGCGAAATTGTGTAAACTTTTCGTACAAGTCGAAACGGGTCAGTCAGGTTGGGTTGACCTGATATACTTTTTGTCCATTTGTTTAAATCTTTTTATAAAGTCTAGTATGTCAAATGTGATAACAAATAAAAATGTTGTTGTTAGCGTCACCTAATTTACGGAAGGGTAATTAAGTTATATTACAAAAGTTGATGTTGCTGTTAATAGCACACAAAATTTCCCCATAATATATTTTTTCAACAGTAATATGTTTTTTTCTGAACAAAGTGTTTATGAGGTTTTACGGATTAAAAGTACACTGTGGATGAGTCCAACCCTTTTACCAGTTTTATCCATTTGAACTGTTATATATTAAAACATAACTAAAGTCGACCCATTCATAACTAATTGTGTCAAAATTGCCACTTGTAGTTTTATCTTAATCAGATAACAAACATGATAGATAGCATTGAGATAGTGTTCATTTGATTCTTTTATTTTTTGTCTGTGCGTGTTTTGGGTTGTTCTTAAGGTCTTTGCTGTGAAGTGCATCAGCACAGTAGCACTCTCCCTACATGAAGAACAGCAGTTTTTGGAGGTGATTTGGAATGCTTCCCGTTTAAGGCATCCCAACATCATTACACTTCATGGGTATTGTGTAGAACAGGGCCAGCACATGCTTGTGTATGAATATGTAAGAAATCTCTCCCTGGATCATGCTTTGCATTCTGAAACATACATGCCTTTATCTTGGGGACTTCGTCTAAGAATTGCTCTTGGAATAGCCCGCGCTTTGAAGTAAGCATCTCATCTCTCTCTATCTCTCTCACACACACATACACATCAAGCACTAATAATTTTGTGGTACTTTATATGATCTCTTTCAGCTACCTGCACTCCACATGTGTGCCTCCTTTGGCTCACAGGAGTCTGAAGTCTACTAATGTTTTACTAGATGAAGATCTAACTCCACGCCTCGGTGACTGCTGTCTGGCTGCTTTGAAACCCCTAACAATCAACAGTGCTAAAGCTGAGGTATGTGCATAATTAACCAGATATTTCTGGTTTTCTTTGCCCGACGCCCCGACCTATCAGTTTAGTGTTTCAATGAGGCAGAACACAACATGTATATGATAATCTAATGATGATTGAACTTAAATAGGCTTCTGGTCGGATTGCTTCTGAACACCCCCAACCTATATCTGGTAACCAGAAGGATGACATCTATGCCTTTGGAGTGCTGCTCCTGGAACTTTTAACTGGAAAGAAGCCTTTTGATGGGTGCGCCACACATCTTCATCATTTTGACACTTTGTATGCAATTATTAGATGTTAAATTCATTTTTCCTAGTTTTATTTTACAACAGACTTGAATCAATAGAAGACAATTCCCTAGTGCAATGGGCTTCTTCCCTGCTTCATGACAATGAGACTTTGGATGAAATGGTTGAACCAGCCCTCAGAAAATCAATCCCCCCCAAGGCACTCTCGCGGTTTGCTGATATCGTCTCCCTCTGCACGCAGGTTGTATTAGCATATGCGATTTAGTGATAATAATAATAATAATATTAATTATTATTATTTATGATGCAAATTGAATTAATAATGGAAACCAGTGCAGGCTGAGAAAGGGTTCAGACCACCGATATCGGAAGTCATGGAATCGCTAACACATATGATAGAAGAACACCGCAGAATGAAGATGCTAGCTGATCCCGATGATCCATATGAGAGGTCATTTAGATCAACACACTCTCGCTTCCTTGGATCACCAACAATGAGCTATATGTCTATCTAATTTTGCAAATTGGTTGTCTTATAGACTCTTTGACCACCATTGGCCCAGATCATCAACCAAAATAGTGCTTGGATGTGACAGAGTATACCACTTAATGTTTTTTTCCTTTTCTTTTTCATACATGGATGTGTTACTGCTGTTGTTCAGTTGTCAAATTCAACTAGCGGCTTCAAAACACTGTCAAGTTTAATCATATCTTGCTTCACTTTTTTCTTTCTTTTGGTTTAATCCTATCTTTATAAAATATATTTTCATATATTTATTTTTATTCAAAAAAGATTAAAAGGGTTTAGTTTTTTCAAAATGTATTCAACTTGTCACGGTTTGCTATTGTGTGTTGAACCTTAAATGTTTCTCTAGTGTGTATCAAACTTTTAATTTGTTAACATTGTCTGTATTTTTGTTACATAAAAACAGAAAAAAACGTATAAGTTTAGTATATATAATAGAATATTTAATGTACATAATAACAACAAATTAAATGTTCGATACACAAAGTAAAAAATTTTAAAATCCAATACACTCTTGCTTCATGTGGTAGTGTTTTGTATGTAATAACGAAATACAAGATAGAATAATTGTGGAGGTATGAGAAAAAAAATGTTTTGGTTGATTACTTAGAATGAAAATGACACTTTGATAAGAAATGTGATTTTATTTACTTTAATAATGTTCACTTCTCGGGAAAAATAACTTTTTCTAGTTTCTTCAATATGAAATTACTTTAATTTAATCTTTTTCCCATATTTTTCACCAGCATTAATTCCTTAAAATTTTATATTCTAAATTTATTAAAGAGATATTTCTTAAGGGTTTTTGATGTTTTTGCAATTATTTTTTTCTTGCTTATCATATATAGATATATTTTTTTGGGTAAATTGTATTGAAATACAATTAACTTTGTTTTAATTATCATTATATATAACCAACTTTACTTTTTTAAAAATAATACAATCAACTTTTATAATCCTCCCACTGTATGCAAATTGTTGTATACTATAGAAATTATGGAAAAGTTTATTGTATATAATGGTAACTAAAGACTAGACACAGAAACAAGTTGTTTGCATACAAGAAACTTTTTTTGAAAGTTAGTTGTATTATTTTTAAAAATTTAAAGTTAGTTGTATACAATGACAATTAAGACAAAGTTAATTGTATTTTCATGCATTTTGCCTTTTTTTTTTTGACGGAAATCATATATAGATATGGATAATGTTTTTTGTTAAATTATAAATAATGTAGAAGTAAAATACAAATCATGTTAAAGTAGACACTTTGTAATCTTTAAAGTAGACACTTAGTAATTTTTAATATATATTAAAAGAAAAAGAGCTATGATGTTATCGTTTTATTTTTTGAGTTTTTTTTCTCATTAATCATCTCCTTTTATTTTTTAAAATGGCTAATAAATAAATAGTTTTTTACATCAAAAGCCTTAAGGCATGAATTTTGAGTTGGGCACGGATCTTAAATATAAACGGGTTACCCGTCTTTTAATCAAATATCATGTCATTCAAAAGTATTCTTTAACGAAACCATAACTTCTGATTCAAGTATTATCACAAATTTGTTGGACAATTTTCGTCAACAATTATCGGATCTCATGTCAATTCCTAATTCCTAAATTCATTACTATCGGCGCAAATCTGTGAATATATCAATTTTCTTTCTTCATCTTCCGATTTTCATAAATGTTTTTTAATTTTATTATCAATATATGGTTTATTAAATGTTTAAGATTTCACATCGTAGATGTTTGAAATTTACATCGACAATCTCACGTGTTTATACACGGAAATTAAGCTAGTACAAAATTATATCACGTTTGAAATGATGTTTCTAAAGGCAAAATTGGAATTGCCTCTATAAAAATATAAAATCATGTTTGCAGTTAAGAAAAGTTGTACCATTTTATAAGGACAACTCTAAACTGTGTTCAACAATCAATAGGGAATAATAATTCAGTCAACATCTGATTTAGGTGTTATTAGCTTTTCCATTCACAAAATACTTATTAATTTTTACTTTCACACAATATTTATATGAAATTCGTCTAGGTAACATCTAGCTTGAGAATTTTTTTTTATTTTAAAAAAACCGCAGAGTTTTTATTTTCATGTGAAAAAACATGTTTAGATTAAGGGTGAACTTTTCATTTTTCATGTAAAAGTAGAAAGCATATTTATTTGAGATATTTTCTACGGTTTTCATAATACGATACTGATAACATCTTATAATCCAAATCTTACAAAGACTAAAACCGATCTATTGTAATATCTCAATCTTAACAATATCTGTTTTTAATATCCATGCCCGACTTTGATTTAGGTATAAATCAACACCCAATCTTGCAATTTTACCCTATGCATGATTGTTTTATAAAAAACTAGCATGGTACCCATACAATGTTACGATAGCGAATAGTTTCTACACAATAACATGCTGTTATAGAATATAGAGGTTTGATATTCGATAAATAGTTTATATTGGCTAACATGCTCATTTCAATTATCTTTGTTTTCTTTCTGTCAACTCTTTTTTTCATTATTAAAACATATTTTAAAAAACAAAAAAACAACCATTTTCTTCACTTTTTTGTGTTTGGGAAAGTATGTGCTTATAAAATAATGTGTTTACTAGTCAGTGTGTAAAGTAGAAGAGAGAAATAAAGGATATTTGAGGGGTATATTAGAAATTTCCGGTTGCTTAAATTTTAAGGGATTAAGTAAAGTAAGAAGAAAAAATGGAGGTTATTTGGGGGAACTCGGTTCCAAGTAAGGTAAACATCTTTACTTGGAGGCTTTTGTAGGGGTAGTGATGTGTGAAAATCAGGTTTTAAATTTAAGTTCAAAATCACCTAAGTTTCACCACACACTACAAGCAAGTATGACTGGATCGTGTGTAACAGTATAGCTTAGGTAAGTAGGGTATCGTCTTCACAGGGAACTGTAAGAAAATTTTATTAAACTAGATTTAACTAATTAACCTAAACAAAATATTTAAAAGAGGATTTGCTAAAATAATAATAAAATGAAAAGACGACTAATTAAATAAATTTAACGAGCAAAAGAACGATGTAATAGATAGAAAACTGACTATGAACAGTATCGAAAATTTGTTTTACCTAGAGTCAAATCCACCTAGTCACGATTAATTATGAAACATGAGTTATGGAGGTTATGATTCTAACGGGTAACCTAACTCATCTCCCGAATATTAATTAAACTAAGGTAAATAAATTTTTTTCTAAACCCGTATAACTAATTACACCCTGTTTACAATCCAATAGCAGACCCATCTCCCGAATCGCCCTTTAACCTACTAATTCCCATTTGATAGATTAAAACTAACTTAATACCTAAGTTATCAATTAATTATTCCTAAACATCATTCCTAATGTTATCTAGCAATCCAACGAGTAAATTAGTAAATCACTAATATGGATAGCATGCATAATTAACTCCTATTAAAACCACATAACAATCCATAGAATAACCATTTGAAAGTGAAAGCATTAAACGAGTGGATCTTTAATCAGATGTACCTTACAAAAATCAATCACATAATTCACGAACAAAAAATAATCAATCCATCAGTATAATCTAACTAGGTAAAACAGGAGCCCTAACTTATAGACAAATTAGAAAACAACAAATACAAAGAAAAACCAAGTTTATAAATCATTATAGACCGCCGATAAACAAACGAAGTCAATCCTATAGGAGTTGTGGTCTCCCTCTTCAAACACCGGTTCATAGACCGCTCCCTTTATCTGAATTAAAACATCATCGTAACTTCTACTTTTGTTTCTGCCGTCGTAGGCTTCGAAAGAATTTTGCCGCCGTCTTATTTGTTTGATTCAATTCGTCTTTTGCGGCTATGTTGTTTGATGAATTAATCTTTTTTGTATTTGAGCTGTATATGATATATTTATAATAATTGGGTGTTTGTGCTTCTTTTTTTCAATTCCCAATCTACGGCTCCAAGATATGGGCTCTAGCCCATTTTTTCTTCTTCAATAATAATCCATAACATGTTAGGCTGTGGCCCATTTTATTTTACCACACAATCTTCCTTGGTGTAATTCACGGATTTTTGCATTTTTTCTCTACTCTTCAGCATCCACAACCTGAAATATCAAATTTAGATAAGTAAACATTTTAACACAATTCAGCCCATAATTTGACTCGAAAAACTTAGATATTGTCGTGAAATAAATATATATTATATGTTAAAATACGATAATATCAAGTAGGCTGCCTACACTATCAAACTCTTTATTTGAGGCATGATATTGGTGTCGGATTTATGTTTTTATGCAACAAGGAAATTGAATCTGAAGATCATATATTAGTGTCTTGCCTCTTTTACTCAAGGTTGTTTTAGGATTTTATAAATGGTGGAACATGACTCCTCCCGTCTTAAATTCAACATTGGATATGGTTAATTGGGGAGTCTCTTTTGGATTGCAAACAAGAAGCTTGAAGTTTTCTTATACGCGATCTTTACGTTTTGTTAGCGTATATGAAAATTTAAAAACCCGTTAGCTTTTTCAGATAGACAATCGGTTAAAAATGACATAATGAGAGAGATTCAAAGCCTATCATTTTATTGGCTGAACTCTAGTAAAAAGCTAGGTAGGAAATTAGTTTGATCACACCGGTTTTGTTCCCCTCTTGAGGAGGTTCCATTGTAAATGTCTTTGTCTTGTTTTTATACTTTGTTTTAGCGTCTATAAAAGTAAATTGACTAAGAGAGTATAGTATCAATAATAATTAGAAATATAATAAGAAATGTGAAAAATGATTTAATCTCGAGAAATAAACAGTAATGTAAATGTTATATAACTTAGATAATGTTATACAAGCATGATTTTAATTTTAATTAATAATAATTTAATAATTTCCATTTTTACCTAAATCAAATCGTTTTAATTGACACCCCTAATTTACCACCAGAGTACCAGACCAGTCGACCGGATGCTCCTGCATTTCTAACCCATTTCCTTTCTAAGTTTCTCCCCCAAATCTCTCTACTCAGTCCACCATACCTTTCGAATTTACTGTGGTCTTCACATATTTTGAATAAGGAAGGAGATCTAGGCACATCATCATCGTTATTGTTATCGTATTTCTACTGCAATTACTTGTGAGTATTCTTCTCATGTCCAATTCATAAACACTTTTCGATAATGAGGTCTAAAAGGAATCCAATTGAGTTACCCGGATTCGATTATTTCAATCTGTTAATGGATTTTTGATTGTGTTTGCTGTAGATGATGGCTATGATATTTTTTCATTAGATTTATCGTGTTCATTTTAGGGTTTAATGGCTATTGATTGCATCGGTTGCTTTTGAAAGGCCAATACTTGTATCTTGTTGTCACTGATTATACTACAAGAGTCCTTAATTGAGTTTCTGAAAATCAAATTTGATGGTGTAGACGAACATTTAAAGCAGTTAGTAAATTAGTCTACCGATGCCAAAGTAGGAACATTTAGATGACGGGTTTATTGCCCACGATCATGGCTTGATTCAACCTCCCAATGATATAGAGTTCATCATAAAATTGCTTAATGGTGAACTCCATAACATTGATCTTGGCTGCGTAACTGTATCTAACACAGTTGTTGAATCTTTAACTTCACCTCTTTTCTCTGAACACAGATGGGCACATATAACTCTAGTTTCTTAAATGATCAAAGTATTCTATGGTGAAACTGTAAAGCTGTTTTTTATGAAAAGTCTATTGCTCCAAGAAGTGACGGTTAATTATACACTTTCTTGTTTGCTTATTTGTTGTAGTGGCTTTTTGAGATTTTTCATCTCTTTGTTAACTTGAAATTCTCATCTCATACTATTCTTTTGTATTCAATCTCACAGAGTGGGAGAAACATCTTGCTAGGAAAAAAAGACCTAGTGAGAATGTCAGATCAAATAGCAAAAGGTCAAGAGTTTGAGAAGAAAGCTGAGAAGAAGCTCAGCGGCTGGGGTTTCTTTGGTTCCAAGTATGAAGATGCTGGGGACCTGTATGAAAAAGCTGCCAACTGTTACAAGCTTGCTAAATCTTGTTAGTATCAACGCTCATATATTCACTTATTCTTAATTAATGATCTATTTTATATTTGTATGTTCATTTTATCTCATTTTGTCAATACTTCAACTCTGTTATGTTTTTATGTAGAGTGTACTCAGTCTGTATGTCCAGTATCCATCTATTGACCTGCATTTATTTTCGTTTTGGTGGCCTTTATGTTTGTTTTGTTTATGTAGTTATTTTGCCCTATGCACAAATGGAAGTTTGAACTTTTATTTTCCAATAATTTACCATGGGCAAGTTCAGCTTTTCTTAGGTTAACAGTGACGCAAATTTGATTGAAGATACAAACCATGCAAACTCATATACTTATGTGTGCTGAAGTTTGTTGATTGTAAATGACACTGAGTCAGTAATTTGTACTTTCTACACTTCACTCTAGAATCGTTCAGTCTTTGCTTCTAGATGCTCTTAGCCTCTTACTTTGTATTGCTGTGTATTAGCAAGCCAAGTGCAAGCCTAATATGGTTTAGGGCTTGGCAGGTCCAGTACCTAAATTAGCCATTCCCATACCGGCCACTTAGATCAATTTGTATTGTTTTAAATCAAGTGGTTTTAACTTAGGTGGTACCTTCTTTTATTCTTTGTGATTGGTAAAAGATGGTTTATTTGTAATTTTATTTGAATGGTTCTGATTTATGCTTAAATGATCCCATACAAACCGAGTGTATATAAGCCAAGCCAAGCCAAGCGGCCCAAGCCTAAGCTTGGCAAGCTATGAGCTGAGTCAGCTCAGGTTGCCTTGGCTGAGCTCAAATACACTTCTAATAATGACGAAAAAATTTCAGGGGACCAAGCTGGATCTGTATATGTCAAGCTGGCTGAGTGCCATCTGAAAGTAAGTGTTTAATGCTGCTGTTCAAAGCCCATTTGCATCTCCTACTTGCGTCATATCATCAATTTATGACCATTTTATTGGTGAATTTATGCTTTCTAGATGGACAGCAAACATGAAGCTGCTAATGCTTATGCTGATGCAGCTCATGCATACAAGAAGACAAACACCAAGGGTAAGCATGCGTTAATTTGTTTGTTGCATCTGGTTAAATTACTCCTGAAAACATAGTCCATGCATTGTTTATCAAGCAAATCTTTCATATTTGGCAATTTTGAGGTTAATGGTTTTTCAGAGGTGCAATATTTATCTGAGGTTTTAGGTTGTTTTGTTATCCTATCTGGCTATCTGCTGTGCTATTCCTTCTTGTTTGGTGTAAGTTTCGCATAACCTTTCAGTTTACAAATTGTTAGTGTAAATATTATGCAGTAGCTATTCCTTCTTCGGTCAACATTATTTAGGGTCTGTTAGTGAGATGTGGGCCCTTATGGGCTTTAGGATTGACTTGTATATATTTTTTCCTTCTTGTTTACTGTATTGAAATGATCAGAATATGGAAAAAGAAAAACCCTTTTATATGTATTTTTTTTTGTTTTGCAACATTTGCATCAAATAAAAAAGAAAAATTCTGCCTACCTCTCAATAATATTATTATTTACAGAAAATATGTGTGGGTGATACTCTATAACTCTTCTGTTGCTCATTCCCCATCAAAAGATAATTTTGTGCAAGAATACATAATAGAATAAGATGGAATACTGAAAATATCACCAATTAGAGCAGACTAGTAAGTTAACCTTCTCTTGTGACAAATGATTTTTGCCTTCTGCATTACTTAGAAGTCACCCTCACTTGTGTCACTTGAGTCATTGAGTCTGTGTGTGAACCTATTGTTTACCCTGTTGTGATTTTGTAAGGTTTCTTGGTATATTAATGGCCATTTTTGGGGCATTTTTTAAGATTATATTTGAATATGTTTACCTGATAAGCAATGCAGCTTTTTATTGTTATTCTCAGTTTTTATCATCCTCTTGACCCAATTTATCTTTTTCCCACCCACAAAGGTAAGAGTTTAAACCTATAGCTTCTCCTTGCTCATTTTGTAAATGATTTTTTTGTTGGGTTGGATGTTTACAGAGTGCATAGCTCATTTAGAGAAGGCATTAAATTTATTCATGGAAATTGGGAGGCTCAGCATGTCTGCCAGATATTGCAAGGTACAAGATCATGTTACTATAAGGAGTCATCTTGAACCCCTTTCAGTTTTCAAACATAATACACTTCATATGAACTACCTATTTACCTCATCGTTTGAATTTAACCTGAGATTTCAAGTGATAGATTTCTGATTTTCTTCCTCTGCTTTAGGTTTAACCAATACGTATGTATACATATACATATATACACATACACACACAGAGGTTCAAACGAGAATTGTTTTTTGTGCGAGAACTACAAGAACCATCTGTAACACCATTAATGACTCATTAATAGGGGTAGGTATCATGGTCATTTATATATTTACCCAACCGTGAATTGTGTCCTGGCGGATGAGTCATTATTGAGCCATTAAATTTATTAGCCGTTGATTTATATATATATGGAGAAGTTCATTTGAGAACCACTCTTAATGCGAGAACTGTGAGAACCGTTTGTAATCACCATTAATGCTCATTAATAGAGATGTTTTGGTCATTTATATATTTACTCAACCGTGATTTGCGTCCGGGTGGATGCGTCATTATTTATGATGCTTGATTTTTCCAAAATACCTCTGATTAGTTAATTAGGAATTAATTAGTCATTAATGAGCCACGAGCCATTATTAGCCATTGACCAAGGGCTAAGATTGGTTCTCGTGATAAGAATGGTTCTCTAATGATCCCTCCCTTATACACACACAGGGTAGGGTTCAAAGGAGAACTGTTTTTCGTGCGAGAACTACAACTAATGTTGGCCCTTAGATTAAAACAAATCAATGGCTAAGAATTCTATTCGCTCATTAGTGACTCATTAATGAGGGGTGTTTTGGGAAAATTAAGCTAATCTAATAATGACTCATCCACCTAGACGCAATTCACGGTTGGATAAATCTATGACCAAAATACCCCTATTATGAGGGCCAAGATTGGTTCTCACGGTACTCATAAAAACAGTTCTCAAATGAACCATCCCCTATATATATATAGTGAGAGGTTGAAATGAGAATGGATTTTTAGGTGACATTGTGAGAATGGGAGACTTAATCATGACCCTTCATTTGATTTGATCGGATGGTCGACATTTGTCCCTTCATTTTATTCATTACTCAACCATGAATTGCAACGGGTGAATTACGACCGTTAGATCTAATAGATCAACATCTAATTGATGGCTAGAATTCGTTCTCCCATTCTCACCTAAATATTCATTCTCACAATAACCCTCCCTATATATATAGGGGAGGGTTCAAACGAGAACTGATTTTGGCGTGAAAACCAATCTTGGCCCTTGATTAAAAATAATCAACGGCTAATAAATTTGAGTGGCTCATTAATGTCACATTAATGAGGGGTATTTTGGGAAAATCAAGGCTCATTAAATAATGAATCATTTACTCGGTGCAATTCATGGTTAGGTAAATATATAGATGACCAAAATACCTCTATTAATGGTGTTACAACAGTTCTCGCACAACAATTCTCGTTTGAATTTCTCCTTCATTCTCTACATGTGTATATATATAAGGCAGGGTTCATTTGAGAAATGTTATTGCGAGAACCAATCTTGGCCATTGATTAAAATAAATCAATGGCTAATAATGCTAATGGCTCATTATTCATTAAAGCGCTCATTAACAAGGGACAAATGTATTAGAAGCCAGAGATTCTTACATAACATCATCATCAGTTTTTTTTATAGAGCCTATTTATAAAAAAACATTCATCGTTTTATTTGTAGGTTGTCTTCTTCGTCACAAATTAGAACATTTAAACCATTCTTACTCTTTACTCGAGAAACCGCTAAATATACGTCTGATCATTAAATTGGTTCCCAAAATAAAAGAGCATAAATCATATAATCAAATTTGAATTTTTTAATTTATCCAATTGGTATACTTGTTTACTTAAATAACCACGAAAATAGGTAGATGTATCTACTAAATGATTTGAATAAATGTTTTTGTTAAGATATTTAAGTGTTAACAAACTAAATGACCTAAAAAATGGCATTTGAGGAAACAATTTATTTGTAATCCATCTGAGGAAATAAAGAGGATGATTGGTGGAAAAAAATTCCATAAAATATGATGATGACATCATAACCCCTTTTCTTTTAATATACATTAAAGATAAAGATTAAAGATTAAAGATAAATATATTAAAGATTAAAGATAGTTGTCATAACTGTTTTCTGCAAGGGTTTAGACTCGGCCTATAATAGCTTTATGATATGACCCATATTTGGTGAATCTTTTAATTATAGTAGTGATTAGATTTTAATTATAGAAATTATTTCAGCTTAGGAAAGAAGTTATTTATTTATTATAAATAGAGGTATAGGGTATCATTGGAGGGGGGAGAGTTTTGAGAACTTTAGTTATTTTCTTTCTTTTGGAGATCCCCTGAGTCTCGAATATCAGGTCCCCTTTTGTATTTTCAAGCATCCGATTAAAGGTGTTTTCTATCTTATTATTGAATATCAATTTGATTCATATCACTTTATGACCAAAACTTTATACTTAATACTTAATAAGAGCAGTTACATATCTTAACTCATACCATGTTTGATGCCACACATGTAACTGAGTCTTTGTTGTGTGTAGGAAATTGCAGAATTATATGAACAGGAGCAAAGTTTGGAGCAGGCAATTGCTTACTATGATAAAGCAGCTGATCTTTTCCAAGGTGAAGAAGTAACTACTTCTGCTAACCAGTGCAAGCAGAAAATCGCACAGTTTTCAGCTCAACTGGAACAGTAAGACAATTTTTATCTCTAGGAATCCTTATATATTCTTTGATACTCTTTCATGACGACTGTTTCAGAGAGTATGACCACTGACAGTTATCTTGACTGGATACAACATTGGTGTCTTCTTAGTAATGGCAACTGAAGTAGTGTGTTCGCGCTCACTCTAACGCCCATGTACATATGTAAACTAATAATGTAACAAATTTGTCTCCAGATATCAGAAAGCGATAGAGATTTATGAAGCGATAGCAAGGCAGTCTCTGAATAATAACTTGCTAAAATATGGAGTTAGAGGGCATCTACTGAATGCTGGCATTTGCCAACTCTGTAAAGGTGATGTTGTTGCAATCACAAATGCATTGGAGCGTTACCAGGTCAACATTACCTCTTTACAAGCATCTTACATTAAATGTTTCCTTCAGGGTTCAGTTATTGACTGAATATGTCACTTGTTTATGTAGGAACTGGATCCAACGTTTTCAGGAACACGTGAATATAAATTACTGGCGGTAACGTTTTTAAAAACTTTTTTTATATATCTTTTAAAATATCTTTGTCGTTCTTGGACAGAAGCTTGAAGCTTATAAGTTTCTCAGTGCATGACCCATGTTAGGTTTAAGGAATTTTTTTCCTTTTTTCTTAATGGCAGGATTTAGCTGCTGCTGTGGACGAAGAAGATGTTGCAAAGTTCACAGATGCTGTCAAGGAATTTGACAGCATGACTAAGCTGGTAAAATAATATTAGCTTTATCGTTGTCTATTCATAATTGAAAATCTGGTTATCTCTTAACTTGTTTAATTGAGTTTTTCCTGCTAAATCTATAACAAAAGACTAGCATCATATTCACGCAATGCTGCGGCGGTAAATAGATTTTGGTTTACAATACGCGCTTTCAAGAATGTAATGATATGTTATTCGCGCGATTCAATGTCACGAAAAAGTTTTCTACAGCAATATATCCGGTTTTTTTCAAATTTTCTTTTATTTACATTTAACTATTTTATTAATTTTAGAAATAAATTCTAAAAGACAATAAAATAAGAAAAAAGATTTATATTGATGAAATAAAGAGAAGAGTTAATAAGATTTTAAAAATTATGTTGATTTGGGTGGATAATTGTGTTAGTATGAGAGAATATATTTTGAATAAAAAGTTAAAGTAAATTAGGAGAGAATAAAATAATTAAAGATTGAGTGGATGAGATTAATTTAGATTAAATGAAGGGTCAAGATTGTATATTGATTGAATTTTAAGAAGTCTTAAAATTTAAGAGGAGAGAGAATGTTAAATGCTTTATATAGTAGTATAGAAATCTAGGGAACTGAACACTGTTGGAATAAATATAAGTATGTACGTATGTGTGTTTATCTTAGCATAAAAAGCGTGGTATCAATGTTGACTTATAATCGAAATTGTAACGTTTTTGGTTGGCAATTTTGTTACATAGGATGAGTGGAAGACAACTCTGCTGTTGAGAGTGAAATTGTTACTGAAGGCCAAGGAGGAGGAAGACGATGATGATCTTACTTGAGTCCCATATAATATCATGTATGCCACAACTTGATTTGTTTTGTTGGTGCTACTATTCTATCCGTGCCTTTATATTTGTGCATTCAAATTCTGAGTTTTCTTTTCTTTGGGACGTTTGTAATTCCATTTGAGCATATATATCTGCGTTGTGCTGGGATTTGAATTTCCTAGAGGATGATCATACATTATATAAAACCATCGTGCTTTGGTGTGTGCATTATAATGCGAGATCTGTATTTTAATAAAGAAATCGTTGCCCGCCCTTGTTTCTAATCAGGTGCATCTCTTCAATAGGCAATATGTATTTATGTTGAACTTCTACACTTGCACTTCCACCATGCTAGAAGGCGTAAATTATGTATCATATCCTCATTATCTTAATATCATGCACAGTCCAAACGAATACAAGAGTATAATTGGTAAATGAAAATGATGGACTGTATAAGCATTCAGCTTTGTTCTGGAACTGTCTTGGTTTTTGTTGGTTGATGAATTCTTTATTTTTAAAAACCAAACAGATTATTGTTTCAGTTCTCCATGTTAACCAAGAAGCAGTAGGCGTTAAACACTCACAATAACTTTTGTTGTCGTACTCACAGTCACCGCCTACGCCTCTACACCACAATATGTTTTCAATTGCATTGTTGTTTTCTAATGTTGATTGCATTAAAGTTTGGTGATATTTATTGCATTTAAACTTTGATGAATATCAAATATGACATAACAGATATTTATAAACATTCAGACCTTTTATAAAAACAAACAATATGGTATGAATAAGATTCAGACATTAGAATATCTTCTTATTATTTAAACATGATATTCGGATTAGAAGAAAACGTTTAAAAAACAAATAGGCACCTTATATTTTATTTCAAGCTAGTATCGTTCCAGCGTAATGCTGCGACGACAAATAGTTTCTGTTTTACAATATGTCGCTTTCAAGAATATAATGATATGTTGTTCGCACGATTCAATGTTACGAAAAAGTTTTCTATAACATGTCCGTTTTTTTCAAATTTTCTTTTATTTGTATCAATTTTTTTTATTAATTCTAAAAATAAACTTTAAAAGACATTAAAATAAGAAAAAAAGTTTATATTTATGAAGTAATGTGGGAGAAGTTAATAAAATTTAGAAATTATGTGATGTGGGTGGATAAGTGTGTTGTGAGAGTGTGTTAGTGGGAGAAAATATTTTAAATGATTAAAAGTTAAAGTAAATTAGGAGAGAGAGATAGTGAAATGGTTAAAGATTGAACGGATGAAATTAATTTAGATGAAATAAAAGGTCAAAATTTTGTCTTGATTGAATTTTAAAAACTTTTAAAGTTAAGGAGGAGAGAAAATGTTAAATGGTTTATATAGTAGTATAGATAGTATAGATATAGATGATTTAAGTTATCTAATTTCCTGTAATAATAGAAAATAAATGTTCAAAAAAGATGGCATGAAACTATTAAACGAGGTTATGTCGCACACGTTGCTTTTTTGGATAAAATGCATGAAAATACAACAAACTTTATTAAAATTGTCATTATATACAATCAACTTTATATTGTATCTAAAAATACGGCCAACTAACAAAATTTGGTCATTGATACAATTGGTCACATAATTATCAGGTTATGCTGGTTATCAAGTTACAGGTAACCAACTAACAAATTTTGGTAATTGGTATACAATTGGTAACCTGCATATTAAATTACTGGTTATTTTCTTGGTTTTTGATTTTTTATTTAAGATAGTTATATGTTCTTGGTGTTCTTTAATGTTTTATTCAAGTTCGTATTCATGTTCACCATCAAATCCAGAAAATGAACAAAAACAAAATTGCAGATCTTTAAAGAACATTAACCAAAACCTAGATGCAAATCTTGAAGAATATGAACCCCCCTAAAAAACCAAACAAAACAAGCAAGAATCAGGACCTTGAATACATGCCAAACAAACAAACACGCCTTCGATTAAGGTTCTTGAATCTGAATATAGTGTTCGTTATTAGGGTTCGACATATCAAAATTTGCACCTCAATGCCTATAGGAAAAAATCTTCACAAGGTCAATGAGGAAAAGCTTCACAGGGTGGTTGTATTTTCACACACTTTGCCCTCCTTTTTTTACACAATTTTAAAAAAATTACATTTAACCTCCCTCAACATGTCATCAGATACATACAATAATAATGTTTTAAACTTTGAATACATTAAATAGTAAGTTTCAAAGAAGGTTACATTATACATACACAATCAAAAGGTAAGATTTTATACATTTTGAAGAAGTCTGTCCTTTGAAAATAATTAAGAAGTTTAAATACCTACTATTCGAATATGAAATAAGTTTGAATATTAACTAAAAAAATATAAAATATGTTCAAAATAAAAATAAACTATAAAAGTGCAATTTAAAGAAAATGCGAGAGAGACAAAGAGAGTGAAATCTGATGTTTGACCATTGGTTTATCAATTTGACCAATGGTTCACCATATATAGTTCAACTGACTTTTGAAAATTGGTTTTCGGTTAAACCAATTTAAGTGACTAGTATGATTCGGTTTTGAAAACATGACATGTGATACACTCTAGCTGATGATTCTTCTTGATTTTTTGACGAGAATTTTTTGTATCCTTATGCGGGCTTTTGTCTCAAAAAAGGTTTTTTAAGCGCGATGCGCAGGGGCAGACCCATGTGTATTCCGGTGGTGGCACGAGACACCAACCAATTTTATCCACATAGTGTAAATTTCGCTTTTGTCAATGCAGTACTACCACCCATTCAATGATTTCACCACTCATTTGAAATCCTGGGTCCGCCACTGACGATGCGGCAGGATTTACAAATTTTTTATGAAACAAAAGCGATAAAAGCAAAATTTAATATTGATTAAGAAAAATTCGTATGAATTTATGTCATTCAATTATACATAATTAGTTGTAAATATATGTATGATTGAGAATAACTCAAATACACGACTAATGTTCTAGTTATGATTTTTTGGGCTACAATTAAAAGAAACTTCTCTTATTATTTTATTTGAATAATAACTTCAAATGATATAGTTAATCACAACAAAAACCAGGGGCATTTAGCTTAGCGGTATCAAGGTGATTTCAAAGTGTTCCCCTTCCTCTTCAAAGTCAAAGGTTCAAGTCCCACTATAAACATATGTACAAATTAGGATGTGTGTGTATGTTTGCTGTTAAAAAAGTTAATTACAACAAAAAGTAGGTTTTATCTAGAAAAAGGATTATATATATTGTATAACTATTATAAAATTATCTTTCCAAAAAAGATTTAATACAATTACTTTTCAAAATAAATATATTTTATAAAGTATTTTTATTTTATCTTCATAGAACCAAAGTTTGTTTTTGAACTTTAGATCTATTTTCTAAATTATTATAAAATTGAGGGTTAGTTTAAAAGAGTAAAAATTTATTTAAGATTCTTTATAAAAAATTGAGAACAAAAAGAAAATTGAGTAAAAAATACAAGACATTAACCACCCAGCTAGTCATAACTTTGCTTTGCAAATACACTTGTCAGAATTTATTCATATAATTTTTCATTTTCTGATAATTATATGATATTATAATTTGTAATTTATTAAAAAAAAGACTTAAAATAATAGTTTTTTAAATATGATTATTTTGATGATTTTTCCAAATAAAACGAAAAACCGTGTTTCTTTGAAAAAACATTATTCTGACTTGAAAAATTCAACAATCAAATTTCTTTCTTAAGAGTTAAGACCCCCCAAAACCACCACCATGTTCTATCTCCTGTTTTCTGCATTTCTACTCCAAATCTTTATTCAGTCCACCAAACTTTCCAAGTGTTTCCAATCTACTCTCTTCGTCACCTAACAATTAAGACGGAGATAGGCACATCAACATCATAATCGTCCTCGTATTTGTTCTGCAATTACTTGTGAGTAGTTTTTTTCTTCATGTCCAATTCATAAACACTTCTTGATTATGTGGTCTAAAAGGAATTCAATCGACTCAACTTGATTGGGTTATTTCAAACTGTTCAAAGGATTTCTGATTGTGTTTGCTGTAAATGATGATTATTATAAATCCAGATGAGTTTTCTTGTGTTCATTTTAGGGCTTATTGGACTGCTTGCATCGGTTGCTTTAAAAGGCTATGCGTTGTCAGTGATTATATTACAAGAGTGTTTAATTGAGTTTCTGAAAACGAAATCTGATGCGTGTAGATTAATAAATAATAAAGGATTTAAAGCAGTTTAGTTAATCACTCTAGCTGTGCGCCAAAGCAGCATCATTTAGATGACTAGTTTATTGCCCGTGATCATGACTTGGTTAACACCTAGACGGCATTTCAACCTCCCGGTGATATTAATTTTGCCATATAATTATTTATCACGAACTCCATAGGATTGGGAGGCTGTATTCATATGTTGGAGTGATCATTTCTCTGTTTTCACAATCTTTTGACCTATATAAGGTTGATCTTGGCCGCATAACTGTATCTAACAAAGTTGTTGAATCTTTAATTTCACCTCTTGTTTCTGAACTCAGAAAGGCACATATAATTCTAGTTTGCTGAAATAATCGAAGTATTTCTGTGTTGAAAATATTTTGTTGCTTTTAATGAAGAAAGTATTGCTCCAAGAAGTGACGGTGAATTATATACATTGTGCTTATTTGTTGTTATAAGAATTGTTGATCTTTCTTTTTGTTAATAATTAGTTGTACTAGCTCTGTGGCATTTTTCTTTTCTTTGAAAACTTAAGTTCTTTTCTTATACTATTACTTTATATGCAAAGTCACAGCGCGGGAGAAACATCTTGCTAGGGAAAAAAAAGACCTAGTGAGAATGTCTGATCAAATAGGCAAAGGTCTGGAGTTCGAGAAGAAAGCTGAGAAGAAGCTCAACGGCTGGGGCTTCTTTGGTTCCAAGTATGAAGATGCTGGGGACTTGTATGAAAAAGCTGCCAACTGTTATAAGCTTTCCAAATCTTGTTAGTATCAATACTCAAAACATTTACATTATTCTTTCTTACTGATCTAACTTTTCAAGGTTGTATCTTCATTTTATAAAATTTTGTCAATACTCCAACTTTTTATGTTTGTGTATAGGTTTGACTCAGTCTGTATGTTCTTGAATCCGTTTATTGATGTGCATTTATTTTCGTATTGATGGCCTTTATTTGTTTTCTCTTTTTATGTAGTTATCTTGCTATGAACTAGTGGGAAAGTTGAACTTTATTTTTTAGTTTACCATGGGCAAGTTCACCTTTTATAGTTAATTTGATGCTTATTTGATTGGAGTAGCATGAGATGCATACACATTTACTTATGTGTGCTGGAGTTTTGTTGATTTCTTTTTAATGCAAATGACATTGAGTTGATCATTTGTATTTTCTACAGTTTACTCTTTAGTCTACAACTGTTCATTCTTTGCTTCTAAATGATCTTACTTTGTTTTTCTGTGTATTACCAAGTCAAGCACAGGCCTAATATGGTTAGGGAATTAGGGCTTGGCAGCTCCATTAACCTAGATTAGCCATTCTTATCAAAGTCACTTAGAACGATCTCTGTTTTTCAGACCAAGTGATTTTAACTCAATTGGGACCTTTTTTTTCCTGATAATTTTCTAAAAGATGGTTCATTTGTGTTGTTACTTGAATGATTCTGATTTATGTTTATATAATCCCATGTGAATTTAGCCTAAACAAGCCAAGTCAAGGACTCAAGGTTCAATGTTTTGACAAGCCAAGCCTAAGCTTGAGTTTTCTGACCTTGGCAAGTGATCGGCGGAGTGAGCTCGGCTTGGCTTGGCTTGGCTGAGCTCAAATAATCAAAGCTGAATGATTACAGCTACATACATTATGCCATGCTTATTTGCCCTTTACATGCTAATCACGAAACATTATTTTTCAGGGGATCAAGCTGGATCTGTATATGTCAAGCTGGCCGAGTGCCATCTGAAAGTAAGTGCTTAATGCTGCTGTTAGTAGTCCATTTGCTTGTCCAACTTGCATCATATCACCAGTTTATGAATCCATTTTTATTGTAAATTGATGTTTCTAGATGGATAGCAAACATGAAGCTGCTAATGCCTACGCTGATGCAGCTCATTCATACAAGAAAACAAACACCAAAGGTAAGCATGCACTAAACTGTTTGTTGCATCTGTTTAAGTCGCTATTGCAAACGTGGTTCTTCTACAGTTCTACTGCCCATCAAACAAATCTATTTGTAATCAGTAATTTTGAGATTTTGTTTTCCATAGTTGGCAATGGTTATCTGATAAATCTGATATGCTTCGGCTATTTTAATAAGATTTACTATTAAATAAGGAAATTGTTTCTAGTATTATTATTAGATATCTTTTATTATTTAGCAGAGTTTTGTTTTAGATAAAGATTAGGAATTACAGTTTTTTTAGGAAAGGATTCTCGTCTTTTTATAATAAATAGGTCATCAGGGTTGTAATTTTCATCATGCACAAATTGATTGGTGGTTTTTATATCATTGCAAGTGTTGGTTTACCCTCCAAGTAACAGTGGGAGAGCCAATCGACTTATCCAAAGTCAATTAATCTATTTTTTTTCGTTTGCCAATTTGATTCATAACAAAATCTTCTTCGCGTTGAAACTCGAAAATGATTGTTATGCCTGTTTGTTACATATCAAAATCTTTTTCGTTTGTTAATCATCATATTATATATATATATGTGTGTGTGTGTGTGTGTGTGTCTGTGTATTGTTTTGTTCTCAATGTTTTGCATCAAATAAACTCTGCTTATCTTTCAACAGTGTCGTGGGGCTTATTGGCTTAATGACACAAAATTATTTTATTCAAAAGAAATGTATGGGTGATAACCCATACCCCTTCTCTTGCCCGTCCCCCATCAAAGATAATTTTGTACAAGAATACATAATAGAATAAAATGGGGTACTAACATAAACTTAAATTGACCAAGAAAGTTAACCTTCTCTCTGGGGAATGCTTTTTTGCCTTGTGCATAGACTTAGAAGTCGCCCCTCACTTGTGTGGTTAGAGGCATTGAGTCTGGTGCAGGATCCTATTGTTTGCGATTTTGCCATTTGGTATGGTTTCTTGGTATATTAATGGCCATATGGCCCATATTTGGTGTATTCATCAAGATTATATTTGAAGGTGATGACCTGATAAGTGATGCAACTTCTTACTGTTATTCTAGTTTTTGTCATCCTCTTGACCCTGTTTAACTTTCTTCCCCACCAAGTTAAGAATTTAGATCTATAGTTTCTCCTTGCTCAATTTAGGCATAATTTTCTTTTGTTGTTGGATGTTTACAGAGTGCATAGCTCACTTAGAGAAAGCATTAAATTTGTTCATGGAAATTGGGAGGCTCAGCATGTCTGCCAGATATTGCAAGGTACAGCACTACAGCATATGTCTGCAGTCATGCTATCATATTACTATAAAGAGTCATGTTGAGCCCCTTTTAGTTTTCAAGCATAAACCACTTCATGTGCATCACCTTATCATTTAATTTGATCCGTTACTGAACTTTCAAGGGATGGTTTTTTAGTTTACTGCCTCTATTCTGGGTTTAGCCAGCATAGTTAATACACACACAGATGTGTGTGTGTGTATAATATCAATCAATCAATAAAGAAAAGTTCATCTTGTCTAGTTGGCCTTCTACTTGCATTAGAATTCTATACATATTGGCATCCTTGAAATTGAAGATTTTTGTTGAGATAACAAGAAGTATTCATTTACTGATGGTTAAGTTATAATATTTGCTCACAAGTGTTTTCTGTAATGGTTTAGACTCAGTGTATAACAGCTGGTTGATGTATATGAATAAAACCTTACAGTTAATTGAGCATTCATGTATCTTAACTCGTATCATGTTTGATGCCACACATATAATTCAGTAGCTAGTAATATGTCTATCTTCACTCTGCAGGAAATTGCAGAGTTATATGAACAGGAACAAAATTTGGAGCAGGCTATCAATTACTATGATAAAGCAGCTGATCTTTTCCAGGGTGAAGAAGTAACTACTTCTGCCAACCAGTGCAAGCAGAAAATTGCACAATTTTCAGCTCAACTGGAACAGTAAGTCTACCTTCTATCTCTAGGGATCTTTATATATTATTTGATACTCTTTTGTCTGTTTCAAAGAGTTTGACAACTGACAGACATTTTGACCTCTGATACATCATTGATGTCTTATGAGTAATGGCCTAACAAAATTTAGACTAATAACATAACGAAATTGTCTCCAGATATCAGAAAGCAATAGAGATTTATGAAGCAATAGCAAGACAGTCTCTGAATAATAACTTGCTAAAATATGGAGTTAGAGGGCATCTACTGAATGCTGGCATTTGCCAACTCTGTAAAGGTGATGTTGTTGCAATCACAAATGCATTGGAGCGTTACCAGGTCACATGTTAGCTCTTTGCAAGCATCTTATATGTCCTTCCTTCAAGGTTAGGTGTATTTACTGAAAATGTTGCTTGTTTATGCAGGAACTGGATCCAACATTTTCAGGAACACGTGAATACAAACTGCTGGCAGTATGTTATGAAAATTGTTTAAAATAAGTTTGATGTTCTTGGACTCAAGCTTATGAGTTTCTTAATGCATGGCCCATGTTTAGGTTTATGGACTTTTTTTCTTAATGGCAGGATTTAGCTGCTGCTATGGACGAAGAAGACGTTGCAAAGTTCACTGATGCTGTGAAGGAATTTGACAGCATGACCAAGCTGGTAATATACTATTAGCTCTTATTGTTGTCTATGAAAATGCGGTTTTCTTTAATTGTTATTTATTTGATTTTTTCCTGGCTTGCCCACTAAACCTAAAATAAAAGAGGTGTAGAGAACTAAACGCTGTTGGAACAAATATCAGTATGTATGTGTGTGCGCGCGCGTATGTATCTTAGCATAAGAAGCGTGATATTAGTGTTGACTTATAATTGAAACTTGTAATGTATTTGGTTGGCAATTTTGTTACATAGGATGAGTGGAAGACAACTCTGCTGTTGAGAGTGAAATTGTTACTGAAGGCCAAGGAGGAGGAAGACGATGATGATCTTACTTGAGAGAGTCCATTTTATATAACTTGATTTGTTTTTGTTGTTCTACTATTCTATTTGCGCATTCAAGTTCTGGGTTTTCTTTCATTTGGAGTGTGTAATTTCTTTTGAGCAAATATATCTGCATCGTGCCGGGTTTTGAGATTCCTAGCGGATGATTATATATTTTTTAATAACATGGTGGTTTCGTGTGCGCATTTAAAAGCAATCTTTGTTTAATTAAAGATCCGTTATCCGTCCTCAATTTCTACACTTGCAGTTTCACTACCCTACTAGAGGCATAGATTATGTATTATATTCATCATTCTAAAATGATTTGAAATTTGTTTTTGGTTATTTTGGTTATGTTCTTGTTTATGATTTCTTCTCCAGTCAAAGGATTGTTTACTCAGGTAGGTAATAAGCATGTTTTTCTTCTTCCCATCTGAAATTGTGCTGTTCCTTCTCCACATTTGTTGTTGAGAATATTGCTGATAAATTGAAGGTACAATCGAGAGAGAAACATGGATTTCCCATAGAGTTTATTGCTTCAATTTTCTTTTTTTATGTTTCATATGTGGTAGTATTCTTTATCAATTGAGGTTTGTTGCTTTGGTTTAAACATAGGTTAATCATGTGAAATTTTATTTTATCTTCCGATCGTAGTTGTTATATAAGGTTTTCTTCAACTGTTCGATTTTGATCGTGTAATTCATAAGCTTTCAATATTTGATATAGGCATGGTTGAAAAATATATTATATATTTTTAGTCTTAAAAAAACAAACGACATCTAAGAGTAAAAACAAATATAAAAGGGGTAATCCATCCTTTCGGGGCTTCCGAACAGCCAGTTTCACGGTCAATATGGAGGAAATAAATGTGTGTCCGGTGTAAATAACCTTTTGGAAGAAGAATATGGAGGAAATAAATCACGTAACCCATAGCTAAATGATATATCTCTAGTTTTGATACATGAACCTCAGTTGCAAAGTCTATTTCCTCAACCACTAGGCTGTCGTTGTGAGGACGGCAAATATATCTTTTGCTTATATCCCGTATAAGATTTACTTAAAGAGTCTTTTGGTTAATTGAGTACTATTTAATTGTTGCTATAATAATGCTGCAAATGAGATTTGTAATCTTAATTTGAAGCTTAAGGCCATATGTATATATGAAGAATGATCAAATAGTGATCGTGTAAAGACGCTATCTATTGAGAGTCCTTTATATGCTCTGACATTTTTGTTTATACATACCTGCAAAACACTTGATATTTCATAAAATTGTATCATCACTTTTTGCATATTTTGAAGTTTAACGATAGCATCTACAATTTCTCGGGAAGATTTATTTATTTCTATATTAATTAATTAATTAACCAAAATACCTTTATTCACCAGCTAAATTCTTTTTAATATCTTTCTTATTATTATATTTAGGAATCAGGAATATAAACTATAAAAAAAAAACATCCGCATTGTCATCTTCTGATCCTTTCCTTTGTCACAAACAGACGTCACGCACTTGGCACGTGGAATAGTTCCGACCATTGTTCTCTTGCAAATACCCACTGAAGTTTTCATTATGTCCCAAAACACCCTGTCTGTATTCCAGCCTAATATCAACAACGCTTCTCTTACTCTATTTATTTTTATTTTTTTCTCCACTTTCACCTTGAAAAATAATGATTTCAGTTTTAAGGGTATAGGAAGTAACAAATACCACTTATCATTTTACATGTAGTTAGGGATAGTTTGTGTTTGTTTTTTTGAAACTTCTAAAGAAATAGTTTTGGTATCAATTTTGCTATTTTGCTATATATATAGGGAGCGGTTCAAACGAGAACTGTTTTTCGTACGAGAATTGCGAGAACCTCTTCTGGCCAATCATTTAATTTCTTGTCTTTTTTATTTATTTTAAATAGGAAAGGGTAGTATGGACATTTTTACATTACCTTCCATTTTTTGAAACTAATATATCCATCAAACGAAAAGGTGTTCAATTACGAAAATTATACCAAATTAACGAGAAAATTGTGCTCTTTAATTTGAGACAAGATCTTGCTATATTTTTTCGGAAAAAAAAGTTCGCGTTTGCTGGTTTTTTTTACACAGCTCTCGACATATGCACATGCGCATATCTACATCTGTGCTAAAAAAACTAGGTGAATCTGTACATTTGCACAAGTGCATATATTTGCACATGTGCAAATGTCGACTGTACTAAAAAAACCCAGCAAATACAAAAAAAAATTTGAAAAAATATAGTTAGATCGGTCTCAAATTAAAGAGCACAATTTTCTCGCTAATTTGGTATAATTTTCGTAATTTAAGACCTTTCTATTTGAGAGATATATTAGTTTTAAAAAAACGGGGGTAATTTAAAAATGTCCAAATTACCCTTAATTAATTAAGCATAAATTTGATTAGTTTAAGGTTATCCATTAACAATTCTTTAATCTGGATCTTCCATCTTTTTTATCAACGGTTATAATTAGTTCTGACAGTTCTTGTACGAAAAATAGTTCTCGTTTGAACCGTCCCATATATATATAGTGAAATTTAAGAACCATTTTATTGCGAGAACCATGAGAACCAATCTTAGCCGTCCAATTCCCCCTCCTTCAATTGGATTGCCCACCCATGAATTTCTTACATGCACCCTGCCATACTCAATCCCCCATGCTCTTTATCCATGAATTCCATTATCCAAAATGAACGGCTAATATTGGTTCTCGCAATAAAAATGGTTCCCAAATGAACCTTCCCCTATACACACACACACACACACTAGTAGCGTACCCACCCAATGTTGTGGTGAAAAATAGTTTGTGTTTTATAACATGTCGTTTTCAAGATTGTAATTATATGTTATTTACATGATTCAATATCACGAAAAAGTTTTCTACAGCAACATGTCCACTTTTTCCAAATTTTCTTTTATTTGTATAAACTATTTTATTAATTTTAAAAATAAATCTAAAAGACGTTAAAATAAAAAAAAGATTTATATTTATGAAATAAGAAGAGAGAAGTTAATAAGATTATGAATATTATATTTATGTGGGTGGATAATTGTTTGTGTGTGAGAGAATGTGTTAGTGTGGGATATTATTTTTTAAATGAATAAAAAGTTGAAGTAAATTAGAAGAAAAAATAAAATGGTTAAAGATTGAGTGGATGAAATTAATTTAGATATGATGAAAAGCCAAGATTTTGTGTTGATTGAATTTTAAGAACTCTTAAAATTAAGGAGAATGTTAAATGGATTATATATATATATATACACACACACATAACAAAAAGAAAGTGAATAGATAATGCATGTGGGGGAATTTGTTACAAAGTGAATTAGGAGAGTGCTACACTTAAAACTAACTTAGGGGGTGTTTGGTTCATGGATTTGAAATCTTAAGGATTCCAGATCCAATGGGATTTGAAATCCTTTATCAAATCTCTTGTTTGGTTCATGTAAAAGACAATGAGATTTCTAGAGCAAAGATGGTGAAGGTGTCGACTCACCTTCACAACTTGATTGGCTCGGAGACGGGGAAGGCAGAGATGGTGAAGCGCAACGACGGCAGAGGCGGGTGTGGTAAAGGGGGACAGCGGTAGAGGCAGAGGCAGTGAAGGGAGACGGAGGCAGTAAAGGGCGGAGGCGGTGAAGGGCAACGGAGGTGGAGTCGGTGAAAGGCGACGGAGGTGGAGTCGGTGAAGGGCGGTGGAGACGGAGGCGGAGGCGGTGAAGGGTGAAGGCGACGGCGGTGTCGAAAAGTGACAACGGCGGCAGCGGTAGCAGCAAAGGGCAATGACGGCGGAGGCGACGGGAAAGGGTGACGACGGAGACAGGGAAGGTTACGGAGGTGGCCGGTTAGGGTAGTGACGGAGACAATGGACAAAGAGAGATGACAAGAACGCGGATACGGTGAAGGGCAACGGTTACGGCGGTGGGGTGGGCGACAATGGTGATGTTGGTGACAATTATGTTGGTGACCGATTACGGTAGCGACGGCGAGAGTGAAGAGTCGGGCTATGTGGTGAAGGCGAACTGTCAATTGTTGGTTAGATAAGTCCTGATTTTGAAATCCCACATATGAGGGATTTAGAAATACATCCCTCCCCTAAGGATTTTGAAATCTCACACCTATAGGATTTGAAATCCCACTCTCTTTCTTTTTATTTTCAACCAAACATGAGAATTCAAAAGATTTGAAATGCAAATCCTGTGAAATACCTTAAAATTCCATGAATCAAACAGGCCCTTAAAGAAGTGACTTAGTAGGAATTTTATAAAATTGTAGGTTGAGTCTACAGTTAGAAGGAGCAAGTTTTTATTAACGGCACAACTTGAGATGAGTCTTCATGACTTTTCAAAACCGGGATACATGAAAATAGTAGAATGTTGTTTTATATATGTTTAGCTATCATATGTGAAATGAATATTTATTCATGCACGCTTGAAAAGAGAACTTTATGTTTGTATGATCTGAACTTTTATGTTCAATGTAAAGGTGTACATTTGATGTCCAATAAACGTTTATGTACCGATACAATGTCAAATATGATGAGGATTACTTAATCGTTCAGTAGTATGAATGAATTATTGCATGCGATGTTTTATTTATTATACAATAGCGGTTCTTAAATATAAATGAAAATTTGTATATGTAACATGCAAGATTTTTAAAAACAAATAAAAACAACCATTTAATTACACAAAATTTAAGACGAGGTCCGCATCTGGATTACACGTCTTTATTACATCACCTGAATTATAAAACTACTGTTTAAGTTCAATGGAAAGATAACAGAATTATCAAAACTATTTGAAAACACTGGTGTGGAAATATATATTTTGACCCTGAGTTGCCTTTACTATACTGGAGCTTTTCCTCGGTCTTGACCGGAAAGAAAACAACACTAAACGTAAATCTTATTGAGCACACACGCTTGCACACCACGATAGGCATGTATATGTTATACACACTAAAGAACAAGATCACCATGATAATCACATAATACCGAAGCAGTGTACCGACAACTATTTCTCTTTTTAGGATCATAGTTGACTACCCAAGGCACCCTAGGGGTTTTACTTTTTTTATGTGCCCGACTTATGTTATCACTCCATTTATGCAACCCTTCACTTCACATCATCACCATATTAGTTACATCACATAGTAATAACAAGCACATCTCACACTAAAATAATGATCAAGTTATTGTAACTCACTCAATAGCAGCAAAAACAAATATAAGTTAACAAATGTGAAAGTATCCGGAAGTCACGCTATTACTTGCAATTACATACAAGTAAGGTTTCTCTTAATATTAGTCATCAACTAGAGCCACACACTCTAACCGCACTAATTACTATGCAAGTACCCAAACCTAACTCTTGGGTCACTCTAGAATAAATACTTTTCGATTCACCACAATCTCACAATTTTCGATCCAAGCCCCACACATGGTTTACGATTCTGTTCATGATTGAGGAATTTACGATTCTGACCTCATTGAAGTTCACGATTACCCACTTTTCGATTATTAAACATATTCATGGTTCATCCATGTCACATGTAAATTATGATTCTAACATCCTCCTGATTTACGATCGACGTTAAGGTACTAATGATTCACGATTTTTGATCCTATATGTGATCCTATTCCACGATCCTCTTAAAGTTTAATTTACGATTCATGTTTACTCCGTTTACGATCCATTAATCACTTGGGTTTACGATTGGGGTGTAACAACGGCTTTGCATATACGAGATTTTAGCAAAAATTTGCGTTTTTAAACAAACGTGAACTTAATCACGATCATATATCATTTAGCAGCGGAATATTTACAATAAACTTTGTTTCTGTATCTAGTGTTACACTACAAAATAACCGACCACAATGTAATTATTACAACATCAAGTGTTCCCGCAAAATATCCAGAGGCAGGGGACCCGGCTCACCAGACAATCTATCTTTGATCTGCAAAAGCAGTTAACATGGCACTGTTAGCTACACTTAGCTAGTGAGCACAAACTTGACATAAACTTCATTAGAGTAAGAACATGCATTTCAGGAATAAGCATACAATGATATCCTATCACGTTGTGGTGTGTTGACACGATCGGTATAAGTTGTTTCTTGCAGGATAGCTAGTCCCGATCAACACCAATACACCGGGGGATCAGACACAACCCTCCGCGCTGGTGGGGGAGCATAAAGCAGTCCACCAAGCATCGTTAACGGAACCAGAGGCTCCTTAGGTAACTCAGCCATTTCTGACCGATTAATCCTCATGATATAAGGCACAGCGGTTCTGCAGAACCTACGATCCGGAATGTTACCTCGAATCACCGTTAAATCCCGAATCTCCTGATCAAGGGTCCCTGGGATCCAGCTAACCGGCTGACCTTAACCATGCTTGCTGATGTTTGCGAACACATACACATATCTTGTTCATTTACTTAGCATGCATATTCATTTACTTCTTTTAGCATGCAATTACACTCAGTTACTTCTTTATGGATCCAATCTGGATCCCTAACATACATATCATTGCTTAACTGATTCATTCAGAATCAATATCATGCATAACATTCTTTTAACTAAGCGGTTCCAGTACTGGATCCTGCTGACATACACTTAACTTACTTACATCAGGTATTTAACATGGCATTGTACTTTAAATAACATGGAAATTCTTACTTATCAACTTATGAGCACAATCGTACTCAAATCACTTAACACATAATTCCTGCTCTACTGAGGCTTATGGAAGTCGGTACTCACCCGAGTAACTTAACATGTAGTTATTCAACTTCTTGCCTTGTCTAGGGTTTTAAGTTCACCTAGAACATTAGAATTTACATTAATCATCTTAACACACTTAGAATAGCTACAAAGCCAACACAGGAAATCCCCCAAATCCGGATTCCACGCAAATCCGACAGACTGTCGGATTCCATGAAATCCGACACTTCAAAGGGAAATCCGATACTTTATGAAATCCGAAACTTATCGGATTTCAACACTTATGAACTTGAAAACTTGATCACAAAGTTGGAAATCCGACTTTCAATCGGAATCCGATTCTTTTATCGGAATCCGATACTTTTGTCGGAATCCGACACTTACATAGAAATCCGATTCTTTCGGATTTTGACTTGTAACTTACATGGACATTGGGAAATCCGATACTTTCGGATTTAGACCCATAACACGGATTTAAACACGCGGATTTAGACATGCGGATTCCGACACCCTAAAGTCTCGGAATCCGACACTTAATCGGATTGTCAACATGCGGATTCCGACACCTTCATGTCTCGGAATCCGATTGTTCTAACATGGAAACCGCCATCTTCAATGGCTTATTTCCAGAGCTTATTTCCTATTTGTTTTGACATTTATATATTCTGAAAACCCTTATTTTCGTTGGTATGGCTTTAAAAACACATCAAACCCACACAATAACACCAAACAACCAAAACTCACTTGCAAAGTAAGCTTTGAAGGTTCTAAGTGATGTTTTGCAAGGATTTGAGTTTCAATCATGCTTTTAATCATAAAACAGTTTCATATGTATTGATTCTTAACAACAAACAAGTATTTACCTTTACTTGGAATCAAAACCACCAAGTTCTATTCTTCAAGAAAATCCGAGAGAATGGAAGTAGAGAGAAAACCGAGAGTTTGAGTGTGTGTTTGTTCTTGCCTTTTTCTTCACCAACTTTGACCATAAGTCAAAGTTTTACCTATTTATATCACTCACAATCCAGAGGCACCGCCTCTGGATTTTCTTTTCTTTTCTTTAACCTTTCTTAATACATATATTTAACTTATATATATACACATAACACTTTACACATAGACACACATATACACACTTAATTCTTTCTTATTAACATAACTAGCTTTAAATAAATGCCTAACAGCTAGGCCCAAATCGAGGATGTTACATGGGGTATACACCTTGATTTACGATTGTTAACTCAATTACTTAATTTACGATCGTGTGTTTTCGATTTAGCCCCGACCACCAATTTTCGATTGAGGCTCATGGACTGATTTACGATTGCCCCTTGGATCACACCCTGAACCCTTGATTGGGTGCCGAGATGATTCATGATTGGGGAATCCTGTGTAGGGACTCAACCCATTACGATTTACAATTCACTTCTCCTCCTAATTTTTTATTAACCCAATTAATGATTTGAACCCCACTCAGATTCACGATCTAGAACTTAAAGAACTTTCACGATTAGTCCAAACACAGTCGATACAATTCAAACTAATATTAATCATTTCTTAACCAAAAACAGTTAATTCCAATTGTTATCAATTCCTAACAACATCTAGGTGAAAGCCTATCAATTAATTAATTTTTCATGGTGTTTTACTTCTTTAAACCCCAAATTTAGTCCTCGAGTTTTCTTCATGTATACGACAGTGAAATCCGGATTCATACCCCATCAATTCCCAACCAAAATGCATAAGATCGGTATGAAGTCGATTACAATAGTTAGATGATCATTACTTGATTGAATACCAACAATTTGACGCATGAACAATGGTGATCCGATTAAGTCTCTCCCTTGATCCAGTGAAGAACACACACTTCACCGTGATACACGGTAAAAGTCGGTTACAGTGTTTTAGGTTGGGATTTGGGCCCTAATTTCGGTTTATATACCTTCTATATCTTTCCAAATGAACATTATTAGTCCTTCAAATGATAATTAACGAATATAGGTACCATTCTTGTACAATTGTCATTCTAATTTATTAATCCTTTATTTATTTCATTTACAATAAAAACGGTCATTGCTGTATAATCTTGCTTGTTTGGGTGCGCCAAGTTAATATGATGAAAAACGTGAACTCACCAGCATTAGATGACCCCTAGCATGTATCTCAGGCAAAGATAAGATAGTCAAACTCCAAAGGGTAAAAATAAAGTTTAGAGGCTTTGGAAGAGGATGTTTGGCTATGACTTTCTTATATATTTAAGATTGTGATGTTCTCTTTGAGACATTGTTATATATTTTTACTTTTAACACTTCCAATGTGTTAAGTTTAAGTGTTCGACTTATGTGTTTTCATACCAACGCAATACCTCGTTTTTTGGGATGTTACATGATACAAGTTGATAACGTATCAAGTTGCGTATGACCAATTTTGTTGTGAATTAAATTTAAGGAACAAGATATATGCTTCTAATACCATATATTTTAGGCGTTTTTACACTCATAGATACTTTAAACAAGAAATATATTAATTATTTTATTATTTACTTATTTAAATGCTTGTAAGTATAAAATACTCATCATAAATATATATTTGCTTTTCATTATTAACCCACTTTAACGTGTGGGGGCCATTTGCACTTGTATTTTATTTATTTATTATTATTATATTTGTATTACAGGGCTTTATTCTTATTCACCATCCTTGCTCAAAAACATTGATTTATAGTAACGACTAACGAGGCCATAAAAAATAGACGCTCATGTAGTAAGCTGTTATAACCAATATTAATTATTCGATTCAATAATAGTATACATCATGACCAATCGGACTACAAATGACTACCAAAATTAATAAAAAAATTATGTATAGAAAACAATTTAAAAAATATTTAGTGCGAATATATAGCCACCAAATGAATGTTGAAAAACCATGGGTCTTTTTGTCTGTTGTTATATTTTAAGCTATTACATTACGGCACTTTGTGTTTTTTGTAACGCACTATTTAAAAATAAAAAAACGAATATCAAAGTAAAAGTAAACTTTTATTTACACAAAAATAAAGACGAGGTTCGCATCCGAATTACACATCTTATTATAATTCATAAATATCCAAAATCTAAAAATAACTTTAAAGACGGTTCGAAATAAAGTTGCGGAAAACATTATTTGACAATGAGGTATCTTCACTATATGGGGGCTCTCACAATGGTCCCGCCTTGAAAAAGATAGCAACAATAGTAAGCATAAAACTTAGTAAACACACTTACTTACAGACCGCACTAGGTATGTACAAGTTACCATATACACATATGTTTCACATCAATAAATTCACATAATACCGAGACAGTGCACTGACAATGATTTCACTTATCAATTGACTACCCAAGGCACCCCAAGGGTTTTACATTTCTTTGGGATCACAAATGACTATACAATGCACCCCAAAGGTTTTACGTCTTTCATGTGTCCGAATTATGTTTTCACTCCATTTACACAACACTTCATTTAACATCAACAATTCACATAAGTTACACATTCATATCATATCAAGTACATTCATACTAGAGTAATGAGTAAGTTATTGTAACTCACCTGACAACAACGAAATCAGTTAATCAAAAGCACAGTAGGTATCCAGAAGTAACCGTCTACCGACAATCATCTACGGTTAAGGTTTCTCACGATATTAGTCATTGACTGGAGTTACACACCTCAACTACACTAACATACTACACTAGTCCCCTTTGCGATCCGTATTATCCACTACGGTTCAATTTACCCAATTACGGTTCCTAGTCATTTATGATTTATGATTAAGTCCATAATTGATTTACGATTGTCACTCATAATCGAGATTTGTGATATTCATTAAGGCCCAATTTGTGATTCTGCTTAGGGTCCAATTTTCAATTCATATCTCTATGTGTTAGACAATTTGCGATCCACTCTAAGCCCAATTTGCGATTCCGTTCATTCACCAAACTAAGATTGTTATCTACGCCCTATGATTTACGATTAAAGTTTAAGGCTCGATTTGCGTTCCATTCTAAGCCCAATTTGCGATTCCATTTGTAATATCCGAAATTCTAAATGATCTATATATGTATGTTTTATGTGTATCATGTGATAAATTATTAATGATATTATTTTATCTACCTTGAATGTATATGTATGTGTTGTAATAGATTCTTGTGGTCAAAATGTTTATAAAAATTTGAGGGGCTTAAAGTGTAACTTTGCTTGTAAAGCCTATTTGACCCAAATTGGGGGTCAAAAGACCCATTTGTTGGGGAAAAATCAAAGAAGCGAGAGAGAGGGGGGGGGGGGGAGTGAAGGGCTTGCAAAGGGTAGAAAAGAAATCAAGAAGAAATCTTGATCCTTGTGGTGTTTGAGTATTCCTTTAGTGATTTAATAGTTTTTCTAACCTTGGAGCTTGGATTTTGAGCAAGGAAAGGGCAAGCACAAGTTTAGGTGAACAAGTAAGTTTTATGTTTGATTTGTGCTTGATTTTAGCAATAAATGATGTATGTGATGATTTATTGTTGATATGTGTTGTTTATGTAGTGAATGGGTCAATTTTGGGTAAAATAGTAAAATTAGGGTTTGATCTATCAAAGAAAAGATATATGGTGATGTTAGAGTTGTTTTGGAGTGCCTTTAACCTTATTTCGTGTTGCAAATGAGTTTTGGTTGAAAGAATTGAGTTTTGGTCGAGTTTAGCATAAGAAAACAACAAAAAGTTAGTGTATAGGAGATCACGGAGCGGTCCCCCTTGTTTCGCGGCGCGATCTCAGTTGTTCGGTGCAGTGCAATTTTCCAGAGTTTTTTTCCAGCGCGAAGCCCCTTGCTTCGCAGCGCGAGATGCCCTTAAACCTCCAAAAACATTATTTTGACCCCCTTGACCTCGTAATTGGTTAGGATTGATTATATTGGTTATAAGAGGTTAAAATGGAGTCTTTTAAGACCCGCATGCGTGTATAATTATAGAATTGAGCCTATATTCTTACGAAGTTATGATTTTGGTTAACTTATTCGAGTTGGCCTTATGTTTTGTGACTATAGGACCTTTAATCAAGTGATTAGGTTTTGATTTTGCTAGGAAGTGTTCCTCATCACTTCTTCAGGTGAGTTGTACCTTGTGGATACCCTTTTGGTTTTATAAACTAATAAGTCATCATACTATTTTTGTATTTGTATAGTACACGTTTATGGCATCAATGTGATTTGTTATTAATGATTATCATGTTAATGATAATGTGATACGTTTATGCATGTTTAGAATACATGAAATTCTATGTGATGTTTCTTTTAAGTTAAGAACTATATGTGTTTAACTTGCTTGCATATGTGATTGTGCTTTTATGGTCCGGACCTGTGTTTGAAAGTAAGTGTTTTGCACCATGTTAGTTCTGCACCATTAAGTGACGTGTATTGATTCATATGGCTTTAGCAATTGGGAACCTAGATACATGGGTGGTTGTGGAATGGATGCAAATAGTGGAGGGGGATGGTAGTGTAACGCCCCAATTTACAAAACTGATAATTTAGACTAAAACCCATATAATAGTTCACATTTGAAAGTTTTACACAAATGCGGAAGCTTAAATTTTTTGTAAACTTGATTGATCAAAATATCCACATATATACATAACTCAAGTTTGAATCAAAAAGGTTATTCTATCTCAAAAGGCGTTAAAAGTTTCCAAAAGATTTTATAAAACGTAGTCAAATAGGAGCTTTATCCTTGTCCTTGCTACGCCCTACAAAACATTTTAAAACAGTTTTTGATAAGCTACGAGAGCTTAGTGAGTAACCAAATTGTAAATCATATAAACATATGTATAAAATCACATATAAATAACACACATATCAAGAATACGCCAGCCTCTGGTTCTAGACCCATGACAGCAATATGAGTTACAGTACTGTACTAATTCCGAGCCACTAATTCACAATGCAGTATGCTAAATAACACATATGAAGAATACATGATTGTATTATAATGTAATAACACACATGATACACATATGAATAATAGTCTAGAAGACTCACTTTATAATCAGTAAGGTTATAATAGTCCACAGATGATTATGATTCGGTGACACGCCAATGACTAATCTCTACAGGTAATAATACCAATAATAAGTTAAACACATGATACTACTAAACTAAACCTGAATAGGGCAGGCCGGCAGGGGCACGCTCGTGCCTTAGAACTGCAGGTACGGCTATGGTTCTTTCCGGCATGGGGCATAGCTTATCCTGCAGACACGCCCATGCCATCACCTGGTACACCCGTGTCTACACCCCAAAAGCACGGGGGTACCTCATGATCTGGGGTTTGCCACGAGACGATAGGCACGCTCGTACCCTTTTTAGGGACGCCCGTGCCTCCCCTTGGTTTGCACCAGTAAGTCGGCTAGTCGACTGTTTTAAGCCATTTTCAAACCAAAACTCATTTATGATCGATTCTAACATCACATGGGTGTTTTCCTACATCCCAAACAATTATAAACCACAACTAACACATAAATTAACATGTTCTGATCCTTGAATTCATCATTTGACCCATTTGAACACCTTTTTTTAATCAAACAAAACATACCTTGATGATCCTAAGATGGAGATGATGATTATAGCAGCTTGATACCACTGATTCTTGACCAAAAATTGCAGCTGAGTTGATAGTCAGGTATGTATGAATGTGTTGTCTGTGTGTTGGTGTAGAAGAAATCAACAAGGATTTCATATATATCCATATGTATAGCATAATGGCAGCACTAGTCCCCAACAATTCAAGTTTCATTTTTGACTCTCTAGTTTTATAAACACATCTTGTCATATATAACCACTTATAACACATATAACACTTATATATTAATCACATTTATATAGCTTCCCATTTTTCATGAATTACACACTTAGTCCCTCAAGTGAAATTAACAATATAATTCTTGTACGTTTTGATTTACAATTTAAATGTTCATAGGACAAGATAACATGAACCCCTCATTTTATTGTTGAGAGTTAATTACATAATTGGTCCTTTCGGTATACCCCATATTTCACTTTTAGTCCTTTTTCCCAAAAAGTTGCAGATTATGTCCTTTAAAATGAGAATTTTGCACACTTTTAGTCATTTCCCTAAACGGACGTTTGTTCCTAACGTTAGTTCAGGAGTATTTTCGTCAAATCCATGGTATGTCTGTGCCAGTCCATGGTATGTCTGTGTCTTCCTTCTAAATGAATACCAGACATCATTTTGCGGTTAGGTCACTCAAATGGGGGTCGTCTGCTTGGAAAATTGGAAGAGACTCCGGTGAGGGAGGCGTTAGGTTTCAAAAGGGCGGTTGCCACCACTCCTGCCTCTACATCATCCGCCATTGGATCATGTTGAGCCGATGATTTCGTTCCCTGTTAATATTCACCAAAATTCAACAGCCCTTGTAGATCAGAAGCAAAACCATAAACTGATCCAGAGAAGGAATTAAGACTTACTCAAAATTTGCAGCAACACTATTACCTTTTACAGAACCAAAAATTGAAGATTTAACCCCTAAATCAGCGATCTTCATATTCAAAAAAGGATTAGGAACTTGAACCTTTGAATTATCAACACAAAGTATCATCAACATAATTCATAAGAACCTGTTTTTGATTATGAATAGAGGAAACAGGTTGATTAGGACCCATCGATTGATGATTTGAGAGTTTAGAATCGATTAAACCATCAACATAATCAGCAAATTGATTTTCAAACTCTAAAACTTCTTTAACAACATCGAAATCCTCGGAATACTCCGGCAAGACAACCGTCGGGTATTCACATAGCGGTGGTTAAGCTTTGATCTCTTCGAAGAAGCATCAACAGACCCCACAATCTTAGATTTCGCAGCATTTTCAGTCGCTGTAACTGTTCTAGGGCTCGAAAGCTTTGATTGAGGAGTGTAGAAGACATCTTCAGAAGTAGCAATCGCTCTAGGATCCTTTTTATCTACTTCAATCCGAACTACATGGGACTTGTTATCCCCTCGATTAGTCTCCCATGTGTTCGATTTGGGAACCCAGCCTTCGAACGAAACCGTCACACGAAACCCTAAATCTGGTATCTTCAAATCACCAACCAAGGGCTTCTCAAATGTAACAAAAGAGCTTAGATCCTTACTATCCTTGTCAAGACGAGTCTCACAAGTCCCTCCTCCGCCCTCAACATTGCCGGACGACGGAGATCGACTCGAAGGCGGCGGCGACGGGTTTTGAGACGCGAACTTCAATTCGGAAAATCAGGTGGTCGATCAGTTTGTATAACCATGGATTTGACTAAAATACCCATGAAATAACGTTAGGAACAAACGTCCGTTTAGATAAAGGACTAAAAGTGTGCAAAATTCTCATTTAAAGGACTTAATCTGCAACTTTTTGGGAACAAGGACTAAAAGTGAAATATGGGGCATACCGAAAGGACCAATTTTGTAATTAACTCTATTGTTGAAATACCACTACTTTCGGATTACGGGTACTACATTTTAGGTCATCAACCGGACATTAAAATTTGGCCACTAGTTGCAAAACAAGACATGTATAAACAATTATCACAGTTAAAGTTGTTGCTGTTTGTTCGGTTTTATAAAATCTATCTAGCAACAGAAGCATGAACAACAATTTTAAACTCTTTTAAAATTCCGGCCCCACCAAAGATCCATTGTATGAACTAACAAAACAATATATAAAAACAACCATAGGGTATTTATATAAATTACAACCTTTGTAGAGTATGTTCACCGTTGATGAAGATGTTGATCAACAAGGAACCAAGTGTAACTTTCCTCCAAGGTATCCACAAGCCAATGAATTCAACATATCCAAGATGCTAGTCTTTCCAACAATGTAAGTTCCAAAAAAGCAAGACAACACATTGTCTTCTTCTAGGAACTACTTTATATACATGTAAGTATATGTTTTTATCACCATACTTACTTAAACTTCATGTACTAAAACAAGGATGTAAGAATGCATGAAATTTTTTCTCAAGAACAGAATGGATGAAGGAAATTAGAAAGGTGGTGAACTGTTGTGCCATCCAAAAATGAAAAACATCGCTTAAGAAGCAACAAACAACAAAACAAGAGGGAAGACCCCTTTCCTTTGTCCATATTCGGCCGAAGTGAGGAGGAGGGAAGAGGGCCCCCTCTTGTTTGCTTCTTCTTCTTGCCTTTCATGAATATGCTCAAGTATCTTATGCAAGTTATCTGAAAATGACCCCTTTTGGTGATTGTAATGGATTTTCTAGTTTCTTTAATATCATATATACAAGTATACTAGAATACCATTCTATGTATAAAATACACCTATATGTACTTAGATACAATACATGTACTTGTAGGTTACAAGTAGCATGATATCGCCAAATTTAGATATATATTTTAAGCGATATCTGTTTTATTTTAGCCTGTTATTGTTCGTAAATAAGTAAAAGACACTTAATTATCTTCATTTAGTGAATTACAGGTTAAAAAGGCGAATGATGGAAAGTCTTGAGCAAAAACCAGAAAAACTGAAGAAAATAAGAAAAGCTGTCCGCGCCGACACACCTTCACTGTTTTGATCATATCTCACTCATACAAACTCGGATTGAGGTGATTCAAAAGGCCACAGAAACTAGACTCAGAGGGCTACAAAATCACTTTTATGGTCAAAGGCTGAAAAAGCGATGTCGCGGCGCGACACCTTCAAGAATCGCGGAGCGACGGAGCTGTTCAAGATAAGGTCCAAAAGCTCGCCACGTGTCGTAGCGGCGCGACAGTTGCTTGGGTCGCGGTGCGACGCAATCGACCTGATCAGAATTTCAAATTTTAAAAGAGTTTTGGATCGTGTCAAACTCACCCGTCGCGACGCGACACTTACCCGTCGCGGCGCGATGCCCCTGTTTTCAGTTTTCTATATAAACGAACATCCAGATCGGTTTTGAGGAACCACCCAATTTATACTACCCAAATACTCCCAAAACTCGTCCAAAAGCATTCTAGGGGCTGTGGAGCTCAACTTTTAAGGATTGGAGCTTATATTTTGAAGATTTCGGCTTAGATTCATCCTGGTTCTATCATTTTTATCATTTATCTTCTGTGTTTTTAATGTTTATTAATTTCCAGAAGTATTTTATGATGTTTCTAGGCTAGAATTTCATGTTTTCCTCCCTAGAGGAGATGAACCTCAATAAAGTTGATTAATTTATGTTAATTTGGACATGTTTGCTATATAATTTGTCTTGTATTGCTTAATTCATGATCCACATGTGTTCTTGTTTCTATTTTTGAAGTTTATTTACTGAGTTTATACAAGTTGGAGGACCAATTCACTTGTGTAACTTGAATCTTGATTGTTTAGGACCAATAGACAATCTAGACTAGTGATAGACCAATCCTAGGTTAAACTTCTTAAAAAGAAACTTTAATATGTGTGATGAATATATAATGACCATTTATATGTTAATACATGTTTTGTTAACCTAAACAAACATAAAGATTAAGTCTTTCTTGACACGAACTTAAAACCGGATAACTTTGTGTTTTAATCAACTTCATGACCTTAAGTTTGATTAAATTGCATAGTTAATAAAGTTAGTTAATCCGATCAAGATGCTAACGAATATAGGAATCGATATATGATAATTTATTGTCCATTGCACGAGTTAATTGAATTAATCAGTTTAAAAGAGGTGAAATCAAATCTAGGGAGGGAGTCTTCACATTATAAGCTTAATTCCAGTAAAGTTTGTTGCTTTTCACTTCCTTTGGTTTGTTCTTGGTTCTTGTTAATATTATTTAGTGAGTTGGATAATAAAGTTTGAATCTTTATTAATAAGATTATAAATTCCCCCTTTTAGTTGTTTTTATATTTAATTAGTATAGTTATATTTAAAATCATACTCGTTCCCCTTGTGTTCGACACCCGTACTTATTTACTATACTACGATACGATTAGGTTCTCTTGCCTATTGTGTTGTAGTCGTGCTAAATAACTTGGATTTATAAACTTAAAACTGGTACGCTACACGCACATCAAGTTTTTGGCGCCGTTGCCGGGGAACGGTTTTATTTTGGTATAACTTGACTAATTTTTTATTAAACGATCCTTCCCGCGAGTTTTGGCTCAAAAGGAAGTTAATTTCTAGTTTTTACCTATTTTAGTCGTTTCTAGCGCTATTCTAGTTTTCTGTCGATGTCTCTTTTGTGATTATGTATTGGCCCGAGGATCATCCGATCTATTGGAAGTCCTTCCTTAAAGATTTGTTGAATGAATTTTACGATGATGGCATTGAACGGGATGATTACGATTTTATCCCAAAAGATGATGAGAATGACGACCCGATTGGCTGTCCTGATGAACCACATGTTAGTCCTGAACCGTACAATTCAGACGACTCCGATTCTGATGATAGTATACATTTTGAGCCTTGTGTGGAGGTGGAGTCGAGAGAAGATGCTCAGTCTGATGGAGATGTTCTGGAGTGTCTCGCTGACCTGCTTGAGGAACCAGAAGACCATTCAAAGGATGAACCGTTGACCCTCGTTCAATCAACACCCACATTAGGTTTAGAACCAAAACCCGTATGGGGACCCTCCCTTCTTGAGAGAGAAGATGTGGAGAATTGCGCAGATGAAATCTTGGACTATCTGGAATTCCTACTCTTCGAGGAGGACGCTCCGAAATCAAAAAAGGAGGTAACCACGAAATCGAATGAGGAGTTGGAGTCGCATTATGGAATCCCTTTGGCGCCGGGAATTCTGTGGGGTACTTCGTGTGCGGAGAAGGATCAGTCTGATAAGTTAGACAGCATTGGGAGTCGGTTGGAGTCTTTGCCTGAGTCACAATTGAGTTCACAATCACGGGGAGGAACCAAAATTCAGAACGCGAGAGAGATGTTTGTGGAAACCAGGGAGGTGAAGTGGAACGCAGCATTAGCAGCAGCATTCGGAATAGGGAACAAATATGCATTGGCAAGTAGGTATAAATATTACCACCCGCACTTGATTGCGAGTGTGGGGTCATTCGTTCGAATTCACAATAAATAAATTTGGAGTCAAGCTAGAGACTCAGACAAAAACAAGCGCTTCTCGGGAGGCAACCCGTGGTTAGTTTAGGTTTTTCTTTCTTCTTTATTTTTGTATTTCGTTTCCTTTTTGTTCAACTTTGTGGGTGTGTTACCTAGAAACCCTCACGAGACTACAACTCGTCCACTCGGGCTACCGAGGGGTTTAAAGGCTTGTTGCATACGCTAAATGCAACCGTGATTCCTACGAAAGTAAGTTAGGTTTTTCTTTTTATTTTTAGGGAGTCCTAGCCCAGATAATTCTTCATATATGCTTCTGGAATCTTCATATAGAATTACATGTAATTCAGACATTATTATCCTTTGGTGTTTATATTTATTCCTATGCGTGTCTGACGATTTGTGCTGAGTAGTTTGTATTTCAGTGGGGGCTTGTAATTTATGGAGTACGCGTATATACTGACATCTATCTGCTCCAATCGCCTAATAATACCCGGGGAGTTTTTCTAACCTTTTTCTACCTTGTGATATCTTTATTTTATGTACAATGGGGACATTGTACGATTTAAGTGTGGGGTAGGGGTTAGAAAATATTTTCTCGCTTGAACTTCATTTGTCCTCGTGTTAAATTATTATTTTATTTGGGCGTTAAATTTTAAAATTTTAATATCATTCGACTTAAGAGTTAGATATTATTTAAGAATGTCGTTTGTTGATTTGTAAAACAATTCATAGTTATATCTAGCTTTTATGCATAGTATTTGTGGCTTTTCGTCAATTTCTTAAAAATTTGTGTTTATAGTATCCAAAAATTAATTTTTTAATTGCTGCAATAAAAGATAAGGTTAAGCCCTTTTTTAGTCTAAGCTTGGCAAAAATAGACTGAGTTGAATTTTCAATTTTTATAAACATATGTTTGAAAAGAAAAGGTGAAAAAAGCCAATGTGCAAAATGAAAAATATATGCAAAAGAGCTAGAAAAATATATAAGTCAAATAAATGGCCTTTGGAACTCGAATTAGTAAACTCTGTGGGGTGTTCTACACCTAGCCACCTAAAGCCAACTGGTTTGGGATCGGTTGAGTTGAGGATTCGCTACATGGGTTCCATAGAAAGTCATAGACTTATAAAAAAGAGCTGAAAAGATAAAAAACATATGTAAAAATAAAGTTGAAAATCCGCAATAAGTCTTGAGGTTGTGGGATTCCTAAAGGGTAATTAACCAAATTAAATATAAATGCAATTCTTAAGTTAAGATTTGGATATGTATAAATGAAAAAATTATTTGGGATGGTTGAAAAGTAAATATGGATCAAATCGTGAGTATGTGCATAATTCTAAGTATATCAAATGTTTTGTTTTTAATCAACCTTTTTGACATTTGTAAGTGATATTTAATTTTTCAAAGAGTGGTATTGATTATTTAAGATTTATAGCCTGGATAGAGATGTGATTTGCTTGGGGACAAGCAAAGTTCAAGTGTGGGGTATTTTGATATCGCCAAATTTAGATATATATTTTAAGCGATATCTATTTTATTTTAGCCTGTTATTGTTTGTAAATAAGTAAAAGACACTTAATTATCTTCATTTGGTGAATTACAGGTTAAAAAGGCGGATGATGGAAAGTTTTGAGCAAAAACCAGAAAAACTGAAGAAAATATGAAAAGCTGTCCGCGCCGACACACATTCACTGTTTTGATCATATCTCACTCATACAAACTCGGATTGAGATGATTCAAAAAGCCACGGAAACTAGACTCAGAGGGCTACAAAATCATTTTTATGGTCAAAGGCTGAAAAAGCGATGTCACGGCGCGACACCTTCAAGAATCGCGGCGCGACGGAGCTGTTCAAGATAAAGTCCAAAAGCTCGCCACGTGTCGTAGCGGCGCGACAGTTGCTTGGGTTGCGGCGCGACGCAATCGACCTGATCAGAATTTCAAATTTTAAAAGAGTTTTGGATCGCGTCTAACTCACCCGTCGCGACGCGACACTTACCCGTCGCGGCGCGACGCCCCTGTTTTCGGTTTTCTATATAAACGAACATCCAGATCAGTTTTGAGGAACCACCCAACATATACTACCCAAACTCTTCCAAAACACATCTAAAAGTCATTCCAGGAGCTGTGGAGCTTAATTTGAAGGATTGGAGCTTATTTTGAAGATTAAAGTGGCTAGGAGGCTTGCTTATTACGGTTTTATCATTCTTTTCTTTGTTCTCATGTTTATTTATGATTTCCAGAAGCTTGATATGACTGTTATTGGCTAGTTTTCTTGTTTTCCTCCCTAGAGGAGATGATACTTTGTAAAGATGCTTGATTTCCTTTGATTAGAACTTGTTTTCATCTCATAATTTGTCTTACAAGCTTACCATTGATCCATATGTGTTAAAGATCTGTTCTTTTGATTATTTATATTCTGAGTTTATAAAAATTAGAAGACCAATCTATTTTTATAGCTTTTATCATGATTAATTAGGACCAATAGTTAATCTTGACTAGTGATATATCATATCCTAGGCTTAGATAATCAAGAATGAAACTTTTTGTGTATGATTGACATGTAATAACCTTTATTTGTCAATTTAACAATTTAATAACCAAAACAATTGTTAAAGGTGGAGTCTTGTTTGACACGAACTTAAACACGTTTAATTATACATTTAAACGATTTCTTGACCATAGAATTGAATAAATACATGATTAGAGGGTTAGAACTCAGACCAAGAGTTTATCTATTATAGAAATCAGTATGAGATGAAACAAATGTTCGTTGCACGATTAATTGGAATTTAAATGTTTTGAAAAAGTAAAAATCGAATCTAGGGAGGGAAGACTTTAATTTGATAAGTTTAATCCATAAAAATCTTTGCTTTTGTCGTTCTTGGTTTGCTTTTGAGTGTTTGCTAGTGTTAGAAGTGATTTTAGATAATAAAGTTTGAATCTTGATAAGATTCTAAATTCCCTTTTTAGTTGTTTTATTTAGTTTAATATTTAATTAGTAGAGTTATATTCAAAATCATACTCGTTCCCCTTGTGTTCAACACCCGTACTTATTTACTATACTACGATACGATTCGGTTTTCTTGCCTATTTGTGTTGTAGTCGTGATAAATAATTCGGATTTTATAAATTTAAAACCGGTACGCTACACGCACATCATAACACATTTTACTTGTAGCAAATATACACTTAATATATATGCATCTATTTATATCCATGTTTTAATATAACATTATTATTTTACATAAATAATAATATCAAACAATGCACATATATAAAGGTGGTGGTGGTTTTGAAGGCGTTGTTGGTTGGTGGTAGTTAAAGTAGAAAGAGGGTAGGAGGGAGAGAGAGGGATTGTGTTAAAAAGGATGTGTTAGCGAGGAAAGAAATATGAGATTTTTTATTTATAAACAAATTAAAAAAGAATTTTAAATTAAAAATGAATAAAAAAATAACTGTAGAGTTATTTTGATTTTTGAACAAATTGCATTAAAAGACAATAAACTTTCTTTTAGTTACCATTATATACAATAAATTTTATTTTCTTAAATATAATACAACAAACTTTCATTATCTTCACATTGTATGCAACTTGTTGCATACTATGAAAGTTATGAAAAAGTTCATTATATACAATGGTAATTAAACAACAGGGAAAAATCATAGAATAGTAATCAAGTTTGAAAATTGTTCCACCAAGGTCACTCCCTTCTTTATTTCACATTATGAAATAATCCATGAGTGACCTTAGTTGACCAGTTTCAAACTTGGTTACTACAAGAAAATTATGAAAGTTAATTGTATTATTTTTAAAATTTTAAAGTTGGTTATATATAGTGATAAGTAAGACAAAGTTCATTGTATTCTCATGCAATTTGCCCTTGATTTTTCTACCTTGATCAAGGGTCAAAATGTAACACCGGAAAACTCAAGCCATTTTTTTTAATATATATATGCTGCGGAAGCTTTTAATAAACAAACTTAACTACATTCAAACCCATGTTAACAAAAGTACAACATTGTTCATAAACAAAATATCATTGTGTGTTACAAAACTACAGACTCGTTTCATTTCAAAAACTATATTAGAGTCGGGTCAACTTCTTCAGCCAACCTCACAAACACGAATATGCAAAAGCAACAACCGAGGGGAATTAGCACAAAGCTAAGTGAGTAGAGGCTAAACACCAAAAGCAAACATCCACAGTCAATATCAAAGCATGTAATCACGTATCCCAGAAGACCGGCGGTTCGGCGCAGAACCTAAAACCAATGCACCAGTAAGGCTAACACTGTTCAACCAATCAGTGAACGAGCCCAGCCCAATCCTACGTATAGCTGACTTCCCAACACAACTCAAATTCATACTAAGAGTGCGTATCGACCAAATAATCATGCAGCAGATATCAATCATCAATACTCACAAACAACAGTTCAATCAATCCAATCCAATCACAATCATGCATCACACCAATAACATTAACCGAAATCTTTACCATCCGCGACTAACGCCCATTCACCTCAAAATCAGCACGGGCTCAGAAATCTAATTTTACTGAGTCTTTTGATTGCCTGAAAACACAGCAACATTCAAATCAGTCGCGAATATATAAATATATCTTCTCATATATATTTATATCTCAAATCTATCAAAACAACTCAATTTTAAATCACATAATAAATATACTAACTCAAACCAAGCAACATATAAAAGAAATAAGCAATCAATCGGATTTGGGGTCTGTCGCGCCGCGACATACCCCTCGTCGCGCCGTGACCGGGGTCGGATTTCGAATCCGAGAATCTTCAATCGGATTTCAGTGTCGGATTATACTAGAATCGGATTTTGGTGTCGGTTTTTGTCATGGTTCCGGATTTCAAGGTCGGATTTCGTAACATCAATCGGATTTCTCAAGGTTGGTTTGCAACTTTCGGATTCTTTCAAATCCGATTTCATACTTTCGGATTTTTGAATGTCGCGCCGCGACACCTTAGCGTAGCGCCTCTACGCGCAATATTCCAGATTCATCTTCTTCATAAAGTGTTGGATTTTCAGTCCAAAATTCAAATAATCACTTCTAACTTCACTTTTTCTTCCAACAAAGCATATATTTATCATTTAACATGCATATGAATCATTAAAAACACCTTTTTACTCATTTATAACAACAAATCTTCAAAACCCATTATCAAACTTTCTTTCAAACTTCAAAAACGGTGAAATAACATAAACTCATGCTTTTTAATATTTAAACATACCAACACATACTATAACATACTATGAACACTATTTTACCTTTCTTTTGAATTAAAACCCACCAGATTTTGATTCCACAAATTCAAGCTTGGTGACTTTTCTTCACTTACGGTTTTGCTTTCCAAATACACACACAAACACCTTTTCACACTTAGCAAATATGAGCTGATAATTAACTATACATGTACACATATAATTGTATAAATTTAAGCAGGAGGTGGCAAGTTTATGAAATCCTCTTCTTATTTAATTCCTACATGCTTACATACATACATTCTAATAATCATGCATAAAGACTTGTACCTTCTTTTTCCTATTAACTTCCATCAGAAATATATATATATACACATACATATATTAATATTAATCAATTAACTTAACAAAACACATAATCAATTTAAAACAAACCAATCACATACCGCTAACTTGCTAATCTCCTAGCCCAGGGTTACGGGTGTTACACAAAATACTAAAAAATTTGACATCTAAAGAACAAATCTATAAAAGATAAAAGTTGAGGACTAAAGTTGTACAACAATCAAAGTATCAAACCACAAAGACCAAAAACGTTAGTTATGGCAAAAAAAACAAACAAAAAAAACGAAACCGACAGAGAAAATAGACATAAATGGGGTGGAGACGGGAATGGGGAAAACCCGATTATTTAAACGGGGATAGGGATGGGGACCGGTTTGATGATCCCCACCCCGATTACCCAATTATAATTGAATATTATATATATATATATATATATATTAATATGCATAAAATTAATTTTAAATAGAAAACATACAACTCATTATATACTTTCATACAACCTAATTGTAATCGTTACCTTTAGTTGAATTGTTTGATTTTGATATTTTGGATACATTTAGATTTTTTAAGACTTTAATTTCGGTTCATATATGTTTGTATTTGATAATGTTGTATAATTTAGTATAATCATTTTCTAAAAATTGTGGTAAAATTTTAACGGTGACGATTCCCGTAATGAAAAAATCATAGTTTTACATTAACGGGTATATTTGCGGTAAAAATTACCCTTTAATTACATGGTTTATGTTAAATGGGGATACCTGTTTTCCTGCGATTTTTCTCGGTTACTCGTTGGGGATCTCCGTTTAAATCACCACGGTTTTTTAAGTAGGAACATGGATGATTTTCTTAAATGGGGACGGGGACAGGGTCAGGGACAGAGGGACCACTCCCCACTCTAAACCCGCGCCGTTGCCGTTTCTAAAAAACGTGGCTTGTTTAAATAAGATAAAGGGGCCCATGAACAACACTTATAAAGTTGAGGGGGTCTAGATGCAATTACTTCAAATATACACTCTTCCTTAAAGAGACAGGCACACATATACAGACAGACATACCCACCACCATCTCCTCCGCTTTTTTCTCTCTCTAAAACCCTGTAACCACCGCATCTTTTTGGTCTAAAATCTTCTCCACATTCTCATGAATCTCAGCTCTCAAAATTCGGAAAGCAGCTCAATTGATTTCTCTGTGAATTAACTCAAAAATCTTATGGAGAATCCAGACAGATCTTCCATGAGATCTCTTTTTCACTATCGCTCATAGTAAGGTATATACACATTCTTCTGCAGATTCCACTCTGAATATATCTATATGTGTAACGTACAGCATTTGATGAACATTCATGCATTCATGTGATTCTAGGGTTTTTCCCTACTCTGATCTAAAAAAAGTTTTAAATTAGCCTTTTACGCTTCATAGTTTCATATTTCAGCTATGAATCTCTCTCACTCACTCACTTCACTTCTATCTCATATTCCATCTGCTTGTTTTTTCTTTTCTAGTAGGTTTTTTTTGTTGCTGAAATTTGGTACTCGGTTGATGTATTTTGTGTCTAAACTAGGGATTTGATTTATTTGCTTTTCTTTTTATTTGCAGGCCAGAAGCACTCAGATCTGAAGACTTTAACCCAACTTTTTTAAGTTTATCAGGTGTTGATTACTAAATATATTTTATTTAACCTTTTATTTCTTATATTTATGATGATGCTAATTCCTTGCTCCAATAGGATCTGTCTACTTGTCTGCCATTATTTCTTTAAGTTATGTAATGTAAGCCATACTTTTAGTTATTCAAGTTTGGTGTCTGAAAAACTTAACATGTTAAAATTCGTGTTTTACTTCAGTTGTTAGGAAGCAAGATGATGCACAGACCTCCTCCTGATGATTTCTCCCTCAAGGAGACCAAGCCCCACCTCGGTGGAGGGAAAATCACAGGAGATAAGCTCACTAGCACATATGACCTTGTGGAACAAATGCAATACTTGTATGTTCGTGTGGTGAAAGCAAAAGATTTACCTTCTAAGGATGTCACTGGCAGTTGTGACCCATATGCTGAGGTTCGTCTGGGAAACTACAAGGGAACGACTCGTCATTTTGAGAAGAAATCAAATCCTGAGTGGAACCAAGTGTTTGCTTTCTCTAGAGACAGGATTCAAGCGACTACGCTTGAGGTCACTGTAAAGGATAAAGATCTTATGAAAGATGATTTCATGGGTTGGGTGTTTTTTGATCTTACCGAGGTTCCAAAGAGGGTCCCACCCGATAGTCCTCTAGCTCCTCAGTGGTATAGATTGGAAGACAGAAAAGGTAATAAGCTGAAAGGAGAGATAATGTTAGCTGTGTGGTGGGGTACTCAAGCTGATGAAGCATTTCCTGAAGCCTGGCATTCGGATGCTGCAACTGTTGGTGGAGCAGACGCCCTTGCCAATATCCGTTCGAAGGTGTATCTTTCACCTAAACTTTGGTATCTCAGAGTTAATGTGATCGAAGCACAGGATTTGATACCCTCTGATCGAACTAGGTTCCCTGATGTTTTTGTCAAGGCGACTCTTGGAAATCAGAATCTAAGGACTAGAACATCAATGAGCAAGTCCATCAATCCTATGTGGAATGAGGACTTGATGTTTGTAGCTGCAGAACCTTTTGAAGAACAGTTGATTCTGCGTGTGGTAGATAGGGTTGCACCTAATAAAGATGAGGTTCTTGGAGGGTGTGCAATATTTTTGCAGCATGTTGATCGTAGGTTAGATCACAAAGCTATCAACTCAAGATGGTTTAATCTGGAGAGGCATGTTAACATTGATGGGGAAAAGAAGAAGGAAGTCAAGTTTGCTAGCAGAATCCATACGAGGATTTGCTTGGAAGGCGGTTATCATGTTCTTGATGAATCCACTCACTACAGTAGCGATCTTAGGCCAACAGCTAAGCAGTTATGGAAGAATAGCATTGGGGTTCTTGAGGTGGGAATCTTGAGTGCTCATGGGCTATCACCAATGAAGTCGAAAGATGGAAGGGCGACAACAGATGCGTACTGTGTAGCTAAGTATGGGACAAAGTGGGTCAGAACAAGAACAATAATCGACAGTTTTACTCCGAAATGGAATGAGCAGTATACTTGGGAAGTTTTTGATCCGTGCACTGTTATAACAATTGGTGTGTTTGATAACTGCCATCTAGGTGAGGATAAAGGCAATGGGGCTAGGGATTCAAGAATCGGGAAGGTCAGGATTCGTCTTTCAACTCTTGAAACTGATCGTGTTTACACCCATTCATACCCTCTTTTAGTTTTGCACCCATCTGGGGTGAAAAAGATGGGTGAGATTCATTTGGCAGTGCGTTTTACATGCTCCTCGTTGCTAAACATGATGCACATGTACTCACAACCACTGTTGCCAAAGATGCACTACATACATCCGTTGACTGTTGCCCAGCTTGACAGCTTGAGGCATCAAGCCACTCAGATTGTGTCCATGAGGCTCAGCCGGGCCGAGCCACCTTTAAGGAATGAGATTGTGGAGTATATGTTGGATGTGGGTTCTCACATGTGGAGTATGAGAAGAAGTAAAGCTAATTTCTTCAGAATCATGGGGGTTTTGGGTGGTTTGATTGCAGTTGGAAAATGGTTTGATCAGATATGTAACTGGAAGAATCCCATCACCACTGTTCTCATCCACATCCTTTTCTTGATATTGGTTTTGTATCCAGAGCTTATTCTGCCCACCATTTTCCTGTACCTCTTTTTAATTGGAGTTTGGTACTACAGATGGAGACCAAAGAATCCTCCCCACATGGATACTCGCCTCTCATGTGCAGATAATGCACACCCTGACGAACTTGATGAAGAATTCGACACCTTTCCAACCTCTCGTCCTGCTGACATCATAAGAATGAGATATGACCGATTAAGGAGTATTTCTGGAAGGATTCAAACAGTGGTTGGTGATTTAGCAACACAAGGTGAAAGACTTCAATCTCTACTTAGCTGGAGAGACCCCAGAGCTACTGCATTGTTTGTGATTTTCTGTCTAATTGCTGCTATTGTTTTGTATGTCACGCCTTTTCAAGTTGTGGCCCTTCTGACTGGCTTCTATGTGTTAAGGCACCCAAGGTTCCGCCACAAGCTGCCATCTGTCCCGCTCAACTTTTTTAGAAGATTGCCTGCGAGAACCGACTGCATGCTTTGAGAACAAAATTTGCTCTGCGACTTTTGACTTCGTTTACGTAAACCGGTCCGTTCCTTTGTCTTTGCAATTCAGAGAAGGTATCAATTCTGGTAAGATGCATACAATTTTCTTGCAACAATATTTTGTATATCTTGTGGTTCTGTGTACCCCCTTCATGCAGTGTCACCTTTCTCAGCTTCAAACTCAAATGTCTCACTTTTGGTTTGTAGTTTCTTAGGTTATGTTTTTTTTTTTTTTTGAAACTATCCATATTGTTATTAGTAGTTGATGATAATTATCTTGGGCGATAAATATCCTGTACTGGCAGTGAACTTCTTCTATCTTTTGTTTCTTGAATTAGGAGATCGAGAATTCCCATTGGTTTCTTGCTAATTATCTATTAATAGAAAATTGTGCAAGACCATCTTTTAATTATTTGGTATAGTTGTTATCTTGATTGGTGGGTGCATACAAATTGATAGTTTCAGTAGGAATCTCCTTATACTGGCTGTGGGACAAAATATATAAAAATAATGAGACAAAATGACACATCATTCTTCCTGCAACAAAATATATTTGTTTTTAACAATTTGGTGCTACTTTTTTTTGTTTTAGATCAATCATGGAAGCAGACAAAGATATATACTTATAGAATTATGTGGATCTTTTAAATTCCTAGACCCATGTGCAGATGAACATGTATATATTCTAGGCCTTCATGGGATCTTGGTTTTAATAATTATCTTACCATCATGCCCAACACTCATCATCACTCGTCTATGTGTGTGTATAAATACACTGGTTATTTTTCTGGTTTTTCTCGTCATTAAATTTTAAATTTGGTAAAAGTTAACGTATAGCATATAAAAGTTATCGCCTTTGTGTGTGTGTGTATATATATATATATATATATATACGAAAAACAATTCTTGCAGTTCTTTTAATTGTATTTTTTCCCATTTTATTTTTCACTTTTTATGGTAATTGCTCCCATTTATGGTTTTCATTTCCACAAACGTCAATCCCCTACTACTCAACTAGCCCTATCGTCGTCTCTTCTATCTTGCACTGTAGCGCCCCTTATCTCCTTCGCTGATTGCCCCGCCACCTTCTACCATAGTCATCAAAAACCGCCCTCAATAATTGCCCATGTACTCACGACGACTCCTACTTCTCCCCTATGTGATCATCGACGATCGCATCGACCACCATAACTGTAAATCTTTTATCTCCATGCGGCGACCATCATTGTCGGCTCTGTAGTCATCGGGCCACTGCAACCAGTGTCACCCCTTTGAAATCATCGCTGCACAGATCGTTGGCATAGCGGCAACTGCCGCACGCAACAATTGTTGACACATCAGATCCGAGTGATAATCTTGTGGTGAAACATGATTGTTCAAGTTTTGCGAGTATGATTTTTTGAAAGCAAATTCTTCATCAATTCCTGTTTTTGTTCATCAAATTTTTACTAAAGATTTTGGGTGGTTGTCGGTGAGGGGAAAATGTGGTTTTGCAGTGGTTTAAACCATGTGCAGTAGGGATGGCAATAGTCATCCGATCCGATGATAATCCACCCGATCCGATCCATTGATGGTGGATATGGACGGAGTTAATGAGTGAATATTGTATATGGATGTTTAGTGGAGTGGATATGGATGAAGATACATATATATATTCCAAATTATAATATTACACAATTACAAAGTATGTTTTTCGCTTTGATTGTTTTTATATTAAATTATATTTTGATTTGTATCTTTTTTTAATAAAAAATTATGTATTTATGTCAACTAAAATTATAAATTATACGTAAATGTGTGATATTTCCTTAGAGAAAAGAGTTATTTCGACATCCAATGGATATCCAATTACCCGTTTAATCCGATGAATATGGATGGATTAAATAATTTTAAATAGATATGGATATGGATATGGACAATGAAAAACTAAATGAATATGGATGCGGATATGACCTAATCCGATCTATTGTCATCCATACTCATTAGTGTGCAAGCAAGAGTGCAGGTTTTGAATTGAATAATTCTTGTTTATCAATACTTGAATCAGATCATGTATTGTATTTAAGTCTTGGGTTTTTATTGTTCATATTTTTATTCCAGCTGAAGTTTTTATAATCACAAAGTTGTTATGTTTTTGTATTAATTACCGGTGTATCAATGACTTCATCAACTTTTCTTTAATCTATTTATTAATGAGTAATTCATATTATCAGATTCAATCTTTTATTTATAATTATATACCGAGTTAGAAATAGCCAAATAGCTAGTTGATCATTTGCTTTGTGCTTCAATTTTCTTATAAAAAGTATTGTATCAATTTCTTTTGATGAATTCACCGAATAAACTACTGTATTTTCCTGTTTTGCGGGATGAATCAAAACAACTGCTTTTAACAGTTCCGCGGTTTTTTTCACCGGACAAAACCAAAATAAACTGACTTTTGTTTGCAGGTTGAATCAAACTTACTGTTTCCAATAGTCCACTAGTTTTTTTTCACCGGGCAAAAAGTTTTTTTGAAGAATGGTAAATGATGAGAACTTTGGCTATGATACAAATTGTTGGATCGAAATTGAAATAACAGTGATAATCTACCAAAGTTCTTGATTTATTTCTTAGAAATTCACACTTTTACACATATGTTTTTGTACATATCGATACATATATATAAAGCCATAAAATGGCGGTTACATGGTGGTTACCGGTGGCGGTTATGTGCGGGCGGTTGGTGGTGGTTGTAACCGCTACATGTTTTCTTATTTACGATCTAATCCAAATTCCTTATAAACTTTAAAAGATAAATAGTGTGGTTTACTCGGTTGGTTATGGTAAATAGGTCGTGGGTAAACGGTTTTGGTGTTTGCTTTTAAGGACCCAAAATAAAAGCATACCTAGGAAGTAGGTGTTAGGTGCATAATCATACATACATATATATATATATATATACATATATATATGTATGTATATATAGGGGAGGGTTCAAATGAGAACTGTTTTTCGTATGAGAACTGCGAAAACCAATCTTAGTCGTTCATTTTGGATAATAGAATTCATGGATGAAGAGCGTGGGGGATTGAGTGTGGCAAGATGCATGTAAGGAATTCATGGGTTGGCAATCCAATTGAAGGAGTGGGATTGGATGACTATGCTTGGTTCTCGTACAAAAAACAGTTCTCGTTTGAACTTTTGCCTAAATGAACGACTAAGATTGGCTAAGATTGGTTCCCCACGCTCTTCATCCATGAATTCCATTATCCAAAATGAACAACTAAGATTGGTTTTCACGGTTCTCGCGATAAAAACAGTTCTCAAATGAACTTTTCAATATATATATATATATATATCTTTGTTTTCTTTCAAAGATTACAGCAGCTACTGTTAGTCTGAAAGTCGGTTTTTGAATGTTATGTTTTCTTCCCCGTGTGGCACTGTTTTCATCCCAATATGGCATCTCCTGGATGTCAATTCAAGACTACTCCCACAAATATTGATTACTTCTTCAATTGAACTACATTACTTGGAAAATTAAAGAATTTATGCAAGAGATGCATCCTAATGTATTACTTATATATATATAGGTAAAAGTTTAAACGAGAACTGTTTTTCGTACGAGAATCAATCTTAACCATCCAATTCCTCCTCTTTCAATTGGATTACCCACCCATGAATTCCTTACATGCACTCTGCCACACTCAATCCCCTCACGCTCTTCATCCATGAATTCCATTATCCAAAATGAACGGCTAAGATTAGTTCTCGCAGTTCTCGTACGAAAAACAGTTTTCGTTTGAACCGTCCCATATATATATATATATATATATATATATATATATATACACACACACCACTTTTTAGTTTATATGTTTGAAGGGGAAAGCTAATATTCTATCTTTTATTCATAGTTTTCATCGTTAGGGTACCAAAGGGAATTTGAAGGTCTTGGTTAAAGTCTAATAACGGATAAAGATGTATATTTAAGAGTAGGTTTATATAATGTGTAAGTTCTACTGTATAAAAAAACTACTAGGTATAAGTGAAAATCAAAAGTTGTCTCTCTTCTCGTTACCCTCCGTGTAATTTTGCAACATTTTAGTATACACGCGCATATTGAAATTTTCAAAAAGGTTAGAATAAAATAACTTAGGAACTGGTTATATAAATAAAACCGATCTCTATACTTAGGATATGGGTTGGTTATCATTTAAAGGCTTGATCTATGTATTTTTTTTGTACATCAAACTTACACACACCCAAAATTTACGGCTTGTATGTCTTTACTAATTAATTATTTGCCAAGAACTGGTTTGAATGACCCTTCCGCCTGTATATGAACTACTTGAAAACCAATCTTTATGATTAAAAGGCTAACACACTTTCTTCATATAGACTATTTTGATCGGGTTAGTATCCTCTTATATTGTGAGAAAACATGAAGTGTCATGTTTGACCACAATATGAGGGAATCTTAACCAATTTCGATCTTATATGTATGAACATTAGAGCCAAAATATTTTCAGTACTGAATTTTATTGAATTAAAACCGGAACGATCAAGCACCATTATCCATCAATCCAGGTCCAGTTTGAAGAGAATCCGGTATATGTGGTCCCGTACCCATAAAAATTTAGGAACCGAACCGGTTTTCCAAAGGTCTTTACTCTTTAGTGCCTTTTGAATTCCTAGTAACCTACCTCTGCACCTTGTACTCGATCGGTTATTACTATGTTTTTATTGTGGGAAGCTTCTGTTAGATTACATACTTAAATTTACCAATTTGCCATAAATGGAAATTAGTTTATTTGTAATTTTATTCTCTTCATATCGAAGGTTAGTTAAGATATATATTTGAAAGATTCCATCACAAATATTTTAATAGTGTAACCAAAGATGTGGTTTACTGGTTTCTTATATTCCAACGTAAACAAATAAATATTGTACTAGCATGGTACCCGCGCAACGCGGCGGCATCAAATAGTTTTTACTCGATAACTTGTTCGTTTTGGAAATTTACGTAATACGGTGACAACGAATAATTTTATATTGGTAACATGTCTATTTTCTTTATTTTCCTCTTCTTAATCAAATTTTTTATTATTTTTAAATAAACTTTGAGAATAATTAAATAAGAAAAAAAGTCTTTACTTATAAAATAAGTCAAATTACATGAAAATACTAAGTGTAAATTAGTAATTTGAAACTATTTAAAATTAAGAGATTAAGAAAATAGTAAACTAATTTGAAACTATTAATTATATGTGCTATTTAAAAAAATTTAAAATATATGTTTATAAATTCTTATTATAGATTATTCAGATTTATGAGTTCTACTTATACATATTTTCTGATACTTATGTTAAAATATTTATTACATGATATAATATTTAATATAAAAGGTTTGATTATAAAAGTATTTTTTAATAAGCAAGTTAATTTATTTGAACTTTTTAAATATGGAAGGTTTAGTTATTAAAATAGAATATAAGATTCTTATTAACTCTATCTAATAGTTACTTTATATAATAGTTTTCATTTAGTTTATATGAGGGGTAATTTAGTAATTTCAAAAGACTTAAAATTTAAGAGATTAAGCAAAATGCCTGGATGTTTTATAATATAGTATAGATATACGTACATATACACACACATAAATAGAGGTGAGATACGGTGAGAACATATGTTAAATAGAGAACGGTGAGAACATTTGTAGGCCAATCATTTAACTAAATAAATAAGAAATCTAAAATCAACCTACCTTAATTAAATCAAATCATTAAAATTCAACATACTTTAATTAACCAAGATTAATATCAGCCAAAGATCATCCAAGGCTATAAACTCTTCTCTAAGTTCTTACATTATGAGGTGTTCTCATTTGATCCTACCTCCACACACACATATATATATATATATATACACATACATATATATAGGATAATGTTATATAGACTCAACCATAAACATAAATTTCAAGATCAAATCTCAGTCATTTATTTAAAAGGCTAAAATAAAAATTAGAAATAAAAATTTGTAACTCACACACCCCCTAAGAAACTCCCTCAACTTTTTTTTAAATTTTCTTACCCCTTAAATATTAAATAATAATAACTATTTCAATTTTGAGAATTTGAGCAAAAAAATTATACCAATTTATTTATTTTTTAATCCTCTTTCAAACAAGACCACTCTTCCCATATTTCTGAAAATTTTATTTTGAAAATGCAAACCATATGAAAATAATACCAAAATGTTATCATTTTGAATCATGTGAATCTTTATCATTTTCGGCTGGAAAGAGTGACGTATTTATATTATTTTCGGTTAAAAACATGTGTATTTATATATTTTGGCTAAAACCATGTGTATTTATATTATTTTAGGCTTGAAATGATTACATTTTTACCATTTTCATGTGGATAATGTTATCATTTTGAATGTTATATATTGTTATCATTTTCATTTGAAAAATGCTATAATTCTCATCTGGAAATTGTTATCATTTTCATCTAAAGCATGTTTATTTATATCATTTTCGACTGGAAAGAGTCCATTTTATCAATTTCATTTAGATAGTGTTATCAGTTTGAATGTTGTATATTGTTATCATTCATATGAAAAAATTATCATTTTCACTGGAAAAATGTTATCATTTTCGGTTAGAAAAGTTATCATTTTCGGTTTGGACGAGACTTAGAGGGAAAAAAAAGGAAGGGATGTGATTTATGGGTTGGGGGATTCCCATAATACTCTTCCTTTTATAATTACATCTTATAATTATTTAATTAATTATAACAATGTTATTATTTGATCTTGGCCATTGATTTAAAAAATCTAATAGTCCAGATTTAGCCTTTGAGATCTATGTTTAAGCACATGACCTACATTGTTCTGGGGAGGGTTATTGTGAAAATGAATATTTAGGCGAGAATGTGAGAACAAATCCTAGCCATCAATTAGATGTTGATCTATTAGTTATTTAGATCTAACGGTCACAATTCACCCGTTGCAATTTATGGTTGAGTAATGAATAAAACAAATGACCAAAGGTAGACCATCTGATCAAATTAAATGAAGAGTTATGATTAAGTCTTTCATTCTCAAATAAATATCTATTACTATTTAAACCTCCCACTATAAATTCTTGTAATACGAGTGCTAATTTTTTGTAGTCCCTCAAAATATTTCAACGTGAGTGCATTTCAACAAGTATGTATTTTTGTAATTAATATCTTAAAAAATATTTAACAAAATATATAAAGTACATAGTACAATTACGTTTGGTCCAAATTAACCAGTTTTATACCAATTAATTAAGCAAAAGCAAAATGACCATCTACATTCAATCGATCCGGTGCTCATCCTAAAAATTTCTAAAAAACCCAGTACCAACCGTCCATGGACATTAAAACCGGTGAATATGACCGTCCGCACGTGGAGTAATGTTTATATTACGTGCATGTAGATTGTTTTTTTGTAAACAATAAAAAGAAAAACAATTAACGTTTGCTTAGAGCATCCACAATGAGACGTGGTGAGGGGTAGTGGCTTCCACCACGGTGTGGTTTCCAAAATTACCACTACATTGCAATGTGGTGACGGTGTTTGTATACGTGGTAGTGGCCACAACACAGGAATTGAAGCAGGTATATCGTCTGTCTTTTTACTGTTTTGATTTTTTATTACTTAGTTATTATCATGTATGTCTCATAATTAGATATTACACGGAGTGATTGATCATTTGAATGATGGGAGTAAAAACAGACTTGACGGTGTGATGAGATGAGGACTAGCCAAGGAGTGTGGGTTAAGAACACTCACTCATACTTCCTAGGCTTTCGGTTTTCAAGCTTCAACATTTAATTAATTTCATTTAACAACTAATTAACAAAATTATTTCATTAAGAATAAAAAATTCGTACAAATTAAAGTGCACACGTACACATTATTCGACTAATTAATATTTTACATTAATCACAAATAATTCAAAAATCAAAATGAACATACGTAGTGTTAATCAAGCATATATCCATGACCATGGAAATACTAATTAATTAAGAAGCGAACAATAATCCTGATTCTGGCGTCTCACTTGCAAGTCTGCTAGCTTTAATAACAAGTCCCATATACCTGATCAGTCAGTTTAATATAATTAATGAAAATATATATCAGTCGACTGCTAAATATTATCGATCGATCAGAAAACAAATTAATTAATTCAAAGTAAGATATATATGTTAACATGTTTTTTTGTTATTAAATTTATATAATTATGTACGTAGGTACGTACCTTCCAAGCATAATTGTATTAGCCGGCGCGCTAAGTACGGTTGATCCGTCGACAACTCGAAGAGCATCCACACCGATAACCTTGTAGTCGTCATCGACAACTTTCCCAATTTGACATCCGCCATGGAAATGCCATATAGTTCTTACGGTGTCCTTGCAGAATTGTTCTAGGGAGGAACTGGTATTAGCATGAAGTGGCAAGTTGGTTGGTAGTTTAAGAGTAAGGTCAAGAATATCTTGAGCACTCATATTTTCATATTTGAATTTGGATAACGCTTTTGATTCGATTGCTTTCAAGACAATACTCATTCCATCAACGCAATTTTTCAAGTCTTGAGGTTCTTTAAAGTAGTTGAACTTTACAGATGGAATGTCTGTTGGATTAGAACTTTGAAGTTTTAGTTCACCGGTAGAAATGGGGCCATCGATTTTCAATAGAACAAATCCACCCATCTGCGTGCAAATTAAGAAATTAATTAAGATATATGTATATACGAAGAATATTTAATATATATAGTCCATACTTAATTTATAGTTCTAAAAGACTAATTTTAGCCTTTGGATTAATGACATCAATGTTTCAGATTGCATTTTAAAATTTTGAACGAAGTGATATTTTCGTAATTCACATATGATGCTTTTATAAATCATATGTGATTATATACTTTATCACCTGTGATTGAATATTAAAATTTTAGAATTATGTTTTTTACATGAACTTTATTGAACATATACGTATGCATGTTAATCGTTATAATAATTAGCTAGTGACGCTAGTGATGTAATCATATAGGAAATTTGCTAGAAATCCGTTGTTCATTTCCAACATATATAATTTTTTCATAGAAAATTCAATTAGCTAGTGATGCTAGCTAGCTCTTTTTTCTATTTACCTCGTAAGAGAATCCTTGATAGTCTGATGGGCTTCCAAGAACAAAATTAATGCCGCTCGTTTGCTCGATTTGGCCGCCAACATGATCGCCGACAACTTGAATAGGAGATTGCTCGACAGGGATGGGAGATGGGACGAATAGCACATTTAGCGGGTTATCTGCCATGCCTTGCCCGACTAACGGCTGGTTTAATATAACTTTAATTTGTTGGGCATCAAGTTGATCTTTTGGACCTATGCCACTCAACATCAAAAGTTGTGGGCTTCCTAAAGGACCTGCAGAGAGTATGATTTCGTCGTTTTGACCTCCTTTCAAGTATGCCCGATGCTTATTACCTGACCCATCTTCAAACACTACTGCATAAGCTGTTGGTCTTGTTCTTCCTGTACGTAAAACCAAAAAGAAAAACAAGTAATATATTAGTGAGAAATTCAAATGTTTTTTTTAATATAAACAGTTGTTACATAGACCAACGTACGTACCTTTGGATTTAAACAAGATTTTGCCAACATTTGCATGAAGATAAATAGTCAGTCCCAAAGGATTTGCATATTGTAGCAAGTCAGCTGTTGTATGACGTTGACCATTTTCATCAAAAGTCGTACCACCCACTCTTGTCCCCGTGACATAATCGTAAGTAAATCCTTTATATGGTGTAACTCCGGCTTCCAAAAGTGCACCTTTCCATGCAGACTGCCATTCTCCCACAACCGGCTCAAAAACCATACCCTTTTCAACATATTCATAAGAAGCGTTAACCAAGTTCCTATCTGTTAATTTTGCATCTTTAAGAAAGTTTTCATCATCATGACTGTAGAAGCCTCCGTTAATCGAACTACCACCGCCCAACACGCGAGGACGGGCGTTTCCAACTCCATCCTCCGACATAAAAAGTTCTGCTGGGGAATCCGGGGATGTGTCGTAGAAGCAGTTACCCATATTGGCTAAATTCATAATGTCGGGATTGCCATAAGGCGAGCCGCCCCGTTCTAGCAATAAAACCGAGTAGTTTTCTGAGAGTGTTGTGGCTAAAGGGATTCCAGCAGCACCTCCACCAACGACAATGTAGTCATAGAATGATATCTTCGGAGCTTTCGTTGCTTCATGCATGAAGGAATAGTTTGGTGCTGTACGTAGAAGGAACAAATTAAATTGATAAATAATATTTCTTACAAAGTTATAAAAAACGTTAATTTGAATTAATATATATAAATATGAATTAGTTAAGGGGCCGGCCGGCCGGGGGTTATATATATATATATATATATACAAATATGCATTAATTAATATATACGTACGTATCTCATGAGCAGCGACACATGATTCATGGAAAATAATAATAAGAATGATAATTGGAGTAGCAATAAACTGCTTGTTCCATGAGCTGCGAGCCATCTTAAAGTATTAATTTTGTAAGTATTGTACGTCTGTCTTGTGTTTAATCTGTAGTAGTAGGTTGGGGTCATATATATGAATGAATTAAGATAAAAGCACAATTAAGCTGGCTAGCTATTTATAGTCCAACAAGATGAATATGAAGGAAGTGTTATATTATTTTAAAAATAAGGTAGGTAATTTGGAAGGTACGTACGAAAAGTATGACCAAGCAAACAAAAGCAAATTATAAGATATATAAAAACGTACGTAAGTAGCTAAAAATAGAAAATTCTAATTAATTAGTCATCGTGGGATCGATTGCTATACGTACGTATCTTCCTTTGAACGTGTGCCCGCCCCTTATGTTTACTGAATCGGAAGTGAAGGAAGATCCAGTAATATCTATTTTTCTTCTGTTTTATAGCTAGTAAAGGTGCTTTAGAGTTTACTTTTTTTCCCAGAAAAAAATAAAAAACTGCTGTTCCGGTAAAAGGAATATAATATGGAAAAACAAGCAAGAAAAATAAATTTTTAGAAGCTCTTGGAGGGTGTATTTAGTGAATCATTAATTAATGAGCTGTTAAAAGTTTTTAGTCATTAATTAATTTTTATCAAGAGTCAAGACTGTTTTTTATTTAAATCTTTACACACATATATATATATATATATATATATGGAACGGTTCAAACAAGAACTGTTTTTCGTACGAGAACTAATTATAGCCGTTGATCAAAAAGATGGATGGTCAAGATTAAAAAGTTGTTAATAGATAACCTTAAACTAATCAAACTTATCATTAATTAATTAAGGGTAATTTGGACATTTTTATATTACCCCACCTTTTTCAAACTAATATATCTGTGAAATGGAAATGTGTTAAATTACGAAAATTATACCAAATTAACGAGAAAATTATGCTCTTTAATTTGAGATCGATCTAACTATATATTTTTGAAATATTTTTTTTAATATTTGTTGGGTTTTTTTTTTGGTACAGTCGACATTTGCACATGTGCAAATATATGCACTTGTGCAAATGCACAGATTCACCTAGTTTTTTCAGCACAAATGTAGATATGCACATGTGGAAACTTTGCACATGTGCATATGTCGAGAGCTGTGTAAAAAAAACTCAGCAAACGCAAATTTTCTTTTTCGAAAAATATAGCAAGATCGGTCTCAAATTAAAGAGCACAATTTTCTCGTAATTTGGTATAATTATCGTAATTTAACACCTTTCCATTTGAGAGATATATTAGTTTTAGAAAATAGGGGGTAATGTTAAAATGTCCATACTACCCTTTCCCATTTAAAATAAATAAAAAAGACAGGAAATTAAATGATTGGCCAGAAATGGTTCTCGCAGTTCTCGTACGAAAAACAGTTCTCGTTTGAACCACTCCCTATATATATATACATACACACACACACACACACACACACACATATATATATATATATATATATATATATATATGGGAGAGTTTAAACGAGAACGGTTTTTCGTACGAGAACTGCGAGAACCAATCTTGGTCCTTCATTTTAATTAATCAATGGCTTAGATTTTTTGACGGCTCATTAATGCTTCATTAATGAATGACTCATTAGTGTCGCATTAATGAGGGTTATTTTGAGAAAATTAAGTCTCACAAACTAATATATACCCCTATTAATATGTTATTAATGACATTAAAAACAGTTCTCATACAAAAAACGGTCATCATTCGTATCCTAGCTTTTTGCTGCTAAAAAAACTAAAATAGAAAAATCTACTTTCAAACCTATTGAAGCATTTAATCAAACTAAAACTCCTTTCTTATCCTTAATTATTTATTTTATTATTCATATGTTACAAAGTGGGATGATGTTTTTAAGATGTCGATACAGGCGGGATGTATTCCACCCCGGTATCCCTGTATCCTGCTAAAGTGTATTTTGATAGTTTGTGACGCTGACGAGATGATGGAGAGGGAAGAAGACCATTGCCGGTTTGATTTTTTTAAATCTCATTAAAAAGACACACGCACAACATAGCTTATACCTTATTTGACACCTAAACTAGCATTTCATCTAATACAAACGTGCATAACAATGAAGTACTCGTATCGATAGCACAAGCAATGTTCCTTTTGTTTAATAATTTCCATATCGGTAGCACATGCGATGTTCCTTCTTTGACAATCCCGTTTATGGTGTTGATTTTTCAGGAGGAGGTTCTAGATGAGAAGAAAATTTATTTTACTATTCATATGTTACAAAGTGGGATGATGTTTTTAAGATGTCGATACAGGCGGGATGTATTCCACCCCGGTATCCCTGTACCCTGCTAAAGTGTATTTTGATGGTTTGGTGACGCCGACGAGACGATGGAGGGGGAAGAAGACCATTGCCGGTTTGATTTTTTAAATCTCATTATAAAGACACACGCACAACATATCTTATACCTTCTTTCACACCTAATCTAGCATTTCATCTAATACAAACGTGCATAACAACGAAGTACTCGTATTGATAGCACAAGCAATGTTCCTTTTGTTTAATAATATCCATATCAGTAGCACATGCGATGTTCCTTTTTTGACAATCCCGTTTATGGTGTTGATTTTTCAGGAGGAGGTTCTAGATGAGAAGAAAACTATTCTTACGAATAGTAGGCGGTCTGGAGCGAGAACTCTAATTTTGAGAGAACAATGGGATGCCTGAGGTTGAAACGGTCTCACTCAGCTACAAAAGTGCACAACGGCTAGCTATACAACTAGCATATGGCGTCATTCGTGACTCATGTTATGAGTATTTTAAGATGTCTAAAAGGACTTCCCATGAAATTATTGGATTCTTTTGTAAATGTGTTATTCAAATATATGAAAAGCAATATTTGTGTAAACCGTTTGCACTCGATATACATGAAACTCAACATGGATTCCTTGAAATGTTCTTTAGCACTAACTGTACACATTGAGCATGGAGAAATTGCCCAACTGCGTGGTGGGTTTAATACGCACGAGGCGGTCATGAGTGTCCGATGATTATGCTTGAAACAATAGCCTCACACGATTTTTTTGTTTTGGCATGCATCCTTTTGTGTCGTTTGGAGCTAATAGCGACATCAATGTGCTTAATCAATCATCGTACTTAAAGTTAGATATTAATTTGTAGCTTTGATATTGTAATAGTTTTGTTTAATTCGGTTGATAGCATAACTGAACTTGGGTGAGCATTCTCGGTCCTTAGAGGACTTTAAACTTGCAAAATGCTCGACCTATATATAGTGTAAGCCTCCCGACTTTTAGATGTGTCTCTCATATTGAATACAAGTGCATTTACACCTTTGTGTGTGTTTTGAGAACTTCTACGTCGTGTTCTTCATCTTATTCATCTATATTCATCTAACTTCTAATACATTGGGACATTCACTTAACGACATTTTAAATGGAGTCTCACCCGAGTGTCCGTTTCATGTTAACGGAGTATTATACTAGTATGGGTATTATCTTGCCGACGGGAATAAGGATGTAAACGAGCCGAGCCGAGCTTTACACTAATCGAGCTAGACTCATTTAAATTGTAGAAGCTTGAGCTCGAGCTCGTAATTTGAGGCTTGAGCTCGGTTCGCGATGTGTTTTATGAAGCTTGTGATAGGTTCGTTAAAGCTTGTTTATTTTTTTAACTTTTTAATAATAGTTTAAATTATATAAATAATAAATGAACAACAATTTGAATGTTAAATTTTTATTTTTTAATTTTTCATACTTAATTATATAAAAATAATGTAAATTTTGAATTTTTCATATTTAATGATATAAAAATATATAATATAATTATACAAGTAATAAATAAAAATAAAAAATGAATATTATATGAAAGCCCGTTTAATCTCATTAGCTTAAACGAGCCTAGTATACAAGACTCAGGTTCGAGCTCATTTAATAAATGAGCCTTAATCTAAGATTGAGCTCGTCTAGAGTTTTTAACGATCCGAGCTCAGATAGTTCACGAGCAGCTTGGCTTATTTATATCCTGTAAAATAAGATTTAAAAAGCTTTGCAACTAACTTTTATCATGAGGACATTTAAGAGATTTAACTATTTCTTTTATTAAGAAAGATAACACATAAAACAATAATTTTGTATTTTTTATATATTTATCTTGTTTATGACAGTGAGGTAGAGGTATGATCAAGTTAGAATATCTTTTAAAGAAAAACAGATATACGCCATTGAAATCTTGATATAAGGGTAACAAAAATATAATGTCATTATTTTATTTTTAGATTTTTTCATCAATCATTTCCCTTTATATCCTTAAATGACTTACGAATGACTTGTTTTTCAAATGCCATTTTTTAGATGATTAGGTTTATTAATTAACACTTAAATATTTTAACAAAAACTTTTATTCAAATAATTTCATAAGTGCATCTATCTATTTTCGTGCTTATTTATATAAACACATATACCAATTGATTAAATTAAAAAAATACTTCAAATTTGATTATAAAAAGGTTTTACAAAAAGTTTGATTATGATATTATGTATAAGTTTTTAATTTATAATAGATTTACTTATTTTAAAAAAAAAATTATATCCCTATATAAGTTTTACTATATATATTAGTTAGTTCACATTAACACCATAAACACTGCAAAATTACTTTAACCTAAAATTAAGAACACAATTATTCTAGACATATATTCTTCATCATTGAAAGGTTCAAGGTTCCATTCGCATTTGTCAACTTAATTTCCCAGTGTAAATATCATTTAATTTATATTCTTGTTCAAATGTTTGAAGTTATTTTATCTGTTTTCAAAATACATGTCAACGAAAAGTTTAGAAGTTATATTATGACTTACGATCGAGACACATTTTGTTATTGATGTCAAAATAAATAAAAACTTAATTAAATACCCAAATAAATCATAATTTTGTCATCTAAATGTACGTACGTAGTACCCAAACTAACAGGGCTAGAAATTAATTGGTGTTATATCAATTAAACATATATAGTAACCAAATTAATAAATAACCAAAGAAAAAAAATGTAAAAGTACACAAAAACACACACACACACACACATATATATATATATATATATATATATAATTTAGAGCTAGCTAGCTATTAAAATTAACTTCGACATGACTATGGATCTTTTATATTTCGTAGGGAGAAACTTCAATTCTACGTCCATAAATTCAACTTTTACTGGCAATAATAAATTTAAGTATAAAAGTCGGACTCGTATTTGTACATATTTAGTTAAACAGAAACCACCAATCAACACATGCATTCAGAAGCTTTGAAAAGTACTTATTGACCGAAATCATTGAAACTTATTTTTTTAAAATTATTTTAACTAGGCACGTGTTATTTAATTAAAGATAAATGTATGTATACGTATAGTAGCATGCATACAGATCCCGCTACATTTGGGGTTTAGATAGAATGAACATAAATATAAATCAATCTTTAAATACAAATATTCAGCATAAAATGCAAGAAACATAATTAAAATATTTTTTATATATGTTTAAATTCAAATCCGTCATGTTTTATATCTGGTATTACGTCTGACATATTTTTTTCTTATAAAAGTTTAATATATAATGTTTGGTTTATGTCTGAATGTATATTTATAATCGACTTATTTTTATCTATATATCGACATTATTAATATGATAATGAGTTGTGTTCAATAAAGTCTATTTAAAAAACATAGCTCTGAAATTTTAATATTCAATCACATATGATTCAGTATACAATCACATGTGATTTGTAAAAGCATCACATGTGAATTACGAAAAATTACGAAAATGTCACTCCGTCCAAATTTTTAAAATTTAATCTGAACAATTGATGACATTAATCCAAAGACTAAAATTAGTCCTTTAAGACTATAAATTAATTATGGACTATATTAAACATTTTTAATATGATAATATGATAGCTACAGATGAAACATATTTTTTTAGTATTAGATTTTAAAAAATATAATGTTTAAAGAGATATCCTATTATAATAAAATTTATATTAAAACGTTGATAAAATACAACGATTACATACACTCGACATTATATATTGAAAAATATAAAAAGAAAGAGAAAACATATAAATGTAATTCTTTAGATATAATACTAATAAATTTTCAAAGTAAAATAAAAACCACTGCCGCTTTTATAAGAAAACGAATGGCTACATCAAAGAGAAACAAAAATAATTATAAAAGGTCAATTAAAATCCACCAAATTAAATCTTGTTATTTGACTTTTAGCTTAATTTATTATATAATGAATTACATCAAAGTTACTTTTCAACGACAACTACTTTCCTGCTCATTATTGATGTCTATTTATATATATATATATATATATATATATATATATATATATATATATATATTGTTTATATATATATATGAAAAAAATCATTTAAGAACGGTTCTTATTGTGAATATCAGTTGTAATCACTATTAATGCTTATTAATGGGAGTATTTTGATCTTTTACATATATTTCTAGCCATAATATACGTCCGGATGAGCCGTCATTAAGAAACGAGACTTGATTTTTCCAAAATAACCCTCATTAATGAGTTGTCATTTTTATTTGCCATTTATTTAAATTAATCAAGGGCCAAGATTGGTTTTGCGGTACTCGCAATAACAATGGGTTCATGCGAAAAATGTTTTATTTGCGAAAAATTCGAAAACAATCTCAGCCACTTATTTATATTTGATTTTTTTAAATTTAAAAGGGCATTATGGTAAAACAAAACTATTCTCTTTTCAACCAATTTCTCTCTCCTAAAAAAATTACTAGTAAATAATTAATTTTATAGAGTTTATCGGTGAACACACTCAAAATATTTACGAGTTTTTCATCGTTATTTGTGTTCGGTATTGAACACAGTCAAAACTGTGCTAGTTTTAAGATAAATTCTACAATATTCAATGTTGAATACAACCAACGATTTACGAGTTTTTTAATCATTAACATCCTGGTTAACACCATCAAAACACACATTATAAATGAATTTTTAATCGAGCGCGTGCACATCGTATACAAACAACAAAATTAACCAACATTTATTTGTTCACAAATGAACAATACAATAAAACCAAAAATCAAACTTACGTTAACGCAGATTTTTATTCATTCAATAATGAACATCCAAATACAAACAATCCAAATACAAATACAAAAACAATAAACACAACCTTTTTGGTAATACACTATATTCAACGATAAACATATTTAACATTATAGCATTTTTTTCATCAAATATTCTATAGTGAACCAACAACCATGAATTTCTCAATTTAAAAAAAAGACACACAACAAAAAAAAATAAAAATTATATGTCAAACATGAGAACAATAGAAAAAAGAAAAATAAAAAGATGATGAAGGTTTCATCACCGATGATGAAGGTTTCATCACCGGAAATCAAAGCTGACATCCAAGATCCTCCGGAGGTAGCTTCATCGCCGATAATGGTTCTCCATTTAGTCATGGCGTGTGGTGATGGCGAATGAGGCGGCGGCGGTTCCCAACGACTGTCATATCGGATAAAAAAAAAGGGGTGGTTTTGTGGTGATTCACACTACAGCGTGTCATTCATGGGGATTCAACAGTGGTGCGGCAAAGTAGAGCAAAGGCGGCGGTGTAGAGCAACGGTGGTGGTGCGGTGAAGTGGAGTAGAGGGGTGGCTGGAGTTTAGACGGTAGCAGCGACCGTGGCTGGAGTTTAGATGATTGTGGATATGCGGCGGTGGTGGTGCGGTGAAGTACAACAGAGTGGCGGTGGTGGATTTACCGGTTGACGGCAATGATGGCGGTGGCTCAGATCTTGAAAGGAGAGAGAGGCATGATCTAGGGTTTTCAAATTGAAGTGGGGATTAAAGGACAGATGATAAATATAGAGGATTACAGGAGAGAGAAAGTGGATTGGGGAATTGACTATTTTACCCTTTTTAAAATTAAATTAGTATTCTTATATTTTTATTTAATTATTAAATTGCCATATTTAATCTTAACCATTAATTAATTAATCGTATGATCAGATTACTTCTCGCACTTTCCGCATGAACCTCCTTATATATATAGGATCAACATAGTCCCAACAGTCCAAATTTGGATTATTAGATTTATTAAATCAAGGATCAAGATCTAATAATGACATTAATGTAATTAATTAAAGGGTAAATTGCATGAAAAATCGATAAACTTTATCTTAATTACCATTGTATATAACCCATTTAAAATTTTAAATATAATACATTTAACTATCATAATCCACTCACTGTATGCAAATAACTTTTTTATGTGTCTGTTATTTAGTTTCCATTGTATACAATGAACTTTGTCATAACTTTCATAGTATACAACAAGTTGCATACAATGTGAACATTATGAAGTTGGTTGTATTATTTTTAAGAAAATAAAATTAATTGTATATAATGGTAAGTTGGTAACTAAGACAAAGTTTATTATGTTTTAATGTAATTTGCCCTTAATTAAATAATTATAAGATTTAGTTATAGACAGAAGAATATTATGGTATTCCCCACCTCCAAAATCACGCTCCTTTTTTTTCCCCTTAATGTGTTGTCCAGCAAAAAATGATGACATTTGCTAGTTGAAAATGATAACCTTTCTTGATAAAAATGATAACAATATACAACATTCAAAATGATGACATTATCCATATAAAAGACTTCTTCTATCCGAAAATGATATAAATACACTTTTTACAGCCGAAAATGATATCAATACACATGTTTTAGCCGAAAACGATATAAATTCACATGATTCGGAATGATAATATTTTGGTATAATTTTCATATGGTTTGCATTTTCAAAAATATGGAAAGAGTGGTCTTGATTGAAAGAGGATTAAAAATGAGTAGATTGGTATAATTTTTTTTGCTCAAATTCACAAATTAAAATAGTTATGACAATTTAAAGATTTAAGAGATAAAAAAAGAAAATTTGGAGAATTTCTTAGAGGGAGCATGTGAGTTATATTTTTAATTTTCAATTTCTATTTTGTCTTTTTAAATAATTGGCTGAGATTTGAACTTTAGGGACTGTGTTTAAGAGTAAGACTATATAAAACCTTACCATATATATATATATATATACACACACACACACACACTAGTATGGTATTCGCGTAATATGACGGCGGCAAATAAATTTTTTCTTGTCTATTTTCAAAAAATAAAAGGTGTGAGGTTTTTTTTAAAATTATCATTGGTTAATAAAATTTCACATGGATTAGTAAAATTTTAGCAATTGTGTTATGTTGGTATGTTGGTGTAGCTAAGAAGGTATGTTGGTGTGTTAGACTGTATTTGTTAACTTTTTATAAAATATTAAGTCTATATATGTCATTTCTCAATCAGACAACAATATTTAAAAATATGTAATCTTAAAAAAATTTAGTAAAAGAATATTAAAATGCATAATACTATAGCTAAGATAGAATGGAATTTAATTTAATTTATTTATATATTCATTGTTGTGGAAGGTTAAATTATTAATATGGTATATAAGGATGTAATTAATTTTATAGTTCTATTTAGTAGTTTCATTTTATTTTATGAAGGGTAAATTAATATTTTTAAACTATTTAAAATTAAGAGATCAAAACAACAAAGTAAAGTAGCGCATCATAATTTTATTTTATTTACGTGCCATTTAAGAAACCCAAAAATGTTAACTAATTCAAGCTATATGGTTATTTACTTTACGAGTTATAGTTATACGGATTTTCTAATAATTAATGGGCAAATTGTATGAAAATACAATTAAATTTGTCTTGGTTACCATCGTATACAACAAACTTTAAAAATTTAAAAATAATATAATTAACTTTTATAAACCCCTCATTGTATGCAAATAAATTTTTTATTTGTCTGTTGTTTAGTTATCATTGTATACAATGAACTTTTCCATAACTATCATAGTACACAACAAGTTGCATACAATGTAAAGATTATGAAATCTGGTTGTATTATTTTTAAGAAAATAAAGTTTGTGGTATATAATGGTAACTTAGACAAAGTTCATTGTGTTTTAATGCAATACCCAGTAATTAATCTAGAATATTCAAAATGAAAGATTTAGCAATAAAAATATATATATTTTTTGATAATTAGGTTAATTTCCCTTGACCTAAGATCGGTATGTCTTTGAAAGCTCAGACGGAGAGAATAAACGGACTCCTCTTGATTTTTTTAAAAGTTATTATGAAATTTTGTGTTATTAAGGATACATAATCTCTAATAGTTATTAATCTATTTAATAGTTTCCGCCTTATTGCTTATTCAAATATTAGAGTGCGCTTTTACGTGGTTTATCGTGAATTTATTATCATTAAATGTTGTTTCTTTTTTCTTTTAGAATTTACGAATATTCTTAAATCTTATGATAATTATCACTCAAGAAATCTCAAACATCTTATCCATAAAATTTATATATTTTAAAAATAGTATGAAATCTTGAAACATTCAACAAGTTTGAAAGTGAGAGAGAATGTAATATCTTTATTTTTACCATGTATGAGAAGAATATGTTTGTCTATACATGAAATTTTACATAGAAACTCGTGAAAATGAATGTTAAAAACAATTAAAATTCTCTTATTTTCATCACTTCTATACATAAGATTATAGCTTGAATTAGTTTTGCTATGAACACGTATTTATATACATTTTGAACTATGAAAAATATAGCCTTGACTTTGTTAATTATGTATATACATATGGGTGAAAATATTGACTTTACTTTAAGAAAAATTAATTTCTTACACTACTATGGCTGGAAATATTCAGTTTATTTTTATTGTGATTTTATACTACTAAAAAGAAAATAATTACATTAGATATGGAGATGGGTGAAGGGTAGTTTGGTAACTTCAAAACACTTAAAATTTAAGAGTTTAAGTAAAAATATGTAAATACGCATAATGTAGTATGTGTATATATATACACTAGTATGTTATTCACACAATGTAGTTGTAATAAAACATTTCTACTCAATAAAATGTCTGTTTTCAAAAGCTAGGGGTGTTGTATTCATGTCATACGTTGACAATGAATAATTTTCTTTTAGTAACGTGTCTATTTTATTTATTTTTTTCATCTTCTTTATTTTTCTGTTCTTCATAAACTCTTTTATTCATTTTAGAAATAAATTTTAAAATAATTTAAAAAATAGGTCTTTACTTATAAAAAATGGTAAATTGCATGAAAATACAAGGTGTAAATTAGTAATTTCAAACAATTTAAAATAAAGAGATTAAGAAAATAGAATAAAAAAGTGAATAAATATTTTATTTTATTTTGATTATATTAGTTATTTAAAAATGCTTACAAATTCTAGTTATAGGTTATTCAGATTTATGAGTTCTAATTATACATATTTTCTAAGGGAGAATTTCATATATATCCTTACAAAACTCCTTAATTACATATATATCCTTACAAAAATTAATATTATGTATATATCCTTCTAAACTCTCAAATATGTCTTTATACTTAATTTAATAGTTAAAAATAAAAAAACATAATCTCTACTTTGATTTATAAGTAAAATCTCCAAAATACCCTTCTTCCATAATCCTCTAATTTCATCATCTTCTCCCTTTTTGTTACATAGTATTCCTTGAATGTTCCATCATTCATCATTAAGACTCATTGGAATCATATGAAAACGTGTTAAACAAATTATCAGTCATCAAAATAAATATATAAAAATCGAACAAGATTTATAAGAAAGATGAAATGTTTTGAACCACCATAAAACTGAAAACAATTCCTATTATCAAAATAAATATATAAACAACAGATACTTTGATACTGAACCGCAAGTCGAACAAATAGTAAATTTTGTAGTTCCGTAAAACAAAAAAACAAACAAAACTCATACAAATTAATGAGTCTAAACCTTGTTCTGAACCAAAAATCCCGAGGGAGATATTGAGACTGTAACGTCCCAAATTTTTTTTATACAATTAAACAAGAGTACGCTTGATAATTTATCACAATAAAACATTGTTTAAGATAATTACAACCCCGGGTGATAACCCGCAAAAGCGTAAATTCGAATGTAATTGTTCAGAATACATCGTTAAGACAAAATAGTTTAAATACTGCGGAAGCTTGTGGAAATATGAGCTATCAACCGCGTGCTGGAGCCCCGCCGTGGCCATCACCTGAAAAGAAGGTTAAACAACAACCGTAAGCACGAAGCTTAGCGAGTACACTTACTTACAATCAACCATATGACACCACATCAGTTGCTTTACATTCATGTTACATCTTTCATTCCCGCTACCGTAGTAGTCGGTCCCACATTTCCGCTACCGTAGTAGTCGGTCCCACATTCCCGTCACCGAAGTAAACGGTCCCATCATACCCGTCACCGTAGTGAATGGTCCAACATTCCCGTCACCGTAGTGAGCGGTCTGGTCATTCCCGCCACCGAAGTGAACGGTCCAATCGTTCCCACCACCGAAGTGCGCGGTCCCATCATTCCCGTCATCGAAGTGAACGGTCCAACATTCCCGTCACCGTAGTGAACGGTCCAACATTCCCGTCACCGAAGTGAACGGTCCAAACAATAGCATAGCATACAATAGCATAGCATGATACAAATATCAGTTCATCAATTCACCGGTCATCATTTCATCAATTCATCATTCATTAATCATATAGCATATAGAACATTTAACACACACATCATAGGGTTTAGATAGTAAGTAAGAATACTCACCAGTCAGTAGTTCTCAGATTCTTAACCTTATCTTACTAACTCACTTGTGATTGTTTGCTTAGCCACCCGTCACCTACAACAGGTCTAACAAATCAATACCGTGTACGAATCCCTCGTTCGTTTATCCCCGTAATACATTTAGGTTTTCACAAGGCATGTAACAATAAAATGCATTAAAGTCCATTAAGTCGGGGACGCGTCACGTCCAACAAACCGACGCGTTGCGTCGAGTATAAAGTGTCGGATTCTCAACTCTCGGATTTCCTATCATCCGGATTTCAACTCATTTGAAACTATCGGATTTTTAACACATTATGCAACTATCGGATTTCACTATCCGGATTTCAAGTATCGGATTCCCATTGTCGGATTTTACTTAAATTGCAACTGTCGGATTTCCACTTTTCGGATTTCGATTCATCGTATGTTATACACATAAGTTGCATGACATATCATAAGTTGCATGGGTATATGCGAAGTCGCATGAGGGTTCAAAGGTCGCATGGGTTACAAGTTAAAGTGAAAGTCGCATGGTATTGTGTTGAAAGTCGCATAGAGCAAGGTTCGAAGGTTGCATGATGCGACAGTCGCATGGGTTTACCATGCGAAAGTCGCATGGAGTGTTTATGTGAAGGTTGGATGGGGTGTTTCAAGTACAAAGGTCGCATGAGGTTCAATATGAAAGTCGCATGGAATGAAATAATAGGTCGCATGGGGCAAATTATGAAAGTCGCATGAAGTGGTGGTGATGGCCATGCGAAAGTCGCATGGGGTTAAATTCAAAGGTCGCATGAAACAAACAATAGGTCGCACGACCTTCATACAGAAAGTCGCATGGATGATATTCATCCCTGTCAGTTCATCATTTTCAACTTTCAGGCTCCATGGCCAAAATCATGTTCTTTTATAACTCAACCAAATCATCTCATTTTGCTTTCAAAATATTTCTCCACTCATTTAAACACTTCTTTCAAGATTTAAACACATTTCATCAAGTTTTCAAGCTCATAGCTCACTTTCTTTCTCTCTGGTTCTTCATAAACCAAGAACCCAAAACCCAGAAGCTAAATCATGCTATCATTATCTAAACAAGATAAAATTGATACCTACAGTATCCTAGTGAGGTAAGAAACATTACCTGATGATTCTTGTAGCAATTCTTTGAGTTTCCCAGCTGATTCTTGCCTATTCTTCCTTGTTTCCTCGTGGGGTTTAAGCACACATACACACACAAACACACACTAAACTCTCTCTCTCTCTCTCTCTCTCAATGCAACAGTAACAATCCTTTGGGAGTTGTGCCCTATTTCACTTTATATACACCTTTTCTTTTAAAAGGCTTAGCCCAAAACACATTTGAAGAGCCCAAATAACATTAAATCCCATAACATATACAACTAGTCATTAATCCATATATATTCAAGCCCAACATGAACATACATATTTAACCCAATAGGGCTTAACTTGTCCAACATAATTATCTAATATAGTTTACAACTCAATTCACAATATCATTTCTCAATAAAATATTTCCTTTATTTATTTTCGAAGTTCGGGTATTACAGAGACCATACCTTGTACTGAACCATATTCTGCAAGAGACAAACATTGATAAGTAAAGATGGAAAAAAATTAGGTGTTTATACGAAGATGGAAGAATAAATTAGGGATTTATGTGAAGAAGGAAGAAGAATGAAGATGGAAGAAGAAATTAGGGGATTATGTTAAGAAGGAAGAAGGATGACTATGGAAGAAGAAATTAGGGGATTACATGAAGAAGGAAGAAGGAAGAAGGATAAAGATGAAAGAAGAAATTAGGGGTTTATATGAGAGAAGAAGGATAAAGATGAAACAAAGGAAATTTAAGAGATTTTACTTGAAAATTAAAGTAAAGATTATGTTTTTTTTATTTTTAAATTATTTAATCACTATTAAATTAAGTATAAGGATATATTTGAGAGTTTAGATGGATTAGAAGGATATATAAGTAATATTGATTTTTATAAGGATATATATGTAATTAAAAAAGTTTTTAAGGATATATATGAAATTCTCCCATTTTCTAATGATTAGGTTACAATATTTATTAGATGATAGAATATTTAAAATGGAATGTTTAGTTATAAAAACGAAATATAAGAATCTTTTTAACTCTATTCAATAGTTACTCTATTTAATAGTTTTCATTTGTTTATATGAGGGTAATTTAGAAATTTCAAAATACTTAAAAGTAAGAGTTTAAGCAAAATGCTTAATACTAGTGTGTGTATACTAGCATGTTACCCGCGCAATGCGCTGACGATAAATAATTCATACTCGATAACATGTCCATTTTTGATAATGTAAGTTATAAAATTCACGCACTATGACGACATTGAATAATTTTAATTCACATCATGTTCATTTTCTTTCCCTCTTTTTTATTTTATTTATTTCTTTATTATCTATCAATTCTTTTATTAATTTCTAAAATAAATTATAAAAATAATAGAATAAAAAAATCTATACTTATAAAAAAGATGATGAAAACATATTAATGACTTTGTGAATTGTGTTGATTTGAATGAGGTGTGTTTTACAAAAATGTAAGAATATTCAAGCTTATATTAATAATTTTCTATTGATTAAATTTTAAGAGGTCAAGTAAAGTAATGTTAATTAAATATATGATAAATGAAACTTTTTAATTTATTTATATGAGTGCTTATAAATTCGGATTACGTGTTATTAGGTTTATGAGTTTTAATTTACGAACTGTCTAATACTTAATTTAAAATATTTGTTATATGATAGAATATTTAAAATAATATTTCTATGGAGGTTTATTTTTATTTAATTTGTATTTTATTTAATATCTTATACGTTGACACTTAATTTGCATGGACTTTACATTTTTAAACATTGTTTGTTATGGAAGGTTTAGTTATTACAATGGTTTTTAAGAATCTAATTAAATTCATTTAATAGTTTCCTTTTAGGTTTAAATAAATGGTAAGTTAGTAATTTTAATTTACTTAAAATTTAAGAGATTTTTTCAGGAGAGGGAGTGCTAAATGCTTTATATATTAGTGTGTGTGTGTGTGTATATGAAGGTTCATGCGAAAAGGGTTTTATTTGTAAAAAGTGCGAGAAGCGATATAGACTGTTAGATGATATAATTAAAGGCTGAGATTAGATATGACATTTAAGTAATTATATCAAACTTTGATAATATTTAAATAAATTAAAAGGGGTAGAATGGACATTTAACTCAAACTATAATTATATCATATCTAATCCCTTTTTAAATCTCACCCTCCCCTTCTCTCTCTACCGATTCAAGATCTGAGACCCATCCTCTCCCCTTTTAAATCTCACCATCCCCTTCTCTCTCTTTCCATTCAATGACTAGACAATCGAAGATGGTGATAGAAAACAGCGACTAAAGCCCAATGATCGAAGATGGTGATAGAAAACAGCGACCAAATCCCGGTGATCGAAGATGGTGGTAGGAAACAACGACTAAAGCTCCATGACATAACGACCACCACTCTATCTTTCCTTGTTGTCTGTCGTTCTTTATCTCTTTCTCCCAATCAGTTGTCTGCCACCGGTGGTTATGTCGCCTCTGCTCTCTCTTTCATTGCATCGGTGAAGAACAACACCACCACCGCCGGTTGTTGCTTATGATTTAGGTTTTTAATTTTTTGTTTTCAATTACTGGTTTCGATTCATCTTTCCTATTTTTTTCCAATTATAACTTCATATTTTATTAAAATTAGTTGATTTTTCATGTTTTAGTTTCTTCTCTTTTTTTCAGGAACAAATTTTACATATTCGAGTTTTATACATATTGTTCACCGATGCAAAAACATTGTAAGAAATGAAATGATCATAGGCTTAATTTTGGTCTCTATGTTGTTAAAAGGTAACATTTGTTTGGTTATGGTTGCTATGAACATGATGGATTGCTATGAACTGATAAGAAACTTAGGAACATATTGTTTAGTTATATTTTTAATTTCGGTGGTTTCTGCCTCTTTTAAAGTGTGTTTAATAACGAATACAATGATAAGAAACACATTTTTTGTTTATGAGGAATGTTGTATTACTATTACATATGTTCACAGTGATAAAAAAACAAAGATTTGTTTATGAAAATGGTTATAACATTAACATAATTGATATAATATCTTTAGGAAAATGAAAATTGTATCTTTAGGAAATTTGTTAATTAGTTTGTTTAGTATGTAAATTATTTTTTTTATTTTTGTTCTATATTGTTCATTATTAATGAATAGTAGTATATTTTATCTGAAAAATAGTTATTTTAGTTTGTTTATTGCCAAACTTCTGAAAAAAATAGAATTTTACTAGGCTCATTATTTTAATTAAATAGTTGGTTCATTAGTGATTAAATAAGATAGTTGTACAAAAGTTTTTTATTTTTCTGTTTTATATAGTTTGTTCATCAATGAATATTAAGATATTTTTGGAAAAATGCAATTTTAGTTTATTCATTACTGAACTTCTAAAAAATAAATTTTTAGTAGGTTAATTGATTTAAGTTAATAGTTAATTAATCAGTGATTAAATAAGAGGTTTAGTTTTTTAGCTTATTCATTGGTGAATATTTGAAAAAGAATGTACTTAACTATATTGGTTCATTAGTACACGTTCATTTTTTAATTATTTAGTAGTATTTTTAAAAATAGATAAAGAAAACAAAACTATAAAAATATACACTAGAAAAAAAGCATGAGAGAGAGATATAAATTTGAAAAAAATTAATTATAGAAAGAAAAAATAATTAGAGAGAGGAGAGAGAAATATTTTTGTTCATTAATTTACCCTTTTGATTTAAATAAAATGATTAATTATGTTTAATTTGAACCACAAGATGAAAAACCAATCGATGAAATTAATTCTCACAATTTTTGCAAATAAGACACTTTTCGCAAATAGTGGAGGGTTCAAATGAAAACTGTTTTTCGTACGAGAACCAATCTTAGTCTTTGATTAAAATTAATCAATGGCTAGGAAATTTTTGCGGCTCATTAATCATGCATTAATGGCTCATCAATGAGTCATTTATGGTGAATTAATGCCGCATTAATGATGGGTATTTTAGAAAAATCAAGTCTCGTAAATTAATGATGGCTCACTTAGACGCAATTCATAGGTGGGTAAATATATAAATGACCAAATTAAAATACCCCTATTAATGAGTCATTAATGGCGTTACAAACAGTTCTCGCAGTTCTCGTATGAAAAATGGTTCTCGATTGAACTTTTTCCTAATATATAGGGGAATGTTCAAATGAGAACAGTGTTTCGTACAAAAACTGCAAAAATCAATCTTGGCTTTTGATTAAAATACATTAATGACTAATAATTTTGGTGGCTAATGATTGACTCATTAATAACTAATAATTGGCTCATAATAGCTCATCAGTGACGCATTAATGAGGGATATTTTGAAAATCAAGTCTCGCACATTAATGATGATCCATCCGGATACAATTCATGGCTGAAAAAAATATATAAATGACCAAAATATTTTTATTAATGAGTCATTCATGATGTTACTAATAGTTGTCGTACAAAAAACATTTCTCGTTTATATATATAGGATGGTTCATTTGAGAACCATTTTTATTGTGAGTACCGCGTGAACCAATTTTGACCTTTAATCAAAATCAATCAAGGGCTATTTTGGAAAAATCAAACATCGCTCTTTAATGAAGGTCTAACTGGATGCGGTTCACGGTTGAAAAAATACATTAAAGATGCAAAAAAATGTAAAGGAGGATGCAAAAAATGTATGTCATAAATTACATCAATACAACAAAGATGCAAAAAATGTGAAGGGGAACGCTATATGATGTTTGATCACATGTCATTACATGTGAAGGAGGATGACTAAAAGGTCTTCAATCGTACTCTCAGTTAAGAGATCCGCTTATGGATGGTTGGGTAATAGTTATTTGTCATTTCCGATTGCCATTCTTCGATAAAGCTTCCAGTTAATTATGAACCAACTAGCTGTTTTTCATGTTCTATTTTCTTTTTTGCTTTTGGATATCGTTTGACCAAAAATGATGCAGCCAGCCCTGTTTTGCTGGTGTTTATGAGCAGACTGAGTCAAGCTTTACTTATGCTACTTTAATTGAGTTCTGAGTAGCTTGACCAATGTTTATATATGGTCTTGGTAATTTATTGTTTATGGCATGGTAAGAAGTATTTGCGTTTTGTAAGGTTATCTGTTTACTTAATTTTTCCTACTTCCCAGTTCTGTTGACTTGAGTAACTTTATTTGCAGCCCTTCTTAAGGTACTTTGTATCAATAATCTCTATTGTGATTAGCACCTCAGTTGCATCTTATGGATATGGAACTCTTCCAGGTTATTGTTGCAATCTTTGTTAGCAACTCATAGTAGTAATGGACTAATAAGTATTGTCAAATTCTGTTTACCAGAGTTTATTACATGCATCAGTTACTTTCTATTCTGAAAATACCATTCTTTCTCTCCATAAGAACTTTTAATCAAAAGTTATAAACTTAAACAAGCAGTTGATGATTATTAGTTTAATTCCCACCTTTGCACAAACATTTATTTATTCAGTTAATATTCTACATTCATATCGAGTGAAAACTAAATCTTGCACATAGTCTTTAGGATGAACTTATATTTATATCAGCATCGATCAATAGCCCTTGAATTTTTAAGAAGAGAACACAAATCCTGATTTTGATTTCTCACTTGCAACTCGGCTGGCTTGAATAGTAACTCCCATGTACCTGAGTCAAATAAAAATGAAATTGTCATTTTACTAGACTGCCAAAAATGGAAGCTATTGCTAATATAGAGCAACAACACATTTTTAGTTTCAAATATACTCACCTTCCGAGCATTATTAGATTAGCTGGGGCGTTAATTAGAGTCGATCCATCAATGACTCGAAGAGCATCCACACCAATAACCTTGTAATCATCATCAACTACTTTGCCAATTTGACACCCTCCATGAAATTGCCATACAGTCCTCACAGTGTCCTTGCAGAATTGTTCCAAGGATGTACTTGTATTAGCATGTACTGGTAAGTTCATTGGTAGTTTAACAGTGAGGTCAAGAATATCTTGAGCGGTCATATTTTCATATTTGAATTTGGATAACGCTTTTGATTCGAGTGCTTTCAAGACAGCACTCATTCCATCAACACATTTTTTCAAGTCTTCAGGTTCAGCGAAATAGTTGAACTTTACTGATGGAGGATATGCTGGATTAGAACTTTGAAGCCTTAGCTCACCTGTGGAAATGGGGTCATCTATTTTCATAAGGACGAATCCACCCATCTGTATATGGAAGATAGTTATTATATTAGTATCTATAATCCCATTATTCGTAATATAAGTTGCAATATATAGAGATGTTATAGGTGAATGTATATACCTCAAAGGAAAATCCATGATAGTCTGATGGGCTTCCAAGAACCACGTTAATGCCACTAATTGGCTCGATTTGGCTACCAACCAGAGTACCGACAACTTGGATTACAGATTGCTCAACAGGAATGGGAGAAGGGACGAATAACAAATTTAGCGGGTTATCTGCCATGCCTTGCCCGACTAAGGGCTGGTTTAACACAACTTCAATTTGTTGTGCATCAAGTTGATCTTTTGGGCCTATACCACTCAACATCAGAAGTTGTGGGCTTCCTAAAGGACCTGCAGATAGTATGATTTCATCATTTTGACCTCCTTTCAAGTATGCCCTATGCTTATTTCCTAACGCATCTTCAAACACGACTGCATAAGCCATTGGGCTTGTTCTTCCTGTAAAACCAAAAGAAAACAGGTAATCCATGAGAAATTCAGAAAAAGAATTTATAAATATATAATAAATTATAAACATTTGTTACATATATATATATATATTATATATATATATACCTTTGGTTTTAAATAAGATTTTGCCAACAGTTGCATGTAGGTAAATAGACAGCCTTAAAGGATTTGCATACTGTAACAAGTCAGCTGTTGTATGGCGTTGACCATTTCTATCAAAGGTTGTACCAACCACTTTAGTCCCAGGCAGATAGTCATAAGTAAATCCATTATAAGGTGCAACTCCAGCGTCCAAAAGTGCATCTTTCCAAGCTGACTGCCACTTTCCTACAACTGGCTCAAAAACCATAGCTTTTTCCACAAAATCATAAGAAGCATTCACCAAATTCACATCTGTTAATTTGGCTTCATTGTGGAACTTTTCACAATCACGAGTGTACAAGCCGGCGTTAATTGATGTGCCACCACCCAAGACACGCGGGCGTGCATTTCCAACGCCGTCCTCGGACATGAATAGTTCTGCCGGTGAATTTGGTGACTGGTCGAAAAAGTAGTTCCCGAAGTTGGCTGCATAGATGACGTCAGGATTGTTGTAGGGTGAGCCACCACGTTCGAGCAATAAAACCGAGTACTTTTCTGAAAGTGTTGTTGCTAAAGGGATTCCCGCAGCACCTCCACCGACAACAATGTAGTCGTAGAGTGAAATCTTTGGAGCTTTTGTTGCCTCATGCATGAATGAATAGTTTGGTGCTGTTGTAATAAAATTATGAGAAAAAAACACGACCATATATATATGGTAAGTTAATTTGTTTGGTCACATGATTTATATTTATAATTAAAAGATCGATCGATCGAGGAATTGAAAAAAAATTAAAAGAAATTATACATACGTATCTCAGCAAAACAGCGGCTGGTATCTTGGAGGAAAATAATAGCAATAAGAATAGCCATGAACATCATCCCCCATGATCTACTACTGCCCATGATGATATAGATATGTTAATTAGTACTAATTAACGATATATATATATATATATATATATATATATATATATTTGTCAATATCTGTATATAAGAGAAAATTGGATGGTGTGGTTTTGTATGTTGTTTGTGCTAGCTAGCTTTGTGTGTTTGTAGGCAACACAGCAAAACATTCCATTTATATAGATATTTTGAACCCCCAATTAATAATCTTTTAATAATTCTTTGCCACCAATTTAGGAGTGAAAACCATGTCAAACATACAAGAACAATATATTATTTATTTATTTATTTTTAATGGAACAACATATATATATAATACATGAATTAATATTTGAAAGTCTACTTTCAAACATCTGAAATTAATTCAATAATATATATATATATATATATATATATATATATATATATATATATCAATCCGATACTTCATTTTCTTAGTAAAAAATTAAAATTTCCTTATTATCGATCATTATAATTAACGAGTAGCTAGGTAGAGTTGACTGTAATTAAACATAAATGAACCGTAACCCCTTATGAAACCCAAGTCGATTCTGAAGCTCAAACCCAAAGCTGCAGTTAAAGATGAATTACATGAACATCTACTGAACTCAAATTTATTGAATCCGACCCCATCACAACATACTATCACATCGATAAAGAAGGGAATATGCGGTACGTATGTTGCCCGGAGAAGTCTGTAATGGCTTTTTTTTTCGGGCAAGCTATTGAACCTAGATTTATTGAAACTTGACATTGGTTTAAATGATCACGGGCCAGATGGCTAAAGGTGTTCATTGAATCGATTTCTAAGTTTTTCGAATTTGGTTGTTCGATCAGTTTAACAATTATCTATAACTCAGATTCAAAAACCTATTCGAATTTGAATAAAACCAAATTAAACTAGTGAGTATATTTATTTCAATAGTCAAAGTGTAAACAAAACTTAATCACAAAACTTTATAATGAATTTAGTATTTTGAATTTATAATCGGAGTTTAAACTTCTAATTAAGTATGATTTAGGAAGAGATTTCTAAAGTTTTTCATTGGTCTTTAAATAGATTTTTTTAATTTATTGATTAGATTAGGAAATTAGAAAATAGGAAAGAATTATATAATCGAGTACAAAACCGATTCAAAAACCAAACATATCAATTCGGATCAAATCCAAATATTGAACAACCCAAATTTCAATTAGAATTCTTTTTACTTTAAAATCCATATCATATTGTCATATCCACTTCTGCCCTCCCGTAAATTAAAAAGATGTCACGTTAACATGCAACTTCCTATACGAGGTTCAATATACACATAGCCTAGTATGAAAGTTTAATTCATTATAAGTTAGGTTTTAAACTTACATGCATACAATAACACGTATATTGTTTGATACATATTAAATAAGTTCGTCCTATAGTTGATAATTTAGGTTGTGTTTGGGTTTACAAGTAGTGTCACTTTCAGATTAACACATTCTTTACCAATCCATTTTTACTCTATGTAAATTCATGTCATGTTTGGTTCATATTGTTCTATTCAAGTTAAGCTTAACTCGTGTTTCATGTCAACTCATTAATTATTTCGAAAAACATGAATATATATTCACAAAGCGTTAAAGGAACGAAGAAGCTTTATGACTTTAAGTGTTCTGTAACTGTGAAACTGTAACACCCCGATTTCCAAACCGGAACCCGGAGAGCTACCCTTATGATTCAAACAAAGCAAATTACTATTCAATACCAATAATAGATTAATCAAAGGAATGTTCCAAACTATCAAGTTCTAAACCATTCAATAATTAATAATCCTAACAAAACCAAAGGATGAATAACTATTAATCAACTACTATTCTTTCTCAAAAGCTCCAGCTCTAGCCCTCATTCACACGTCCCTTGCTCCCTGATTACCTGCCGCAAAGAAAGAAAATGCGGCTGAGTCAAACGCCCAGTGCGCGGATAAAATAAAGCAAAGAGTAACACGCTAGCATATATATAAATAAATATCCAACAAAGAATAATTTAGTAACAAAAGAAATGAAACAAATAAGCACAAAGTCAAAAGAAAATCCGAGGGATATGTTACAAACCGAGCCTAAAAATAGTGAACACCCGCCTAATCAATAAGACAAGTGCGTCACCCAGAAGATTTGCACAAGGGGCTGCAGACCCACATGCGCACCCTAGTGAATGGGGTATTGGGCACTATGCCACCATCCACAAACCAAAACCAAAACAGAAACTAGGGTTAACCCATACGCCCCCAAAACAAAATAGCTCTCGGAGCCAAACCCTGAGAAGACGTCGTGAACTAATCACACTGCCACGGAAATGTGACGCCACTGGTGCCACAATGACGCGCCTATTGTACCCCCATAGGTGGATAATATCATAATTGCTCGCATACCCAGAGTACAATTATCAAAAGGCAAAGATAGGAAGGCAACAACAATAAGCCAACATATGGTTCACATGATAAGCAATAACAAAGTGGCCAATCCAATAGGCAATAAATAAGCATAAACTGAAGGGTGCTAATAATCAGAATCTTTCACAAATTCTTAGCATTATCAAAAGATCAGTAGCAAATGGGTCAACATAAAAGAAAAGAATTTTGACCCGTTAGGGTATGAATCAAATGAGTAGAAAATGCCATAGACTCAACCATGAAACAAACACAAGAATCTCTATTTAAGAGATAGATATCTATACTTGATTCACAATGAATGCAATCTGAAGTTAGTGTGGTCCAATCTATCTCCTTCCCACCAAATCTTAATTATCATTGAACGAAGAAGATAGATAGCAATCGGCCTCCCAACTGGACTCCACATCCGACGACTGATCGACTTTGCCCCCTTCCCTTGCTGTCGCACAGTCACACAGCTAATGCCCTAACTCCTTTCTCGCTTTCGACTTCGATTTACAGAGGGATGACTTCGAAATTTGCATGATGCAATAGGTATTTATCGAGTTCTTGTTGAAGAGGCTTGAGGAACTCTATCGAACCATCAGGGGTTCACCCCTCTTTCTCCGGTCATTAGTTTGAGTCCTCGCCACTGATAAGCTTCGAGACCCCAAATAAGTTGTAAGAACTATGGACCGGGTTAAATTTCATAGTGTGTTTAGGTTTAATAGGTTACATAAGTTGGGTTATATATTGTTAGTCCATTTGTTTAAATACATAGGCCAAATCTTGTTTAATTTTGGTTATTCATTTATTTATCTATTATTATTATTATTATTATTACATATATATATATATATGGGTATTATAGTAACACCCTGAGGTTAGAAATATTTTATATTTAGACAAAATTAATTTATTTGAATTTTTATAAATTTTTTGAATTAATTTTAATTAAAGCATTGGAACTATAGGGGTTGAAATTGCCAAAAATAAAAGATTAAAAGTCCAGGGACTAAAGTGTCATTAGCTCATAGTTATATATATATATATATACACACACCTAAATTCAATTTTAATTACTAAAACTAGAAAGAAAGACCCAAATTTGTGGCTAGAGCAAATCTTAAGTCAAGAAGTGTAGTGAAATCTGAAATCAAGGATTATCAAGTGCTATGATCAGATTAAGGTATGAATTATACATTCTTATACTTGTTTAACTCTAGTTAAGGCCTAAATTTAGGTAAATTGATGTAATTGTTAGAATTAGTATGTTAATTGATGTTTTGATGTGTAAAAACAACTACATAAATTGTTTTGAGTGTAAGAAAAATCATGTTTTAGAGACCAAATGGGTCAAAACAACAATTGTTCAGGTGAATAGTCTGCCTATGTTCGAGGTTACACGCCCCGTGTAGGTTTAAGGAGCCTGTGTAGCCAAGTCATGTTAGACTGGATGGCTCGTGTCGGTTTTTACACGACCGTGTACAGCCCTAGTGCTACATCCGCAGTGTAGCTATCCTTGGCCGTGTAGGATTAGTGATACTTGGCCCCTGTAGAATGCTACATAGCCAGTGTAGCATATGCTTCATAAAGCGAGTTTTGATATATGGAATTTTGAATTTCGTAAAGTGAGTATTCATAAAGTTAGTGATATATGGAATTTGAATTTCGGTTTTTTACTTTTGATTTTCGTTTTCTAGCTACTTCTCTAATTAATTTTCATATTTTTGGATTTTCACTTTTTGAGCTAAATATATTTGTGAGGTAAAATTTAAAACTGTGTTCCTTTTTTACATTCGACACACTGTAAAAAATATCAATTACACGTATTTTTTATCAATATTAATAATTTAAAATTGTAGAAAATTTAAATCAAACATGAAAAAATTGTGTTATAAATTTCTATCAAATATCTACATTTAAAAGTTATAAAAACTGTATTATAAAATCACATTTATTAGTATAGACAAATCATCTAAAATTTCACAATTCTAAGGGTGGAAATTTTCAAAATGATTTTAAAGTTACAAAATCTTATTTTGGGTTTAATTTCCAAAGGAATCTTATTTTGCAATTATATGCGTCCAATTTTAAAAACTATCATTTAATATAGTGATGTTTCAAAACCTACAATTTAGTATATCATAACATTTGATAATAGGTTATCATAACATTTGATATTAGGTTATATAATAATAATAATAATAATAATAATAATAATAATAATAATAATAATAATATTTGGGGAGATTTACCATATATTGGTTTTTAAAGCTTCTTCTTCTTTGGTATTCAAGACCTCTTGTCTAGATTTGGATTTTCAAGGTCTGTGGTTCAAGGTTTTCAAGGTTTGCGATTCTAGCCACCATCGGTTTGGGTTCTTCATCTTACATCGACTTAGGTTTTTGATGTTTTAGTTGAGGCTTGTCTATTGAGATCATATTTGTCAAATATTTTTCACATTAATTGGCCTTAATTAAAGAGTTTAGTTCACCAAAATGTATCAAAGTTGTCATGTTTTGCTATTGTATGTATTAGAATTAAAAATTTTCTATTGTGTATATTAAACTTTTAATTGTCGCTATTGTATGTATTAAACTTTATATTGTATGTACTAAACTTGTAGGTTTTTTACTTTTTTATACAACCAAAATACATATAATAGCAACAAATTTAACTTTGATACATACAATAGAAATTCTTAAAGTTCGATACACACAATAACAAAACGTAACAACTTTGATACATATTAATGAACTAAACCCTTAATTAAACAATCAACTTTTTGTATATATATAGGGTTTAGTTACTGAGAATGTATCAAATTTGTCACATTTTGCTATTGTATGTACCGAACTTTTAAAATTACCATTTAATGTGCTAGACTTTACAAACTTACCATTTTGTATAATGAACATGCTATAGCAGGTTAGAAGCTGACGTGGCACCGGTTTCCTGAGTTGGCTGGTGATAGGGCATATGACTTGGATTTTTTATCGTTTAAAAAAATAAAAAATAAAAGCATTATATTATTATATAAATAATAATAATAAAAACCAAAATTACTTTATTTTGAACAAAGTTGCTAGAGTATTTGGAGGAGATTACTTTATTTTGAAGAGATACATACCCACCTAAATGAGATATATACCCAGATTATGAAAGTTTCATCGATTATGAAGGTTTCATCGCCGGTTGATTTGCAATCTCCCCTACTCCATTTGCGATCTCCCTTGCTCCATTTGAAATCTCCCCTACTTCATCTTCATCTTCAAAGGTATGAAATTTCTTGTTTCGGTTTTAGGGTTCTTGATTGTTCTTGTTTGGTTATTAGATATGGGTTCTTGTTTGGTTTTGAAACGAATAAGTTTAAGTTGCGATTTCATGTCTGGGTTCTTGCTTGGTTTTGAAACGAATAAGTTTAAGTTGCGATTTCATGTCTGGTTCTTGCTCGGTTATTTAAGTTGCGATTTCATTTCATTTCATAAGACTAGATCCGCAATCAATTCATATATGATTTTAAGACCAGATTTCTGGGTTATACAATCGATTTTAAGACTAGATCTACAATCAATTTCTGGTTCTTATTCGATTTTGGGCTTCGATTTTGTGACCATCTGTTTTGATTTAGGGTTCATCTCCATGTTCATCTACTTCATATTCATCTCCATGTTCATTTGCTTCATCTTAGGGTTCAATTTAGGGTCGATTTTAGGGTTGTTGCATTTCTGCTTCATATATTGATCTGGGTTTCATCTCATGTTATTCATATTTTTCCTTCAAGTAATAAAGAATTACTAATGTGGCAATAAAAATAAACAAAAAAAATGAAAGAGTTACCGGTTGATGTATCTATTTCGGGCTTCGCTAGTTCATAAACGAAATGATTAAGGTTCTTGTTCTTGGTTTAGTTTCTTCATCTGGGTTTCAGCTTCTACATATTCATGTTCTTCATATTTTTCTTCAATAAAGAAGTAATTCTGATGTGGCTATGAATTTAATGACGTGGCAATAAAAATAAAGAAAAAAATTTAGAGAATCAACGGTTACCTGAAGAATAGTTAACCGGATACACAAAATAGTACCTTTTGAAGTCCAGTACATTAAATGGTAACTTTGAAAGTTTGATACATACAATAGTAAAATGTGACAAGTTTGATACATATTTATGAACTAAACCCATATATATATATATATATATATGCAAAAGTTCAAACGTTTTTTCGTATGAGAACCGCGAGAACCAATCTTAGTTGTCAAATTCCCCCTCCTTCAATTGGATTGTCCACCCATGTATTCCTTTGATGCACTCTGCCACACTCAATCCCTCCACGCTCTTCATCTATGAATTCCATTATCCAAAATGAACGACCAAGATTGGTTCTCACAGTTCTCGTACGAAAAAAAATAGGGGAGGTTCAAACGAGAACTATTTTTCATACAAGAACTGCGAGAACCAATTATAGTTGTTGATCAAAAAGATGGAGGGTCCAGATTAAAGAGTTGTTAATGGATAACCTTAAACTAATCAAATATATCCTTAATTAATTCAGCGTAATTTGGACATTTTCACATTATCCTCACTTTTTTAAACTAATATATCCATCAAATGGAAAGGTATTAAATTACGAAAATTATACCAATTTAACAAAAACATTATGCTCTTTAATTTGAGACCGATCTAGCTATATTTTTTTGAATTTTTTTATATTTGCTGGGTTTTTTTTGTACAGTCGACATTTGCACATGTATATATTCACCTAGTTTTTCAACACAGATGTAGATATGCACATGTGCAAATTTTGCATATTTGCATATGTCGAGAGCTGTGTACAAAAAATCCAGCAAACGTGAATTTTTTTCCAAAAAATATAGTAAGATTGGTCTCAAATTAAAGAGCACAATTTTCTCGTTAATTTGGTATAATTTTTGTAATTTAAGACATTTTCGTTTAATGGATATATTAATTTTAGAAAATGGGGGGTAATGTAAAACTGTGCATACTACCTTTTCCATTTAAAATAAATAAAAAAGACAGAAAATTAAATGATTGGCCATAAATTATTCTCACAGTTCTCGAACGAAAAACAGTTCTCGTTTGAACAGCTCCCTATATATATATATATATATATATATATATATATATATATATATATATATATATATATATATATATATATATATATATATATAGGAAGGTTCATGCGAAAAGCTTCTTATTTGCGAAAAGTGCGAGAAACAGTTTTGACCTTTAGATGATTTAATCAATGGTTCCTATTATTCATGGCATTATTGTAAATAAAACTAAACTATATGGTATTATTTAAACAAAGAAGGGTATATTGGACATTTTGTAGAATCCTCTCTATTCTCTCTCTCCTCCTTTATTAACCTATGACCATGCCTTTCTCATCTACACAAGACTGCCGCCTACACTTCTAATCTTCCCAACCACCGCCCACTCTTCTCTTTTCCATCCCACATTGCCGTTGCCGCCCCTCCTACTTCCATTGTTGCAGCTAACCGGAGAAGATATTCCATCGCCGACGGGAACCATGATCTCTATCATTTGCTCTCCGCTGCAGCGCCGACACTGCCCCACTCAACCATCGCCGACGACGTCAATCCCCGGAACTATCCCTCATCGACCATCGCAAATGCTGTCATCTCCGATCTGCTCTTCAAGAGCTGTTTCTATCACCAATCGCCGTCCAGATCTGACACCAACAAACACCATCGTCGTTCATCAGGCTTTGTCGGTGAGTGATATGTAATCATATCTGGGTTTTTATGATCAGTGTGAATCTTGTATCACCGCCGCATTTGGTGATTGTCTTTTACCGTCCTTTTTGGGTCCCTTTGTCGTTGGACGCCACTGCTGGTCGATCCCCCACCATCTTAACATCACAGGCCACCACCGCCGCCCCTTTACATCAATTATCACCGCCGCCGCCCCCTTTACTTCCACTGTCGGGGAACACCAACCGGTGTACATTTGTTCGGTATCTGCTTTTATCTAAAAAAACTAAGTTTTTTTATGTAAATTACCTGTTAGCTTTTCTTTATTAGTTTTTTCGGTATGTAAATTATTTTTTTGTTATATATTATTGTTCATCGAAGAAAAGTAAGATCTTTTATTTGTAAAAACGGTTATTTACTTTGTTCAACAATTTTTTTTATGTTTAGGGTTTTGTTTATTATTGAACATAGTTGTTTATTATTGAACATTCATTAGTTGAGAGGGTTTTGTTTATTATTGAACATTCATTAAGTTTAATTTTGATTATGGTTTAATATAGTCTACTAATGAATACCTTCTATTTCTTACAAAGAATAAAGAGAATCTTAAAAATAAGTATAAAAAATCAAAATAGATAAAAAAGAATTAATTTGAAAAAAAATTACCGCCACAATATAAAACAAGAGTTTACTAGTGAACAACGTAATAAACGTAACATTTAATAATAGAAAACTCGTGATTTTTTTTTGCTGTGTTCATCGTTGAACACCATAAATTTCTTAATTTATTATTTAATTATTTTTAATTTATTTTGTTTAAAAATTGAAGGAGAGAGAAAAATAAGAAAGAGAAATAGATTGTAGAGAGAAAAAATATTTGTTACTATTTTACCCTTTTAAATTAAAAAAAAGTAAAAAATAATATTAATCTCATCCATTAGATCAAATATAAATAAGAGGACGGGATTGCTTCTCACACTTTTTACAAATAAGACACTTTTCTCATAAACTCTCCCATATATATATATATATATATATATATATATATATATATATATAAACAGTTTTCATTTGAACAACTCTCTAAAATTTGGTAATGATTGGCTTGACTGACTGAGTAAAAAGTTTTCGTTCACTAAGTTGTGCTTTTAACATCCTTATTATTTTTGGGGTTGGTTTTGCTATTTGTATTAATTAGTGTATATAAAATTTTATATAAATAGGGAAAGTTTAAACGAGAACGGTTTTTTGTACGAGAACCAATCTTAGCCGTTCAATTCTCCCTCTTTCAACTGGATTGCCCACCCATTAATTCCTTACATACACCTTGCCACACTCAATCCCCCACGCTCTTCATCCATGAATTCCATTATCCAAAATGAACGGGCAAGATTGGTTCTAGTAGTTCTCGACTTCTCGTACGAAAAACAATTCTCATTTGAACTCTCCCCTATACATATATATATATATATATATTAACTAATTAATTTAGTTTTATAAACAGTTAATTAATAAATGTAGTTATTATAAATTAAATTTAAAAAAATATATTAAAATCACATGATAGGATACTTAGTATTTGAAATTGGCATTGGATAATTAAATAAAAACAATATTAATAAAAATATAATATTAAATTGTATAAAGTTTATAAGAATTATTTGCTAATTTAATAAACTATATTCGACTACCATTTTTTTTAATTAATGCAATGCTGACTTGTTCATGACATGTTATTCTCGTAACATCTTTAATTTTGTAAGTAAGAATAATAAAATACTGTTTTTAAATTAAAAATACGTTGTTATGTCAAAGTAGAGAATATATATATATATATATATATATATATATATATATATATATATATATATATATATATATATATATCGGGTGATGTTATACATAGAACCTTGCTTATTCCTAAAAAATAAACCTGGTGATAACACGTGACATCAAGAGTAAGGACAAAACTGAAAAAAAAATACAAATTAATACTCATGCCCCTCTCTCTTTCAACCTCCAAACTTCCATTTTTTAAAAAAATCTTACTAAACATTCAAATTATCATAATATATTCATGCTTAAGAATTTTAGCAAAAAAAATATACCATTAGATTTAGTTTTTTATTCTTTTTAATTCAAGATCAGGATCGAAATGTTTTCTAATTTTTTTAACGAAAATGCAAATTGTTTGACAAAAATGCAAATTGTTTGACCAAAATGCAAATGCTGCCGAAAATAAAAAAAACAAATAACAAAAATGCAAATTATTTGACGAAAATACAAAATGCAAAGATAATAAAAATGCAAATAATATTAAGTCATTAACATGCTAATAATTCAATGATTTGCATTTTGGTTCTCATTTTGTATTTTCGGAAGGTGGAGCCATAAATAGAATCAAAACAGAATTCCATATTTGCCCTCAATTATGCAGTTACTTAATATAATTTTCATATTATTTACAAAATTGCCACTTTCAAATCTTAACCATTAATTTAGATGAGCCAATTCCCCATCCTTTAATCTAAACCCAATGATCAACATAGATGTAAGGAATTCATGGGTGGGTAATCCAATTAAAGGATGGGGAATTGGACGGCTAAGATTGATTATCGTAGTTTTCGTTTGAACGTTTCATATATATGTATATATATATATATATGCAAAAGTTCAAACGAGAACTGTTTTTCATACAAGAACCGCGAGAACCAATCTTAGTCGTCCAATTCCTCTCCTTCAATTCGATTGCCCACCCATGAATTTCTTACAAGCACCCTGCCACACTTAATTCCCTCACGCTCTTCATCCATGAATTTCATTATCCAAAATGAACGGCCAAGATTGGTTCTCGCAGTTTTCGTACGAAAAACAGTTCTCGTTTGAACCCACCCCTATATATATAAAGTGATGAATATGTTGGATTCATCAAAAAGAAATTGATAAAGAACTATTTTTAATCAATAAAGATGATGAATTAACGATTATCAGTTGATATATATACCGAAAAATGATCAAATAATCATCCTTTTTACACTTTTTACTTTAATTTTCTTTTTATTTGACAATCACATTCTATATAACCTTCGGTATACGAACCTCTTAGAAAATGTAATTTAGTGTAGCAAGAATTCTCAATATTGGTCAAGTCAATATGGAATCAAATATTTATTGATGCGAAAGACATTAATTAGAATGTGATTGTTTAATGGCAGCGGCTCCTTTTAAGTTGTTATAATATTAGCTTTTCAGTTAGTACTTAGTACATATATTATTGTAATACGATTATTTTCTAGATTGGTAAACATTTCAAAGCTGGCGATTTATTTAAATTATAAAGAATTAGTCAAATATTAAAATAAGAATAAAAAATTTCACATACTATACTAATAACAAGACTTATATCTAATTATAAGAATCTAAGCTAATCTTCTGTGTACTATACGGCCGGGTGACGATAATGTTTAATACAAAATAATAATGATTGAATGATAATTTTTATAAACATTACTAGATTGAATACGCATGTGATACACCTGTTGTTTTAGAAAATGATAAATATTAAACATCAATAAAAAGATAATAAATACTAATAAAACACGAAAGAATTGAGAATTTAATAAATATTGGCTACAGACGACGTAAACATCAAGACCAGTAGTGGAAGTGCCGATGCGAGGTTGAGGGCAGAGTGATAGCAAAAACGTGATATCATCATATGAAAAATCATTATTTTACTTGTTGCACAAGTTATTGATCATTATTGTTACAATTAGGACAATAAAGTATAACATAATTTAAAATGATAAAATTAAGAATTTGATAAAGTATGATATTTTAATATTTTTATTTTATAAAAAGTAAGTATGATATTTGTAAATTAGGGTAAAAAATATAATATATTTAAAATTTAAGAATATAATATTTGAAATTTCTTTAAAAAAATGTTAGTCTTTTGTTAATATTATTATCAGTTAATAATAATAAAAAATCTTATAATCTAAATAAAAGATTAATACTTTATTTAATGAAATAAAATTACTTACTCAATATTAACCATTTATTTAATCAAAATTGGAATTTTAGTTTTAACTTTTGTTAGTCAAACTTGAATCAAAATTATTAGATAAGTTTCATATATACCTTTCTTAGAACTTAAAACATCATAATTACTAACCTTAATTTACAAATAACATATTAACATTTATAACAGTTCAGAATAGCATATTTAACCAAATGTTTAATTTTATTATTTTGAAATAGTTTATAATTTTTAATTCATTTTATATATAACAAATAAAGACTTGACATTATTTACATAATTGTAACAATAATGATGATGAATTGTACAAAAAATACAATTGTCGTGTCATATCATGATATCATGATTTTGTCATCACTTTTGTTCTTAACCTAGCGTCGACACTTCCACTGTTGGTATGTGTGCTAATGTCGTCTGTCATCATTTTTCAAAATCTTATTTTCTTTCTTATTTCATAATTATTTAATATTTTTTTATTAAAGAGTAAAAGACACAAAAATATAATAAACTTTATTAAAGTTATTATTGTATGCAACAATTTTTTAATTTGACCTATTGTATGCAACAGTAACTATATAACAAACATGTCAACACTCAACATCTTCATCTTCATTTAACATGTTTTTCATTTTCAAACAAAAAATTTGAACAACACATATGCTATGTATAAATCCCGTAAGAATCGGTTTTGAACCAAGAACAAAATCAAAAGTCAATTTATGTAATTTGATTAACACAAATTGTAACACTGGCTTTGCATATATTAGATTTTAGCAAAAATTTGCGTTTTTAAACAACGTGAACTTAATCACGATCATATATCATTTAGCAGCGGAATATTTACAATAAACTTTGTTTCTGTATGTGGTGTTACACTACAAAATAACCGACCACAATATATTTATTACAATATTAAGTGTTCCCGCAAAATATCCAGAGGCAGGGGACCCGGCTCACCAGGCAATCTATCTTTGATCTGCAAAAGCAGTTAACATGGCACTGTTAGCTACTTAGCTAGTGAGCACAAACTTGACATAAACTTCATTAGAGTAAGAACATGCATTTCAGGAATAAGCATACAATGCTATCCTATCACATTGTGGTGTGCTGACACAATCGGTCTAAGTTGTTTCTTGCAGGATAGCTAGTCCCGCTCAACACCAATACACTGGGGGATCAGGCACAACCCTCCGCGCTGGTGGGGGAGCAAAAGTAGTCCACCAAGAATCGTTAACGGAACCAGAGGCTCCTTAGTTAACTCAGCCATTTCTGACTGATTAACCCTCATGATATAAGGCACGGCGGTTCTGCAGAACCTACGATCCGGAATGTTACCTCGAATCACCGTTAAATCCCGAATCTCCTGATCAAGGGTCCCTGGGATCCAGCTAACCGACTGACCTTAACCATGCTTGCTGATGTTCGCGAACACATACACATATCTTGTTCATTTACTTAGCATGCATATTCATTTAGTTACTTCTTTATGGATCCAATCTGGATCCCTAGCATACATATCATAACATCTTTACTTAACTGTATCATTCAGAATCAGTATCATGCATAGCATTTACTGAACTAAGCGGTTCTAGTACTGGATCCCGCTGGCATACGCTTAACTTACTTACATCAGTTATTTAACATGGCATTTTACTTTAAATAACATGGCAATTCTTTCTTATCAACTTATGAGCACAATCGTACTCAAATCACTTAATACATAATTCCTGCTCCACTGAGGCTTATGGAAGTCGGTACTCACCTGAGTAACTTAACAGATAGTTATTTATCTTCTTGCCTTGTTTAGGGTTTCAGTTCACCTAGAACATTAGGATTTACATTAATCATCTTAGCATACTTAGAATAGCTACAAAGCCAACAAAGGAAATCCCCAAATCCGGATTCCACGCAAATCCGACAGACTGTCGGATTCCATGAAATCCGACACTTCATAGGGAAATCCGACACTTTATGAAATCCGACACTTATCGGATTTCAACACTTATGAACTTGAAAACTTGGTCACAAAGTTGGAAATCTGACTTTCAATCGGAATCCGATTCTTTTATCGGAATCCGTCACTTTTGTCGGAATCCGACACTTACATAGAAATCCGATTCTTTCGGATTTTGACTTATAACTTACATGGACATTGGGAAATCCGATACTTATCGGATTTTAGACCCACAACACGGATTCAAACATACGGATTTAAACTTGATGCTGATTCCGACACCCAAGTCTCGGAATCCGACACTTTACTCGGATTTGTCAACATGCGGATTCCGACACCTTCATGTCTCGGAATCCGGCTATTCTAACATGGAAACCGCCACCTTCAATGACTTATTTCCAGAGCTTGTTTCTTGTTTGTTTTGACATTCATACATTCTGAAAACACTCATTTTCGTTGGTATGGCTTTGAAAACACATCAAACCCACACAATAACACCAAACAACCAAAACCCACTTGCAAAGTAAGCTTTGAATGTTCTAGGTGATGTTTTGCAAGAATTTGAGTTTCAATCATGATTTTAATCATAAAAACAGTTTCATATGTATTGATTCTTAACAACAAACAAGTATTTACCTTTGAATGGAATCAAAACCACCAAAATCCTAGTTGCTTCAAGAAATGAGAGAAAACCGAGGGAGTAGAGAGAATCCGAGAGTTTCTTGTGGTATTTGCTTTTTCAATGTTTGACCACATTTGACTTTTTAAATATATATACTCCACAATCCAGAGGCACCGCCTCTGGATTTCTCTTAACTCATTTTCTTTCTTTTCTTTAATTTCACACACACACACACACACACACATATATATATATATATATATATATATATATACATTAACACATTCACACACATAACACATTAATATACATTTAAACTTCCTTCTTATTAACATAACTATCTTTAAATACATGTCTAACATCTAGGCCCAAATCGAGGATGTTACACAAATGCTAAAAAAAACATATGAACATGAAGAGCCAATCGACTGGGAATCAAAAATCGATTAAAACGGACCGAAATTTTTTTCTAACCTGGGAAACCTCTTGATTTCCAATTACCCAAGTATATTATCTATTTGAAAACAAGAAGAATCGTAATCGACGAGTCGTAGATTGATTCCGATGACCCAGTTTCACATTTAGATTACCATGGCAATGGAGAACCACCAATCTGGTGAAACTTCTTCATTTCCGCGGCAATGAAAAACCATCAACTACTATCAAGTTCTATGGGGTCGCAAACAAAATTCAATTTGACCACAAGAACCCTAATTTACGTAACCCTAATAAATTGTTACCGGAAATCGACGAAAATAACTAGTAAGGACTAGTCGCAGATCTTAATAAATAGTAAAATGTTCTTCAATTAAATGATTGTTTCTTGGAATCTGAATGTTTTTGTTATAAAACCCTTTCCAATTCATATGTTTCTAAATGTTTTCAATGCTTCTTCCTCGTTGAATATGATTTATGCTTATGGGTATAGCCGAAGTCAAAGCGCACATGAATCAATTCATGTTTGCTTTTGGGTTTGGTTGGAATCGAGGTAGAAACAAAGATTTGGAAGTCGCAATATACTACTTTTTTCTATATCACTTTCAACACAATATTGGTGTTCTACTAATCATATGAATTGTACAAAAAAATCTCTCCATACAAGTTAAATCATGATGTAAAGTCTAAACTTTATTTTATTTTATTTTCTTATAAAAATCTAAGGGTAAAATATGGTTTAATCATTAAAGTTTCTCTTACTTTTCAGTATAATCATCAAAGTTTTTTTTAAAAATGGTTTAACCATAAAGTTTGGTTTTGTTTCTATTTAAATCCTTAAGTTTTGTTAGTTTTATGGTTTGACCCATTTGTTTACCTCATACCTGTTTAGAAGGTAAACTACATGTTTTCTTTTTATTTTATATTTTTTAAATTCATGTTCTTCCTAAGTTCAAACATGAAGAACACAAGAAATTAAAATATATGGTTCTACAAATCTGGTTCTACATAATTTGGTTCTAATCCTTTTTATAATCTGGTTCTAATCCTTTTTCATAAATGATTTGAAACATTGCATAGATATGGAAAAACAAAACTAAATTCAAACATGAAGAACATAAGAGGGTGAAGAAAATAATCTTTTTCATAAATGATTTGCAGATATCTGGTTCTAATCTTCATCTTCTACACACATACCAGTTCGTAATCTTCTTAAAAAAAACAAGAAAACCTTGAAGATAAACACTTGAACACAAATTAGATGTGCCATTGAAATCAAATTATTTCCATAAAAAGTAAAAAAGAACAAGAACCTTGAAATCAGAATTCAGAAATCGGAAACCGATACGCGCTTGTGCGAAGGCGATGACATAGAATGTGCGATGGGTGTAAAAACGAACCCTTGAAGCAGTGTGACAGTGGGGGCTATGGCGGTCGTATATCTTCATCTTCTTTTTAACTCACGATGCGGCGACGACGGTGGTGGTTTGCTGAGGCACAATCTTCATCTTTAGGCGACGACGACGATTGTTAGCTTGAGTTGGGCGGCGGCGGTAGCTTCATCTTCAAATCTCCGATTCAAACCCATAGAGAGAGAGAGTCTTTGAACTCGATTTGTGTGAGAGAGAGAGAGGACTTTGAGTTGGGGGTAGGGTTGTAGGAAGTGTTTGGGAGCACGTTTAAGGGCATTTCAGTGTGTTTGAGAAAGAGTTTAGGAGGTGTTTAGATATAAATACCGGTTTAATAGGTAAAAATGCTTAAAGTAAAAGGTAAATAAAACTTTATGGTTAAATCATTTAAAAAAAACTTTAATGATTAAACCAAAAAGCAAGTAAAACTTTGATGATTAAACCAAATTTGACCCAAAATCTAATTGTTAATTATTATAAACTTTTTTTAGAAAATCTATTTTTTTTTCATTTTAAAATTAGTTTTTTAATCTGTTTTTTTCGTAACATATAAAAATAAAGTTTGTTAAGTATGGTTATAATTTTACAAAGTTCGTTTTATTTTAAAGCATTTTACCCATTGTCAAATACCAAAGCTCAATTTGTACGTACCCTAGCTAGAATGAAACTTGTGAACTTCATATCATATCATATTAATTAATATTGTGTGAAGATAATGAAGCAGTCGCTAGCTATTAAAATAATAATGACCATAATAGAACGCTACTATCTCAAAGTATCTTAATCCATATTCAAACTTGATTTAGTCGTCTTGATCAGTAATTAAAAATGTCAAAAGCCATGCATCTTAATTTAATGTCTTCAAATATCATTTTTAATAATTAAACGACTTATATCGATACATATATAAACCCTTTTAATCTTAATAATTTCAAGAATAATTGTTTAACATCTTATGAAGTTGTTTACTCTTATTCATGATAACATTGTAAAACTTGGAAAGTCAACTTTTACCCACAGTCGTGACGTTGAAGTATGTATACACAGATCGATGCAGGTGTTGAATACGTACATTAATTATACATGTGTTTTTTATTTTTCTGTATCTCACGATTTATTCTTAAAACCTCAAGTCTTGGGTTATGGGATCAGTACCGCTGACGTGGAGCTCGGTACCACCCAAAAACACAATCCTCGACTTTTATTGGTGGATTTACATCTTTCTAGTCATATACATACAGAAACAAGCAGAGACAGAGAGAAAGTGATGAAAGAGATAGAGAGATAGGAGCGTGTGAAAGCTCATGTTGAGTATGTGACCGTTCATCTGCAAAAAAAATTAGCCATCTAAACCCACGATCTTCATCTTCTTCTCTCTATTATATAAACTTTTACTACAAAAAATATGTCATTTATCTATGTTTCATAAAACGCGTATAAAAAATTTAAGTGTTGTCATGCTTATAACTGTGAAAAATAGTTTAAAAGTAAAGATTGTTAGAAAAAGAAAAAATTCAACATTTATAGACGTGTACATTTGATTTTAAAAGTCCACGCTTTCATATGTTTGAATTTGGTAATAAATAGATAATTATAGAAGTTCACAGTTAAAAGCGTGAACTTTTGTAACTCTAGAATTATTTTCAAAATTTCCACGCTTAGAAGTGTGAAAATTTAGATAATTTGTCCACACTAATAAATGTTAGTTTTTACTCCAATTTTCACACTTTCAATTATAAAGATTTGGTAAAAATTAGTATTACCCAAAATTTTCACGTTTGATCGTAATTCTTCACAGCTTTAAGTGTATTAATATTTATAAAAATGTGTAGATAATTGATATCTTTTTTATAGTGTTTTTATTTCTAACTCTCTAAAACATGGAGGCTTGGTGCCTAATAATCTCAATGTACACTTTTGCTAACCCACTACATAGCCAAACTAAAGTCGTTTAACAAGTTTAAATACTCCCGGCACAAACACTTTGGACTTAAAACCCGCTTCCGCCATGTCAAGCCCCATATTTACATTACACCCAGAATAAAGGCTTCCCTACCGTAGTTGGGTTCATTAGGTCGTTTGCCTTCATTACATCATCTCGCCTATATTCCTCACACCTAATCAAAACTAAATGAACTACAATCAACCTTTCACTACCGAACAATCATAACCTATCAACCTTGCTATCCAAGTTTTTTTTTGAACAACAAAAGGCCCAAAAAATAAGGAGCTTAGGCATGACCATCACCCCCGTTTAAACGACCAAAATTTTATTATTAGAAATAAGACACATCTAGCAAGTTGCTAGATATCAAAAGCACATATAGCTAGCTACAAAGTTAACAACAAAGATTACACATGTTGTTAATTACAATTACATCAAAAACAAGACGAGGGAAAACAACACCAATCTATCCACCTTTTATCGAGCCCTTGAATCCCCGATCGATGATTGAACCAAAAGAATGATAACACTTGTATTTGGCTAAACATCAATCCTTCAATTTATACTTCACCCCATTCAAATAGAAGAGGCTGCTCACAAATAAAAGAAGGATTGATCCCCTACCAATTGCATATCTCCTTTAGTATTCTGTTTGCTACAACACATTCCTTGAACAAATGAATTTCATCTTCTTCATAGAAATTGCACATTGGGCACATCAGTGAAATCAAAGGAAGATCCCTTTTTTTCAGATTTATTTTTGTAGACAATCTTTTATGAAAGACTCTCCAAGCCATAAGATTAACTCTAGAATGAACCCTATTCCGTAGTTTTTTTATTTAATATTAAATATAATTTAATATTTAAAATTTCATAAATATTAAAAGTAGAAATTATATATTTATATATAATATAAATTTGAAAACACTTTAAAGCATGGCGAACCGTAAGTGTCTCTTAAGTTAGAGTAAGGGAAATGGGAAATGAAATATTATTGATATAACGTCAATGTGACATAAAGTATAGTAAGTATTGATGAACTTATATACTCCCATAGTCTAAGGGCGCGTTGTCTCGTGATTTTCTTTGACCTTGTGTTATATAATTTCAATATTGGTCTTTAAATACAAAATGTTAAAATACATTAAAAAGAGTTTATTGATATTAGAAGAGTCTTTTATAAGTATACAACAATAACAACGATAGTAAAGTGACTTTAGCTTAGATTACTACAGAATTTAATTTTTAGAACTCTTAGAAACAAAAACTAACTAATGATTAACAGACGTAGTGTTAAAGTATTTAGACAATACTTGCTAACAAATATTTTTTAAAGTTATGCTAAAGTGTGTAATTAATAACGTAGAAAACATAACTCGTAAAGAATGCGCACTAAAACCCGTACTCCGCTCATGCATATTCCAAAACGAGTTACCCAACTCGTTAACGTCGTTCCCCACCCACTTCCCCCCTCCAACACCGCCGGTCGCCCCATACATAACATAACCTTCTTCTCCGACGGTATATATAATGATATCCACCACCGTCATCGTCCTCTGCCTGCCCTTCTTCCCCAATCCACTATTGATTTCTCTCTCGTCTTTCCCTAACACTTCACTAATACCATCACCCACCAACAGTCCATGGCTCCCATTTTAGGGTTAACAAGAAACCAGTATGTCCATGGTAACTTACCGGTAATTTATAGTAACCCAATTACACCTTTGTTCAGCATTTTATATTAACTCCGGATGATCGTGTTTTTTTTTTTCTAAAGAAGAAATTGTTGTTTTTTCAAACACATAAACTTCAAACATTCAAGTGAAATCAAAATTGAAAATTGAAACAATCAGTTTATTATATCACTCTGTAATCTCCCTGTAAATACTATATCTCAAAGCATGCTATCAGCCCTAGCTGGTAATCTCCTGAAGAAATTACTGGGAACTGATGGCATCTTGCTTCGAAACCTAGGGTGCCTTAGCAAGAACAAACCGGCGACCAAAACCACCATCCTGAATGGTGTTACATACAGAGCCACTGCCACAATCAAGCAGAACACCACAAACAAACAGGTTGCTCTAGGATCTCTCCAGCTCAAAAGAGCCTGAAATCGTTCTCCTTGAGTCGCAATGTCACCCACAACTGTTTGTATCCTCCCTGCAACACTACGAAGCCGATCATATCTCATTTTTGTTACATCTTGAGTCTTAGAAGAAGGAAATGTGTCGAATTCTTCATCTAATTCATCAGGTTGCACCGCCTCTGCCCATGATAGTTTAGTATCCATGTGTGGAGGATGCCGAGGACGTGATCTGAAGTTCCATATTCCGATTAAGAACATGTAGAGAAAGATTGTTGGGAGAATCAATTCAGGGAAACAAACCAGTATGAAAAACAGGACATGTACTAGAATCGAAGTGATAGGGTTTTTCCAATTGCAAACGTCTCCAAGCCATTTGCTCATCGATACCAAACCTGAGAAAACAGAAACTATTCTGAAGAAATTTGCTTTACTTCTTCTCATACTCCACATGTGAGAATCGACATCTAACATGTATTCCACCACTTCTTTTCTCAGCGGTGGTTCTGCTCGCCCTAACCTCACTGCAACTATGTTCATGGATTGGTATCTCAAACTGTCGAGCTGGTGTATAGTTAAAGGATGTTGGTAATGCATTTTGGGAAGTAATGGCTGACTGTAGAGGTAGATCATGTTGGATAAAGATAAGCAAGTGAAACGAAAAGCCAGTTGCAGCTCGCCGGTTTTCTTTAATCCAGATGGTTGTAGAACAAGAAGAGGGTAAGAATGTGTGTAGATTCGATCTGTATCTAATGTCGATAATCGAATTCTGATCTTGCCGATCCTCGAGTCTTTTCCTGTGCCTGTTTGTTCTCCTCCTAAATGGGAATTATCAAACACTCCCAAAGTGACAACAGTACAGGGGTCGTAAACTTCCCATGTATACTGCTCGTTCCATTTAGGGTTGAAGTTCTCGAGTATGGTTCGGGTTCTCACCCATTTTTGACCGTATTTCGCCACACAATAAGCGTCTGTGGTTTTCTTCCCGTCTTTGGTTTTCATTCCTTGAAGACCCTGCGCACTTAAGATCCCGATTTCGAGGATTCCAATTGGTTTTTTCCATAGTTGCCTTGCCGTGGGGCGTTGGTCACTAATGTACATGGTGGATTCATCTAGTACATGGTAGCCACCATCTAGAGAAACTCGGAGATGAATCCGGGTTGAGAATTTAAGCTCCATTCTTCTTTCTCCCTCCAGCATACCGAAACCAAACTGTTCTAGATTGAACCACCGGGAATGAACGGGTCGATGGTCTAACCGCTTCTCGATTGTGTTAAGTGGTAGAACAAGTCTACCCACAATCTCCTCTTTTGAACTCGCCTTGTTTTCAAGTGTAAGCACTAATGATTCTTCAAAAGGCTCGGCTGCTACAAAAACCAAATCTTCGTTCCATAACGGGTTTGTGGTTTTTGTTGGAGATAGTTTGGTTTTGAGAATTTGGTTCCCGACTTGAGCCTTTACGAAAACTTGAGGAAGTTGGGATTTGTCTTGGCTTTCAACATCGTGTGCTTCTATCACATTGACTCTAAGGTACCAAAGTTTTGGTGAAACATACACCTTAGATCTTACGCTGAAAACCCCCTCCCCGTAAACTGTAGCAGCATCAGAATGCCATGCTTCAGAAAACGCCTCATCAGCTTGTGTTCCCATCCAAACCGCAAGCATGATCTCTCCTTTAACCTTTCTTTCCCCCCTTCGATCCTCTAATCTGTACCATTGTGGTGCTAACGGGCTATCTGGTGGGACTCGTGTTGGGACTTCATTCATGTCAAACACCACCTTCCCTAAATAATCGTCTCTCGCTATCATATCTTTGTCTTTAACAAAGACTTCAAGAACCGTAGACTGTATCTTTTCTTTTGAAAACGCGAATACTTGCTTCCATTCTGCATAGGTTCTCTTCTCAAAATGCTGTGTTTTCCCTTTATAATTCCCGAGTTTCACTTCAACATATGGATCACAGCTTGCTGTTAATGGGTTTATGGGTAGATCTCGTGCCTTTTCAACCCGAACATAAAGATAGTGCATTTGCTCCACAAGGTCATAAGTGCTTGTTACTCTGTCACTGCTGATCCACCCTCCTCCTCCCCTCATGCCGCCATGTGGCCACCTCTCACCAAGCTGTGGCTTCGTGTCCTTGATTTTGTAGTCATCTTGGTTTCCTGCTGCTGGTTTAGATTCTTTAGAACTCATTTTGTGTTTTTTCTGTAATAAAATCAACAAAACTAGTTAGTTGGAGACCATAGACTATGCTACAATTATAGATTATTTATTAATTAGAATTGATTTGAAATAGAACAAGAAGACAGCTAGTGTGTTAGATGAGCTATTATGTAAACATGAGTACCTTTTTACTGAACTCGATCTGCAAAATCGTCTTAGATGAGCCTCACAATTCTAGTCTTAGGTGCATTTTCGGTTTTATTTGCTTTGCTGTGAAACTGTGGTACTTCTTGGAAACTGAAACATTTGACATGAAACTGGTTTTTGTAGTTAACATTATGAATCTTTGCCTTTCTTCTTTTTGCTAAACCATCAAAGATGTAGTGGAAGGAGAACCTAATAAAAGTTGCTTCTGCTGTTGGCTTTCTTTGAACGCATCACTGTAAGTTGATACCTTTCTTCTTATTTAACCTCTGACTTTTTCATATAATCATTGATGGAAAAGGTTGTATCAGGTTTCGGAAACACTCTTAAGTATATTATATCATCCGAGTCAAGATAAATAGTCGCTTGGTGTTTTACTTTGTAATTTTAGTCGCTAAAACAACTCGTTACATTCAGGAGATGACGAAATTCAACTGTAATTAGGCTTTGCTAAATTCTCTTCAAAAGCAAAAACAAAACTCCACACTACCCATGAGATGAAATCTTGTCTCTTTGGTCATGTGAAAGCTATTAAGAGCTAAGAAAACAGTTAATATGCAAAGAAAAACAAAAGCAGTGGTATGCAGAAAGGTTTGGTGCCTGTGTGATGAAAGGTTAAAGAAAGATGCTTTTATGTAAATATTCTTTCATCTTTATTCTCTCCTTTATGCCAAGCCTGCCATTACTGATTGCAGAGATTCTTGAGAAAAACTCAACTTTCACCTTTATTCTTGGTAAGTGCACTTGTCACACACAATGAGAATATTGTAGATATAACAGCATCTTTACTTCCATGCTGGTATGAGATGGCCTTTGTTAAAATATAATAATGAACAATTAAAATTCATTTTTTATTGATCCCGAAGCTACTTAGTAAAGTTTAAAGATCAAATATTTTTTTGTGTTATAGTTACTAATAATGGTTCTCAAATGAACCATCCCCTTATATAGCGTGAGAACCGCAAGAACCAATCTTAGTCGTTCAATTGGTAAGTACAATTCAAATGAAATCCAAGGTCAGACTCCATTAACCCATCAACATTATGTTCAACAACAGATTTTCCTTTATCTATGAAGGAGTCTTCAGTATTCAAAAATAAGTATGGTTTACACACAGCACATTTTTGAGGCCTTACATAAGAAGTCTTTGAAAAAAGTTGTTCAAAAGTAAAAAATGATTCGTCATCATTTGGACAACTCCAATTCAAACAAGAGTATAGAAAATCAGTATTGGTAAAACATTTATTTGATATTTTAGAGATAGTACTAACAGAAGAATTTTGAGTTTTAAGAGACTAAATTTCATTAAGAAGTATTTTCTTTCATTATCGAAATTCTTTATCTGTTCTTCCAAGTTCTGTTCAAGTTAAGAAATCTTTATTTTCAAATTTGAACTTGGAACGTATAAATTTGAAAACTCAAGTTTTTCAGAAAGGTTTTTTGACTCAGTTTCTCATAAGAGTTAGTAATAATCAGTTGATAACGGTATTTTTCTTGTAGCATAACTCTTATTCAAGTCAATGTAATCAAACGGGACTTGCATTTTCTCTTTATTTTCTTTTTTTAAAACTTCTTACTCATCATCTTCAGATGCCCCTCTGAATCTTGTTAGATCAGTAACCTCTCAACCTATGTATCTGAATTCATAAAATTGAGCACAAGAAACTTTGGATAAATTCTTTGGATTTAAATCCAAAACCTAGACTCTCTTTTACATTGTAAAATTTAGTGTCTTTTCGTTTATTTAAAACTATTGTCTTGTCTGTTTGACTACGTTTACAAAGATTATCTTCTAGTTCCTTAATTTTAGAATGTAGTTGGGTTCTTTTTTAACATAGCGATCAATTTCAGTAACATTATCTTTATATTGCATTTTTGCATCCCTTAATTTGACGGTAACTTCAGACTTTACTTTAGTTAGTTCGACCTTTTTCTTCACAAAGTTTGAACTTACTTTATACATAAGATAGCTGATCATTTGCTGTTAATAATTCTTGATTGCATTGAACTAATTCATTATGATTGTTAACTAATCCAGCCTCTCTAAGGTTCTACAATGTGTTTTATCTTTTTCTAATTAAGAAGCCTGATTTTGCAAAACATGAATCATATCAATGAATTTAGAATTAGTAGTACCAACCACAGAACCAGACAAAGAAGAGTTATCACTTTCAGTATTTGCCATTGTTAAAAAATCTTGATACTTAAAACACGGATCTTTGAGTGGAATGAAAAAAGGTGGTTAAAAAAATTGTTCAAATTAAGTCCAACAGTTTGAGATCACTTTGGCTTGTACTAAATGGCTTGACGAATGGCTTGAATTAAATGGCCTAACTTGATTACTTGAATGACATGTGAATGTCTTGAGTTACGAATGACGCATGAGGGCAAATGGCGTAGAATGCAAATGGCTTGAATACTCAATGAACAATGGTGCAACGCGTGACCAATAAATGGCTTGAAGAATAACAATGGCGTGAATAAGAACAATGGCTTGAAGATGTCGACCCTGTATTTCAATTTTGTGATCTCGATGCTTAACCAAAACAAATGATGTCAATCCTAAACTTTACATAAACACCAAACTAAGAAACCACAATGATCAATTTGAATTAAACACTCAAAATAAAAAAAATTAGGGTTCTTCGTTTTGTGCGTTGTAACACCCTAAAATAGGGCCTAGTTGTATCCTTGTGAAATAAATAAGAATTCTAAGTTTATAGGATGACAATAGATATATTGTTATTACTAAATGAGGTGTTAATAAAATTTGATGAAAATGTTGGTTCTATGTGCACAAGACACAAATTAATACGATATTACTGATAATAAATAAACCCATAGGGTCACACATTTACAATCAATGGACACCAATTACATATTTGAATATGATTTAAATATGTTTCCAACTCATTATATATATAAGTATATATATGCATTGTTGCATATTATTATTTATGTGAAATAATAATATCACTCTTATATATTAATATAAGATAATGCATATGAAATACATAAATATAAACATATGATTTTATATATGTATATATATATATATGTATAAATGTATATTTGTTACAAGTAAATTATTACTAGTAACAACTATATAAATGTATGTATATCTTTGTTACAAGTAAAGAGTTACTAGTAACAATCAAGTATGTATATAAAATACATGTAGATGTATTTTATACAATGTATGGCAAGTCTAGCATTATATTTTATATATACTTGAAATATATAAAACTAGAAATGCTTACAAGTATCACAAAGGGGGTCCATTTGAGGTTGCTTGAAGAATGGACTAACCTAGACATGCATGCATGTACAAGTGAAGCAAAAGAACCAAAGGGGACCCCCCCCTCCCCTTGCTACGGCCGAAACCAAGCAAGAGAGGGGCCTCCCTCTCTTGCTTTACTTCTTGGCTTATTTTAAGGCTTCATGCATGGCTTTTGTGTAGAAGTTTTATGCTACCACCTTTCCTTGTGCTCTTAGAAAAGTTCTAAGTGTTTTCATACTTGAAAACATCCTTACTTTGTAGTATTGGTGTTCTTCAAGTGAGCAAAGTGTGGTGCTAGAATACATACTCATATACATACATAGTAAGTTCAAGAAGAAGAACAAGAGGTTGTTGCTTGCTTGCTTGAATTTCAAGGGTTGGAGAGACTAGCATCTTGGAGGTGTTGGACTCATTGATTTGTGGATACCTTGGAGGAAGTCTTCTCTTGGCTTCTCATAGATCAACCACTTCATCAACGGTTTACTCACGCTACAAAGGTTGTAGTTCTAAACACCCTATGGTTGTTTTGTTTCTTAAGGCTTGCATATGGATCATTGGTGGGGAGTTTTAAAAAGTTTAAAATTGTTGTTCATGCTTCCGTTGCTAAAATATATTTTGAAAAACCGAACAAACCCCAACAGAAAACGTATAATAGTTATTAATTATTGAATGATTTAAAATAAGGATTTCAAATATATCCTCGTTAGAATTTTTAGATAGCGTTTGAATGAATTGTAAGTTGAAGAGGGGAACGAGATACCCGTCGAAATAGGGCCACCACCTAAAGAGGCGGCAGCTCCTTTCCTTTTTCCCATTCTTATCTCATTCTTTTCTTCTTCCTTCCTTCTTTTCTTTTTCTTCCTTGCTACGCAGACAAGCATGCATACATACCGTTTATTACATGGAAGAAATCAAGATGTATTTCAAGAATCATCATCATCATTACCCTTCTTGATTAGTAAGTGTTTTTATCTATTCCTATTATTATTTTTAGAAGTTTAAAGTGTTAATGGGTAATTAACCCAAATCTTGAAAGGATTGTTAAAATAAGTTTTAATATATGTTAGTAGACTCCTTAAGAGGATAGGAGAGTGTACAAATGATTAAGTTTCAATTATGAACTGATTGGAGTTCTTGAATGAAATCTTGATTCTTGTAATTATGTGATGTTAGGAGGTCTCCTATTGGTCCCTATAACTTAGATAGACTATCTTTATGTAAATAAGTGAATATAAGATCAAAACTGATGTTTGAGTCTAAACTATTTTAATGGGATTATTTTAGTTTAATATAATAAAGTGCCTATATAGTCCCAAACAAGCTTTGTAAGTGTTAGGAGATGTTTGGGGTTGATTTAGATGATATTTGGTCGAGTTTTAATCTGTAGAAAAATAATGGCGCTTTGTAACTATTTTAGCAACGCGATGCGTCGAAATAAAGATTGCGGTGCGTCCGGCTATTTAAGCGTGACATGACGCGTCCGGGACGTTAGTTAGTAGTTTTGCTGTTTTAAGAAAATTAATGCGTGGGCCATTATTATAGGTTAATATACGGATTAAAGGCATCGTTAGAAGATTAATACGGGCATCCTGGACTCAGGTGAGTACCGACTTAATTCATAATCATTATGCAATATATATGGATTAATTGTTTGCCATTAAGTAGATACAAGACATGATAATTATGATTATGATTAACAAGTTGGTAGAGTTAAGTTTAGACTTGTGTTTATAGAAACACGAAGTATAGATGCTTGTATGGTTTATGTTTATAATAATAATGAACGAATACTTGTTATATGACATGTATGCATGTTGATGGATCCGGATTGGATCCGCCTCGTTAAAGTTGTTAGTTATTGTAGAGTGCATGCCAGCGGATCCAAGTTGGACCCGCCTAGTTAAACTTGATGATAGGTATGTTATGTTGGATTGTGATTGGTTTGTAAGTGTATGGATCCTGATTGGATCACCCATGTTGTGCTTATGAATTTACTTATTGAATGTAAGTAGAACTTGTTATGCCTGCTATGGATCCTGATTGGATCAACCATGTGGAATTATTGATATGCTAGACATGTATTTAAGTACATGTGCATATATTAGGATATATAAATGAATACAAGTTATATGTAAATGCAATCATGCTATTGTCCCTACAAAGGGTTATTGATGAGCTATGTGAGTGTCCGGACATATATGTGTATGGAAGGTCAGCTTCGGCTGGGTCTCAGGGGCCTTCGGGCAATTGTTCGGGACCAATGGTACTCGAGTGTCGTTCCTTCAAACTCTTGGGGTGATTGCCTTAACTGGTTGAGCCTAATGAGCCTTTGGCTCCGTAACGAGCAGATAGATTCACTTATGTGATGAAACCAGCACGGATGGTAGTGTCTGATTCCTCGGTGGAAAATTATTGAGCTGGATTAGCTACCCGGCAAGATATGATGCCTGCCGGTTGGGTCCGCACTACGCTATGTGATAGGATAGCATTGTTTGCTAAATCATGTATTATATGACTCGCATGTATCTATGTTGCCATGTTGCTATGCTTATGATGTGAAGTATATGATTCCATATGTGCTGCATGATGTTTAGAGTTAAGTTTGTATTCACTAGCTTTTAAAGCTAACCCCCTCCCAATATATATGAATGTTTTTGCAGAGGTATGCTTAGCCTGGGCATGGGAGTGCTTTTATTGTGCTGGGACATTTGTTGCTTAATGCAGGTATGATGATCGGTCAGTATTTTATCGGTAACACCTGTTTGTAAATAAATAAAATGTTTTTTTAAAGGCTTCCGCTGTTTTGTTATCAAACTAAAATAATGTTTGACTTTTAGTTTTTAAAAAGACTAAAATTGACTTTGAAATAGCGGTGTTACATGCGTACGGCTGAAAAACTACCCTAAACTTAGACTATTATCATATATAATACAAAACTCCACTAAAATATATTGAATACAATTTTAGGACCTAGAGCTACCATTTTGATCTTATATGAGATGATAGAACTTGAGGTTTATACTAGCCTAAACAAATGAAGCCAAGACTTAAGCCCAAGGAAAGCCAATCTGAGCCTGATTTTTCAACTTAGCTAGCAATAAGTCCCATAAACCTACTAATGATGTACCTACACTAGCCCGTGCTTAGCAGGCCAACATCACCCACAAAAAACCTGAGAAATTAAAGGACCACAATCAATCAAGAGCGCTTAAATTAGGCCCGAAAAGAGTATTCTCTTAGTTATTATATATATGTTTCGTTTTCTTCTTGAAAACTAGGTATCAATTGTATACGTGATTGTAAATTTCAAGCAAAATTGTTTATTAATATAAAATTTTTGAAATGTTAAATTAATAATATTAGTCGGTGTTACCAAAAGGGTTTTTAGCACAACAGTGTCTGGTGTACTATAAGTCCTGTAAGGTTATGTGTTTAAGACTCGTAGTAAACAAAAAGGTGTAAATTAAGGATTTGGTTTACGGAATATATGTTTTACTGTTAAAAAAACATTAGTTAGCGATAGTATTAAATATACTTAATTTTGGAAAGAGTACCCATTTGGGTAAATAATGTTGGAAATTTTATTCATAGTAAAAGAAATGGAAAAACAAATAAACAGGACGAAACCCATGAATTTTAGACGATCACCGTTGAATGTCATGTATGTTGCATTTGTTAACCTCCATTTTTGTTACTTTGATATTGTAAATGTTTAAAATCATGAATATTTGTCATTCCAAAATTCACCAATCTAAGATAACGATCATGGAATGTGCATGAACACACACACACACATATATATATATATATATATATATATACACACACATACATACACACATATATATCTAGCATGATACCTGCGCAATACAACGACAATAAATAATTTATACTCGTTAACATGTTCGTTTTCAAGACGTAGAGAGTATGGTATTCGTGTAATACGGTGACATCGAATAATTTTCATTTGGTGACATATTTATTTTCTTTATCTTTTTTCCATTTCCTTTGCTTTTTTGTTCTCCGTAATTGAAAAAAAAAGATATGATAATATTTTTTAATAATTAAGTTAATTTATATTGGCTTTGATTTTCAAAAAAATTGTATTGACTTTTATTTTTTTAAATATGTTAAGTTTAGTTATTAAAATGGAATATAAGAATCTTATTAATTATATGTAATAGTTACTCAATTTAGTATATATGTGAGGTAATTTAGTAATTTCAAAACACTTAAAATTTAAGAGTTTAAGCAAAAAACCTAAATGCTTTATAATAAAGTATAGATATATATATATATATATATATATATATATATATATATATATATATATATTATAGTGAAAAGTTCATTTAAGAACCGTTTTTATTGCGAGAACCGCGAGAACCAATCTTAACCGTCCAATTCCCCCTCCTTCAATTGGATTGCCCACCCATGTAATTAGTTTTAAGAAATCATAGTTGGCTTTTAGTTGTAAATTAACTACGTGTGTTGAAGAAGGAAGAAAGAAATAAAGATAACTTTATTGATCGGTCCTTTCTTATCGACTCATATCTCATTGGGAACTATATACCTTCCTTCTCTTTCTTAGCCCGGGAAAGTTTATATTTCAACCTACAAAAGCATTATACTTTATTTTTTTACTCACCTAACGATGAAATATGATATCAATTAATTTTTTTATCGTCTTATCTTTTTATTTTAGTATTTGTGTTAATCTAATCAGTAAAATAACTGCTAGAAAGATTTAGCGAAAAGATACGCAGGTTCTCTTAGGCCATGTACGTAACAAGTCCTTTTGACTTCCTTTTCATATTCACTTTGTTTTTTGTATTTTTGTTATCGGGTTTTCATTAAAAAGAAAATTACTTTAGCAAGAGTTGTCTAGTCACTAGTGGATTTAGGTAGGCATGTGCGGAAATTATAAAGTATTTCTTTGAAACAAAAATATTAGATTCAAGTAAAAAGATGTGATTAATGTGTAAAATGATTTTGAGTATCCAAAAACATTAAAACGGTGACAAAAAACTGAAAATTTATCATATAATAATATAATAATACCAATAAAAGTTATTAAAATATATCTTTTAATATAATTAACTTCAATTTTGATTTTTATTTAAATAATCTTTTTAGAGATAATTATATATATATATATATATATTATATATATATATATATATGCATTTGTTAAATATTAAAATATTGTATTTACTTACTTTAATTTGCAAATATCATATTTAAGCAAATGTTTAGTTGTATCATTTAAAGTATTTTTAAACATTTTAAAATGTTTTTATTTATAGCCAATAAAAACTTGAGCATATCGTCATTAATTGTTATAATAATGATCAATAACTTGTACAAGAAATTTAATCACGTCTTTTTGTATCATCATATAACACTTTTGTCATCACGTCTATCATTCCCCTCATGTCAACATTTCCACTGCTAGTCTTGATGTTGACGTCATCTGTATTCATCTTTTAAATTCTCATTTCTTTCACGTTTTATAATTGTTTAATATCTTTTTCTTAATGTTTAATATTTATCATTTGGTTAAACTAATTTGTGTATTAGACAGGTATTTAATTTAGTATTCTATTATTCTAAAAATGTATTTGGCTATTCATAATTAGTTTCTTAAATTAGAGTTTAAGTCATTAATTCTGTAAACATTTTTACTTATTTAAAAATAAAACTAAAACTCAAAAAATTAAGAAATGCAATAAAGGGGTGTTCAATATTTGAATGTAATTTGTAAATACTGAAATTCGAACTAAACCAAATTTGAATTATCCGATTTGAATTGGTTTGTTCGGTTTTAAAATTGGTTTTGGATTCTATTCGAAAATTTAAGTTGGTTTTTGAATCAAGTTTCGAATCTATGGAAATATTCGTCACCCGACTCAAAATTTGAATATATATATATATATATATATAGGTGATGTTACTCTATTGCTATTTGTAATTTCTCTTTTCGATCCATAAGTAGTAATATGTTAAATTTTAAGAATACTAAAAACCCTATTAATATTCTCTTAACTCTTCTTTTGAAGTTCAAACTTCAATTAGATATTCAAAATAAAAAGTTTTCTCATTAAATTTGGTTTAAACTATAAAAATTAAAACACATACCCAGTTAGGTGGATTTGGTTTTATTCGAATCCGAACCGAATTCAAATATCTGAATTCAACTAGTAATAATACGAATTCGAATCGAATTTCGAATTGGAGTAAAAAAAATTATCAACCTCGAACAATCCGATTCGAACAATTCAAAAAAGTCAAAACTCAATTCGATTAACATCCCTAATTCATTTGCAAACTAAGAATAACCAAAGCAACTCTTCTTCCTCCCTGCTTTTGTTAACATGACTTATTGAGTTATTTCTAAAATGACTAAAAGCAAATATTTTTACGTTATATTATTACTCTTTTAGGAAATAAAGTATATGAAACGTTAAGATGACATATAGAGTTTACTAATTCTCTTTCCTCAGTTCCTCCATTGATCTTAATATTTGTGTTGATCTTGTAAGTAGGATATTAAGTAGGAGAATATATCACCTCTCTAAAATATATTCTTATTATTTTAATGCAAATATGTTATTAGTAAACTAAAGCTGTTTATAATATTGATGGCTGAAATTTGTATCAAAAATCCCCAAGCCAATTTGTTACTTATCTGCCGGTGTGGTCTGTCTTTTATTTCTTTCTGATCAATATTAGATATATATATATATATATATATATTAAAAGTACAAAAAGAAGATTAACAAAAACAATAATAAAAGAGAAATACATGTCCAAGTTTCGAGTAATATGTTTTCATGATTTTAACATGCATGCCGGCAATGGAGACCCACACAAGCATTGGTTATGAAAATAAGCCGTGTTATCATACTTCTGCAACTTTCCACCCGCCGGAATTTCACCACACAGTTTGTTATAACTCACGTTCAACGTCTGCAAATCTAATCCTGCTAACGTCTCCGGCAAACTCCCGTATATCCTATTGTGGTTCAAATCCAACGCCGACAAGCTCCTCGGAAACTCTTTCATATTTGTGAAATTAAACTCAAACATGTTCCTCGAAAAATCAGCCGATTGAATGGTCTTATTGGTACCAAAAAACACCCATAAATCCCCCTGCAGCCGGTTTCTTGACAAATCTAACAACGTAAAGTTTACCTGCAGTAGCAGATATATACAGATTACCAACCAAAGGATAATTTGTAATTTCAATCCCCAAATAGTTTATTAAATACCTGGGCCAGTGATTTGGGTACAGTTCCATTCAACATGTTATGAGACAGATAAATCGCAGGAACTTTTCCAGTGAACGTCCCAAACGATTCAGGAATTGATCCACTTAATCTGTTCCTATCGAGGTGCAGGGTTTCGAGATTTGGTAGCATCGCGAGCTCCGGCGGGATCGAACCGTTGAAAATATTGTAAGACAGATCAAGGGTTATTAAGCTCTTGAGTTGGCTGATGAAAGACGGGATGTCGCCGGAGACACCGGTCCGGCTGATTGTAAGTGTTCTGAGGAGGGTGAGTTTGGTGAGTGTGGTGGGGATTTGGCCGGTGAGTTTGTTGAGTCTATGAAAGATTAAGGTTTCGAGGTAAGGGAGGTCGCCAATGGCGTCGGGGATTGTGGCGGAGATGTTTCCGGCAGAGAAGATGGTGAGGGAGTTGATACGGTCGTTATAGAGGTCACAATCTACGTAATTCCATTTACAGCAGTCGGTGTTTCTGGTCCAAGAGGCCAAAACGTAGGGGTTTCCTAGAGATTTTTTGATTCTGAGGAGGGCTTTTTGGTCTTTTACATTGCATCTTTGGGAGAGAGAAAGATGGAGGGTGATATGTAGAAGGGAAATGGCAATGGTAACGGTGAAGAAAGAGAAAGAGGTCTTCATTTTTGGGTGAACTTTTTAACTGAGGAAGCTCCTATATATGGAAAACCCAAGTCTGTTTAGATAATCTGCAGGTGTAACGGTATTCAAAGTAGTTTTTGAAAAAGGCAAATGACTTATTTATGAGATATATACTATTCATTTGATTGTTTTAATTATTTAAATCGTATGTAAGTGTAAAAATACTTAACTTATGTGTTATGTGATTCTCTAGATTTATTAAAGGTAATTAGTATGTTAGGGATACTAACATTTAACAAGCAAATAAAGAGTGCAAGAATCATTTCTTAAAGTCCAATAAACACGGTGTCATATCTCAAACTTAAGCTTCGGATAGGGGCTTAGGGCTTGTTTGAGCACGTATCTCGATCTTGTATGCTTTCTCTAATTGTAGAAGAATCTAGCGGCGATTCTTGGTCTATCATTGTCCTTGTCTTGTGAAGTTATACACCTTTGCTACCATTTTAGGTGTTTTTTATGGAGTAGAAATTGTAATCATCCTACCATAGAATTATACTTGCATAGCATTCAACACACATTTGCGTTTATGAAGGAAACTAGCTTACCGTAGTATATAACTTTCATTGGGTGACAAGCACCATCATTGCATAGCGTGAGTAATCGCTTATGTTTTTGCTGGTTCTGAAGTTGACTTGTATTTCCGAGTGAATATCATGAAACCAATATGTTTTATTTCATCTCCGGTGGAACCCTCAACAGGAGGATTGTGATCCCTGAAGTAATTATTCATAGGATAAAATAGGCATCGCTAGATTTTGCAAGTGCTACAACATATGAGATCGAATTTGCAATTGATGTAATCATATCGGGAACCTCAAAAAATCACTTTTGGCTCAATAAAAAACACAAAAAGTTGATATTTTAGTAGGTGATGACCTGAAAACCACATCTAAAAGCAGCAAAAGGAAACAAACACTCTGCAATCCGGACTTTAAATCATGAGGATAACAAAGATAAAATTGACAAAGGTAAGTCCAAAATCAATGAAAAGAATGTGAATAAACTTGCCAAGAAAGTAGAAAAGTTATCCTCTTCCGGTGAACAATAAATTGAAAATAAATTTAACATGGAGAAACCGAAAGATCTCACTCCAAATGTAATGAGCAAAAGAAAATGCTATAAGTGTAGTGGTAAAGGTTATGAGGCCAAAGATTGTGATAGTAAAATCCAAAGACTTGAGAAAAAGCACATTGTTTAGTCTGAGGAGGCTTCAAAACATGTTCAACCTGACAAGACAGGGTGGAAATGACTTCTAAGTGAATTCAAGGGGGAGGAAGGCTTTAAAGTGACATTTTGTGACAATTCTAATGGAAAACCCTAAGGATATGAGAAGATGCATGCTGGAAAGGTGACATTCCAAAAAGTTGCATATGTCAAGGGTTTTAAACACAATGTGATAAGTATCGGTAAATTGTGTGATGAAGATAATGCAGTCACCTAAAGAAAGCAAGCAGGTTCTACATATGATTTTAAGGGTAAGCCTATTCTTTTAGAAAAGAGAGATAAAGATGTGTATCTACTAGCTCTTAGTTCTGCTAACACTTATACTTGTAACACCCTGATTTTCCGTCTAAATTTAAATATTTCAAACTCACTTTAAAACATGATTTTCATAATTCATTTACTATTTAAGCGGAAGCATAATAATCTTTAAAATATTTCAAGTAAGTGTTAACCAATCATTTGTAAGACACGCTATAAAATTTCAACTATAAAATTTCAACGAACATTTACGACTAACATAACAAATGGAAATCCAAAGCTAACAAATAGCTAAGGCAAGCCCTAAAGCTTCTACCACCTCACATTGGTCATAAGTCTACCTATGGATACAAAACATTTAACACCACGTGTTAGCTATAAAATAGCTAGTGAGTATAACAAAAAAACCAGTTAAGTTCAAAACCAAATCATCATAAGTTTAAACACAAGTTTGGCAATATATACAATAAGCAAAGTGTATCGTCCTAGATTTTTTTTGAAAGCAAATATCAGAGTGAAAGCAACCATTCATTTACACAAAATTTAAGACGAGGTCCACACCCAAACTATATGTTATTATTACAACGATTGAAATATAAAAGTACAGTATCAGTTTAATGAATAGATAACATAGATGTCAAAACTATTTAAAATCACTAAAGTGGAAAAAATATATTTAACTTTGAGTTGTCTTCACTGTAACGGAGCTTTCCCACGGTCTTAACCTGAAAAGGGTTAGATAAAGAATAATAAGCATAAAACTTAGTAAGCACATACACTTACACACCACACTAGGTATGCACAAGTTACCACATATACAAATGATTCACATCAATAAATCCACATAATACCAAAGTAGTGCACCGACAATGATTTCTCTCTTTGGGATCAGTGTTGACTACCCAAGGCACCCCAGAGGTTTTACGTCTTTTGTATGCCCCAGTTGTGTTTTCACTCTATTTACGCAACCCTTCACTTCACAATAACACATAAGTTACACATTCACATATTAATAACAAGTACATTTCACACTAGAATAGTGAGCAAGTTAGTGTAACTCACCTGATAGTAGCACAATCAGATCTCAACAACATAGTAAGTATAGGTATAAGTCTACCGGCAATCACCTACAGTTAAGATTTTCCATAATGTTAAGCAACAACTAGAGTTACATACCCTAACTACATTAATTTACTATACTAGTCCCCAATTTACAATTGTACTCACAAGTAAATTACGATTCCCATACAAACCCCAAATAGCGATTCTGCTCAATTACGATTTGCGGTTAGGTCTAGTGCCATGTTTTTCTATTTGTATAATTTATTAGGGTTCATTTCACGATTTACCCAATTACGATCCTTGATCACTAGAAATTTATGATTGAGTCCACAGTTTGATTTATGATTGTCACTCGTTTTCCAAAATTTGCGATTAACTAAACAATTTTGGAGATTCACGATTTACTGGAACCACTAAGGTTTTTGATCATGACAAGACCACCATTTATGATTTCAATTCACAATTTGAGGAATCTCAGTAAGAGACTCGACCTGTGATGAGTTACAATTTACGCTTAACACTGTTTTTGATTGGTCACAGTTCCATCCATGATTCACGATCCCTCATAATCGGTGATTTGCGATTCATTAAATCTACTTGAATTATGATTCTTAATTTCTCAAGAACATTCATGATTCATTTTCCACAGCCGATTGTAATAAAATCTAATCTCAATCAAAGGTTAACCAAATTTCATAATTTGATTCTAAAGATTTGTAATGTCATTTAAACAAATCCTTGTCCATTAATTGTGTTTTCATTAAGTTTTGTATAATCAAATCCTCAATATTGTTCTCGGTTTAACCCCATCTTCGACAACCCCAAAACACAATACAAACTCCCCAAATCCCAACCAAAAAGGATGAAATCGGTATGTAATTATTCACAAAGTTGAGGAGGATCGTTGTTTTGGTGCAAAGATGATCACGATCCAATACCTTCTCCTCTCAGTTCTCAATGAACACACACCAAGTGGGATATAGTTACAACTTAGGGATGTGTGCCCTAATTTTTGGTTTAAGTACCTTCCTCATCTTTCCTAAATGATATCATAAGTCCCTTAAATTACAAATAGCAATAATGACCCCGTTTAATAGCATAAACACCTTTCTTTAATTGTTACTACTTAATATACTTTACTTTTTGAAAACCAAGTATTAAACTCTCCCCCACTTAAACACGATTTCGCCCTCGAAATCTTCACTCGAATAGTGCGGGATAATTCTTCATCATTTCGTTTTCCGGTTTCAAAGTCCACTTTGATCCTTTTCGGTGTCCCCACTGTACCTTCACAATACCAATCTGCTTATTCAGTAGCTGCTTGACTTTCCTTTCCAATTTCGCAAATATGATACATGAAAAGTGTTGTCTATCTTAGATAATTCCTCCGGTAACTCCAACTGATAAGCTACTTTCACGACCCTGCTATTTCTTTAAAATGTCCAATATACCTTCGGTTTAGTTTGTTTTGCTTCCTAAACCGAATCACACCCTTCCATGGCGATACTTTCAGAAGTACAAAATCTTCTACCTGAAACTCGAGTGGTGATCTCCGTTTATCTGCGTAACTTTTGTTTTGACTCTAAGCAGCTTTTAATATTTCCTGAACTTGCTGCACATATTCTGACATTTTCGGCACTATTTCCGTACTTCTCAATTCTAGTTGTCCACCCCCCCAAGAAATCGGGGTTCGGCACTTCCTCCCGTACAATATCTCATACGGGGGCATTCTGATACTTGCGTGATAGGTGCTATTATATGATCATTCTGCTAGGGGTAAATACAAATTCCAACTTCCCTAAAGCCTACATCATATCCTCCAATGTATGTATCATTCTCTCGCTCTGCCCATTAGTCTGGTATCTTGTACTCCCAAATCTTCATGAAACTTTTCCGAGAACCTGGAAGTAAATCTCACATCCTAATCCAACATAATAGACACCAGCACCCCGTGCCATGACATCACCTCTGTTACATAATCATCTGCTATCTTTTATGAAAAATAGGCTTCCTTGATTGGAATGAAGTGTGCGCTTTTCGACAACCGATTTACAATAAACCTTATAACATCAAAATTTCTGGGAGTCTTTAAGAGTTTAGTTATTAAATCCATAGTTGTAATGACCGTTCTCGAGTTAATGGACGGCTATAATTTTATGGCAACGAACTCGTCATTTTATTTACTTGTAATATTATCTCAATTATAATTATAATATTTACGAATGAGAGCGTGGGCTAAACACTTAGTATTAGATGGATTAGATTAAATTGCATAACCTAATATTTAAATAAATTGGCAGAACACATGGCTTTATACACTTAAAAAGTTTGGGCCAAGATATTAAACCCAATGTCTATGTATATACATATATATACGCATATGCGTGTGCTGGGTAGAGAAGGTTTTGGGCCGAGGCCCATTTGTGCCACTCCACTCGGTTATTAGCTAGGGTAATCCAGAAATTCCTTTTGTTGTAGCCACCAACAGTAAGAAGGAAAGAAAGAAAACGGAAGTCAGCGGTGGTGTGTGTGTTCGGTGCAGCAACCAAGGAAGTCAAGAGCGATTTCTCCATTAAGCATCTCGATCTCGATTGTGATTAGAAGCAGGTGAGTTCCGATAACCTTATGTGTTCGTATGTGTCGGTTTCGTGAGCTGGGTCATGATGTCGTTCGGGATTTTGAGCAACAGTGGACTCCGATGATTAGAACCAAGCTAAGGCTGCTTGGAGAGTTTTAAAAACCATCCAATTCATGTTTAATCTCAGGCTCTTGATAAAGCTATTGTTAACCCAAACCCCATAAACAAGAATGAATGATTTTTAGCTAATTACTAGGTGTTTGGGGTCTCGATGGAGATCGACAGCTCCAGCATTCTTCACCCCTTTGATGGTCATAATTAATAAACTTATTTCATTGTTAAATTCTGGTTAACTAAGTAAGTGTAGATTGAGTTTTGTCTTTGTATGGGTGGACTGTGAGCAAGACGAGAAACAAAACCTTGGATTAATTATTGGAGGTGCTTGAAATTTGGTTATGGATATGGATAAATCATTTATCAGATTAAAAGTTATAATTAATGACTAGATTAAGAATGTTAAGTTGAGATAATTTGATTCAAAGATGATTTAATGGAGTTGCTTAGATTCATGAAATGAGTTAGTCGATGGTATTCTGAGATGTAATGGTTGAAGTGAAAACAGGGTATTTTAGTGAATTGAAAACTTGCTTTGGCTTGATTGAAAACTCGCTAGTTCAACTGAGTTGAAAACTGTGGTTTTCAATTGAATTGAGAACATATGCTTTTTCACCTAATTTGAAAACTTGAGTTTTCAATCCCGTCAAAGTTAGACTTCACTAGTGGGCCTAGGCCCATTCGACTTGGGTTCGGGTTAGATCGAGAGTTTCGTATAGTCAATTACGGGATTAAATGAGTGAATAAATGGGATATATATTTATATATATACATATATATGGAACACGTATACATAGATAAAAGAATATTAACCTTACAGGAACCGCTATTGTAGGTGTTTACTGGTAGAGATGAAAAGTGTAGTTGCATGATTTATTTCTATCGAGTATTGTATGCTGCAACAAGGTGAGTTATCCTAACTTATACATGATATTAGTGTGAAATGTATATGTTATATTTTATGTGATGTTTTAACTGATGTGATATATGTGAAGTGAAGGGTTACGTTATATTGTGGTGAAAACGTAACTCGGGCACAGTCAGACATAGTGTGAAATCCTCGGTACGGCTTGGATAGTCAACTGTGACCCAAAGTGTGAAATCGTCGTCAGTGCACTGCGTCGGTAGTATGTGTTATGATATGTGATCATGGATTTGTGTTATGATGTGACATGTACATGCCTAGTGTGGTGTGTAAGTTAGAGTGCTCACTAAGCTTTATGCTTACTGTTGTTGAACTTATTCCTTTCGGGACCTGATCGTGGGGAGGCTCCAGCAATGTGAAGATGACTCATCATTTAATTAATCGTTTCCGCTGTTTTAATTACGTAAACACTTTGTTGAAACAATGTCTGTAATATTACCTAAATACATTTTGCTACGGGTAGTTCCGGGTGCGGGACCTCGTAGAACCTTTTGTTGAATGCATTTATATTTCCAAATTCATTTGTTTTTTTTAAAAAAAAATTGGGATGTTACAATAGTAAAATGCTCCCACTTCCACACAGGTATTTACAATGGTTAAAGTTTCCCATGAGATCTGTGATGTTTAGCCTTCACCCGCAAACAAGTTAAACACTACTCCACATACTTCACCACATCCCTCTGTTGGTTCTATGTGTACAAGACATAAATTAATACGATATTACTGATAATAAATAAACCCATAGGGTCACACATTTATAGTCAATGGACACCAATTACATATTTGAATATGATTTAAATATGTTTCAAACTTATTATATATATATATATATATATATATATATATAAGTCTATGTGTATTATTGTATATTATTATTTATGTGAAATAATAATATTACTATTATATATAGATATAAGATAATGCATATCAAATACATAAATATAAACATATGATTTTTATATATGTATGTATATATATGTATAAATACATATTTGTTACAAGTAAATTGTTACTAGTAACAAATTTTATAAATGAATGTATATCTTTGTTACAAGTAAAGAGTTACTAGTAACAATCAAGTATGTATATAAAATACATATAGATGTATTTTATACATGGTATGACATATCTAGTATTATCTTTTATTTATTTAAAAGAAAATCTAGAAATTACCACATTAATCATAAAGGGGGCCATATGTTGTATTCTTGCATAAGACTTAACCAAGACATGCATGTATGGGACAAGTAAGGAAGCAAGAGGCAAGAGGGGACCCTCCACCACATTAATCATAAAGGGGGCCATATGTTGTATTCTTGCATAAGACTTAACCAAGACATGCATGTATGGGACAAGTAAGGAAGCAAGAGGCAAGAGGGGACCCTCCCCCCCCCCCCCCCTCTAATTTTCGTTCATAATGCAAGGGAGGGGGTCCTCCCTCTCTTGCTTTGCTTCTTGACTTTTATAATTACATGCATGGTCCCTTTTGTAACATACTTGCATGCTATCACCTTTCTTTGTGTTCTTAGAATTGTTCTAAGTGTTTTATACTTGAAAAACATCCTTACTCTCTATTATTGGTGTTCTTCAAGTTAGCAAATTTGATACATAAACACATACTCAAAATACATACATCTAGTTCAAGAAGAAGAACAAAGGTTGTTGCTTGCATTCTTGAATGTCAAGGGTTGGAGAAACTAGCATTTCAAGGTGTTGGAATCATTGGCTTGTGGATACCTTGGAGGAAGTCTTCTCTTGGCTTCTCATAGATCAACCACTTCACCAACGGTTTTACTCACGCTATAAAGGTTGTAGTTCTAAACACCCTATGGTTGGTTTTGTTTCTTCATGCTTCCGTTGCTAAAATATATTTTGAAAAACCGAACAAACCCCAACACCCTCTTCATAGCAAGACACCAATAATCCATCTTTAAGTCCCTATAAATTTTTGTTGTGCCTAGATGTATCAAAAATTTGGCCCTCTATGCTTCATTGGAATAACAAACATCTAATGCTTTCGGTACCCATACGGGTCATCAATTCCTAACTATCCTTTAGCATATGCACCATCTGTCCTTTTACCTGCTCCGGTTTATGATTTTCTTCCCTCGTAGCCTCTTGCTATGCTACTCTCATTGTATCAAATAAAGATGTTGTCACTATCATTCTCATGCCGGTCACATTTAGCTTCATAAAACCGGTCTTTCTGCTTAGTGCATTTGCCACTACATTGGCTTTTTTCTGGGTGATACAAATAAGCACCCATGGTAGCTAGACACACAAATAAGCATAAAACATTCCACCATACAACAATTATATGGAGTGAATGATCTTTTCCCACAAGTCCACTTGTGTCGGATTCCGAAACCTACAAATGTGTCGGAATCCGCATCATGTGTCGGAATCCGCTAGAATGTAGGATTCCGCCAGTATGTCAGAATCCGTAAGTATGCCGGATTCTGCATGCATGTCGGATTTCCTCATGTGTCGGATTTTGCTAAGTTGATCGGATTCCGATAGTATATATATCGGAATTCCAAAATCCACAAGGAAAGTGTCGGATTCCGCAAGTATATGTCGGAATTCTGAAATCCGCAATGATAGTGTCGGATTTCCCAAAATCCGCAAGTTTTGGCGGATTTATGTTAAGTCCAGATTTGGGGATTCCTATGTCATTTTAGTAGTCATACTTTGTATGCATACATGATTGTGTAAGTAACGATTCTAGGTAAGCTTACCGAACTAGCTGAAGCGGAGTTAAAGTAATCTGGTTAATTAAGCTAGTCAGGTGAGTACTGACTTCCGTAAGCCTCAGTAGAGGAAGACATACTTGCTAAATGTATTGTATGTGATGCAAAGATGTTTTAAGTTGCACGTATGCTTAGAAGTAAATACGTAAGTATTGCCATGCTACTTTGATGCACTGAGCCATGTTAAATACTCGTTGAATGTAAGCTAAGTGCATGCCAGCAGAATCCAGAATTGGAGCCGCCTAGATAAGGTGAATGATATGTATGATACTGATCCTAAATGGATCAAATATGTGAAAGATTAATGATATGGTATGCTAGGGATCTAGATTGGATCCGTAACGATGAAATGAATGAATATGCATGCTTAATGAATTAATATGCATGCTAAGTGAATGATCCAGATTGGATCGACTATGTGTATGTGAAAAAGTTCGCGGACATCTTCAAGCATGGTTAAGGTCAACTCTGTAGTTAGGTTCCAGGGATCCTTGATCAGGTGATTCGGAACTTAACGGTGATTCGAGGTAACATTCCGGATCATAGGTTCTGTAGAACCGTCGTGCCTTATATCATGAGGGGTAATCAGCCGTATGTAGCTGAGTTAACTAAGGAGCCTATGGTTCCATAAACGATGCTTGGTGTACTGCTTTATGCTCCCCCGTCAGCGCGGATGGTCGTTTCTGATCCCCGGTGTATTGTTGTTGAGCGGGACCGGCTATCCTTCAAGAAATAACTTATACCGATCTTGTCAGCACACTGCAATGTGATAGGATATCATTGTATGCTTATTCCTGTAATACATTACTTTCTTTATTGATGCTTATGTTAAGTTTGTACTCACTAGCTATGTGTATAGCTAATGGTGCCACGTTAACCCTTTTTGCAGATAAAGAATAGGTGGCATGGTGAGCGGGGTTACCTTCTGCTGGACATTTATTTATGTGGGTTGGATCACTTATGAATATTGTAATTAAATGATATTATGGTCGGTCGTTGTGTTAGAGTAACACCACAGTCAATACAATGTTTTGGTTGTAAATATTTTATGTATAACCTTTTGGTAACAGTTTCCGCTTCCGCTGCTAATATAATGACAACCAATGGTAAATGAGTTCACGTTTATAAAGAAAAGGCAAATTTTTGCTAATTTTGGTGTTTGCAAAGCCGGTGTTACATGTCCGTGACTTATTCTTCATCTTTCATACAAATATCTCCAAGTTTACTCATCTTATATCACATCTTTGGACTTTCCGATAGTATTGAAACAAGAAGTTTAAAAACTGGGTTGTTAAAGATTTGGAGAAATTTGAGTTAATGAAATAATATAGATATTTTAAATATAAGCACACGAAAACCAACAAGCGGGAAGGAGTTCTTATGAAAATTTTAATAAATAAATTTTTAAATAAATGAAGATAAGGTAAATTTATTGAAAAATGAGTTAAAAGGTTCTAAAACGCTTATTGAAAATGAGGATTAAAAAATTAACCTTCTCAAATACAAGGACGAGAGTTTTAATAATTTTCTAAAAACAACGTTGAAGTAGATTTGATTAAAATTTAATAGATTAGTTTTGTTTAATAAAATGGGATGAGGTAAATTGGATAAATAATGAGTTAAAGAACTTTTAGAAGGTCCTTAAAAATATGATGAATGAGGATGAAAAAAATAAGGATTGAGGAGATTTGAAGAAAAATATAATAAACGAATTTTGCTTAATAAATGAAGAGGTAGTAAATTTGATATAAAAACGAGTTAAAAATTTCGAGGCCCTTTTTAAAATGAGGATGAACTACAAAAGTTAAATTTTCAAAAAACGAGTATGGATTTGATGAAAAACTTAATAAATAAATTTAATTCAATAAATTAGGAAGAGGAAAAAAATTAAAGATGAGTTAAAAAATTTTGAGACACTTTTAATAAGGAGTATAAAAACGATGGTTGATAAAAAATAAGTAAAAGAATTTTGAGATGGTTTTGAAAAAATAGGCATAAGATAGTATTGAAATTTGAACTTTTAAAAACGAGATTGTTAAATATTCGGTGAGAAGTGAGTTAGTGAATTTATTTTGGAATTTTTAATAAAAACGCCCAAGCTATTATTAACTTTAAACAACGAGGAGGGAGAAGATTGTATGAAAATTTTAATAATGGATTTTGTTTAATAAATGAGGATGAGGTAAAGGTAAATTTGATGGCAAACGAGTAAAAAACTTTTGAGACGCATATAAAATGAGGATGGAAATAATTAAGTTTTAAAAATATGAGGAGATTGAGATTATATGAAATTTTAATAAATGAATTTTGGTTAATAATTGATGATAGGGTAAATTTGATGAAAAGATGAGTTAAAAACTTTTGAGACGCAATTAAAAGGAGGATGAACAAAATTAAGTTTCTAAAAAATGAGGATTGGAGAGATTATATGAAAGTTTAATAAATATTATGGTGAATAAATGAGTAATTATGATAAATAAGTGAACATTTTTTAATACAAATTTGAAAATGTGGATGGAAAGCAAAAGTTAAGTTTCTAAAGAACAAGGATTAAGGAGATTTAGTTAAAAATTTAAATATATTGTTTTATTAAATGAGGATGAGGTAAATTGACGAAAAATGATTAAAAAATTTCGACAGAGTTTTAAAAAACCGAGGATAGAAATTGGATAAAAAAACGAGTATATGGAATATTTGATGAAAATTTTAATAGATGAATTTGGCTTAATAAAAGAAGATGAAGTAAAAAAATTCTTTGAAAGAGCTTATCAAAAAGAGGATGAAATCCGGTAAAAACCATGATGAGAGAGATTTGATAAAAAAAACTAAATAAATAAATCTTGCTGAATAAAAGAGGATGAAGTAAATTTGACTGAAAAATAAGTGAGAAATTTTTGAGGCACTTTTGAAAACGAGGATGAAAAACTAGAGTTAAATTGAATATATTTGATGGAAAATGAGTTAAAATTTAGTGATAAAGAATTTGGAGAAAGTTTTTGAAAATGAAGCATGAGATAATATTAAAACAAAAAAATTTAAAACAACGTTGTTAAATATTTGAAGAAATTTGAGTTATAGATTTGAAGAGGTAGAAATTTGATAAAAAAGATGAGTTAAAAATTCCAAGGCTCTTTTTAAAATGAGGATGAGATATAGAATATAAATTTTCAAAAACGAGTATGGATTTGATGAAAAATTTAATAAATATAATTAATTTAATAAATTAGGAAGAGGAAAAAAATTAAAGATGAGTACAAAAATTTTGAGACACTTTTAATAAGGAGTATAAAAACAATGGTTGATGAAAATAAAGTAAAAGAATTTTGAGACACTTTTGAAAAAAAAAGGCATAAGATAGTATTGATATTTGAACTTTTAAAAACGAGATTGTTAAATATTTGTTAAGAAGCGAGTTAGTAAATTAATTTTGTAATTTTTAATAAAAACGCACAAGCTATTATTAACTTTCAAAAAACGAAGAGGGAGGAGATTAGATGAAAATTTTAATAAATGGATTTTGTTTAATAAATGAATAAGAGGTAAAGGTAAATTTGATGGCAAATGAGTTAAAAACTTTTGAGACTCTTATAAAATCAGGATGGAAAAATTTAAGTTTTAAAAAATGAGGAGATAGAGATTATATAAAATTTTAGTAAAAGAATTTTGTTTAATAAATGATGGTAGGGTAATTTTGATGAAAAGATGAGTTAAAAACTTTTGAGATGCTTTTAATAGGAGAATGAACAAAATTAAGTTTCTATAAAATGAGGATGGGAGAGATTATATGAAAGTTAAATACACACACGCATAAACCGTACTCGATCATTCAAATTAATTAATAGAATCGTATATGTATATTTATATGTGTGTGTATATATATATATAACTTGGATAAATATATAAATATTAGTAAGGGTATAGGTGATGATTTATAAATAGATTTAAAAGAGGGATATAATAGTCATTAAATTCTATTTTATAACTATGATTCATTTAAAATGATTAAAAATTGATAAAAAAGATGATTTGACCAAATATGATATTTTGAAAGCTTAAGAAGATAATATAGGATATTTATAAGTTAAGCAGAGCAAATAAGATATTTTGAAAGCTTAAGAAGGGTATATAAGATATTTATAAATTAAGCTGGGCAAATAAGATATTTTGATATTTAATAAGGGTATATATGAAATTAACTCTAAAAAAACCACGACGAGGGAGATTTGATAAATAAATTTATAATTGAATTTTGCTTAATAAAAGAGGATGAAGTAAATATGATAAAAATGAATGAAAAAATTCGAGGTACTTTTGAAAATGAGAATGAAAACTAAAGTTAAGTTTAAAAATAAAAGGATATATTTCATGAAAAATGAGTTAAAATTTAGTGATAAAGAATTTTGAGAAAGTTTTTAAAAAAGAAGCATGAGATAGTATTAAAACTTGAATTTTTAAAAATGGGGTAGTTGAATTGGATAAATTTGAGTTAATAAATTTATTTTGAAATTTTTAATAAAAACACACGAAAACCAACGAGGAAGGAGTTTTTATGAAAGTTTTAATAATTTTTTTTAAGAAATGATGATGAGGTAAATTTAATGAAAAATGAGTTAAAAAATTTTAAAACACTTATTGAAAGTGACGATTAAAAAAATTAATTTTCTAAAAAACAAGGACAAGAGAGATTAAATGAAGTTTCAATAATTTTCTAAAAATTAATGTTGCAGGAGATTTGATTGAAATTTAATATATTAGTTTAGTGTAATAAAAGAGGATGAGGTAAATTTGGTAAATATGAGTTAAAGAATTTTTAGACGGCTTATAAAAAATAGGATGAATGAGGATGAAAAATGAGGATGAGGGAGATTTGATGAAAAAATAAAGGAATTTTGATTAGTAAATGTAGATGTAATTTGATAAAAAAAATATGAGTTAAAAATTTTGAGGCCCTTTTTAAAATGAGGATGAAAAACAAAAGTTAAATGTCTAAAAGACGAGAATGGATTTGATGAAAAACTTAATAAATAAATTTAATTTAATAAATTAGGAAGAGGGAAAAAAATTTAAAGATGAGTTAAAAAATTTGAGACACTTTTGATAAGGAGTATAAAAACGAGGATTTGATGAAAAATAAGTAAAAGAATTTTGAAACGGTTTTAAAAGATAGTATTGCAATTTTAATTTTTAAAAATGGGGTTGTTAAAGATTTAGTGAAGAGTGAGTTGATGAATTTATTTTGAAATTTTTATTAAAAACGCAAAAGATATTAACTTTTAAACAACAAAGGGGGAGGAGATTGGATGAAAATTTTAATAAATGGGGATGAGGTAAAGGTAAATTTGATGACAAATGAGTTAAAAAAATTTTAATACGCTTATAAAATGAGGATGAAAAAAAATTAAGTTTCTAGAAAATGAGATGAGAGAGAGAGATTATATGAAATTTTAATACATTAATTTTGTATTAGTAAATGATGATAGGGTAAATTAGATGAAAAATGAGTTATAAACTTTTGAGACGCTTTTAAAAGGAGGATAAAAAAATAAAGTTTCTAAAAAATGAGGATGAGTGAGATTATATGAAGGTTTAATAAATATTTAGGTTAATAAATGAGTAATAATGAAAAATAAGTGAAATTTTTTAAGACAATTTTGAAAATGAGGATGATAAGCTAAAGTTAAGTTTTTAAAAAATAACGAAAGGAGATTTGATTAAAAATTTAATATAAAATGAGGGTGAAGTAAATTTGATGAAAAATGATTAAAAGTTGTGAGAGAGTTTTTTAAAAAGAGGATGAAATTTTATGAAAAAACGAGTATGAGGGAGATTTGATGAAACGTTTAGTAGATGAATTTTGCTTAATAAAAGAAGATGAAGTAAAAAAATTTCTTTGAGAGAGTTTTTAAAAAAGAGGATGAAATTCCATAAAAAATCATGACGAGGTAGATTTGATAAAAAAAACTGAATAAATGAATCTTGGTGAAAAAAGAGGATGAAGTAAATTTAATTAAAAAACAAGTGAGAAAATTTTGAGACACTTTTGAAAACGAGGATAAAAAACTAGAGTTAAATTGGGTATATTTGATGGAAAATGAGATAAATTTAGAAGAGTTTTGAGAAAGTGCTTATAAATGAAGCATGAGATAGTATTGAAACAAAAAGTTTAAAAACAGAGTTGTTAAATATTTGGAGAAAGTTGAGTTAATGAATTAATATAGATACTTTATTAAAAACGCACGAAAACCAACAAGGAGGAAGAATGTTTTATGAAAATTTTAATAAATTAATTTTTAAATAAATGAGGATAAGTTAAACACGCACAAGCTATTATTAACTTTTAAACAACGAGCAGGGAGGAGATTGGTTGAAAATTTTAATAAATTAATTTTGTTTAATAAATGAGGATGAGGTAAATATATATTTGATGGCAAACGAGTTAAAAACTTTTGAGATGCTTGTAAAATGATGATGGAAAAAGTCAAGTTTTAAAAAAATGAGGAGATAGAGATTATACAAAATTTGAGTAAATGAATTTTGTTTAATAAATAATGATAGGGTAAATTTGATGAAAAGATGAGTTAAAAACTTTTGAGATGCTTTTAAAAGGAGGATGAACAAAACTAAGTTTCTAAAAAATGAGGAAGGAAGAGATTATATGAAAGTTTAATAAATATTTAGGTTAATAAATGAGTAATAATGAAAAATAAGTGAACATTTTTTAATACAAATTTGAAAATGAGGATGGAAAGCTAAAGTTAAGTTTCTAAAACAAGGATTAAGGAGATTTATTTAAAAATTTTAATATATCTGTTTATTAATAAATTAGGATGAGGTAAATTTGATGAAAAATGATTAAAAAATTTCAAGAGAGTTTTAGAAAAAAAGAGGATTGAAATTTGATGAAAAAATGAGGATGGGGGATATTTGATGAAATATTTAATAGATGAATTTTGCTTAATAAAAGAAGATGAAGAAAATGAATTTTTCTTAATAAAAGAAGATGAAGTAAATGAATTTTGCTAAATAAAAGAGTATGAAGTAAATTTGGTAAAAAAAAGTGAGTTAGAAAAATTCGAGGCACTTTTAAAAATAAAGATGAAAAACTAAAGTTAAGTTGCAAAAACGAGGATATATTTGATGAAAAATGAATTAAAATTTAGTGATAGAGAATTTTGAGAAAATTGTTAAAAAAGAAGCATTAGATAGTATTCAAACTTGAACTTTTAAAACCGAGGTTGTTAAAGATTTGGATAAATTTGAGTTAATAAATTTATTTTGATATTTTAAAAAAAAAACTCATGAAAACCAACAAGGAAGGAGGATTTTTTATGAAATTTTAATAAATAAATGAGGATGAGGTAAGAGTAATGAAAAATGATTTAAAAAGTTGTAAAACACTTATTGAAGATAAGGATTACGAAATTTAATTTTCTAAAAAACCAGGATGATAGAGATTAAATGAATATAATAATTTCTGAAAAACTGCGTTAAAGGAGATTTGATTAAAATTTAATATATTAGTTTAGTTTAATAAAAGAGGATGAGGTAAGTTGATGAATAATGAGTTAAAGAACTTTTAGACAGTTTTTAAAAACAGGATGAATGAGGATGAAAAATGAGGATAGGGAGATTTGATAAAAAAATATAATAAATAAATTTTGGCTAATAAATGAAGAGGTGGTAAATTTGATAAAAAAAAATGAGTTAAAAATTTCGGGGCCTTTTTTAAAATGAGGATGAAATACAAAAGTTAAATTTTAAAAAAAACGAGGATAGATTTGATTAAAAACTTAGGAAATTTATTTTAAAGATGAGTTAAAATAATTTGATACCCTTTTCATAAAGAATATAAAAATAAGGATTTGATGAAATATAAGTAAAAGAATTTTGAGTTGGATTTAAAAAGGGGGCATAAGGTAGTATTGGAATTTGAACTTTTAAAAACGGGGTTGTTAAAGATTTGGTGAAAAGTGAGTTAATGAATTTATTTTGAAATTTTAATAAAAACGCACAAGCTATTAACTTTTAAACAACGAGGAGGAGGAGATTGGATGAAAATTTTAATAAACGAATTTTGTTTTATAAATGAGGAAGAGGTAAAGGTAAAGTTGATGACAAATGAATTAAAAACTTTTGAGATGCTTATAAAACGAGAATGGAATAAATTAATTTTCTAGAAAATCAGGAGAGAGAGAGAGAGAGATTATATGAAATTTTAATAAATGAATTTTGTTTAATAAATGATGATAGGGTAATTTGATGAAAAATGAGTCAAGAACTTTTGAGACGCTTTTAAAAAGAGGAATAAAAAAATTAAGTTTCTAGAAAACGAGGATGGGAGAGATTATATGAAAGTTTAATAAATATGTAGGTTAATAAATAAGTAATGAAGAAAAATAAGTGAAATTTTTTTAAGACAATCTTAAAAATGAGGTTGAAAAGCCAGAGTAAAGTTACTAAAAAACAACGATTAAGAAGATTTTCTGAAAATTCAGTATATTCGTTTATTAATAAACAAGGACAAGGTATATAGGATGAGAAATGATTAAAATATTTTGAGAGAGCTTTTAGAAAAGAGGATAGAAATTTGATGAAAAAACGAGTATGAGGGAGATTTGATGAAATATTTAAAAGATGAATTTTGCTTAATAAAAAGGATATGGACTAAAAAATTTCTTTGAGAGAGGTTTTAAAAAAGAGGATAGAAATTGAATCTAAAAAAGGTTAATTTCATATATACTCTTATTAAATATTAAAATATCTTATTTGTTTAGCTTAACTTATAAATATCTTATATACCCCTCTTAAGTTTTCAAAATATCTTATTTGTCCAGCTTAACTTATAAATATCCTATATACCCTTCTTAAGCTTTCTAAATATCATATTTGCCCAAATCACCTTTTTTTTATCAATTTTTAATCATTTTAAATAAATTATAATTATAAAATACGATTCAGTTACTATTATACCCATCTTTTAAATATATTTATAAAACATCATCTATACCCTTACTACTCGTATTTATCCAAGTTATATATACACACACACGATTCTATTAATTAATTTGGATGATCGAGTACAGTTAATGTGTATCTATAATATATCATGCATAATTTTTTTGTTTTAAGAAATTAGAATTGATTAAAATAATAATGCTTTTCTTAATTATGTAGGTACCTTGATTGGTGATTTACATGATATATATATATACACACACGCATAAACCGTACTCGATCATTCAGATTAATTAATAGAATCGTATATGTATATATATATATATGTGTGTGTGTGTGTATATATATATATATAACTTGGATAAATATATAAATATTAGTAAGGGTATAGGTGATGATTTATAAATAGATTTAAATGAGGGATATAATAGTCATTGAATTATATTTTATAACTATGATTCATTTAAAATGATTAAAAATTGATAAAAAAAAGATGATTTGGCCAAATATGATATTTTGAAAGCTTAAGAAGATTATATAAGATATTTATAAGTTAAGCTAGGCAAATAAGATATTTTGAAAGCTTAAGAAGGGTATATAAGATATTTATAAAATAATCTGGGCAAATAAGATATTTTGATTTTTAATAAGGGTATATATAAAATTAACTCTAAAAAAACCACGATGAGGGAGATTTGATAAATAAATTTATAATTGAATTTTGCTTAATAAAAGAGGATGAAGTAAGTATGATAAAAATGAATGAAAAAATTCGAGGCACTTTTGAAAATGAGAATGAAAAACTAAAGGTTAAGTTTAAAAATACAAGGATATATTTCATGAAAAATGAGTTAAAATTTAGTGATAAAGAATTTTGAGAAAGTTTTTAAAAAAGAAGCATGAGATAGTATTAAAACTTGAATTTTTAAAAATGGGGTAGTTGAATTGGATAAATTTGAGTTAATAAATTTATTTTGAAATTTTTAATAAAAACACACAAAAACCAACGAGGAAGGAGTTTTTATGAAATTTTTAATAATTTTTTTTAAGAAATGATGATGAGGTAAATTTAATGAAAAATGAGTTAAAAAATTTTAAAACTCTTATTGAAAATGACGATTAAAAAAATTAATTTTCTAAAAAACAAGGACGAGAGAGATTAAATGAAGTTTCAATAATTTTCTAAAAATTAACGTTGCAGGAGATTTGATTGAAATTTAATATATTAGTTTAGTGTAATAAAAGAGGATGAGGTAAATTTGGTAAATATGAGTTAAAGAATTTTAGACGGTTTTTAAAAAATAGGATGAATGAGGATGAAAAATAGGATGAGGGAGATTTGATGAAAAATAAAGGAATTTTGATTAGTAAATGTAGATGTAATTTGATAAAAAAAAATATGAGTTAAAAATTTTAAGGCCCTTTTTAAAATGAGGATGAAAAACAAAAGTTAAATTTCTAAAAGACGAGAATGGATTTGATGAAAAACTTAATAAATAAATTTAATTTAATAAATTAGGAAGAGGGAAAAAAATTTAAAGATGAGTTAAAAAATTTGGGACACTTTTGATAAGGAGAATAAAAACAAGGATTTGATGAAAAATAAGTAAAAGAATTTTGAAACGGTTTTAAAAGATAGTATTGAAATTTTAATTTTTAAAAATCGGGTTGTTAAAGATTTAGTGAAGAGTGAGTTGATGAATTTATTTTGAAATTTTTATTAAAAACGCAAAAGAAATTAACTTTTAAACAACAAAGAGGGAGGAGATTGGATGAAAATTTTAATAAATGGGGATGAGGTAAAGGTAAATTTGATGACAAATGAGTTAAAAAATTTTAATACGCTTATAAAATGAGGATGAAAAAAAATTAAGTTTCTAGAAAATGAGGAGAGAGAGAGAGAGATTATATGAAATTTTAATACATTAATTTTGTATTAGTAAATGATGATAGGGTAAATTTGATGAAAAATGAGTTATAAACTTTTGAGACGCTTTTAAAAGGAGGATAAAAAAATGAAGTTTCTAAAAAATGAGGATGAGTGAGATTATATGAAGGTTTAATAAATATTTAGGTTAATAAATGAGTAATAATGAAAAATAAGTGAAATTTTTTAAGACAATTTTGAAAATGAGGATGATAATCTAAAGTTAAGTTTTTAAAAAATAACGATTAAGGAGATTTGATTAAAAATTTAATATAAAATGAGGGTGAAGTAAATTTGATGAAAAATGATTAAAAGTTGTGAGAGAGTTTTTTAAAAAGAGGATGAAATTTTATGAAAAAACGAGTATGAGGGAGATTTGATGAAACGTTTAGTAGATGAATTTTGCTTAATAAAAGAAGATGAAGTAAAAAAATTTCTTTGAGAGAGTTTTTAAAAAAGAGGATGAAATTCCATAAAAAATCATGACGAGGTAGATTTGATAAAAAAAAACTAAATAAATGAATCTTGGTGAAAAAAGAGGATGAAGTAAATTTAATTAAAAAACAAGTGAGAAAATTTTGAGACACTTTTGAAAACGAGGATAAAAAACTAGAGTTAAATTGGGTATATTTGATGGAAAATGAGTTAAAATTTAGTGATAAAGAGTTTTGAGAAAGTGCTTATAAATGAAGCAAGAGATAGTATTGAAACAAAAAGTTTAAAAACAGAGTTGTTAAATATTTGGAGAAAGTTGAGTTAATGAATTAATATAGATACTTTATTAAAAACGCACGAAAACCAAAAAGGGGGAAGAATTTTTTATGAAAATTTTAATAAATTAATTTTTAAATAAATGAGGATAAGGTAAATATTGAAAAATGAGTTAAAAGGTTCTAAAACGCTTATTGAAAACGAAGACTAAAAAAATTAATCTTCTAAAAACAAGGACGAAAGTTTTAATAAAAGAGGATGGGGTATATTTGAAGAATAATGAGTTTAAGTTCGTAACTTTTAGACGATCTTTAAAAAATAGATGAAGGAGGATGAAAAATAAGGATAAGGGAGATTTGATAAAAAAATATAATAAATGAATATTACTAAATACATGAAGAGGTCGTAAATTTGATAAAAAAAAGTTGAGTTAAAAATTTCGAGGCCCTTTTTAAAATGAGGATGAAAAACAAAAGTTAAATTTTCAATAAGCTAGTATGGATTAGATGAAAAACTTAATAAATATATTTAATTTAATAAATTAGGAAGAGGAAAAGAATTTAAGATGGGTTAAAAAACGATAGTTGATGGAAAAATAAGTAAAAGAATTTTGAGATAGTTTTGAAAAAACAATCATAATATAGTATTGAAAATTGAACTTTAAGAAACGAGATTGTTAAATATTTTGTGAGAAGTGAGTTAGTGAATTTATTTTGGAATTTTTAATAAAAACGCACAAGCTATTATTAACTTTTAAACAACGAGGATGGTGGAGATTGGTTGAAAATTTTAATAAATGAATTTTGTTTAATAAATGAGGATGAGGTAAATGTATATTTGATGGCAAACGAGTTAAAAACTTTTGAGATGCTTAGAAAATGATGATGGAAAAAATTAAGTTTTTAAAAAATGAGATAGAGATTATACAAAATTTTAGTAAATGAATTTTGTTTATAAATAAGGATAGGGTAAATTTGATGAAAAGAGGAGTTAAAAACTTTTGAGACGCTTTTAAAAAGAGGATGGAAAAAATTAAGTTTCTAAAAAATGAGGATGGGAGAGAATTATATGAAAGTTTAATAATTATTTAGGTTAATAAATGAATAATGATGAAAAATAAGTGAATATTTTTAATACAAATTTGAAAATGAGGAGGGAAAGCTAAAGTTAAGTTTCTACAAAACAACGATTAAGGAGATTTAATGAAAAATTTACATATATTTATTTATTAATAAATGAAGATGAAGTATATTTAATGAAAATTGATTAAAAAATTTCGGGAGGGCTTTTAAAAAATAGGATAGAAATTTGATGAAAAAAACGAGGGGGATCTGATAAAAAAAACACTGAACAAATGAATCTTGCTGAATAAAAGAGGATGATGTAAATTTGATTCAAAAATAAGTGAGAAATTTTTAAGGCTATTTTGAAAACGAAGATGAAAAATTAATATTAAATTGGATATATATGATGAAAAATGAGAAAAAATTTAGTGATAAAGAATTTAGAGAAAGTTTTTTAAAATGAAGCATGAGATTGTATTGAAACAAGAAGTTTAAAAACAGGGTTGTTAAAGATTTGTAGAATTTTGAGTTAATAAATTAATATAGATATTTTAAAAAAACGCACGAAAACCAACAAGGAGAATGATGTTTTTATGAAAATTTTAACAAATAAATTAGGATAAGATAAATTTATTGAAAATGAGTTAAAAGGTTCTAAAATGCTTATTGAAAATGAGGATTAAAAAATTAATCTTCTAAAAAACAAGGACGAGAGTTAAAATATTTTTCTAAAAACAAAGTTGAAGTATATTTGATTAAAATTTAATATATTAGTTTCGTTTAATAAAAGAGGATGAGGTAAATTTAATAAATAATGTGTTAAAGTTCGGAACTTTTAGATGGTCTTTAAAAAATAGGATAAATGAGAATGAAAAATAAGAATAAGGGAGATTTGATAAAAGATATAATAAATGAACTTTGCATAATAAATGAAGAGGTAGTTAATTTGATAAAGAAAATGAGTTAAAATTTTTGAGGCCCTTTTTAAAATGAGGATGAAATACAAAAGTTAAATTTTCAAAAAAACGAGTACGGATTTGATGAAAAAATAAAAAAATAAATAAATTTAATAAATAAGGAGTATAAAAACGATAGTTGATAAAAAAATAAGTAAAAGAATTTTGAGACGGTTTTGAAAAAACGATCATAATATAGTATTGAAATTTGAACTTTTAAAAACGAGATTGTTAAATATTTTGTAAGAAGTGAGTTAGTGAATTTATTTTGAAATTTTTAATAAAAACGCACAAGCTATTATTAACTTTTAAACAACGAGCAGGGAGGAGATTGGTTGAAAATTTTAATAAATTAATTTTGTTTAATAAATGAGGATGAGGTAAATATATATTTGATGGCAAACGAGTTAAAAACTTTTGAGATGCTTATAAAATGATGATGGAAAAAGTCATGTTTTAAAAAAATGAGGAGATGGAGATTATACAAAATTTGAGTAAATGAATTTTGTTTAATAAATAATGATAGGGTAAATTTGATGAAAAGATGAGTTAAAAACTTTTGAGATGGTTTTAAAGGAGGATGAACAAAACTAAGTTTCTAAAAAATGAGGAAGGAAGAGATTATATGAAAGTTTAATAAATATTTAGGTTAATAAATGAGTAATAATGAAAAATAAGTGAACATTTTTTAATACAAATTTGAAAATGAGGATGGAAAGCTAAAGTTAAGTTTCTAAAACAAGGATTAAGGAGATTTATTTAAAAATTTTAATATATCGGTTTATTAATAAATTAGGATGAGGTAAATTTGATGAAAAATGATTAAAAAATTTCAAGAGAGTTTTTAAAAAAAGAGGATTGAAATTTGATGAAAAAATGAGTATGGGGGATATTTGATGAAATATTTAATAGATGAATTTTGCTTAATAAAAGAACATGAAGTAAATCAATTTTTCTTAATAAAAGAAGATGAAGTAAATGAATTTTGCTAAATAAAAGAGGATGAAGTAAATTTGATAAAAAAAAGTGAGTTAGAAAAATTCGAGGCACTTTTAAAAATAAAGATGAAAAACTAAAGTTAAGTTGCAAAAACGAGGATATATTTGATGAAAAATGAATTTAAATTTAGTGATAAAGAATTTTGGGAAAATTGTTAAAAAAGAAGCATTAGATAGTATTCAAACTTGAACTTTTAAAACCTAGGTTGTTAAAGATTTGGATAAATTTGAGTTAATAAATTTATTTTGATATTTAAAAAAAAACTCATGAAAACCAACAAGGAAGGAGGATTTTTTATGAAATTTTAATAAATAAATGAGGATGAGGTAAGAGTAATGAAAAATGATTTAAAAAGTTGTAAAACACTTATTGAAGATAAGGATTACAAAATTTAGTTTTCTAAAAAACCAGGATGATAGAGATTAAATTAATATAATAATTTCTGAAAAACTGCGTTAAAGGAGATTTGATTAAAATTTAATATATTAGTTTAGTTTAATAAAAGAGGATGAGGTAAGTTGATGAATAATGAGTTAAAGAACTTTTAGACAGTTTTTAAAAACAGGATGAATGAGGATGAAAAATGAGGATAGGGAGATTTGATAAAAAAATATAGTAAATAAATTTTGGCTAATAAATGAAGAGGTGGTAAATTTGATAAAAAAAAATGAGTTAAAAATTTCGGGGCCCTTTTTAAAATGAGGATGAAAAAGTTAAATTTTAAAAAAAAAACGAGGATAGATTTTATAAAAAACTTAGGAAATTTATTTAAAAGATGAGTTAAAATAATTTGATACCCTTTTCATAAAGAATATAAAAATATGGATTTTATGAAATATAAGTAAAAGAATTTTGAGTTGGGTTTAAAAAAGGGGGGATAAGGTAGTATTGGAATTTGAACTTTTAAAAACGGGGTTGTTAAAGATTTTGTGAAAAGTGAGTTAATGAATTTATTTTGAAATTTTAATAAAAACGCACAAACTATTAAAATTTCAAAATAAATTCATTAACTCACTTTTCACAAAATAAGAGAGAGAGATTATATGAAATTTTAATAAATGAATTTTGTTTAATAAATTATGATAGGGTAATTTGATGAAAAATGAGTCAAGAACTTTTGAGACGCTTTTAAAAAGAGGAATAAAAATATTATGTTTCTAGAAAACGAGGATGGGAGAAATTATATGAAAGTTTAATAAATATGTAGGTTAATAAATAAGTAATGAAGAAAAATAAGTGAAATTTTTTTAAGACAATCTTAAAAATGAGGTTAAAAAGCCAGAGTAAAGTTTCTAAAAAAACAACGATTAAGAAGATTTATTGAAAATTCAGTATATTCGTTTATTAATAAACAAGAACAAGGTATATTGAATGAGAAATGATTAAAATTTTTTGAGAGAGCTTTTAGAAAAGAGGATAGAAATTTGATGAAAAAACGAGTATGAGAGAGATTTGATGAAATATTTAAAAGATGAATTTTGCTTAATAAAAAGGATATGGACTAAAAAATTTCTTTGAGAGAGGTTTTAAAAAAGAGGATGGAAATTGAATTTAAAAAAAGGTTAATTTCATATATACTCTTATTAAATATTAAAATATCTTATTTGTCCAGCTTAACTTATAAATATCTTATATACCCCTTTTAAGTTTTCAAAATATCTTATTTGTCCAGCTTAACTTATAAATATCCTATATACCCTCTTAAGTTTTCTAAATATCATATTTGCCCAAATCACCTTTTTTTTATCAATTTTTAATCATTTTAAATAAATTATAATTATAAAATACGATTCAATTACTATTATACCCATCTTTTAAATATATTTATAAAACATCATCTATACCTTTACTACTCGTATTTATCCAAGTTATATATACACACACACGATTCTATTAATTAATTTGGATGATCGAGTACAGCTAATGCGTATATATAATATATCATGCCTAATTCTTTTGTTTTAAGAAATTACAATTGATTAAAATAATAATGCTTTTCTTAATTATGTAGGTACCTTAATTGGTGAGTTACATGATATATACACACACACGCATAAACCGTACTCGATCATTCAAATTAATTAATAGAATCGTATATGTATATATATATATATGTGTGTGTGTATATATATATATATATAACTTGGATAAATATATAAACATTAGTAAGGGTATATGTGATGATTTATAAATAGATTTAAAATAGGGATATAATAGTCATTGAATTATATTTTATATCTATGATTCATTTAAAATGATTAAAAATTGATAGAAAAAAGATGATTTGGCCAAATATGATAATTTGAAAGCTTAAGAAGGTTATATAGGATATTTATAAGTTAAGTTGGGCAAAAAAGATATTTTGAAAGCTTAAGAAGGGTATATAAGATATTTATAAATTAAGCTGTGCAAATAAGATATTTTGATATTTAATAACGTTATATATGAAATTAACTCTAAAAAAACCACAATGAGGGAGATTTGATAAATAAATTTATAATTGAATTTTGCTTAATAAAAGAGGATGATGTAAATATGATAAAAATGTATGAAAAAATTCGAGGCACTTTTGAAAATGAGAATGAAAAACTAAAGTTAAGTTTAAAAATACAAGGATATATTTCATGAAAAATGAGTTAAAATTTAGTGATAAAGAATTTTGAGAAAGTTTTTAAAAAAGAAGCATGAGATAGTATTAAAACTTGAATTTTTAAAAATGTGGTAGTTGAATTGGATAAATTTGAGTTAATAAATTTATTTTGAAATTTTTAATAAAAACACACGAAAACCAACGAGGAAGGAGTTTTTATGAAAGTTTTAATAATTTTTAAGAAATGATGATGAGGTAAATTTAATGAAAAATGAGTTAAAAAATTTTAAAACACTTATTGAAAATGACGATTAAAAAATTAGTTTTCTAAAAAACAAGGACAAGAGATTAAATGAAGTTTCAATAATTTTCTAAAAATTAACGTTGCAGGAAATTTAATATATTAGTTTAGTGTAATAAAAGAGGATGAGGTAAATTTGGTAAATATGAGTTATAGAATTTTTAGATGGTTTTTAAAAAATAGGATGAATGAGGATGAGGGAGATTTGATGAAAAATAAAGGAATTTTGATTAGTAAATGTAGATGTAATTTGATAAAAAAAATATGAGTTAAAAATTTTGAGGCCCTTTTAAAAATGAGGATAAAAAACAAAACTTAAATTTCTAAAAGACGAGAATGGATTTGATGAAAAACTTAATAAATTAATTTAATTTAATAAATTAGGAAGAGGGAATAAATTTATTTTGATAAATTTGAGTTAATAAATTTATTTTGATATTTAAAAAAAAACTCATGAAAACCAACAAGGAAGGAGGATTTTTTATGAAATTTTAATAAATAAATGAGGATGAGGTAAGAGTAATGAAAAATGATTTAAAAAGTTGTAAAACACTTATTGAAGATAAGGATTACGAAATTTAATTTTCTAAAAAACCAGGATGATAGAGATTAAATGAATATAATAATTTCTGAAAAACTACGTTAAAGGAGATTTGATTAAAATTTAATATATTAGTTTAGTTTAATAAAAGAGGATGAGGTAAGTTGATGAATAATGAGTTAAAGAACTTTTAGACAGTTTTTAAAAACAGGATGAAAAATGAGGATGAGGGAGATTTGATAAAAAAAATATAATAAATAAATTTTGGCTAATAAATGAAGAGGTGGTAAATTTGATAAAAAAAATGAGTTAAAAATTTCGGGGCCCTTTTTAAAATGAGGATGAAATACAAAAGTTAAATTTTAAAAAAAACAAGGATAGATTTGATTAAAAACTTAGGAAATTTATTTTAAAGATGAGTTAAAATAATTTGATACCCTTTTCATAAAGAATATAAAAATATGGATTTGATGAAATATAAGTAAAAGAATTTTGAGTTGGGTTTAAAAAGGGGGGATAAGGTAGTATTGGAATTTGAACTTTTAAAAACGGGGTTGTTAAAGATTTTGTGAAAAGTGAGTTAATGAATTTATTTTTAAATTTTAATAAAAACGCACAAACTATTAACTTTTAAACAACGAGGAGGAGGAGATTGGATGAAAATTTTAATAAATGAATTTTGTTTTATAAATGAGGAAGAGGTAAAGGTAAAGTTGATGACAAATGAATTAAAAACTTTTGAGATGCTTATAAAACGAGGATGAAATAAATTAATTTTCTAGAAAATCAGGAGAGAGAGAGATTATATGAAATTTTAATAAATGAATTTTGTTTAATAAATTTTGATAGGGTAATTTGATGAAAAATGAGTCAAGAACTTTTGAGACGATTTTAAAAAGAGGAATAAAAAAATTAAGTTTCTAGAAAACGAGGATGGGAGAGATTATATGAAAGTTTAATAAATATGTAGGTTAATAAATAAGTAATGAAGAAAAATAAGTAAAATTTTTTTAAGACAATCTAAAAAATGAGGTTAAAAGGCCAGAGTAAAGTTTCTAAAAAAACAACGATTAAGAAGATTTATTGAAAATTCAGTATATTCGTTTATTAATAAACAAGGACAAGGTATATTGGATGAGAAATGATTAAAATTTTTTGAGAGAGCTTTTAGAAAAGAGGATAGAAATTTGATGAAAAAACGAGTATGAGAGAGATTTGATGAAATATTTAAAAGATGAATTTTGCTTAATAAAAAGGATATGGACTAAAAAATTTCTTTGAGAGAGGTTTTAAAAAAGAGGATAGAAATTGAATCTAAAAAAAGGTTAATTTCATATATACTCTTATTAAATATTAAAATATCTTATTTGTCCAGCTTAACTTATAAATATCTTATATACCTCTCTTAAGTTTTCAAAATATCTTATTTGTCCAGCTTAACTTATAAATATCCTATATAACCTTCTTAAGCTTTCTAAATATCATATTTGCCCAAATCACCTTTTTTTATCAATTTTTAATCATTTTAAATAAATTATAATTATAAAATACGATTCAATTACTATTATACCCATCTTTTAAATATATTTATAAAATATCATCTATATCCTTACTACTCGTATTTATCCAAGTTATATATACACACACGATTCTATTAATCAATTTGGATGATCGAGTACAGCTAATGCGTATATATAATATATCATGCCTAATTCTTTTGTTTTAAGAAATTACAATTGATTAAAATAATAATGCTTTTCTTAATTATGTAGGTACCTTGATTGGTGAGTTACATGATATATATATATACACACACACACGCATAAACCGTACTCGATCATTCAAATTAATTAATAGAATCGTATATGTATATATATATATATATGTGTGTGTGTGTATATATATATATATAACTTGGATAAATATATAAATATTAGTAAGGGTATAGGTGATGATTTATAAATAGATTTAAAAGAGGGATATAATAGTCATTGAATCGTATTTTATAACTATGATTCATTTAAAATGATTAAAAATTGATAAAAAAAAGATGATTTGGCCAAATATGATATTTTGAAAGCTTAAGAAGGTTATATAGGATATTTATAAGTTAAGCTAGGCAAATAAGATATTTTTAAAGCTTAAGAAGTGTATATAAGATATTTATAAATTAAGCTAGGCAAATAAGATATTTTGATTTTTAATAAAGGTATATATGAAATAAACTCTAAAAAAACCATGATGAGGGAGATTTGATAAATAAATTTATAATTGAATTTTGCTTAATAAAAGAGGATGAAGTAAATATGATAAAAATGAATGAAAAAATTCGAGGCACTTTTGAAAATGAGAATGAAAAACTAAAGTTAAGTTTAAAAATACAAGGATATATTTCATGAAAAATGAGTTAAAATTTAGTGATAAAGAATTTTGAGAAAGTTTTTAAAAAAGAAGTATGAGATAGTATTAAAACTTGAATTTTTAAAAATGGGGTAGTTGAATTGGATAAATTTGAGTTAATAAATTTATTTTGAAATTTTTAATAAAAACACACGAAAACCAACGAGGAAGGAGTTTTTATGAAATTTTTAATAATTTTTTTTAAGAAATGATGATGAGGTAAATTTAATGAAAAATGAGTTAAAAAATTTTAAAACAATTATTGAAAATGACGATTAAAAAAATTAATTTTCTAAAAAACAAGGACGAGAGAGATTAAATGAAGTTTCAATAATTTTCTAAAAATTAACGTTGCAGGAGATTTGATTGAAATTTAATATATTAGCTTAGTGTAATAAAAGAGGATGAGGTAAATTTGGTAAATATGAGTTAAAGAATTTTTAGACGGTTTTTAAAAAATAGGATGAATGAGGATGAAAAATAGGATGAGGGAGATTTGATGAAAAATAAAGGAATTTTGATTAGTAAATGTAGATGTAATTTGATAAAAAAAAAATATGAGTTAAAAATTTTAAGGCCCTTTTTAAAATGAGGATGAAAAACAAAAGTTAAATTTCTAAAAGACGAGAATGGATTTGATGAAAAACTTAATAAATAAATTTAATTTAATAAATTAGGAAGAAGGAAAAAAATTTAAAGATGAGTTAAAAAATTTGGGACACTTTTGATAAGGAGTATAAAAACGAGGATTTGATGAAAAATAAGTAAAAGAATTATGAAACGGTTTTAAAAGATAGTATTGAAATTTTAATTTTTAAAAATAGGGTTGTTAAAGATTTAGTGAAGAGTGAGTTAATGAATTTATTTTGAAATTTTTATTAAAAACGCAAAAGATATTAACTTTTAAACAACAAAGAGGGAGGAGATTGGATGAAAATTTTAATAAATGGGGATGAGGTAAAGGTAAATTTGATGACAAATGTGTTAAAAAAATTTAATACGCTTATAAAATGAGGATGAAAAAAAATTAAGTTTCTAGAAAATGAGGAGAGAGAGAGAGAGAGAGATTATATGAAATTTTAATAAATTAATTTTGTATTAGTAAATGATGATAGGGTAAATTTGTTGAGAAATGAGTTATAAACTTTTGAGACGCTTTTAAAAGGAGGATAAAAAAATGAAGTTTCTAAAAAATGAGGATGAGTGAGATTATATGAAGGTTTAATAAATATTTAGGTTAATAAATGAGTAATAATGAAAAATAAGTGAAATTTTTTAAGATAATTTTGAAAATGAGGATGATAAGCTAAAGTTAAGTTTTTAAAAAATAACGATTAAGGAGATTTGATTAAAAATTTAATATAAAATGAGGATGAAGTAAATTTGATGAAAAATGATTAAAAGTTATGAGAGAGTTTTTTAAAAAGAGGATGAAATTTTATGAAAAAACGAGTATGAGGGAGATTTGATGAAACGTTTAGTAGATGAATTTTGCTTAATAAAAGAAGATGAAGTACAAAAATTTCTTTGAGAGAGTTTTTAAAAAAGAGGATGGAAGTTCGATAAAAAAACCATGACGAGGAAGATTAGATAAAAAAAATTAATAAATGAATTTTGCTTAATAAAAGATGATGTAAAAGGAATTTTTTTAGTAGAGTTTTTAAAAAAAGATAATGAAATTCCATAAAAAATCATGACGAGGTAGATTTGATAAAAAAAACTGAATAAATGAATCTTGGTGAAAAAAGAGGATGAAGTAAATTTAATTAAAAACAAGTGAGAAAATTTTGAGACACTTTTGAAAACGAGGATAAAAAACTAGAGTTAAATTGGGTATATTTGATGGAAAATGAGTTAAAATTTAGTGATAAAGAGTTTTGAGAAAGTGCTTATAAATGAAGCATGAGATAGTATTGAAACAAAAAGTTTAAAAACAGAGTTGTTAAATACTTGGAGAAAATTGAGTTAATGAATTAATATAGATACTTTATTAAAAACGCACGAAAACCAACAAGGAGGAAGAATTTTTTATAAAAATTTTAATAAATTAATTTTTAAATAAATGAGGATAAGGTAAATATTGAAAAATGAGTTAAAAGGTTCTAAAACGCTTATTGAAAACGAAGATTAAAAAAATTAATCTTCTAAAAACAAGGACGAAAGTTTTAATAAAAGAGGATGGGGTATATTTGAAGAATAATGAGTTTAAGTTCGTAACTTTTAGACGATCTTTAAAAAATAGATGAATGAGGATGAAAAATAAGGATAAGGGAGATTTGATGAAAAATATAATAAATGAATATTACTAAATAAATGAAGAGGTAGTAAATTTGATAAAAAAAAGTTGAGTTAAAAATTTCGAGGCCCTTTTTAAAATAAGGATGAAAAACAAAAGTTAAATTTTCAATAAGCTAGTATGGATTAGATGAAAAACTTAATAAATATATTTAATTTAATAAATGAGGAAGAGGAAAAGAATTTAAGATGGGTTAAAAAACGATAGTTGATGGAAAAATAAGTAAAAGAATTTTGAGATAGTTTTGAAAAAACGATCATAATATAGTATTGAAAATTGAACTTTTAAAAACGAGATTGTTAAATATTTTGTGAGAAGTGAGTTAGTGAATTTATTTTGGAATTTTTAATAAAAACGCACAAGATATTATTAACTTTTAAACAACAAGGATGGTGGAGATTGGTTGAAAATTTTAATAAATGAATTTTGTTTAATAAATGAGGATGAGGTAAATGTATATTTGATGGCAAACGAGTTAAAAACTTTTGATATGCTTAGAAAATGATAATGGAAAAAATTAAGTTTTTAAAAAATGAGATAGAGATTATACAAAATTTTAGAAAATGAATTTTGTTTAATAAATAAGGATAGGGTAAATTTGATGAAAAGAAGAGTTAAAAACTTTTGAGACGCTTTTAAAAAGAGGATAAAAAAAATTAAGTTTCTAAAAAATGAGGATGGGAGAGAATTATATGAAAGTTTAATAATTATTTAGGTTAATAAATGAATAATGATGAAAAATAAGTGAATATTTTTAATACAAATTTGAAAATGAGGAGGGAAAGCTAAAGTTAAGTTTCTAAAAAACAACGATTAAGGAGATTTAATGAAAAATTTAAATATATTCATTTATTAATAAATGAAGATGAAGTAAATTTAATGAAAAATGATTAAAAAATATCGGGAGGGCTTTTAAAAAATAGGATAGAAATTTGATGAAAAAAACGAGGGGGATCTGATAAAAAAACACTGAACAAATGAATCTTGCTGAATAAAAGAGGATGATGTAAATTTGATTCAAAAATAAGTGAGAATTTTTTTAGGCTATTTTGAAAACGAGGATGAAAAATTAATATTAAATTGGATATATATGATGAAAAATGAGAAAAAATTTAGTGATAAAGAATTTAGAGAAAGTTTTTTAAAATTGAAGCATGAGATTGTATTGAAACAAGAAGTTTAAAAACAGGGTTGTTAAAGATTTGTAGAATTTTGAGTTAATAAATTAATATAGATATTTAAAAAAAACGCACGAAAACCAACAAGGAGAATGATGTTTTTATGAAAATTTTAACAAATAAATTAGGATAAGATAAATTTATTGAAAATGAGTTAAAAGGTTCTAAAATGCTTATTGAAAATGAGGATTAAAAAATTAATCTTCTAAAAAACAAGGACGAGAGTTAAAATATTTTTCTAAAAACAAAGTTGAAGTATATTTGATTAAAAGTTAATATATTAGTTTCGTTTAATAAAAGAGGACGAGATAAATTTAATAAATAATGTGTTAAAGTTCGGAACTTTTAGATGGTCTTTAAAAAATAGGATAAATGAGAATGAAAAATAAGAATAAGGGAGATTTGATAAAAGATATAATAAATGAACTTTGCATAATAAATGAAGAGGTAGTTAATTTGATAAAGAAAATGAGTTAAAATTTTCGAGGCCCTTTTTAAAATGAGGATGAAATACAAATGTTAAATTTTCAAAAAACGAGTACGGATTTGATGAAAAACTAAATAAATAAATTTAATTTAATAAATAAGGAGTATAAAAACGATAGTTGATAAAAAAATAAGTAAAACAATTTTGAGACGGTTTTGAAAAAACGATCATAATATAGTATTGAAATTTGAACTTTTAAAAACGAGATTGTTAAATATTTTCTGAGAAGTGAGTTAGTGAATTTATTTTGAAATTTTTAATAAAAACGCACAAGCTATTATTAACTTTTAAACAACGAGCAGGGAGGAGATTGGTTGAAATTTTTAATAAATTAATTTTGTTTAATAAATGAGGATGAGGTAAATATATATGATGGCAAACGAGTTAAAAACTTTTGAGATGCTTATAAAATGATGATGGAAAAAGTCATGTTTTAAAAAAATGAGGAGATAGAGATTATAGAAAAATTTGAGTAAATGAATTTTGTTTAATAAATAATGATAGGGTAAATTTGATGAAAAGATGCGTTAAAAACTTTTGAGATGGTTTTAAAAGGATGATGAACAAAACTAAGTTTCTAAAAAATGAGGAAGGAAGAGATTATATGAAAGTTTAATAAATATTTAGGTTAATAAATGAGTAATAATGAAAAATAAGTGAACATTTTTTAATATAAATTTGAAAATGAGGATGGAAAGCTAAAGTTAAGTTTCTAAAACAAGTATTAAGGAGATTTATTTAAAAATTATAATATATCCGTTTATTAATAAATTAGAATGAGGTAAATTTGATGAAAAATGATTAAAAAAATTTCGAGAGAGTTTTAACAAAAAAGAGGATTGAAATTTGATGAAAAAATGAGTATGGGGGATATTTGATGAAATATTTAATAGATGAATTTTGCTTAGTAAAAGAAGATGAAGTAAATCAATTTTTCTTAATAAAAGAAGATGAAGTAAATGAATTTTGCTAAATAAAAGAGGATGAAGTAAATTTGATAAAAAAGTGAGTTAGAAAACTTCGAGGCACTTTTAAAAATAAAGATGAAAAACTAAAGTTAAGTTGAAAAACGAGGATATATTTGATGAAAAATGAATTAAAATTTAGTGATAAAGAATTTTGTGAAATTTGTTAAAAAAGAAGCATTAGATAGTATTCAAACTTGAATTTTTAAAACAAAGGTTGTTAAAGATTTGGATAAACTTGAGTTAATAAATTTATTTTGATATTTTTAATAAAAACTCATGAAAACCAACAAGGAAGGAGGAGTTTTTATGAAATTTTAATAAATAAATGAGGATGAGGTAAGTTTAATGAAAAATGATTTAAAAAGTTGTAAAACACTTATTGAAGATAAGGATTACGAAATTTAATTTTCTAAAAAACCAAGACGATAGAGATTAAATGAATTTAATAATTTCTTAAAAACAACGTTAAAGGAGATTTGATTAAAATTTAATATATTAGTTTAGTTTAATAAAAGAGGATGAGGTAAGTTGATGAATAATGAGTTAAAGAACTTTTAGACAGTTTTTAAAAACAGGATGAATGAGGATGAAAAATGAGGATGAGGGAGATTTGATAAAAAAATATAATAAATAAATTTTGGCTAATAAATGAAGAGGTGGTAAATTTGATAAAAAAAATGAGTTAAAAATTTCGGGGCCTTTTTTAAAATGAGGATGAAATACGAAAGTTAAATTTTAAAAAAAACGAGGATAGATTTGATTAAAAACTTAGGAAATTTTTTTTAAAGATGAGTTAAAATAATTTGATACCCTTTTCATAAAGAATATAAAAATAAGGATTTGATGAAATATAAGTAAAAGAATTTTGAGTTGGATTTAAAAAAGGGGGCATAAGGTAGTATTGGAATTTGAACTTTTAAAAACGGGGTTGTTAAAGATTTGGTGAAAAGTGAGTTAATGAATTTATTTTGAAATTTTAATAAAAACGCACAAGCTATTAACTTTTAAACAACGAGGAGGAGGAGATTGGATGAAAATTTTAATAAATGAATTTTGTTTTATAAATGAGGAAGAGGGAAAGGTAAAGTTGATGACAAATGAATTAAAAACTTTTGAGATGCTTATAAAACGAGAATGGAATAAATTAATTTTCTAGAAAATCAGGAGAGAGAGAGAGAGATTATATGAAATTTTAATAAATGAATTTTGTTTAATAAATGATGATAGGGTAATTTGATGAAAAATGAGTCAAGAACTTTTGAGACGCTTTTAAAAAGAGGAATAAGAAAATTAAGTTTCTAGAAAACGAGGATGGGAGAGATTATATGAAAGTTTAATAAATATGTAGGTTAATAAATAAGTAATGAAGAAAAATAAGTGAAATTTTTTTAAGACAAATCTTAAAAATGAGGTTGAAAAGCTAGAGTAAAGTTTCTAAAAAAATAACGATTAAGAAGATTTATTGAAAATTCAGTATATTCGTTTATTAATAAACAAGGACAAGGTATATTGGATGAGAAATGATTAAAAATTTTTGAGAGAGCTTTTTGAAAAGAGGATAGAAATTTGATGAAAAAACGAGTATGAGGGAGATTTGATGAATTATTTAAAAGATGAATTTTGCTTAATAAAAAGGATATGGACTAAAAAATTTCTTTGAGAGAGGTTTTAAAAAAGAGGATGGAAATTGAATCTAAAAAAGGTTAATTTCATATATACTCTTATAAAATATTAAAATATCTTATTTGTCCAGCTTAACTTATAAATATCTTATATACCCCTCTTAAGTTTTCAAAATATCTTATTTGTCCAGCTTAACTTATAAATATCCTATATAGCCTTCTTAAGCTTTCAAAATATCCTATTTGGCCAAATCATCTTTTTTTTATCAATTTTTAATCATTTTAAATGAATCATAGTTATAAAATACGATTCAATGACTATTATATCCCTCTTTTAAATCTATTTATAAATCATCACCTATACCCTTACTAATATTTATATATTTATCCAAGTTTTATATATATATATACACACACACACACATATATATATATATACATATACGATTATATTAATTAATTTGAATGATCGAGTACGGTTTATGCGTGTGTGTGTATATATATATCATGTAACTCACCAATCAAGGTACCTACATAATTAAGAAAAGCATTATAATTTTAATCAATTCTAATTTCTTAAAACAAAAGAATTATGCATGATATATTATATATACGCATTAACTGTACTCGATCATCCAAATTAATTAATAGAATCGTGTGTGTGTATATATAACTTGGATAAATACGAGTAGTAAGGGTATAGATGATGTTTTATAAATATATTTAAAAGATGGGTATAATAGTAATTGAATCGTATTTTATAATTATAGTTTATTTAAAATGATTAAAAATTGATAAAAAAAGGTGATTTGGGCCAAAATATCCTATATAACCTTCTTAAGATATAGGATATATAGGATATTTAATAAAAAAGGTGATTAAAATGATTTTGAAAGCTTAAGAAGGTTATATAGGATATTTATAAGTTAAGCTAGGCAAATAAGATATTTTGAAAGCTTAAGAAGGGTATATAAGATATTTATAAATTAAGCTGGACAAATAAGATATTTTGATATTTAATAAGGGTATATATGAAATTAACTCTAAAAAACCACGATGAGGGAGATTTGATAAATAAATTTATAATTGAATTTTGCTTAATAAAAGAGGATGAAGTAAATATGATAAAAATGAATGAAAAAATTCGAGGCACTTTTAAAAATGAGAATGAAAAACTAAAGTTAAGTTTAAAAATACAAGGATATATTTAATGAAAAATGAGTTAAAATTTAGTGATAAAGAATTTTGAGAAAGTTTTTAAAAAAGAAGCATGAGATAGTATTAAAACTTGAATTTTTAAAAATGGGGTAGTTGAATTGGATAAATTTGAGTTAATAAATTTATTTTGAAATTTTTAATAAAAACACACGAAAACCAATGAGGAAGGAGTTTTTATGAAAGTTTTAATAATTTTTTTTAAGAAAAGATGATGAGGTAAATTTAATGAAAAATGAGTTAAAAAATTAATTTTCTAAAAAACAAGGACGAGAGAGATTAAATGAAGTTTCAATAATTTTCTAAAAATTAACGTGGAGATTTGATTGAAATTTAATATATTAGTTTAGTGTAATAAAAGATGATGAGGTAAATTTGGTAAATTATGAGTTAAAGAATTTTTAGACGGTTTTTAAAAAATAGGATGAATGAGGATGAAAAATGAGGATGAGGGAGATTTGATGAAAAATAAAGGAATTTTGATTAGTAAATGTAGCTGTAATTTGATAAAAAAATATGAGTTAAAAATTTTGAGGCCCTTTTTAAAATGAGGATGAAAAACAAAAGTTAAATTTCTAAAAGACGAGAATGGATTTGATGAAAAACTTCATAAATAAATTTAATTTAATAAATTAGGAAGAGGGAAAAAATTTAAAGATGAGTTAAAAAATTTGAGACACTTTTGATAAGGAGTATAAAAACGAGAATTTGATGAAAAATAAGTAAAAGAATTTTGAAACGGTTTTAAAAGATAGGATTGAAATTTTAATTTTTAAAAATGGGGTTGTTAAAGATTTAGTGAAGAGTGAGTTGATGAATTTATTTTGAAATTTTTATTAAAAACGCAAAAGATATTAACTTTTAAACAACAAAGAGGGAGGAGATTGGATGAAAATTTTAATAAATGGGGATGAGGTAAAGGTAAATTTAATGACAAATGAGTTAAAAAAATTTAATACGCTTATAAAATGAGGATGAAAAAAAATTAAGTTTCTAGAAAATGAGGAGATAGAGAGAGAGATTATATAAATTTTAATACATTAATTTTGTATTAGTAAATGATGATAGGGTAAATTTGATGAAAAATGAGTTATAAACTTTTGAGACGCTTTTAAAAGGAGGATAAAAAAATGAAGTTTCTAAAAAATGAGGATGAGTTAGAATTTTGTAAGACACCTTTAATAATAACGATGAAAATCTAAGGTTAAGTTTCTACTAAACGAGGATTTGATGAAAAATAACCTAAAGATTTTTGAGACAGTTTTATAAAAAGAAGCATAAGATAGTATTGAAACTTGAATTTAAAAACGGAGTTGTTAAAGATTTGGAGAAATTTGTGTTAATGGATTTATTTTTGAAATTTTTAATAAAAACGCACGAAAACCAACAAGGAGGAAGGAGTTTTGATGAAAATTTAAATAAATAAATTCTTTAATAAATGAGGAATATGTAAATTTGATGAAAAATAAGTTAAAAATTTCTAAAACGCTTATTGAAAATGAGGATTAAAAAAAATAAGTTTCTAAAAAAGGGATGAGAGAGATTAAATGAAGTTTTAATAATGAATGTAGTTTAATAAATAAGTATGATGTAAATATGATGAAAAATAAGTGAAATTATTTAGACAATTTTGAAAATAAGGATGAAAACTTAAAGTAAAATTTTCTAAAAAACAATGATGAATGAGATTTTATTAAAATTTAATATAATAGTTTACTTTAATAAAAGAGGATCAAAGAGGATGAGGTAACTTTGATGAATAATGGGTTAAAGAATCTTTAGATGGTTTTTAAAAGATTAGGATGAATGAGGATGAAAAATTTAATGAAAAAATGAGTGAAAAATAAAGATGATAAATGAGTTAAAAATAAAACGATCAAGGAGCTTTTACATTTATTATATTAGTTTAGTTAGGTAAATTTGATGAAAATGAGTTAAAAATAAAGAGGATGAATGTGGATGAAAATTTTGATGAAAAAACGAGGATGAGGGAAAAAATTAATAAATGAGGATGACGTATATTTGAAAAAAAAACGAGTTGGAAAATTTTGAGTCACTTTTGAAAATAAGGATGAAAAACTAAAGCTAAGTTGCTAAAAAGGATGATGGATTTGATGAAAAACGATTTTGTTTAATAAATGAGGATGGGGTAAATTTGATGAAAAATAAGCTAAAATTTTTTGAGACACTTTTGATAATGAAGATGAAAAACTAAAGTTTTCTAAAATACAACGATCAAGGAGATTTGATTAAACATTTATTATATTAGTTTAGTAAATTTGATAAAAATGAGTAAAAAATAAAGAGGATGAAAATTTTGATGAAAAAATGATGATAAGGAAAAAATTTAATAGACAACGATGACATAAATTTGATTAAATGAGTTAGATACTTTTGAGACGCTTTTAAAATGAGGACGAAAAAAATTAAATTTCTAAAAAATTAGGATGAGAGAGATTATATGAAATTTAATAAATGAATTTAGGTTAGTAAATGAATGTGAGGTGATTTTGATGATACACTTGAGTTCTTTTTTAAGCAAAGAGAGTAGTATGTTTAATTTTAAAAATTGCTTGGAGTATGACTTATTAATGGAGGCAAAACCATATATGTATTTAATTAAAGTGAGGAGAAAGTTTATCTTTAGTATTTGCAAGTGTAATAGTACACTTGATTTCTTCTCATGTAGAGTAGAAATGTTTTAAAGACAAGGGGAATAAGGATATTCCTCCTTTTAAAGGTATTAAGTTTGTCTTTTGTATTTGAAAGTGTAAGGATACACTTGATTTCTTTTTGTGTATAGCAGAAATGTTTTAAAAACAAGGGGGACAAAGATATTCACTCCTTTTATAGGCATTAAATATGTCTTTCATATTTGAAAGTGCAAGGGTACACTTCATTTCTTTTTGTGTAGAGTAGAAACATTTTGAAGACGAAGGAAACAAGGATATTCCCTCCTTTTAAAGACATTAAGTTTTTCATTTGTATTTGGAAGTGTAAGGATACACTTGATTTCTTGTTATGTATAGGAGAAATATTTTGAAGACAAAGGGAACAAGGATATTCCCTTCTTTTAAAGGCATTAAGTTTTTCTTTTGTATTTGAAAGTGTAAGGATACACTCGATTTCATTTTTGTGTATAGCATATATATATTGAAGATAAGGGGAACAATGATATTTCTTCCTTTTAAAGACATTAAGTTTGTATTTTATATTTGGAAGTGTAAGGATACACTTGATTTCTTTTTTGTGCGTAGCAGGAATATTTTGAAGACAATGAGAATAAGGATATTCCCTCCTTTAATCCTTTTAAAGGCATTGTGGTGAAGTATTTTACGTTATTTTGAAGGGATTAACTGTTTGAAGTTCTGTTCTAAAAGTTACGTAGGAATCTAGTAGAAAACTCCTAACTAGCATGTATGCAAAAATTTTGATCTAATAATTAATTACGATCCCATATAACTAAGAGGTTTTGTATAAACTTACATCTAGCTAACTTGTTCATCAAACTAAGCCATGAATTAACATATAGAGTAAGGACGACGTACCGGAAGGGGCGCGTAGCATAGCATAGCTAGGTGATTTCCCATGTACAAAAACTTGAGCAGCATGAAAATATGTCGCATTATCCTCACCATCGACTAACGAAAAATAGGCACATAATCAGAATGGTAGAATGAAGAACCATATATATATATATATATATATATATATATATATATATATATATATATATATATATATATATACTAGTTTAGATACGTGTAATGTTCAAAAAAAACTTCTTTTGTTAGAAAGTAATTGTAAAAAGATGTTAATGAAATTGAAAATGTATAGAACTTTAAAGCGGAATAGAGATAAGAATTAATGAAAAAGATATAATGTGCCAATCAAAAGCGACATAACATGTATTATTCTTGCAACTTATAATATCGTAAAACATTTATTTAAAAGAACATCAAAAATAAATACTTCTATTGACTATTAACCATATGAAAGGAAAATCAATTTTAACAATTCATAATCAACAAAAACAGTTGAACGCAAAGCATAATGCGATAATTAACAAAATAAATAAATGCCAAAATCCTAACCTTTTTCCCGACCGAGCTCTTCCTCTAGACTGCTTCATTGATCTTCTGGAAATACCCTTGGATGCGCTCGGTCTCCATGAACCTATTTGCATAAAAGGACTCAAATCGAATACCATAAAAACAAAAATACAATAGACCCTCGACAAATATATTTTTTATGTTTTTATTTTTTTGAAATACGATATATATTCAACAACCACCACCAGCATACAGAAACAACTAATTAAAATAAGCAATTCTGCAGCCACCTTTGAAAAACTTAAAACAAAGTAAACCACATAAAAATTACACCACCCCAAAACTTAAAGAACCCACCCATTCTTTGCTATAACAAAACACCCAATAAAAAGAAAAAAAATACTAGTATGAAAATCACACGATCTGATCTTCAACATAGAACTTCGCTACAAATTTAGTATGCCTGTTTACGTTTTTTATGGAAATACATGCGGAGACAATCTAATAGAGTTGACAAATTACCAAAACAGAGTGAAGAAGATAAAGGGTTCTCCTAAACTTTACCCAAATCAATACCAAAAAAATGATGTAAATTGTGAAAACAGTTTTTTTATGGAATATATATTAAAATGAAAAGGGTGATTGAATTTTCATGAGCGGGAAAATAGGAATGGCAACGGGGCGGGTTTCCCCTACCCCGTCCCCAAAACATGAAAGTGATCCCCGTCCCCGTCGGGTTTTTAATCAGGGCACACCCCGTCCGGCCCCGACCCCAACCCAATGAAAATTCCCGGTCCCCGACCCGAACGGTGAAAAAAATGCAGCTTTATATATCCAAATACATATAAAAAAGACATTACATAAAAGATATTATAAAAGGGCAAAAGCTGGAAAATTATGCCCAAATACAATACAAACCAAGTCTTTGTTAACAATACTAAATCCATTGGCTAACCCTATGGAAACACACACACACACACACATATATATATATATATATATACTTAAATTAAAAAAAATCAAAAAGGGTAGATATATAATGCAACTGAATAACTTTTCACCGAGGCTACATAGTAATTAAAGAATTCATGTCACAAATTCACCACAAAGGCGAGAAGATGATATTTGAAATAAATTGTTCCCTGACAACAAAAAAAGGGGCATCAAAGAACGCCTTGTAGATAAGATGTATTATATCATTAACACAGAAACATGATCAGCGTGACTACTACAAGCATCACAGGATTAATTCAATCCCATAATGTATCATTAACACAAATCATGATCCTTATCAATAGAGGTGGCAAAACGGGCGGGGCGGGTCAATTTTGGTAATGGGTCTGGACGGGATCGGGTCAAAATGGGTTCGGGTCAAAACGGGCCGTTTTAAGAAAAAATGCTAACAATAACTTGACTTTCACTACAATTAAGAAGATATCATCATAAATTGACAATTATTAATATACTAAAACTCAATCATAAATCCTAACATTTGCACATCAATCTCATACCCCAAAATACCAAAATTGTAAGAACAACAATCAAAAGTTCAAGACTAACAAAATGATCCTTTATGCCATATATTAAGAAAGTAGAGTCTGTATGTCTGTGGAACATACACAAAATGGCCCAACAAAAGAAGCATGCATATGTTCTGACATCTATTCCTATGAACAGCATAACACAAGAGGGCATAAATGTCATGAATTATCACAAGCCATAGTTATGTATGTAAAAAAGTGGTTCAAGTAATGGGCCTTAATGTCATAGAAAGCTCCCAAAATTACAAAGTTCCAACCTTTTAAATCAATGCTAATCCAGTTATTGGAACATCTATGAAGGGATCTCCATCTTTTGTATGTATACAAGAGGTAGATTTCTTTAAGAAAAAGTTGGTCTTTTTAACAATGTACTATGCTAATCTGACTTTAAGGACAGATCCATGAACCTTAAACTAATAATTTATTATTTGATTTATTATTAAATATAATATAATATTATATATGATCTAAGAAGTACACACAACAATGACTGAAAGTTAAAGTAAAGGGACCCTAAAATGAAGCTACAGACATATGCATGACACTTTGACTGTTCAACACTTGAGTCAAAAGATCTAGAGGAAAAGAGCAGTGAGATGATCACCCCATAAGACAATTTTATGGAAAGCAAACCAGAACAAAAAGCATCTATAATCCATACAAAAATGTTGCACTTCAGAATTTGATAACACGTAATTAATAACTCTGAAGCCCTGATGACCTAGAAGTACTCTGAAGCAGTACTATGGTATATACTGGAAAAATGATTTTGAAGTGCCAAAAACACAAGGAATAGACGGCATATATACTGGAAAAATGATTTTGAAACATGCACAAATCAAACTTGTAGCAACTTTTAATGATAAAGTAGATCAAACGTACACCCAATTTAGAGAATAATCATACAACTGAATTGATCACTAACTGCTCAAATGAAGCTTACAGATCAGAACTACGTAAATTCCATAATTCAAAAATTTTATCGAAGAATTATATAAGAAAATATAATAATTCTTAACCTGTGATCGTTGGGTGTTCTGAAAGAAAAGGGGGGCCTGCCGGAGCTACTAAGAGAGAGATGTATGAATGGCGTTTTTCGATTAATCGAACAAGTTCCTAAAGTATCAATAAGTCAATAAATTTCTTGTTTATCCATAGTTAGAACTATTATAACATAAGCTTAACATCACAGGAGTTGAATAAGAACCTAGGATAGAGATGCGATCATGCAGGGGGAATCCAACAAAGTTTTCAAGCACATTCTAACGGTAACTGATAAGGTTTTAATTCCAACTTTTCATAACAAAAACTCAAACTAAAATACTCTGATTTTGCACTAAAGATTAGAAAGAAAGAAAAAATCTCAGTGGGTTCAACTGAGTCCCCTTGCTTCTTATGTGACTCATATACACCTATATACTCAGCAAAGAACTTTCAAATGCAAGAAACTAGATAACGTTTCATGTTTTAGTTATTGAAAGACACTGAAAAGCAGAGAACCATCTGCATTCAGGAATCTGCTGTAAGTTACCAAGATGTCAGCAAAATTAATCCAAGAAACTGGAAGAATTCTTCATGTTTGATTGTTTTCACCGGCCAAATCTTTAGTTCGGTGAAAGTACTAGAAATCAATGAAACAGCAATCAAAGATGACAAGGCTGATAAGGTTGCAGCTTGTTGACTTCATTTATAGGTGTATAGTTACTAAAATCAAGAATGAAACTGATACTCAAAAATTAATTAGCAAGAATGCAATCAACTGGAGTAGATATCATGAAATTGAAACTCAAGAAATAGAAGATATCGTGCACTCCACTTTCAGGTCATAAACTCGAAGATTTAAGACATATTGTATCAAGAATGTAATCCATCACTTTGAACTGAAACTTAAAAAACTGATGTATAAACATAGTTTGTAAGCAGATTAGTGGATTTATCCTTTCTTCACCCAATCATCAAACAAAATGATGTAAATAACTAAATAATAATAATTTGACATACTAACTGGGTAATTATCGATGGCTTCATAACTTCAATCGAGTAAGACTATCTATCGAGTGTAGACTGCAGAGGCTCAATCAACGACTTAGCGTCAATCAAGGGTTTCAAATCTTCAATCGAGTGAGTGAGTGACTATCTATCGAGGGAAGAGGCTCAATCGAGGGCTTCAAATCTTCAATCGATTCGGTGAACGAAAGCAGTTATTCGGTGAAAATGGCGTCTCGCGTGTTCATGTGGACGGTGGAGTCTGCAACTGCAACCGCCCAATATCACCGTCGCCCTTATCTTCATCCGCCCAATATGACCCGTTCTATTTTTTCTTTACAGCCCAAATGACCCGTCTGTTTAACACCATGTCCTGTTTCTTACCCATTTTAACCCAAGTGAAAAAAAAACCAAGGCCCATTTAATCCAAACATTTATTTTAATAGTCCAAACGGACCCAAAAGTGAATGAATGGGTAATTTTTGCCACCTCTACTTATCAAGAATGTAAATATATAGCAAATGGTTTATGTATAAAATAAAGAGATCGAAAAGGATTCCTTGACTATGGTTTTCTTTGAAGTAACTGTGGTTAAAAAATTGTGATAAGAAAGACAAACAAACCTGGTTTTTAGTAGCTTCACCCCTCTTTATTCACTCCATTTTCATCTGAAGGCTAGTGCATAATGCAATTCCAACAAACCTTAACCTTCTATCTAGAAACAGTCATTTGCTACTTAAGGAGTTGCTTTATATAGCTTGTGTGACCCAACCACATTTATCAGTATTATTATATTAGTTTAATATAAACTTAGTTATAATCCTTAAGCAATGACTTAAAGATCAGTATTAAAATCATCCCTTTGCATGTACAGTCACTCAAAGCTATGTAATACATTCCTTGAACTTACCTTGCAGAGAAAATTATGGTGCTTGAATAAAATAAACATATATATTGAAACAGTTGATGGTGAAGCTAAACCCCACAAAACCATATGAATTCATAGTCAATCACGGGACAAATTTGAAAAAGAAAAAAAATAGATCTCATGTCCATGCTTGAATCAGGAACATGATGATGAAGAAATTTCCTAACATACAACTTGTTCCATGAAGAAGCACATATCAAATATTATAAAATCAGTGAGAAACGTGAAAAGAACATCTGCACATATCAAAGACAGGAATCAAATTAACAGTGGGGAACATAACAGATTCAAATTAATCAAAAACAAGAAACATAACAAATTGAGACTTCCAGATTAATCAAGGCAACATAACATATTAACAAATTAATCAAAAACAGGAAACAAGAAACATAACAAATCGAGACTTCTTCCAGATTAATCAAGGCAACATAACAGATTAACTAATTAATCAAAAACAAGAAACACAATCGTGGTACCTGCGACAGATTGATTTGCACAGCTTGAATACTTGGATTCGAACAACAAATCGAGACTTCCAGAAACCACTTCACGAACACCTTGGCTATCAGTCCAGCCATTCAATCGAGGAGCGCTCTGTAGTTACATCATATCACAATTAATTAAGCACCAATTTTATTAAGCCGACGATCAATTTCAGTTACCAATAACTAAATCCTTACATAATACAGACATACATATATATACAGAGAGACAGACAGAGAGAGAGAGATTAATGGCGTACCTGCGTATATGGAAACGATGATCGACAAGTACTGGAGATTGATGAAAATATGTAGACGGGAATTAATGGAGGCCGGAGACCTAATTTGACGTTGGCACGGAGGTACATTTGATCGGTACGTTAGGGCCGAGATCGATTTGGTTGATGGGTTTTAAACGACGCCGTTGTTCGCTGAACCTACGTGCGATCGACGTGAATAAGTGATCGACGTGCCGGGAGGAAAACTAACAAGAGAGGCTGACCGGAGAAATGAAGCGCGAAATCTGGCCGGACGGCAATAAGATGATGATGGCCGGCGCTGGTGATACGGTGGCTCTCAGGTTTGATGGTCGGTGGCAATAGATCGACGGTAACGTCTGCCTGGCGGAGATCGAGAGTCGATCGAATGGCGGCGATGGTGATACAACTATATAGGTGGCGGGTTAAGGACGAACGCCGTCTCTGCTGCTGTACGTGTGATCGACGTACGACGGTATTAAGTTTGGCGGTGGCGGTAGCGGTGGCGCTGAAGGGTTTGAATTTTGAGACGATCGATTGATGGAGGAATGGGGAATAGAACGGATTTTGAGACAAGGCGTACGTCGAGATCAAGTTTCGTTTGTGAAGGATGGTTGTTGTTGTGATGGTGGTGGTGGTGGTGGTGGTGGTGGTGGTGGTGATGAAGATGAAGATGAAGATGAAGGTCCCGTTGTTCGACTCCGCATGTTACTATAGCTTTCCCATGAATGAGAAACAGAAACAAGTGTATTCTATAACACACACACACTTTCACTGTCTCAATGGCAATGTCGGAGGGCTGTTGATTTGAAAGCAAAATTAAGGAGGAAATCACCGGCCGTATCTTTATTTTACTGCTCGTATCTTTATTTTACCGTTTGAACAAATTTCGTATCTTTGCGTATCTTTATTTTACCGTGTCGACACAATCACATTTATTTATTAATTAAGAGTTAATTACAAAGATGGTCCATGTGGTTGTTATTGATTTTCACTTTTAGTAATTTAATTTTAAAAATTACAAATATAATTTGTCATTTTATTTTACCTTTGGTTCTTTAGACTAACTCCGATTAAAATTGACAATTAGTCAAAAGGTATTCTGGTTCTTTTGACACTTTATTCATGTCACCAAACATCCTCTTACCCTTTTCTTTTACTTTTATTATTATTTAACTTCCTAAATACAATTTAACATATTAAAGGTATTATTTAGTAAAATAAAAAATAGAATTTTAATTTTAATTATTCTTTAAACCAAATTAATATTTTAATTATTATTTAAACAAAATTAGAGGATGATCAACAATTTGAACAAACAAAAATTAGATAAACAATTCAACCAAATATGTTATGGATAAGCTTTTATTTACTGAATCTGGGTCTAAAACCCTTAAAAACCTTTAACAGAACCTTAAAAACCTTTAGATTTGAAATTGTTACAAATAACTCGATGAACAAGAACTTTATTCAACCTCAGATCTGGTAATTGTTCAACCATTCAAGTGTTCATTAGAAGACAGAAACAATAAGTCGATGAATAAGAGCTCGATTCAACCCTCAGATCTAGTGAAAACAACCATTTATATAGACTAAAAACCTTAAAAAAAACTAAATTGGTGAACAAAAAATCCTAAATGTGATTCCACTATAAGTGTCACTCTAATAAAAAAAGATTGAGAAGAAGGAGGCGGTGGTGGTTTTAACACTAGGTGCGACAGTGTGGTTGTGAGAACAAGGGTGACGGTGCGGTGGTGATACAAAAATCATCAGAAAACATCTTCGGGTGATGGTGCTCCGGAGGGAGCGATAGTTGCAAGCGGCGATTCTTGAAGGGACAAGTGAATGGTGGTGGTTCAGATGGAAGAGAGAGGGAGAGAGATCGAAATATAAAAGGTTAATAAATGGTGTGTTCGGTAACGGTGATTCTTCACATCTTCTTACTAGACAGATCTGATGCAAACCATCATTGTCGGCTATGAAGGTGTAGATAACATGCTTGCCGGAGGCAGTAGTAGCGTTCTTAACAGAGACCGTAGATGGTGGCGGGACGGCAATCGGCGATGGTAATGGTGACAGGTAAGGGTGGGTGGCAGTGGTGGTGGTTGTGACCCCTATGGGGTGAACGGCGGTGGCGAGTGATTTAGTAGGTCTTTGGTTGCAAATTTGAGAAAGAGAATGAGTGATAAGAGTGAGAGTGGGGTTTGATAGAAAGGGAACAAAAAAATTGGAGTTTGGAAACAGGTACAAAGAAAACTTTTAAATAAGTATGACTGGAAATAGTTTTAATAAGTTTAGCTTGTTTGGAAATAAGGATAACAAATTACAAGACCAAAATACCCTTTTGACAAAGGGTCAAAGTTAACAGGAGTTAGATTAAAGAATCAAAAGTGAAACAAAGTGACAACCATTATGACTATTTTCGTAATTTTTAAAATTAAAAGACCAAAGTGAAAATCAGTTACAACCGCGGAAACTATTTTTATAATTAACTCATTAATTAATTTGACCGTTTGATATTATAATTTCCATTTCATTATAATATATGATCATGAAATATATATATATATATATATATTATATGGAGTAATAGAATTAATTAGCATAAAAAATATTTTGTTAATAATAATTATTCATGTTTATTAAATGTCGTTAATCGTTATACATAGAACATTATTAATATAACGATTTTTTTACTTTAACGTTACCCTCGAATTTAAACTTTAATTGTTGCACATAGTATATGATAAATAAATTGATAAGTATTTAACATTTATAAATATTAAATAATTCTATAAGACAAAAAAGAAATAAATAAAAATTTTAAAAATAATATGTTTAAACAATAAATAAATGTTTATATAGGTCAACCATATATGTTTTCATATCTTGTCTCATGTACAGCTTGATAAGAAATTCTAATAATCACCTTTCTCTCCTGCTTTCGACCCCTAACCGATGATACTAAGGTTTTATTTCTGCAGTCTATTTATTCTAAGGTTTGATATCTTTGGTTGACTTCTTTCTACGGTCTTTGCGTATTTTGCTGCTTGGATTTGATTTCTACAATTGATTAATTCTATGGTGCGATTTTATCTTGTTTATGGTTTCTATTTATGCAATTAACTTGATTAATTCTATGGTGCGATTTTTTCTTGTTTACGGTTTCTATTTATGCAATTAACTGCTGCTAGAGTTTAATTTTTGTAGTCGATTGATACTAGAGTTTGATTTCTTCTTGTTTATAGCTTTTGTTACAACGTTCTCACGAACTTATTGCTAAGTTTTCCTGTTAAGTGTTGCTACACATCAAAATCGAATGCAAAAAAAGCAAAGAAAATTAGGGTTAACTATCATCATTAGTATGCAAGATAACAATTTTATCAAATGTCCAGGAAACAATGATATGAAGATGGCACTGTTCTTTCAGAATCATTACTATGAATAAACAACCAATCATGCAGAATCAAATCATGGTGATCTATTTGTTAGAATTTAAAACTGAACATGTACAGCAAGAAAAAAGAATTCGTTGCTTCCTATTTTGTATCTACTTTACAGGAGTTAATCTGTAGCATCTTCAATTCTCTGTATGTTTATGATGGCCCCAACAATCATAAAGGGGACTCTTTCCACTTTAATCTATTTAAGCCATCCATAATGGCTCTACGGAACTCGTCATTGTGGAGAATGAATGACGAGACATGCCCACCAGTTACCCATCTCACTTCTGATCCAGGCCAAGCTCTTTGGACCTCCAACACCGAGTGTTTAGGGATATATCCATCATCCTAACAAACATCACATGCAAAAATGTCAAAAACTAAGATTATACAGGGGGTGTTTGGATGTGCGTTTTAAAAGTAAGTCATATTTTATAATCAACTATAATGAAACCATCTTTTAGTGACCAAATGTGGTACTTTCATGAGTACAGAGTACATTGGTTAATGTGGAACAAATGAACATAAGAATGTGGGCCTTTAATGTAATTCACCATTTATCTAATCAAGAACAGATGTTTCATGTTTATCCAAACATAAAAACTGATGGTGACACTTCAAGTCATGATAATTAGATACTATCTTCCAAAACGCTTATCCTAACACCCCTATATATGCATGATTTGAGCGACTGATATTTAGAGACAACTGATAGTTTACTCGTTTCCAACAAAACATAGACATGTTTGTACATATACAAAGAGCTTATTTATCATGAAATGCCGAAATGGTATAGTGGTTGTATGAGATAAATACGTACAGTAGCAGCAACAAGGATCACAGCTTTCGGATTTTTGGGGATGGGAAAGCGTGTGACATCTGTGAGAGACAACACGTGTCTCATCCGCTCTTGTACTTCATGTAATGTCATAGAAGCCGAAAGATCCTCTCTCAGGGCCTCCCATGCAGTGGCATGCTTCAATACCCCTTCACAGAATGCCACAACTGCTGAGTGAGGAGACAAAAATGGGAGTGTAGCAATCGGTGTGGGGTGTAAAGATCCCACCATGGCAGCATGTACTCCACCTAAATACCAAAAATCGAATTGAGGCTTCAGATAGGCAAATGTTTAGACATATCAATTAAAAACATGGAACACATTGAAATAAGTTTGTATGTAATTTGTGCTTCCATAATACATATATGTGAAAAATGTTGGACTTCCATCTAATGTTTAATCAACGATTAATTAGAACTATGCTTTTAGTTTAGGACATTTTATTTGTGTTATTATTATAATATGTAATTACCTAAAGTATAGTGTGTTTAGTAACATTATTGGCGGCGATTTGAAGGTTGCAGTAGGCCACCACCACAACTGCCCATCAGCAGTTATTGGCGCCAATTATAAACCGCCAAAGGCAAACAGTATATATATATATATATATATATATATATATATATATATGCGTATCTAAAGTTTCCTTTCAGTGTTTATCCTACCAAATATCTGTGTTCTTGTTTTACTACATATACACGATTACATACCTGCAAGTCTTGATTGATAACATGGAATACAAACGGGATTGCAAGCACCAGAGGCAACGAACAAGTCAAAAACCAACAAAAAATTGGATAAACTATTCTATGGCCACCAGAGATGCATTTGAACACAGTGCCTCATTTTAAATGGATGTTTTGCCTTCCCAGAAAAAGAAAGATAAATGACTTGAGCGGGTTGTCCTTCAGAAAACATTGTTATATTAATGCTCATGACAGGCAAATAGGTCAAGAGATGTTAGTTTTTGTCATGAGAGTTAGGGAATCAGGCATGTTTGGTATAGAGCTTTTAGGAGCTGGAATCTTTTTGGATTGGGGAAAGAAAGCTTCTAGCCTTGTTTGGATATAGGAGCTGGATTTTGCAAGAAAAAGCTCACAAATGAAAAGCTAATTGGAAAGCTTCTTGAAGCTTTCAATGTGCAAAAGTACACACATACCCTTAATGCGTTTTTTTTGTTGATTATTGTTACCATTTAGGTTTTTTTATGTCCTCTTATGTTAACAACAACAACAAAACGCAATCCCGACAGAGCGGGGTATGGGGGAGGTAAATATAGACAGTCATACCTCTACTCGAGGATAAAGAGACTACTTCCAGAGAAACCTCCGGCGGAGAGAAAACAAAATAAATATATTTATAATAAATAAAAAATAAAAAGATAAATAAATAAATTACTAAATGTATACAAATTGAAAATAACAATAGAAAAATAAAATTAAGAAAAAATAAGTAAAAGGATATATCAAAAACTAATACACACACGCATGCAAACGTACTTCCTCTTATGTTATTTTATGCTTTTCAAATCCAGCTACCAACTATTTTGCCAAACATCTCTATACAAATAAAAACTCCAACTTCATCTACTAGGTAGTTTAGCAAAAAATACCCTAAGACCAGCAGAAAAAAAGGCTAACCAAGCATGCAATATGTAACATCTGAAACTTTAATAATTTATAGTTCTGAAAACTACTTCAGCAATATAACATTTTTTTTCATGGAAAATACACTCACACACTTGGATTTGTTAGACTTGAACCACAACCTTTTGGTTGGTGACAAGTAATTATGGTGGTATATATGTAGGGAGGGCCACACATGGTATACGAACATTATGGGAGGGTGTTTATAACTTGAAAGCCAATTTAGGTGTTCTTCTCTTTCTCCTTCACTTTATTAAACCCTGTCTTCAATTATAGGAGAAAGACTTGACAAGATAGAGTGTGTAAAAGTTGTAAATTGAGACTAAATTGTGATACAAAGTTGTAGAGCTCATCAAGGGGACAACTTTTATGACGGCCCTTTGTATTATAAAGGTGGGATTCAAGAGAGGTAGTGTTGTGAGCTCATTTGCCCAATTTAGGTCATTTCCTTGCATCAATGTAGTTGGGGGGAATGGGTATGATGGAGGGTATATTCATGCCCTAAAAATGTGTTAAAAGATACTATTAGTAGCTCGTATATTGCAATCTTGGAAATTAATAGAGTTTGCATTAATGGTTAGGTGTTCATGTTGGGTTATTGTTCACCAAAACAAAGCACTTGGTTTCGGTTAGGTTAGTATATGTTTAGTTTTATAAAATATGCATATGAATGCACATAACTATGTTGGCTCTGATTCTAGTTTGCAGCTTGTAAATTCACATATGGGGCTTGGTTGCTCAAGAAATCAGCAATAATGGGGAAAACTTCTGAAGTGGGTGATGGTGGTGATCAATTGGCATAACATCACACAAAGCATTACATTACGACTTGGTGTCCCTTACCACTGAATCACTGATGTTTTGCACATATATCTGTTACGTTAAGCTACTGTAAGTGATCCAAGGTTTGACTTTCTTTGACCATTTGCTTGGTTAGTTGTTTAGCCTAGTCATCCTAGGTTCTTTTCTATTGATTAGTAAGACTTACAGACCCATTAGGGGACACTTAGGGAGGGTGTGATAACATATATTTTCTACTATTAATGGATAAGATGTTTATTTAATAGAAACATTTTTAGGTATCGGCGGGAGTTATTTATGGAACTAGACTAAGGGATAATGTATGTAGATGCCAGAAATTCAATTTGTTCATCAAGGCTGTCCACATGTTGAAGCTAATTTATAGGCTACCTAAGTATGTATCAGTCTTCTTACATACCAAACTTGACAGAAGCATGTCTCATGACAAAAATGTATGTAGATGCCAGAAATTCAATTTGTTCATCAAGGCTGTCCGTATGTTGAAGCTAATTTATAGGCTACCTAAGTATGTATCAGTCTTCTTACATACCAAACTTGACAGAAGCATGTCTCATGACAAAAATGCCTTTTATAGTTTTGAAAAGGCAAAAATAGTCTTGTAAGTTGTAACCATCTATCAAAAGTTAACAAGTTTTTTCTTTGTGGTCATTTTACAATATTCTGACATGTTTTTGATCGGCTTTGGTATAAAAAAAAAACTAGAAACATACTTCGGTGAACAATAAAGTAGTTTCAAGATATGGGTGGCTTAGATGAAAAAATTGAACACTTTGGTGACCTTTGCATACAGATCACATAGCCCAAAGTGGTCTGCAATTTGAGATGATGTAGGATATAGGTTAGAGCAAAGGGCCCCAAAAGGCAAGGGTAAAGCATAGATGTCAGTTACATTGCAAATTATCTTGAAGATCACTTTTGGTACATGAATATACATTTTGGAGAACAGAAACTTGTGATATAGAATAATTTGATTATTCTATAGTTTTGAGCCAAAAAGTAAAGGCCAGGGTTAACTATATTTGTTGAAATAGTCGAAATCAGTTGTTGGCTGTTAGCTTAGCTTTTCACAGCATAAAAGTAAATACTTGTAAGATATCTTAAAGGTTGATTTTCTTGGTAATGGTTGATGATAAACACAAAACTTCATGGTTGCTATTCTTCAAATTAGGGTGTTACAAATTACGATGGCCATCTGATAAAATCCGATTGTGGAGTGACCAAAAAATTATTTATGAAGAAAAAATAAGATAGTTAAGAAGTCATATTAAAAGGATTGTATAATTTGACAGATTCTCAAGAAAGTGTAGATTGTAGAGTTGAAGTGTTACCCATGCTTAGACCACAAACCCCCATCTTCCCGTAACCTGCTTCAGAATCTAACCAATGTAGAAGACTGCGTGCTTCTTCAATCGTAGCTCTTCCTAATAAAAGCAAATCACTCACGCATAACAATTTTGACCCACTCTGCAGGAATGGCCTCCTTTGTCCATAAAAGGGGCTGCATGGTTTTAAAGAGGAATGAGAGATAATATATGCACAGCTGAATCAAATATGGGATTGATAATTACCTCTCCAGTACCATGGTTGCAATATTTTCCTTCAGAAGTGGCCCACCAAGACGCAACCTTCGCTCAAAACTATGGTCCCCAGTACCTAAAATATAAGCCTGAGTTCATAATCAACAAAAATGGTTTGGCAACCAAAAACATTTTATAATTAAAAAAAAAAGAGATCAAGATAATTAACAGGATCGGATACGACTCATATGAAGAACAAAGTTGTTTGTATTTAACTTATATGCTATGGCAGCCTCTCTGCCCATCCAACCAGTACATGTAACTTGGATCTACCAATAAGAAGACTGACAAGTAAATTTTTATGTTCCCTAAGATTGTAAATTTGATTAGCATGGTAACAAAGCACATGTTGTTATATTGGTCCAGTTCTCCTGTTCAATAAGTACCTTTGAAGTTAGGCTGCATAAGTCCACTTATGCTCTAAAACAGGCTTCGAGACAGTAATTCTTTAAGCATAGAGAAATCAAAATCAAGGTTGGTTTTCATTGGTGGCACATTAATTTGCACTTGCTCATAATGGGAATCTTGTGAAAGCACGTAGGATGTTAATGACATCATCATTAGTGGCAACAATCTTGACCAAAGTAACACAATTTTTCCATCATGCATACTATTCACAACACAGATCTAGGTCCAGTCACATATTAACCTGTTCTTGGTAGAATTTGCGCATTCAGTCTTCCATTCAATATACAAAAATACAAGAAATCATTTAAATTTAATGAATATGTTTGATTCTTTTAAGCTTCTACCGGCATCAACTATCGTTCGGTCAAGAAAACACCAGATCTATGCACTGCAACCATCATTCAATCCACCAGTAACAAACCACAATAAATTTAATAGGATTTATATAAAGTTTCAATCTACTCACACAACAGGAGGAAAATTTAAAGTTTTTAGTGGTACCTGCAAGATGAACAACACAAGACATTTTGTGGGGTGGCACAAACTTTGGGGCAAGGAAAGCAACTCTTGCCGTGTGACTCTCAGGAGGTAATGCATTAATAAGCTGTTCATCACAAGGAGTCCTGAAAACACCTTCTTTCAAACAAGAACTTTTGGTTTCCCAAACTGTTTTCCAAATAGGATGGATCAATCTTGGAGGCCAATTCTGTCCTTCAGCTGGTGGGAAAATCTGCTTAATCATTTTCTCCAAGAGATCTAGTTTTGTGCCACCCCATCCTCTTGAAAAGAAGGGTGGGCTTAGCTTTGTCCTGTGCATGAATGCACTATACACATGGTCCAATACATAGTGAAGCATCCCAATCTTAATAGACACCATGACCAAAACTTAAAATCAAACAAGAAAACCCTTGAAATTTTTCCAAAATTTTGACTTTTCGTCAATTGACATAAATTTGAAAGCTGACCCACAAATCCGAACACTGGAACCCACCAAATGATTGGATTAATAATCAATACACCTGAATCTGGAATCGAACCCGCCTAATTTGAAACCTCGAATAGCACCACCCAAATAAGAAATCGGAATGAAATTGCTAACTAGAATCTGGGTTTGTTGGACTAAACGATTTCGATGGATGAAGAAGGCAATTCATGATCAGATGCAAGTCGTCAAGAGTTTGAGTGGTTTTTCAGGGATTAGGATTTATAATAGGTAGTAAGCCATTGAAGAGATGGTTTATAGGAAACGTTAGTTGGAGAAACCGATGGGGAGCGATGGAGAGGGAATGGAATGAGGAAAACTGTGGGCGAGAGTGTATATATGTATTGACAGGGTGGATAAGGAAGGCCTTTCGGAGAAGTTTTTTTAGTATCCACGTCTCTATCGCTTTGTAATTCTATCTTCTTCTATTCGTCAAATTACGTATATCTTATCTCTAAGTTTTTTAAAATACTTATCTTAAACAAGTTTTTTAGTAAAGATATATGTTGCTAGCATAACTCTTTAACAAATAAATACTGAAATAATAAAATTATCTATTATTATATTTATATAAATACTGAGTGTGATATCATCTAATAAAACGTCAGTAAACATCAAAAGAGGAGGAACACTGTTTATCTCAATTTAAATTTAGAGAGGGCTTCCTGTTTGCAAACCATAATGCCGAAATTCCTTGTGCTGCTAGAAAGCGATCCTCGTTTATGATCTTTTGATCCCCCTCGCTAATTGCATGAATTAAATTGTTCCTTTATTTTCAAATAAGCCAAATAATCACCGCACAAATTGCTTGGGAATAGCCTTATTAAAAAGTCTTCATAAGAAAATAATTTACCTTTATTGACAACAACCAGCTCCAAAACAATCTGGATCCGAGGGAATAGCCAATTTACTTTGTATTAAACCCCATTTTGTCCCATGACCACAACCAATGATCGGATCCAAAAGTCTTGAAATTTGCATTTGAAAGAAAATTCAGTAAATTATTGAGTTTCTCTAGATTTTTTATAGCAAACATAAACATATACGCACCTCGCCTAATCTTTATTTTATGTCTTTAACAAAACTTGAACCCTTAACCTTTAAGAGGGAGGGACACTTTAGCAATGTTTTAAAACCCGGGTCGACCAGGCCGGTCGAACCGGTTGACCCGGGACCCGGTCTTGTGTATACCGGTTTTTTGACAATTTTGCGGCCCGGCCGGTTTAGCGGTTGAACCGGTCGAACCGGTCAAATTTAACCCGGGTTGACCCAGTTTTATATTAATTAATTTTTTTAATTATTTATTTTAATCCTAAAATTTGTTTTTGTATAAAGTAATTTTGTATTATAATCTTAGTTTACTATTAGTCTTTTCAATAAGGTTATGTTTTTTTGTTTTTACATAAACTTAGGAAACTCAAGTGGTTATGTTCTTGTTGATGATGATGATGAAGTTGGAAATGATAGTGAATTTCATATACTAAGTGATCGTAAACTTGATGCGTTACTTTTTTTTATTTTTTGCACTTTATATATATGTATACACACATATATACATACATAAAAAAATAAAAACTAGAAACCGGGTTGACCCGCCGGTTGACCCGTGGTCATTGTTAATTTGTTATCGAAACCACTTTGGCTACCATAAAAATTTATGAAAACATCCAGCCGCATGCTCTTGTCTTCATTAAAAAAGTCGTTGCATGTCGTATATTATGGTTTTTTAACTTTAAGGTTATTCTAAACAATTTAATTTGTTGATCCGGTGTAGTTTTTGAAATAATATTAATTGTGATTGTTCCAAATTAAAAATTGTTAACTTATACGTAATTTTCCTATTTAAAATTTAATGAATCTATTTAATTTTCAGTTTAGAATTCAAATGATATTATTAGAAAGGGGTGTGTTCACAAAACTAGATCGATGTTAAACTGAAATGGGGCTAGAACATTATGTCATTCTTGTTTTTATCCGCCGATACCCCTTCACTACTCTAACATTGTCTGACCGAAAGAGCATTTCGAATTCTTCACAAACAACTTGGAAGCCTAGAACTAGAGTTGGAGATAATGATGATCATATATTATAAAAAAATATGTTTTGGTAAAAGAGTTAGTGGAAAACGTAATATAACATGTAAATAACAAATCAAATTATCAAGGTTAATCGCTTATAGGTAACATAACTTTTGCTAAATATCGAGTGTCGGATATACAGCCATACAAAGAACAGTAACTCTTAATACTTAACCATGATTATTATTTAAGCGAAAAATTCAAGATGTAGATTTAAATAAATAGAACGCGAAATATACAAACAAGAAATAAAAAGATGAAAAACAAAACAATATTCGGGAAGAAACATCACACAAGAAATCTCACTTAGACTTTAAATCCCCCTAGCCAAGATAGATTAGGATGCTATCAATTTTATCAAGAGTAAATTATATAATTTGGTCCCTTACCTTATTCTAATATAACACCTTTTCTTTATTTCAAAAAGTTTAACAAACAATCCTTCAAAAAAAATTATTGCAACTACGGTCTCTTGAGTAACTAACCATTAGTCATCTCTATTAATTAGTGTGAGCGTAAAATGGTATTTTTACAAAAGAGTTTTTCTATAAGAATAGAATAATGGTGAATTCTCATAAAGCTTTTTGTATATACGTGTAATAGACTTTGTGATCAGAGACGGGATTAATTATAAAGCATATATCAATATTGTAATTCACTATGTAACAAAGTTAGAATAAACAATGAAAGCGAAAGCATATATACTTTGAAAAACCGGCCGCCATATGCAGACACAATATTTTATCGATCGATAGATATCTAGCTTAATTCTTAAAAATCATCTACATAGATCGATATTTGCTATAAATAGAATTTTTTAATATTATAAATAAATACCTGCAGCAAGTGCAGATGAATGATTTTTTAATTTAGACGTACACCTAGCTAGCTAGCTAGCTAGCCAGCCTACGTTGAAGTTGGAAATACTGAGTCAAGCCTGGCTATGGGAACACACACCAAAGGATTGGCTCTAGGAAGTGTAATTCCAGGTCCCTCGTCCATATCAACTCGGGCCATATCCCCTTTTTCGCCAGCCTTCCACTCGAAGCACTGAACCATCACACCCAATGTCACTTGTACAATTCTCATCGCTAATGACGTCCCAGGACACATTCTTCTCCCACTCCCAAACGGCAACATGTGAAAATGTTGTCCCTTAACATCCACCTGACTCCCTTCAAATCTTTCTGGGCTGAATTCTAACGGATTGTCCCAATTTACTGGGTCCCTACCCAGACCCCAAACATTAATGAAAACAGTTGTTTTTGCAGGAACATGGTAGCCTCCCACCGTGCAATCATCTGTTGATGTTCTTGGGATCATTGGGGCGGTTGGGTGTAACCTTAAGGTTTCCTTCACTATCGCTTGGAGGTATGGAAGGTTCGGTATGTCGGATTCTTTTAGGAGTCGGGTTTTTCCGACCACTCGATCAATTTCATCTACAACTTTCTTCATTACTCGTGGATGGTTGATTAGTTCTGATAAACCCCATTCCATAGTAATTGCAGATGTGTCTGTTCCTGCAATGAATAAGTTCTATAACCAAAAACATTAAAAACAAATCAGCTTTCTATTTAATATATTTAAACAAACACAATTAATGATATGAAATTAATTCACTACCAGAATAAAAGCTTTGATGTTGTCTCTAGTCAACTTTATCTCCATGGTATCATCTTCTGAAGTCTTGAGTAAAATATCAAGAAGGTCCTTCACTTCATCTTTCTCCTTATTCTTCCTCCTATCATCTTCATGCTCACTTATGATCCTTTCAATCAGCTCATCGAATCTCTCGTGAATTTCCTTCACTCGTTTTCCAAACCCTTGTAAATCAAGATTCTTACAGAACCATATATAATCCGCAAGGTTAAATCTACCCGTAATCTCCGCGATATCGCTAACCAGCTTACTCATATAGCTGGCTTCCGATTCGTCCTCGGAACACCTTTCACTCATAAGCATTCTTGAAATCACATTATTTGTCAGCTTCGAAAGCTCAGCTCCAATGTCCACAGGCTTTCCAAGTTTAGCCTTTTGTGATAAGGAGTTTACAAACGCATTGGTCTCATCTTGGCGAACATGAAGGAGTAAATCAAGTGTTCTACCGTTTAAAAGCTCGGACACAACAAGTTTCTTCATGAGTTTCCAGTATGATCCATAAGGTGCAAACATGAAATCTTTTGATCCGTAGGTTAAGTAAACTGTGGTGGCGTTTCGGGGTCGATCTAGGAAGGAGGGTTCATGTGTTCTAAGGAATTCTTTCGCCATTTCAGGTGAAGAAACAGCGAGACAAGGAACCGAACCGAGAAAGAAGGTGAAAATGGGACCGTATCGGGTTGAGAGATTGTGTAAAGCTTGGTGAGGGAGTGAGCTAAGCAGGTGGAGGTGTCCGATGATCGGAAGGGCGAAAGGGGTTGGTGGAAGCCGGAATTTGCTACGGGGAGACGAAAAGAAAGATCGGATGGATAGAATGGAGATGAGAGATATGACAAAGAGTATGAAGTAGCCATGGCTGTCAAACATGGTTGCAGCTTCTGATATATTTGATGAATGTATGATTTTGCCCTGTATCTATGAACCAAAGATTATTACTAAGCATATATATATATATATATATATAGACACTTGATTGAACAAGAGGAATCGATTGTATCTATGTGATCTTTACTGAAGATTGTTAGTTTTGGGTTAATATTTTATGTTAAATAAATGCTTTTGTGTTAATTTGTTATTGGATTTTTCTTTTATATATGTTCGGTGCATGTTCAAGAAGGTATAAATGGAACGTATTAATTAATTAATAGTGTTCCGGCCACTTGTCTATTAATTAATGATAATTAAACTTCATTGATCCAGAATATGACCGAGTAATTAAAGGACAAACGTAATAATAACTCTCCGTTAATTCTTATTTAAGCAAAGCAACTTATAAACTTATTACAGTTATTTATTTATTTATACCAATCATCCTTAAGGCCGGTTTGTTTAAGTTGCAATATTATTCATTTAAGAATATAAAGTACAGTAGAGGTTTGTTTTTTCATCAGTCCATCTTACAAGATCGGTCTTTACAGTTTACACTCCATTAGTCAAAAGACATTTTAAACATTTACCTTGTTATTCTTACTACCAAATAAAAATCTCATTATTTATATGTTTCTATAATTTTTAATTCATTATATATATATATATATATATATATATATATATATATATATTAAGAATTTCATGTATATTCTTTCAAAACTCATATGTTACATCTTTATCCTTACAAACCTCTAAGGTGACGTTTAGTTCGTAGAATGTTTCTGAGGAATTCAAATCTGTAAATGAATTGGAATTTGAATCTATGATCTGTTTGGTTGGCAGAAAATGAAATTGGAATTTGCTTTCAATAATGTAAAATGACATAATTGCCCTTATTGTTTTTTTACTTATTTTTTGTTTGGTTTATAAGTTTTATGTAAAAATATATTATATAAATTATAAAAATATGAAAAGTTCATTTTAATGATTGAGCATTCATAACAATAAATTATGAAAATCACATTAATAAACAACATAAGTTCATATCAATACAATACACATCTGCATAAATTCAAGTATCATCGATCTCAAATTGTGGAAGAAAACAGAGAGAGAGAGAGAGAGAAAGAGAGAGAAGGGAGACTCATCTAAGGCAAAGGCGGAAGGCTGTGACAGAATAGCGAAATCTGGCACCTGCGACATTGTGGAGGAAAGCCGTCAGTGTTTGAAAGGTAGAGTTGGCTCACGTGTTATGTCGATGGAACGAGATAGATATATTAAAGCTATAGAGATGTTTAAGGGTAACAATGTAATATTCCACATTATCTCATTCAAAGGATTTTAATCTCTCCATCTAGTGATGGAATTCACTTTCTCTCGTGTGATGGATTTCAATTTCTTCATATTCTCTCATTAAAGTGAACAAACACAGAAATCTTTAGGAATTTATATTCCAATTCCTTCAGATTTCTAAGGATTCATGCCAAACAAACACTACCTAAATGATTCTAAACCTTCTCTCACATGGATCCAAACACTTATCTTGAAACTAATTAAATCATTCGATATATATAAAAAAAACCATTATCTCGAAATCCATTACCGATCTATTTAAGGAGGTGATTGTAACAACAATATTTTGACATAAATAACAAAAAGAGTTTGATTATACAATTATACCCTTAAATATATGAATAGAAATAATTAACAATGGGATTCTAAAGGTATAAATATCATAATTGTTGTGTATGACAAAATATTATTGTGTACAAGTCATCAACCATAAATTTACTATACTACTCTTTTTAAAGATAAAAAAGTTAATAGCTTTTTTGGTCTTTAAAGTTTCACAAAGATACAATTTTGGTCCTTTAGTAATCATTAGTATAGAAACCATCCTTTATTTGAGAAATTTGAAGTAATAGTAGTACTTTGGCAAATTTTCGTTACACTTGCTCCATTAACTGCCATTAAATTGACTATTCTACCCTTATCCTTATTTTTTTATTTTTTTCTTAATAATTATATAATAATAATAATTAAACACATTGTCACACACTCCCACCCCATCCCCATTTCTTTATCTCATACTCTCCTCTCTCTCTCTCTCCCACTCTCACTAGAACCACAGTCCCTTCACCTTCATCCGCCTAGAACCACCACCTCCCCGACCATCCTCCGTCTAACCACCTCAACACCAGCCATCGTCGACATCACCACCGGCCACGTCGCCACCCTACCCTCCTATACTAAACGGAACCGTCGACTAGTCAAGGGTTTCAAGTGGTTTTGAACCCAAATCAAGACCCAATCCATTGTTCGTTGCATCAGTTAAACCTGGATCTAAGTTTCTTCGACATTTTTTAGCACCAAAGGCCCAAATCGTGACATTAAACATTATCGGACATACCTTATCGGAATCATGAAGATGAACACTCAAGCAGATCTGTAAACCATCATAAAGATCGAAACCTACAAACACAAGAAAAATCAAATCAGGGAAGAAGAGCCGTCGATTAAAGATCGAACGAGAGATGCACCATCGATTATAAAACTAGAGATCAATTTTGGTATAAATCGGTTTTGGTATAAACCCATCGATTGAAGATCGATTTTTCATATGCAGCCTTGAAGAATTCATTCATTTATAAGAATAATAAACTAATGACTAAAAGAAATATTAATTTTATTTTGAACTAATTTGTTTACAAGTAAAACCACATCAATAGACAAGTTATTGTCACGTCACCGCCACATAAGCAAAACCGGTGTCACGTCATCATGCGATCTGCTATTGCAGGTTTGATACATTAAATGATAGGTTGTGAAAGTTTAGTACATTAAATGGTAGTTTTTAAAGTTTGGTATATATAATAACAAAAGGTGATAACTTGAATACACTTTTATAAACTAAACCTTTTTTAAAATTAATATTGTATTTATTGAAACCTAATACTTATCAGAGTTGTGTAATTGTAACTTGATTCAATCTCGATGAACTATGACTCTTAACTAGTCTCATTGACCAGTCACATGTGTCTCTCAAGCTAAAGCATCAATTCTCGTATATATATATATATATATATATATATATATATACACACACATCACACATACTTCTCTTGATAAGCTATAATTAACACAATCATAGCCGAACGTACACAATTATAACTCTAATTACTCTCTAATTCTTAATTACTTAATTCATAGAAAACTCATATAGCCTTTAAATAAATAATAATGTATTCACACCGTTTCGTTATCATCTTTTGGTTAAGTATGCCAATTATGGCATTGTACTATGAAAGATTTTTAGTATTTAATTCCAATCTTAAATATATAAACGAGTAATATAAAATTTTTAACAAAAAAATGAGTTTTTTTAAAGCAATAGTACTTAAAATTAAGTATTTCAAACTAAATTTTTTAAACTAATGTAATATAGTTATGGAATTCCAGTAGCATGATTTTAAGTTAACCGTCTTTTATCCTTTAATCATTACTAAAATACTAGCATTCATTAATTTATTTAAAGAATCATAACATTTCATTTAGTTAAAAGCAACATCATTTGTTTAATTACACCAATTGAGCCCTTCTTTCGGTCAAAATTAAGAGCATTTTTTAATTGTTCATTCTCAGCTATTTATTTTGTCAAAATTAAGATCAATTTTGACTACAAAACAATTGTTATATTTTATTTAGGAAACTTTAGTCTACCAGTATTTTTATAAATTAAAATTTTAAATTTATCATTTTTTTAATCTAAACCGTATATCACACTTACATTTAATCTAGTACAATAATATAATTATAAGAATCAACATATATGATTTGTATAATTATAGTAACGTAACAATAAAATAATGCAGGCAATAATGTATCATCAAATATGAAGTTAAACATGTATTTAAGTGGGCGCATATGAAAATTTAAGTTGATGACTACTTGAGTGACTAATGCGAAGTCTATGCACACGTAAGATTAATGTTCAAACTTCAAATTATAATATAAAGTTGGGTGTACCATCTCTTCTCACATACACATGTCTCATCACTAAGTTAATCATTTTTCCTACATCATAAGGTGGTCCGGTGGAAGGTGTCATGATCCATAGTTCCATACCCATCATAGTTCAATACGTTATAGGAGGGACGGATTCATGATAGGTAGATGGGGGATTGCCTTAGGTATGTTTGGTTTAAACAATGTAATAGCATCTAATTTTACTTGTAGACATCATGTGGTTTTTATGTTAATTAGGCCTCTAATGATTAGACAAAGTGAATGCATCACCCCTTTTTTTTGCTCCAAGTTGATGCATACCCTCTGTATATTATTTTTTTTCTCCAAGTGAATATATCATATATATATACCCTCTAGGCCTCTACCCTATATGATGTATTTAGCTTTTTGTTTAGATTATTTTAAGTCCAATTACTAAATTATTTTTTACTATAATTTAAAACAATTTAAACTAAATTTACGTTGAATGTTTTAAATTTATTATGCAATAAATCAAAAGTCGGTTACAAAATATTTAAACTATAAATTTATAACGGTCAAAGATTTTAATTACTAATTAACTAAAATGAAAGAATTGACTAAATCATATATGATAAATATACTTTAAGGTATTGATATACAAGACTTAACTATAAGAATAAGAATCTATAATATATTATCAGAAAAATTATTAGAATTATATATTTATTTAAGTTTTAATTGTTATTTTACATTTTATTATTAAAAAACGGCTTTTGAAGTTAAAAAATATAATAAGTCGCCATCCAATTATTTAGGTAGAAATCAAAATGTGATCATACAAAACAAAAAAATGATTTCGTTCATCAAACTTATGTCTTATGTGTTCAATTAATTTTGAATTTTTATAAAGTTCAAATGTCATCAATCATCACAACCTTCTCACTCTATTAGGCCACACGTAGTGGTCAACCCGAGAGCTTTCACGTAAATGAGGGTTGAGTGGGTTCCTTCGGGAACACCACTACTACCCTTTCAGGTTCCTCCCCTCCCCTCTTTTTCATTTTCGGTTTTGTGAACCCGAGATAACCTCAAGCCTTATTTCTTTTTCTTTTTTTAGTTTTGTAGGGAAAGTATGAGAGAAAATGTTTAGATTGATTGGAAAGAGTGGTACTTGGGTTTTTTGTTTATTTGGGTTGGAAAGGAAAAAAAAACTAAAGTGGTAGTGATTTGACATTTGAGTTAATTTGGGTTGGAGAAGGGTGCTACACATGGCCTTAAGGGTTAAATCTTGCTCTTTTTTACCCGAGCTAAGAGTGGCTTTCCTTTCTGTTTTTGATAGATTTTTAAGTTCATTTGTAGTTATTTCATGTTGCTTAACATTGAATTCTTATAAGTACCATTAGTTTTATGCAACAAAAAGTCATCAGGACTGACAATACAATTGTGGGAGGCAAGATGCTTGAAACCCAAATGAACTAAACACTTTGTTGATTCTACTAACATTAATTAGAACATTTGACTATATGGAAAACCATTTAAAAAACAAAAATGATCATGTTACTTTATACACTTTATCACCGCATTCCACACTTATAATCCATTTGCTTGCAACTTTTGTGCAAGAATCGCAATTTCGCAACGCTATCGCTCTACTACATGAAGTAACTATGCCTGAAATGCTATTACTCAAAACAATACTGTCAACAATTGTTATTGAAAACTAAACACTTACAGATACAAGAAAATATCATCAGCTGTTGGCCCAATCATCAGTAGATGATCAATCAAAACATGTATCAGTCTATCATCCATCCTCATTGTGCTCAACAAGAGTAGAGCCTTCTGTAATGAATCTAAGAAAGATTCAATCAATCAACGCATTGACATCAGAGTTCTGACTCTTTTTTCCTGCTCGGCTTTTTTAGCAGTCGGGGTTCTCTTCAATTTATGCAACTCCTCCATCACCACCTTCTCAACAATGTCAATTGAGTTCAGCAGCTTCTGGGGTGTCAATAACTCTGATTCTTGGTCACCTTGATTAGCAATATCAGCTAATTTAAATGTCTTAGATGCTAATTTTGGCTTTGGGGTTATTAAAGAAACATCGTGCTCGAGCTGAGCACCCAATGGAGATGGATCTTGACCAGCAGGCTGTTGGTAAATCCTTATTGGGGTTGGGCTCCCCAAATTTCGACCTTCACCAACTCCCAAATACACCCTTCTTCTCTCAATGGCCTGCTTCATGATTTCATCTTATAATCAATACCACATTTATGAATATCCAGGAATTGACAGCATTGATCAAGAAATAAATTAGAAATTTGCATTTTGAGAGATGAACACACGTAGAAATAAACCAAACCCATTTCTACATCGACTTATAATCACAATTGAATAATAGTTGTCATAACAATTTTGAAGCCCAATTGTAAACCAAGAACAAATTGTGAATTTTACAACAGAATCATACCTGAACGACATGAGTGATGTCACCAAGAGGAGTTCGTGGATACCAATAAGACAACACACTGTGCGACCCAGAACGTCCTCCTCTGCCTCGGCGGAAACTACTACCAGACGGCGGCGTATTCTGACTCCGGCTACCACGCCTATAGACCGTCCTCGGTGTTCCAAAAAGGCCTCTTCCAGCAACACCTCCGGTAACGGTAGTTCCTGTAGAAGGGGCCTCACCCATCGGTTGACCTGAACCACCACCAGTCAACGGCGTCGCCCCCCACCTAAAAGGAGTCCGATTAATACTCCTTTCGTTATCATCATTATCCGAAAGGATTCCTATGCTACTGATTGACCTCCGACGACGGTTGTACATCTCTGCAACTGCGTTGTTTGGCCTCGATAGTCTATCCCTTGCTTCCGGCATTTTAATCTTTTCAAACTGCAAAAGGAATGCATTATATATAAATCATTAAGCTAATAGCAAGTTGTTCTTCATGAGTTATCAAAAGAAATTGCATTTCAGCGAACCACAGATTTAAACTAAGTTTTCCATCTAACTAGAATCTACGAATGCAACTTTTCTGAATACAATTTTGAATATTCAGATCTAAACCTAGATAGTTTTACATGAAAACCTCCATTTATCAGCAACCCAGATGAGGAATCGCAGCTTACCTGATAACTGGTGTAATTTAGGGGGAACAGATCCTGACGGTGTTCAGATGAAACAACAATGGTGGTGACGTTCTTCTACTTTTGAAGAGGTTGGAGATGAAGTGAAGAAGAGAGAGGGGGAGAGAGCTTTGGGAGAGGCGAAAATGGCGAATTTTGAAATGAAATTTGGGCGGTTTTATATAATTCAAAATCCAATCTCAAAAAAAAAAAAGAGAATTGATTTTACAAAATGGGAAATTATTATTGGATTATTTTTAATTGGGGAGCACGAGAGTGTGATTTCAGTGGAAATTTTCAAAATTCAAATGTGTTTGCACTTGGCGGGTTACTTTATTCTTGTTAAGTTATTATATTGCCCTGTGGTTATGAGAGATGTGTTGTCCGCTTGAGGGTGGAAGCGTAAAATTGTTGACTCCCAACTCAAATTACTTTGAACTGCAGGAAGCAAAAAGGTCAAATAACACTATGACATTTCTGTTACAACTTACAAACAACTTTTTTGTCGATGATTATTACAAATACTATTTTCTTACAGAGAAAAACCAACTAGATTTATATTTTTAAAATAGTTAAAAATAAAAAAAGGATAATTATCAAATAATTTTTTAATTAATCACAAATTATAAATTTAATTACTTTTTTAAAAAGTTACAAGTTTTATTCATTAACTAACATTTTGTTATTTTCCTTCATTTACAAAGTAAGGTAAAACTAGTTATGGAAAAATAGAGACAAATGATAATCAATGTCTACTCATCATAGTCAATGTCTGGTTGCGATATGTTTCCGGCATTCTAATCATCATCGTCGACGTCCGGCAAGGCGGGCCAACGCCGCAACCGCCGTCCGGCAACTTGAGCCACCATTTCTCCGTTTCATTTCTTTTCTGATACCAAACAAGAAAATTAATTCCAATTTTCCACACATTTATATTTCTCCGCATTTTCATTTCTCCTCTATTTTCATTTCCATTCCTCTCAATTTCTTTTCTCTCTGCCAAACACCCCCTTATTGTCTTCCTACCTCTTTTTATTATTTAACTGGTTTTAATGATTTAAATAATATTTAGGACTTCTAAAAAAATTTAAAAAAACCCTCTTCTTTCTCAATCTGTCAGCCGCTCAATCTCTCCACAAACTCTCTTAAATTGCATCTCTCTCCGTAAACATACGTTTCACCACTTAGATAACTTCTAAACTTATGAGAATGTTAGATTATATACATGTACATCAATACTACTATATAAACTATTTAATATTCTTTCTTTTTTTAAATTTTAAAGCTTCTTAAAATTCAATTAATATAAAATCTTGACCATTCATTTAATTTAAATTAATCTCATCCACTCAATCTTTAACTATTTTAATTTATACTAATTTACTTTAACTCTTTATTCAAAATATATTCTCCCATATTAACACAATTATCCACCCATATCAACATAATTTTTAAAATCTTATTAACTCTTATTTTTATTTCATCAATATAAATCTTTTTTCTTATTTTATTGTCTTTTAGAACTTATTTTTAAAATTAATAAAATAGTTAGATGTAAATAAGATAAAATTAAAAAAAACGAAATGTTGTTATAGAAAACTTTTTCATGACATTGAATCGCATGAATAACATATCATTACATTTTTTAAAGCGACATATTGTAAACCAAAAATTATTTGCCGCCGCAGCATTGCGCGGGTATGATGTTAATATAAGATAAATATTAGTTAAAGAAAATACAAATTAACTTAATTATTAAAAAATATTTTCATAACATTTTTTCTTCAATTATGAAGAACAAAAAGGTAAAAGAAATGTAAAAAAGATAAAGAAAATAGACATGTTAACCGTTTTTCATAACCGTATTACATGAATATTGTATTTCTTACGTTTTGAAAACGGACATGTTAACAAGTAAAAATTATTCGTTGTCGTCGCATTACACGGGTATATATAGAAATATATATATGTATATATATATATATAGGATCAATATATGACATAGTCTTACTCATATAACCTAAAGAGCAAATATAGACCATTTGATCATCTAAATTAATTGTTGAGATTTGAAGATGGCAGTTTTGTAAATTATATGAAAACTATATGAGGTAAGTGCATAATTAAGGGCAAATATGGAATTATGTTTTGGTAGCCACAAGTCCTCTTTCTAGCTCCATCTCCCCAAAATGCAAACTGATAACCAAAATGCAAATCATTAGGTTATTAGCATGTTAATGACTTAATATTATTTGCATTTTTGTTATCTTCTTTTATGTTAGTTGCATTTTGTATTTTCGCAAACAATTTGCTTTTTTGTTATCTGTTTTTCTTTACTTTCAGCAGCATTTTGCATTTTCGTCAAACAATTAGCATTTTCGTAAAAAAAAACTGCATTTTCGTAAAAAAAAAATAGAAAACGATTCAATCCTCGTCTTGAATTAAAGAGGATAAAAATTTGAATCTAATGGTATTTTTTTTTTTTTTGCTAAAATTTTTAAACATGAATTTATTATGACTATTTGGATGTTTAGCAGAATTTTTTTTAAAATAGAAGTTTGGAAGACAAATGAGGAAGAGGTGAGTGGATATTAATTTGTAATTTTTTTTCCAGTTGTGCCCTTACTCTTGATATCACTTGTCATCACCAGGTTTGTTCTTTAGGTTTCATAAATAAGCAAAGCTCTATATATAACCTCACCCTATATATATATATATATATATATATATATATATGTGTGTGTGTGTGTGTGTGTGTATATATAAGACTATACTAATTGTGGGCCCTCTTTAGCCATGGGTCATGGACAGTTGTTCGGGTAACTGCTATTTAAGACAGCCCTAACGCCATCATTTATTTTGATAATAATTATAAGCCATTAGCACTAATGAAATTTAATCACTTTTCTACATATTGTCTTATTTTATTAATAATATTATACATCTAATCAAGAGGGTGAGTTCATACGAAAAGTAGTGTATTTGTGAAAGATGTGAGAAACATTTATAGCTTTTAATTCATTTTGATCTTATAACGCACATAAATCATATTATTATACTTAAATAATTAGAAAAGGGCATCAAAGTAAAGAAAAATTTACTATCTCTGCAATCAATTTCTCTCTTCTCCTTGTATCTACTCCCTCTTCTCCTTGTATCTACTCTCTCTCTCCTCATTCTCTCTCATAGTCTAGTGTTTCGAGGTTCATTAACGAACACTTAGCATAAATTAGGTCCACATATTGTTTTTCTGATTGTATATGCTCGTTAGTGAACACTTGATAAAAAATGTAAATGCTTCATACATGAATTTTTTTTACTCCTTGATACATGATTTTTTTTTACTATTTGATTCTTTGTTCACTATTGCACTTGTGTAAAGTTATATATATTGTTATTTATAGTCACCGGTAACATGTATATACAAATTAACAAAACTGAACCCATTAAAAATAACCTAAAGCTTAATAAATAAGATCGGTACATATTTGGACGTTCATTAGTAAACAAATCACAAAACCCATTAAACTTGAATGACAAAAACAACCACCGGTATATTAAAGTACAATCTCAAAATACACATCGTATTCATTAGTGAATGAAAACATAAAACTAAAATTTTAAACTATAGATACGCTATGTCCATTAGTGAATGTGTACATTAACCAAAATTTTCAACATATAAAACTTCCTATACATTGTTCCTACATATAAACAAAAAAATTAAAACTAAAAAGATTCAAACCTAAATTTTTCCAATTCAAAATCAAATAATACAAGTAGATCAAGCACCAATATAAACTTTGATAGTGTAGCAAACATGATTGAAGGCTTCTTGTGTACTTCTTCGATCCTGTTTTACGGTTGTTGCTTGTCAACAACTTAACGATAGGAGGTTGGCAGACAATGACAAATAGAGGGGAGAAGGGGGATGGACATGGGCAACATGGGTGTAGGGTTATTCGGTTTATCGACGGTGAAGGTGGTTTTGGTGAGGGAGATGATGGTGATTGTTGTGTAGTACGTGCGTGTGAAGAGTCAAGTCGGTCCGCGGTATAGGGGTTTCAGTTCGTCGATGGCGAAGGTGATAGGGGTGTGGGCTGATTCGATTGTTTCCATGTCTAATGAGAGAGAGTGCTTCTCGCATAGCAATGAAGGTGGAAACCATTAATCTATTGTCAATTGTGGACAAAAAAGAGATTAGTGGGGTTTAAGGAGATAGAAGAGAGATTAACGGGTTCTCTTTGGGCAGTGAATGGTGGAATCGGGAGCCGATTGCGACAGAGGTGGCTTGGCTGCTTAGAGAGGGTGCTGTGAAAATTTTAGGGTTAGAATATTAGGAGTTAGTGGTGATCAATGGCTATTAGAGGGGAGAGAGAAAAAGTGGAGCGACAAGGATAATCACTATGAGCCCTAACATGCATTAGCTTGCAATCCACTTAATCTCATGTGCTTGTAATATATATTTATATAAATTATTTTAAATACGTAACACCCACCTCATTAATATTACAACCGATCGATCGAGTTACAGTGTACTAGTACCATTGAATCTCTAGCTAGCTACTTAAGCATTGAGATAATAACAACATCACCATTCACCACATGATTCTTTTGCTCAACTTATACCCGGATAGAATTGCACAAACTACAATAGTTAAAAATGCAACAACTGTCATACAGACAGAAACGATTGTTGCTTTGTTGAGTGACGTACTTCCTTCTAATTGTTGATGAACCATCACGGAAGAACATGAAACAAGGAGGTAGCATCCTAACTGGGTTTTTATACAACAAACAAACAAACAAACAAACAAAAAGTGCTTTAGTACATCATGATGATCGATGTTGAAAAGAACAACAAAAATAATTTTTTTCATATACCTGATCAAGAAAGAAGCTAGTGTAATCTGAGGTCTTGTCTGATATTAGAAAGCCTCTGAAGCTAATATCGCAAATGGATTTGAAAAGTTGATATACCGAGTAGATGAATGTCAAAGTGGTAATTGCAAAGCTGTATCTGCAATGATAAAAAAAAGTGTTTTTTAGAGCATCTAGTCATCTACGGTATAAAAACCTTTAAAAAAACAAACTATAGTTATTCACACTGTCATATATATATTTTTTAATTCATTTATCTTCAAATACTTTATCATACAATGTATTTCCTTTTATAAAAGTCAACAACAACAACACACCAATATTGCCTTAATGGAGCATAGAGAGGTAAAGTCCAGGTAATCATACATCAACTTAGTGTAAAAAAACTGCTGTTAGAAAGATATCTGATTCAAAATAGCAATTTCTTTTGTCCTTGTATTTAACGATGAGATCACTTTTTAGTAGGGTCAAAGACTTTTGATCAGATTGACCGACTAACCCAAATACTAATTAGGGTCAGGTTCAAGGTTAAAGTTCATGTCTTTATCAGTTTCGGATCAACCCAAATAATGTTTTTGTTAATCTCTCAATATATAATATATATAAACAATATTTAAACATACCAAATAATACAAAGTCAAGAAGAAATCCAACCTCCTGTGTGTGTTACGAATGTTGTTATACAAAAATGCAAAACTACTAGTAACTTTGATACTTTACTGTTTCTTTTCTTCAAAAACAATAATTTACACTCCATCCCATAGCTACCCACAACTCAATTATTTATCTCAAACCCGGCCTATTGGTTGAAAGAAAGAAATGAAAAAGAATAGTCATAATGAGTTCATTTGTTTGTTACCATATTCACGAGCTCGCAATTAAGGGATGAAAAACGAGACAGTTGCAATAGCAGTGACAAGGAGTGGTCCTCGTTGTGCTCGTTATACTCTTTCACGACCGGGTGCTCTAACTAATTTAATTATTAGTTTTTTCAATAAATGGTTAATTAGCTTTACACTTTGTAACAAAATTGAAATTTAATTATAATACTCAAATTAATTTAATAAATATGTTGCAAAGTAGTATTGCTTTTTATTAATTCTCGATAAAATTAGTAGAATTGGCAAGAGTAGGTGTAACTAGTTAAAGCTAAGTACCACTTTTGCTCACTAAGGAATTGAGGGTAAAGAAAACATACACGAATACGGGGTAATGTTGGAAGCTTTGCTTATCTTTTTGATAATTGTTATTAGGCTTTGCAGCTGCAAGTGCTAGTGAAGAACCAAAAGAGAAAACCATCACCGTGGCTCGAAGACATAGATTGACAATATCAATGGAAGGTCTGGAGGAACTCCATCTCGTAGATGTAACAGAAAACGAGAATGGTGACGGCGTGTGGACTCCCACGGCCGGAGACAAGTAGGCTGCACCGGGAGAAACAGCTACCACCGGTTGTCGAGGAATCATCAAAACATCACGGCCTTCTTTCATCATGATCGGCTGTTATGCAAATATAATTCAACTCGATCGATCTCCCCAGCTGTGCCTTGAAGGATACTGATCATATATAACGTACCTTCTTGTGTTGAATGCAGATAGGGGAGGAGTAGACCTGATGATATATGTAGTTATAAAAATGGAGTCAATGAAGTAATTAGTTAAGGTCTTTGCAACAAATATATATAATTTATGTTTACGTAATAAGGTGCGTACTGATTAATATTAATATATATAAAGGAGCAGGTCATAAAAAGAGACATTTATTTTTATATATTATCACTACATGTTTAGATGGATAATATATATATATATATGTATATATATACTAGCATCATACTCGCGCAATGCTGCGGCGGTAATAGTTTTTGGTTTATAATATTTCGCTTTCAAGAATGTAATGATATGTTATTCGCGTGAGTCAATGTCACAAAAAAGTTCTCTATAGCAACATGTCCGGTTTTTTTTCAAATTTTCTTTTATTTACATTTAACTATTTTATTAATTTTAGAAATAAATTCTAAAAGACAATAAAATAAGAAAAAAGATTTATATTGATGAAATATAAGAGAAGAGTTAATAAGATTTTAAAAATTATGTTGATGTGAATGGATAATTGTGTTAGTATGAGAGAATATATTTTGAATAAAGTTAAAATAAATTATGAGAAAATAAAATAGTTAAAAATTGAGTGGATGGGATTAATTTAGATTAAATGAAGGGTCAAGATTTTATATTGATTGAATTTTAAGAAGTCTTAAAATTAAAGAGAAAAGAGAATGTTAAATGTTTTATATAGTAGTATAGATATATATATATATATATATATAGGGGAGGGTTCATTTGAGAACCAGTTTTATTACGAGAACCGCGAGAACAATTTGTAGTCATTGATCATAATTAATCAAGGGTTTATATTAATTGTGGCAAACATGTAATTAATTTAAAACACAGCCGTCATTTTTAGTTTGGAAAAATGCTGGAAGGGTATTTTAGGCAAATTGTCTAATTAAAGGGGGACCACTTACCCCTAAAATTTTAAAACTAAAATATCTACCAAATGCAAAGGTATTAAAATACGAAAATTATACCAAATTAACGAGAAAATTGTGCTATTTAATATGACATCCATATTGCTATACTTTTTCAAATAAACTTTTTTCATTTTTGCCGGGTTTTTTTTTTCAACACGGCATTAGATATTTGCACATGTGCAGATATCACTGTCTTCTTTTCGAGCACAGGTGCATATGTGCAAATTACAGTAGGTGCACATGTGCATATACCACTGTATTTTTTCAACACATACAATAAAGTCACATATGCGCGGTGCATATATGCACAACCTGTTCATACTACTAGGTTTTATTTTTGCACGGGTGTGTCTAGGTGCATATACGCACCGTGCACATGTGCATTATGAACATGCATATGTATACCTAGATGCATGTGTGCACGTGCAACTCAAACTTGGCTTAGCCAAACTTATTGCTTAGGCTATAAATGAACCGAATAAACACGAACGGGGTTTGTTCGTATTCGTTCGTTTATTTTTAGCCGAACACATAAACGAACACGAACGAAATTTTGTGTTCATGTTTGTTCATTTAACTTTAGCTGAATAAATAAACGAACACTAATGAGAAACGAACGAGCATTTGAGTTCAATTATTTAAAAGATTGGTTCGTTCATGTACATTTTTGTTCGTTTTTAAATGATAAACAAACGTAAAAGAAAGAACACACGTTATAATATAGTTCCAAATCCAAATATTATTAAAAACAAATAAACACTATATATACACACACATATAATATAAATATATGTATATATATAATAAAAAATATAAACGAACATAAATAATGGATAACCGAACGTTCATGAACATAAATGAATGAACGAGAGCTCTGTTTGTGTTCGTTCGTTTAATTAAACGAAAGGAAAATATTGTCCGTGTTTGTTTTTTTGTTCGGCTAAAGTTAAATGAACGAACACGAACAAGCCCCCGTTTGTTTTCGTTTAGAACTCTAGTGCATGTCCAACTCAAAGTTTGTTTAGTCAAACTTATTTCTAACTTAAAAAATTCTAACAAAAAAGATCGGTGGGGTATAAGTATCTAATATATTGCTAAAATTCAATAAAAATATAAATGGTTGTGATTAATAAATAGAGAAGGAGATAAAGGAAAAAAATAAATAAAAAAAATAATTACTGTAGCTTACAAAAATTGAAGAAAAAAAGAAACAAAAATTAAAATATTTTAAACACTAAAAAAGGCATAGCAAAGCTAAAGCAAAGCACACAAATATATATATTTTTTAATTACAATTTTGTCGGTTATTAAAACATTATCTAAATTGATTGGTCCACAATAGTTCTCGCGGTTCTCGCATTAAAAACGGTTCTTAAATGAACCCTCCCCTATATATATATACATACACACACATATACATATATATATAGGAGAAGGTTCATTTGAGAATCGTATTTATTACGAGAACCAATCTTAGCCGTTCATTTTGGATAACGAAATTCATGGATGAAGAGCGTGAGGGGATTGAGTGTGACAAGGTACATGTAAGGAATTCATGGGTGAGCAATCCAACTGAAGAAGGGGGAATTGGACTGCTAAGATTGGTTTTCGCGGTTCTCGTAAGAAAAACAGTTCTCGCAATAAAAACGGTTCTCAAATGAACTTTTCAATATATATATATAAGGGAGGGTTCAAACGAGAACTGTTTTTCGTACGAGAATTGCGTGAACCAATCTTAGCCGTTCATTTTGGATAATGGAACTCATGGATGAAGAGCGTGAGGGGATTGAGTGTGGCAGGGTGCATGTAAGGAATTCATGAGTGGGCAACCCAATTGAAGGAAGGGGAATTGAACGGCAAAGATTGGTTCTCGTGATTCTCGTATGAAAAACAGTTCTCGTTTGAACTTTTCCACATATATATATATATATATATACTAGCATCGTACCCGCGCAATGCTGCGGAGTCGAATAGTTTTTGTTTTATAATACCGTTTTAAAAAATGTAATGATATGTTATTCACAAAATTCAATATCACAAAAAAATTTCTTTAGCAACATGTCCCATTTTTTTCAATTTTTCTTTTATTTGCATAAACTATTTTATTAATTTTAAAAATAAAATTTAAAAGACATTAAACTAAGAAAAAAAATCATATTTGTGAAATAAGGATAGAGAAGTTAATAAGATATTAGAAATTATGTTGTTATGGGTGTATAATTATGTTTGTGTGAGAGTATATTTTAATTGAATAAAAAGTTAAAGTAAATTATGAGAGAGATTGGAATGGTTAAAGATTGAGTGGATGAGATTAAGTTAAATAGAATGAAAGACCAAGATGTTGTTTTGATTGAATTTTAAGAAGTCTTAAAACTAAGGAAGAGAGAGAGTGTTAAATGTTTTATATAGTAGTATAGATATATATATATATATATATACATATTAGCAAGGTACCCGCGCAATGCTACGACGGCAAATAATATATATTTTACATCATGTTGCTTTTAAAAATATAATAATATGTTATTCGCGTAACTCAATATCACGAAAAAAAATCGCACAATGTCAGTTTTTTATTTTTTTATTTGTATTAATTGTATTATTAATTTTAAAAATAAATTCAAAAAGACATTAAAATAAGAAAAAGATTTATATTTATGAAATAAGGAGACAGAAGTTAATAAGATTTTGAAAATTATGTTGATGTGGACGAATAATTGTGTTTGTGTGAGATGGTGTTTTAGTGTTAGAGAGATATTTTAAATAGATAAAAAATCAAAGTAAATTAGGAGTGAGAATGAAATGGTAAAAGGGGTATTTTAAAAGTTAAAGTAAATTATGAGAGAGAATGAAATGGTTAAGAATGGGTATTTTAGTACATTTAAGTTACTTAAAATTAAGAGTTTTTAAGATTGTAAATGTATTATAAAGTAGTAAAATACAGGGGAGAGTTCAAACGAGAATTGTTTTTCGTACAAGAAATGCGAGAACCAATCTTGGCCGTTCATTTTGGATAATGGAATTCATGGATGAAGAGCGTGGGGGGATTGAGTGTGGCAGGGTGCATGTAAGGAATTCATGGGTGGGCAATCCAATTGAAGAAGGGGGAATTGGACGGCTAAGATTGGTTCTCGTACGAAAAATAGTTCTCGCTTGAACTTTTACCTATATATATATATATAGAGGGTTCAAACGAGAATTGTTCTTCGTACGAAAACTGCGAGAACCAATATTGGCCGTTCATTTTGGATAATGGAATTCATGGATGAAGAGCGTGGGGGAATTAAGTGTGGCAGGGTGCATGTAAGGAATTCATGGGTGGGCAATCCAATTGAAGAAGGGGGAATTGGACGGCTAAGATTGGTTCTCGCGGTTCTCGTACGAAAAACAGTTCTCGCTTGAACTTTTATCTATATATATATATAGATAGATAGATATAGAGGGTTCAGATGATAATTGTTCTTCGTACGAAAACCAATCCTGGCCGTTCATTTTGGATAATGGAATTCATGGATGAAGCGCGTGGGGGGATTGAGTGTGGCAGGGTGCATGTAAGAAATTCATGGGTGGACAATCCAATTGAAGGAGGGGGAATTGGACGGCTAGGATTGGTTCTCGCGGTTCACGTTTGAACTTTTGCCTATATATGGAGCGGTTCAAACGAGAATTGTTTTTTGTACGAGAACTGCGAGAACTATTTCTGGCCAATCATTTAATTTATCGTCTTTCTTATTTATTTTAAATGAAAAAAAGATGGTATGGACATTTTTACATTACCCCATATTTTTTAAAACCAATATATCTCTCAAATGAAAATGTGTTAAATTACGAAAATTATACCAAATTAACGAGAAAATTGTGCTCTTTAATTTGAGACCGATCTTGCTATATTTTTTCGAAAAAAAATCACGTTTGCTGGGTTTTTTTACACAGCTCTCGATATATGTACATGTGCATATCTAAATCTGTGCTGAAAAAACTAGATGAATATGTGCATTTGCACAATTGCATATATTTGCTCATATACAAATTTGCACATGTGCAAATGTCGACTTTACTAAAAAAACCAAATAACGAGTCAACAAACCAAATAATGAGCCATGTAGCTCATGATCATCATCGCGGCTGGTCGTCATTCTATACATCATTTCTCACCTCATCATGCTTGTCAGAAATGGGAATGTTCATTCAGTTATTTTGAATCAATAAAAATTAAAATAAATAATTATGCAACGATTAATAATGATTGTAATAATTGCTACCGTGGATGTGTTAAAACTTAACGTCCTATTCTTGAGTTTAAGGAGAGAAAAGGAAAGAAAAGGAAAGAAATTCTTTCCTTTCAAATCCTCTCATTTTTTGAAGGAAAGATTTTAATGTAAAATAAGCTTGAGTTCCCCCTTCTAATCCCTCTATTTTCTTCCCATTCCCTCATTAAATAAAACTTGAGAAGAACTCTTAGGCCTTGTTTGGTTCACTGTATTCCGTGGGAATAAGATTTCAAATACAGAGAAATATTGTGTTTGGTTGGAAAAAAAGAAAGGGATTTTAAATGCTAGGAATTCTTTAAAATCCCTCAAATTCTCTTACTCAAGGGATTTTACAAATGCATCCACCCCCATGGTATTTCAAAATGCTTTGTTTAAAGGATTTTCCATTTTATCATTTTGCCAAATACAAATCTATTTTACAATCCTGTCAAATACAAATCATACAAAATACAAATCATTTAACAGAATGCAAATCTTATAAAAAAAATCTACGAACAAACGCCCCTTAGATTTAGTTTCCTTTCAAATAATTTCCTTGCATTTGAAAAAAAAATATCGAGACCAGGGTGTAAAAGATACTGTTTACCGCAGGTTAATGTACAAGGACTCAAATGTATGTCAACCAAGTTGAGCAGGCCATCGTAAGTCGTAACCTTCCACAGTCTCCATTCTTTACCTTTCTCTGCTTCTCTTCACTCTGAAAACCTACAAACAGTTCTTTCAAGTTTCAACCCTCGCAAGAGACGATTTTTGTTCTTAATACTTGTCTGAGTTTGTGTGTTCCCGCTCTTCGTGCCGCGTTAATGGCGTGGGAAGTGGTGCTGTGGGTTATATTCTTTATAATGAACGTGGCCCTCATCGCCTCTAACCTGTATCAGGTATCGCATCATCATCTTCTCTACCTTCCATCTCTAACACTACTTGCATTTGATCAGATACGACCTTTTGATTTCTAAGAGAGACTGTTGAGTTTTTTCCCTACTTGATTTTGATGTAGGGTTTTGCTTTTGTACCTTTCCCCCCATTTTTGGTCTATCAGAAAATAACAGTTATTTTCGTATAATAATGTGTTTATTCCCCTTTCTAATGGTTCAATTTTGCGAGGAGAAGCCATTGTTGTACTAATGCGTAATACACATAAGATCCTGATTAAAAAACTTCGAGGCATTGCTCAGAAAGTTATTACTCCGTGTATAGGCATGTACGAATCAGTTGATATATTTATATGCATCGACATTCACTTAAACGAGCATCTGGGTCCCTTACTTAACTAGTGGTACAAGCTGGAAATCTCAAGCCACTTGTTATTTGAAGCAGTGTCTGATAGTATGTTCTCTTGTGATTTCCAACTCACAAAGACCAATTAATGTGGCTTCACTCTTTCACTAGTGTACACTTGGTTTTAGTACCATGACTCGAACTTGCACCATTGTAGCAATGAATGAGTAACCTAATCAAGTGTCCTTGGGTCATCTCTTGTCCTGGTGAGTAATATGTATGATTGTTAAAAAATGTATAATTGATGTCTTCATTTTTGACAAACTCAGAAGCTTCGGGGAAAAGATGTGACCTCTATATAATAAGTCACTTCATAGTTATACAAGGGTAAAGAGCTAAACTAAGAAATCTTCGAGTCTAAATCCATATAATAATGCTCTAAACCTGTGACAGCTACGCAATTACCTTAATAGGAGAAGATATACATAAAATTAATGATAATAAATACATTTATTTTGCTGATGTGATTTGGTGCATAAAATTTGGTTGAGACTGATTTCCTCGGAATCAGATCAGCTGATATCTCCGACGGTTTCTCATGAGCCATGATTAATTCTTAATCTTACTTGTGTCATTGTCTCGTTGAAGCTACTTAATATGGAAGGGTGTGTTAAGCAATTAAACATTATTAGCCACACTTCTATATGTGACTCAGTTTTTGTAAATTTTTTATTATTTCTAGTATTCTGTTCCATTCTGTGAACTTTGTACATAATATTGGATGTTTTGATCATAGGTCTCGAAGCATGTTACCAACCCATAGTTTGATCTGTTGGACATGACATGTTAGAATGAGGTCAGAGGTAGCCCTAGGAAGTTATTGCTTTAACTTACATTTTCAGATTGATTTTGAGCTTTTGGTTGGCTTAGAGAGAAAATAGAACCTTTATCTTTACTCACATTTGGGATTCTTATTTCTTTTTTCTTTGAAGTTACAAAGAGACGCTCTTAGGTCTAGTTTTGAATGCATAACCACTGGTTTCAAAGATTTGGTCAGTACTAGTTGTCTAGTTTATGGGAAAGATCTAGGTGTTTTTGTTCATTATCTATTGTAATTGGAGAATGATTATGAAAAAACTTGTGTAACTTTCATTTGAAGCTATATCTAGTTATCTACACATACAAGATATACAGAGCTCTCTATGAATGTCTATCTAATGCATTATATGTAATATTAAACACTTACCCTTCAATTGGAGTGTAGATATTGACCATGCGGAGCTTGTTATAGATGTAAACAATACAGATGATATTTATGCTTTTGTAACTCTATCTCCTAACTAATCTCTTGTTCAAACATGTCTTGTTGTAATGAATCCTTTTTTTAATTTTGTAACACACAAAAGGCATTGCTAGGACTTGAAGCTATGATAAAACCTGTAATGGATCCTTACTTAATTGTATCACACCAAAGCCTTGTTAGAAGTGCAAGTACATGACCACTTGCCTTTAGCGCACAATATTTAAAAAATTTTAAAAAAATATTCGTAGTGATATAACATAAATTAAATAAGATCTTTATATCAAACGAAGTTAAACATCATGTTCAAACATCAAATATGATTATAAAATTCATTGCTCAAACATCAAACATCATTCTAAACTTCATAGTTAAACATCAAACATAGTTTGAAATCTCAAAATGTTATGATCAAACATCAAACATAATTCTAAACTTCAAATTAAAAAATATATGTAGTGACATAATATAAATAAAATAGCATCTCATATCAAATCAAGTTTAATTCATCTTCAAACATGTTACCTGATGATAAGAATCAAATAAGCTAAGTAGATGATTTAGAACAGGGAACAAGGAATAGGGAGTCGTATGATATATTAGGTACTAAAATTGATTGGATTACAAGAACAAAAGAGATGAAGAACAAATAAAATCAGAAGGAGATCAATCAGATGCTCCCCTGCCAAAATCAGATAAGAACCACGTCTTCCTGCCCAAGCTCCAAGAGCCGAATCCCTAACAATAATCTCTCGATACCTACTATCTCCTCTTTATCAACTTTATATAATATTATTTAACTACATAGGCCTTGGCTCAATGGGCTATTACTATAATAAAAATGACCCATGGCATATTCTCTATCAATACCACCCCTATAAAGAAGGCTTGTCCCCAAGCCTGAAATCTGAACTTTTGAAAACACATTCCTGATGCAACCTTGTTCTCCCTGCTGACACACCTCTTTGAAAACCATGGCATTGAGTTCTCCTTTCTTACTTAATGATGGTAGCTTGCTAATGTTGCTCTGCAAGAATGAAACATGTATTACATTGAGTAATGGTTTCTGCCCAGCTCTCATTGTGACTTTGTTATCATAATTTTCCTCTTGTTTCTCATCATAAACATAAAGGGCTTCATCACCCCGCAATTTCGTTAAAACTTCAGTTTGATGAGTGAAAAAAATGCTTGTTTCAGCTGTCAGGTTTCTAGTCATACTACTGCGACTCTCTTCCGTTTTTTTCATAGCTTGTAAGGCGATTCCCTTTGGATTAGCTTCATCAACTTGAGGTATGTATGTTTGAACTCCGACTTGAGTTGGAATATCGTGGAGCTTCCTTGCCAATAAGGGTGAGCCTTCAGGGTCGTGTGGTCATGACACGTATCACTAGGACCAACGCATATGTAAGACATTGGTACAAACACTTGATTAAGGACTTGTGATGAATTTTTTTGTTTTAATCTTGTTACCCCAACCAAATGAAAGACAATTTTAGCGACTTGGTGGGTACATTGCCCTATGGGTATCTCAATAATGGTTGCACCAGCATTTACTTTCTGTTCATGAAGCACCAATAATACCATTAAGTATATAATAATAGGCTATCCCAAAAAAGAGCACAGTGGATCCCCCTCAAATGTAAAAACAGAAACCTGCCAGAAGATAATTACTAGTGTTTCATGATCTGCCCTTATGATATGAGCATTTGCAAGCTTTAAGTTGTTGCATAACAGAACACTTCGTTCAATCAGCTTGTTGTCAGAATTTGGAGTATATGTTCTCATCGCAACACTCATTTCTCCACCCTTCCCATACAAAACCACCACTGTATCTTTTACAACTCCATCACCATCTGTCTCCAAATCAGTTTCTATCACTATCAGTGTTCCATATTTTTGTTTCCTGCTAACAAGGTTATCGTTATGGAACACCACATGAGCACACTAAAAACTACAAACTTGTTACCCATAATACCAAACTGGTTTGTGCATTTTGTGGTAAAAAAGAATCCCAACCCCAAGTCTGGCCCAAATGTTTCCATAAGAGCTTGCATGTGAACCCCAACACACTACACTTGGTATACAGATTGATGAGGTGGGAATTTATTTGTAATCCTTGGTTGAGAGACTTGGTTTGGCAGCCACGGATTGTGTTACTAACAATTGTCGGCGAATTAGACCGAAATAACAATGAATAATATGGAGGTTTATGTGCCTTTGAGAGCTGATGACCACAAAGGTTGTGCCAACCAATATACAAATTCAAATTCCCTGGGTGTTTAACCATAATTGTGTGATCCAAAGTTGTGTTGGAAGATGGCTGAAGCAAAAATGAGCATGTATAATCTGGGGGTTTTGGTGGCTTATGACCCCAACCAGCATACAAATTTATCAAGGCTAACTGACTAAGCAAATCTGGTTTAAGACATTCATTGAGCACCTTGTGTGCACGGCCAAAAACCCTACTCACTAAATAAATTATGATTAAATGAGTCTTTGGGTTTAATTGATGAGGTATCGCTTCATCAGAAAAGTTTCTTATGTATAAATTTGGAGGTAGTTTGGGTGTAATTATGGGATGATGACTCAAATAATCGAGTTGGGAATCTTGTTTATCAGATTGATTAAGGTCCCCCAATTCAGTCGATTGTTTAGGTCCCGTTCCCTTCACTGTGAGGATTTTCGGCTCGATAAAAAATTTAGGCTCCACAATCATGTCCGTATTCTTCAAAGTTGGGTTTTCTTCCTCAGTCATCAAATTAGTTGATCTGTCTCTATTCTTGTTGTTCAACAGCAACTTAATCCTTTTGTCTATCTCTGACAAACACGCCTGCCACGGTTTCAACTCTTCATCGTGACCATCACCACCACGATGTCGGCTCACCAGGACATTGAAGCTCGATTCTCTGTCATGTTGTTTCACGTAACTAGCCATCTTCTTCCCCATCGATTCAACAAAATCATCCAGAGTTTCTTTCAAGGAATGAACCGACTGAGACAGATCTTGTATCTGTGAGGTTAGACGATCGAGTTTTTGTTCTTGTAAATCAATACGTGATTCCAATATCCTCTTTTCATCCATCTCTATCATTTCCCGGCAATGGAACCAATTGATAAAAATCAAATAAGCTAAGTAGATGATTTAGAACAGGGAACAAGGAATAGGGAGTCGTATGATATATTAGGTACTAAAATTGATTGGATTACAAGAACAAAAGAGATGAAGAACAAATAAAATTAGAAGGAGATCAATCAGATGCTCCCTTGCCAAAATCAGAAAAGAACCACGCATGGTTGTAGAACTCGCTAGGCGGGAGCCGGGCGGTAGGCGGGGAGTAGTGAGTACTCGGTCTAGGCGGGGAGTACTTGGATTGGAATTTTTTATACTTAAATTTTAAAATTATACAAACTACATATTAATAAAAAGTCAAATATAAACATGATTGTTCATAGACCCAAAACATGTGTTTAGAAACACTAATAAAATTGTTCAAGACTTAAAATACTAGTTCAAACACAAAATCAAAAGCAACTATTGACCGAGTTTGACCAAGTTAGACTGAGTTTGACCAAGTTAGACTGAGTTTGACCGCCGCCTAGCTCCGAGTTTGCCCAGCCGCCTAGCTCCGAGTTTGGCCGAGTTTGACCAAGTCCGATTTTCCAGTCCGAGTACATGGAATTCGCCAAGGTTGAGCTCCGCCTAGCGAGTACTCACCGAGTACTTGGCCGCCTAGGCCGAGTTTTACAACACTGAAACCACGTCTTCCTGCCCAAGCTCCAAGAGCCGATTCCCTAACAATAATCTCTTGATACCTACTATCTCCTCTCTATCAGCTTTATATAATATTATTTAACTAAATAGGCCTTGGCCCAATGGGCTATTACTATAATAAAACTGACCCATGGCATATTCTCTATCCGTGTTTGTGATGCATTTATAAGGTTTTGTGATAAAGAGCATCTTGCATATGTGAATCCCTTGCTTCTAAGTGCCTCACAAAAAAGAGGCTTTTGGGGACATGGCCTCGGAACAGCTCGTGCCTTTTTAAAACAGAGTATGAGCTTAAATAAGGCAAAAGTTCAAATTGATAACCTCATAAGTGGTGGGGGGGGGGGGGGGGGAGGGGGAATATGTCTTATGAGCTTATCAAAGTTCTAGTAAGACCGTATGCTGGGAAGGTTGGCTTATGAGCTTATCAAATTTCTAACAAGCCATAAGCTGAAAAAATAAGCTAAATCAAACACCCTCTAAGGATCTTCGTGCCTGAGGCTTAAGTAGGTAAAAGGATTTTGGTGCCTTTTAAAACAGAGTATTAGCTTAAATAAGGTTTAAGGATCTTGGTGCCTTTTAAAACAGAATATGAGCTTAAATTAGGCAAAAGTTCAAATTGATGAGCTCATAAGGGGGGAAAGTTTGTCTTATGAGCTTATCAAAGTTCTAATAAGACTGTATGCCGGTAAAAGTTGGCTTACGAGCTTATCAAATTTCTAATAAGCCCTTAAAGCTGAAGAAATAAGCTAATCAAAACACCACCTAAGGATCTTGGTGCCTAAGGTTTAAGTATGTAAAAGCCAACAGATTCCCTTCCTTTACCAAGGATCTGCTTTGTAGCAGCTGTTGACAAACTTATAACCAGTCAAAATCTATACAGACCAAACAGAGCCGGATTAAATTGTAGTAGTGGGAATGAAAATGTCCATAACACCCAAATTAGAAACAAACCAAAACACCTCCAAGCAAGATCAAGGTTGTAACCAAAAGCAGAAGCAGAGGCGTGATATATATAGGAAATATGACGTATTCTCTAAGAAGTGTAAAATGATATATATAGGAAATGATATAGATAACGGTGGATTAATAAAGCTCTAGTTTATTTTAACATTTTTGGTTCAGGTATCCGACTGCTTTCAGTTCCTAAGGATTGTTTTGACAGACCATGATGTTTCCAACCTTTTCCTAACAATGATTAAAAAACTTCACCTTGGGTTCTCTTTGTATCACCAACACCTTAGTATATTGTTTCAGAGGGCCAATGAAGTCACATGGATGTCTTTTTCTTGTTCTCTATTTTGTTAATTGCCACAAATTTTTCTTGCACTTGTTTTCATGATAGATGTTGGGCTGTTGGCTCTCTGGGTTAGATCGCGAGTTGTATCGTGTGGTATATCCACCCTGAGATGACAATTTTCCATTTAAGCTTACAAATTTGATTTGATATTATGTGTTCACTTACAATTTTCCATTTCTACGCTCTCGATTTTATTTATCTTGTTTTCTAAATTTGTTCGGTGAACTTGTAGATTGTCTGCCTAACAGATTTGGAGGCTGACTACTTAAACCCATATGAATCATCAGCTCGGATTAATGCCGTGGTAGTTCCTGAGATGGTGGTCCATGCTGTATGTAGTTGTCTTTTTCTTGTCACAGGGCATTGGTTCATGTTCTTGCTCACGCTCCCAGTCATGATATATAATGCCATGTTGTAAGTTTTTTTTACTCATCTACAAGGGTTTACCTAATATTGTAGTGATGTATCTTTAAAAGGTTTAAACCATCACTTGATGGCCTACCGTGGCTCCCAATAGGGAGGTCCGGGATTACCAGGGCCACGGGTTAAGGAAAACGGCCAGGGTAACGGTTAGGCCGCATACATTTGAGCAAATGCTCGACCACCCAAGGAGGTGCCTTAACCAGGAACAATTATTTATAAATCTATACTATATTATAAAGCTTTTAATCCAATGTCTTAATCTCTTAGTTAAGAAATTTGAAGTTTCTATTTTACATCTCATGTTATTATATTAAAAACAACACTTTAAATAGATATTAAACATCAAATGAAAAGAATTTCTATTAAAAACAACATTTTAAATATTCGATCATATATTAAATATTTTAATTTAGTATTATGACTCCTGAGAAGGCGACTGTAACCCGAATTTATAATCATTTTACGGTTTTTTTAGATGGCTCATATAATCATAATAAAGTAAAATAAGTCATCTGCTGTTTTGCATGAGTATCTTCTGGTTATTCTTTTTTTATTTTTTGACGCGTTCATGATTCTAAATACTACAGTGGTCAGAACTATTCAAAGCCTCCAATATTTTCACCATTTTTTTCTTGGCAAAATTTATTTTTGTTACCATAAAAGTTTTTTTCCACCGAAATTTACTTTGAAAACCAAAATTTGGTATCATTGTCATGTATTTTATTGATGGAAGGGTATTTTAGACAGTAGGCTAGTAGCTGTATACATCAATTTACATGCATTTAATATGCAGGGAATAATACATACAAAAGTTACATTAACAGCAATGATACTGTAACACACTGCGTGCTATATTTCTCTCATGCACATTTACAATGAGGTGTGGTAACTGGGAGCTAAAATGTCGAGTTTCTGATAATTCCAGTTATGTTGATGTTTTTGTATTTTTGTCTCAGATACTCGAAAAGAAGACATCTTATTGATGTAACTGAGGTTTTCAGATCCATAGATGCTGAAAAGAAGTATAGGATTGTTAAGCTTGCCTTTTATTTGCTTCTCTTTGTTCTAGTAATTATCAGGTCAGGCCTTTTTCATTGCTGGAATACAGTCTTTTTTAGTATATTATATTCGGCAACCATAGATATATTTTGGCTTTTGTAATCAAATATGAAATAACTCTTACAAACCAGTTGATTTGGATTTAATAAAAAACCATGTAAATACTATCTTGTAAAGAACTCTAACACAGTAACGCAGCCTGTAATTTTCCAAATTTGAAAAATACCAGGTCAATTGAATCGATAAAAGGATGCCTTTTACCTGAAACTCACTTTGCATTTGGTTGTAGATCCTAAACAAAACTTAATTTATTGGTTCAAGTTCACATTTTACAGGCATGTTATAAAAATTATAATGTGACGGAGATCGTTCCGTTTGCTGACAGATGAATTCTAATTTTGCAGGATGGTGATAGCAATTGTTAACAATTTGATAGGTGACGAGGAAGAAGGCATACATGGGTTTGGAATATTTTGATTATTTTGCTCATATTGATTTTGTGTTTGTAATATTTGTTGTGGTTCTTAGTGGCACAATGTGCTTACAGAACTGGTCCCCAACTCGAATAGTTTGGATATATTTTCCTCTGGTTATGTAAAATTCTCGTACTATTTGTTGCTAACATACACTGTTTAGAATTAAGTTTTGAGGTTGTAGTAAACAAGGAAAGTGATAGTTATTTGTTGCTCATTTTAGGCCCTTCATCTAAATTACACCAAATTCTTTTCATCTAATACAAGGTTGAACCCAGGAAAAGAAAAACCCAAGTGGGGCCAAACCCAACTTAAGTGGGAGTGGAGTGGGTCATGTGAAGCCGGTGTGATTCCGCTTTCACACTCTGGGCTGCCATAAGGGAGGTTTTAACTTGAGTATCAGGGGTTCAATAGTGATATACAGGTATTCGTCCATGTATCACCTCGGTCGTTTACCACATTTAACTAAATCAATTGAATTACACTAACGTTACTAATAACACTCATTGTGAAAGCCAGGGTGATCCGGTCAAAGTGAGGTGCACTGTGCACATGTTGAAAATTTGAGGTTTTATCTTTGTTTTATTTGGGCATTAGATGAGTTAGTAGGCAAGTATGATAGAGTGATTGAGTAGGGGATGCGTAAGATGTGTGTTTAAGTGATTACTGGTGTGATAAAGGAATAAACTGATGTGGTACCGAGCGAAGGAGTGATTGAGATTTGAGAGACTATCTTTGCTAGTAGTTAACTCTTCATGGTTGTATGGGTGAATATGGTCATCTCTACAAACTAACTACCCTTGTTATGCGGCAAAGAAAAGAGCGGTCGTGTACTACCATCAAAAGCTTTCTCCATATACCACAAATGTTAAAACCTCTTACATATTAGATTAAGACATATTAAAATTAAGAAATGAGACGAGAAAATCAAACTAAGAGATTTCAAATATTATCTGGCAGTAGAAAGATTAAGAAGATATATAATGTTTCCGTTTTCGTAAAGTAATGTTATGTATAACATTAAAAGCAATCTTTTTGTAGATGTATAAGACATGCTGAGATCGTGAAACATACGTGAACTAAAGAATTGTATATTAATACACTTTGAGAGTTTGAGTGTACATACAATTAATATTATCTATGTTTATTAGTGTGGTCTATTAGGATTAGGTTTAACTTAATCTCTAAAAGCAAGCATAGTAAGCTCGTTATGGCTCTTTTACGGAGTCATCATGAGTCCTTCAACGTTCGTCATCTACTTTGGTTGCTTCGTTATAGCTGATTGGTGATGCTTGTTGCTCCTATCGCGAGCATAATGAGTCTTGTATTTTTATTTTTTTAGGTCATCAAATATAAAGAAAATAATTTTTGAGTCTAATGATTAGTGATGATTATTATTAAGGCATGGTATTACTATCTTAGTAATTGATAATGTTGATATGCCTGTTATTGATGACAAAGTGCAAGTACTTAAAATATTATTATCTATAAAAGTATAAATACAATTATAATCCTTGTCTTTTGACACACAAACGTATAATAAAATATATAAAAAAAGATTATTACGGACTTGCTTTGTAAAATAGGGTAATGAAATCAGAAATTTAGATGACCGACCGGATAACATAAAACTCAATTTTCAAGATTAGTACTTCAGTCAGTTACACAAATTTTGATATGGGATAATTTAAATCGTTTTTTTATTTTCTAGAGTAAGGAAACAAAAGAACTTGGAATTATACGAATAAACTTCGATACTTTATTCATAGACTAATAGGCATATATATAGCCTTGAAAAACAGAAACATAATTCTAGTAAAGGTCTATTTAATAGCTGACAGATAGACTAGAAACTAAGATAAAAGGATAAGCTATTAACTAGATAAATACTAATAAAAAGATAAATACTAATAAATACTAAAATATCCTTCAATCCCTCCTTTAAACTAAAATGCAGTAGCATTTAGTTTACTTCTGATGCGTCAACCATTCCCAACTCAGCTCGTAGCTTTTGAAACTGCTCCACCTTTATTGGTTTTGTCATGAGATCAGCTACCTGTTCGTCTGTTCTACAATGCCTGAGCACCACCATTCCTTCATTCACCAGGTTTCTTAAAAAATGAAACCTCACATCTATGTGCTTACTTTTTCCATGAAAAACTGAGTTCTTTGAAAGCTGAATTGCTGAGCTACTATCGCAATTAATCACACTACTACCTTTTTCACCATGACCAATACTTTCAAGCAATTTCCTAAGCCAAATACAATGACAAGCACAAGACCCTGCAGCGATATATTCGGCCTCTGTAGTTGATAAAGCAACAACAGGTTGTTTTTTTGAGGACCATGATACAGCTCCTTTTCCCAACATGAAAACAAACCCAGATGTACTCTTCCTATCATTAAGATCCCCTGCATAATCACTATCTGTATATGCAACTAAATTAGTCATTCCTTCATTTTTGTAAAGGATTCCTAACTCGGTTGTTCCCTTCAAATATCTTAGAATCCTCTTTGCCACACACCAATGTGCCTCTGTTGGAGAAGTCATGAATCGACTAATAAAACTTACCCCATACATTATGTCTGGTCGAGTTGTTGTTAAGTACATGAGGCTGCCTACAACTTGTTTGAACATTGTTGAGTCAACTTTTGTTCCTTCTTCATCCTTGAGAAGCTTTGTGCCTGGTACAATGGGATTTCCAACAGCATTACTATTCTCCATTCCAAACCGAGCCAACACCTCTTGAGCATACTTTCGCTGGCATATAAAAATTCCTTTTTTATTTTGGATTACTTCCACTCCCAAGAAGTACCTCATCTTGCCTAAATCAGTCATATCAAACTCAAGCATCATTGAATTTTTGAACTCCTCACACATGACCTTATCGTTCCCGGTATAGATCAAATCATCGACATACAAACTTACTATTAAGAGCTTACCACCCTCCTTTTCTTTTGTGAAGAGTGTCTGCTCACAGTAGCAACGTTTAAATCCTTCACGAACAAAGTATGATTCAATCCGACTATACCAAGCTCTCGGCGCTTGTTTAAGCCCGTAAAGTGCTTTATTGAGCTTATACACCTTCTCTTCTTCACCTTGTTTCTCGAATCCCAACGGCTGTTGTACATATACTTTTTCAGCAAGATGTCCTTGTAGAAACGCACTTTTTACATCTAGTTGGAACACGTCCCATTTGTTTTGTGCTGCTGTTGCCAAGATAAGTCGGATTGTATCCATTCGAGCAACTGGAGCAAAGACTTCTGTGTAATCGATCCCGTATTGTTGTGCATACCCTTTAGCAACTAATCTTGCTTTGTATTTTTCTATTTCTCCCTGTTCATTCATCTTAGTTTTGTACACCCATTTGACTCCTATTGGCTTAACACCATTTGGAAGCTCACATAAACTCCAAGTCTCGTTTCTTTCAATAGAGTCAATTTCTTTCTTCATTGCATCTCTCCATTTCTTACTTTTTATAGCCTCTTCGTACGATAAAGGATCATGTTCTATCATTGCGATCATTGCAGCCTCTTCTGAAAAATCTTCCCCCGAAACATAATCAGACATCCAAGCTGGTGTTTTTCTTTGTCTTTCTACTCTTTCAGTTTGAGAAGTTTGATTGTCTCTTCCTTGTTCAGGAGCTATAACCGGACTTTCTTCCATTGGTGAGCTTCCCTCTCCATCTTGCCCATCTCTATTTCCTTCATTGTCACCACACTCAAGAACATCAGTCATGTTTCTTTTCCAATCCCAACCTTTGCTTTCTTCAAATACCACATCACGACTTACACATAGTTTCTTTGTTGTTGGATCAAATAGTCTATATGCTTTGGACTCTTTGCTTACTCCAAGAAATACATGAGGTTTACTTTTATCTTCTAATTTGCTTCTTCTTTGATCTGGAACGTGCACATGCGATAAACAACCGAAGACTCGAAAGTAATCTACTTTTGGTTTAATGCCATTCCAGGCTTCTTGAGGTGTCTTGTTTTCCAAAGCTATAGTTGGACATCTGTTTAGGATGTGAACACACCAGTTTGTTGCTTCTGCCCAAAATTCCTTAGGCATTTTCTTTTCACTCAACATTGATCGAACCATGTTCAAGATTGTTCGATTCTTGCGCTCGGATACTCCGTTTTGCTGTGGCGTGTATGCTGCTGTCAGTTATCTATTGATTCCCTGTTCTTTACAAAATTCGGTGAACTCTTTTGAAGTGAACTCACCTCCTCTATCCGTTCTTAGACATTGAATGCTTGCTCCAACTTCTTTTTCAACACAAACTTTAAAGTTCTTGAACATAGCGAGTGCTTCTGATTTTTTATTTAGAAGATATATCCAAGTTTTACGTGAGAAGTCATCAATAAAGCTTAGAAAATACCTTTTGTTGCTATTGGATGTCGGGGTAATGGGACCGCATATATCCGAGTGTATCAATTGTAATCGATGTGTTGACTTCCAAAAGCTTTTTGTTGGGATTTTTTCTCGATGTTGCTTTCCCACTAAGCAATCTGAGCATGGTTGTTGTGGATCCTTAATGGTTGGTAGGCCTTCCACCATTCCTTTATTAGAGAGAATATTTAAACCTTTATAGCTTAAATGCCCAAATCGACAGTGCCATAAGTATGACTCATCTACTGACTGAATATGCATACATCTTGGTTTTTTTGAAACCATTTGAGCTAGAAGGTAGAACATTCTATTTCCACTGATGTTACAATGCATAATCAAACCTCTATTTTCATGATATACCTTGCACGTGCCATCTTGAATCAACACCTTTAAACCCTTTTCTTGTAGTTGACCTATACTCAATAGGTTGTTCTTCAATTCTGGAACATAATAAACACTTGATATCTCTTGAATGACACCATTTACTTGCATACGAACACTACCTTTTCCCAAAACCGCAATACGACTATCATTCCCTAGCTTTACGGTTTGCTTGAAACTTTCATCCAATTCCGAGAACCATCCTCGATTACCACTCATGTGGTTGCTACATCCCGAGTCGAGAAACCATATTTCACCATTGGTAGCTTTGTCCTCTTCTATATATGCCATGAGTAGAATATCTTCATCTTCATCTTCATCAAACTCTACAAAGTTTGCTTTTCTTTCCTAGTCAGGACACTCATACTGGTAGTGTCCTAACTTGTGGCAATTATAGCATTCAATCAAAGCTTTGTTAGGTGGCTGCCTTCCTCGACCTCTGCCTCGGCCACCTCCATACGTTCCTCGACCTCTTCGACCTCTACCTCGAGTGCTTCTCTCCTCGTGTGTCACTTGTAGAACCTGTTCTTCCTCTTTTGTCTGCCTCCGAAACTTTTGCTCGTGAACCACCAAAGAACTTTGCAACTCATCAACAGTCATGCGATCTATGTCTTTTGCTTCTTCGATAGATACTACGATATAATTGAATCTCTCAGTGAGAGTTCGTAATATCTTTTCAACAATCTTAATGTCTTGCAAGGCCTCTCCATTATTACGCATGTTGTTTGCTACCAACATTACTCGAGCAAAGTATTCGGTGATTGTCTCTTCTTCCTTCATCTCTAAAACCTCAAATTCCCTTCAAAGTGCTTGGAGGTGTGATCTCTGTACCCTTTTACTCCCTTGGTACTTCTTCTTCATTGAATCCCAAAGCTGCTTAGCAGTCTCCTTCTGGAGAATCGTTTTCAAGATGCTCCTGTCGATAGATGAAAATAAGTAATTTTTTACCTTCAAATCTTTTAGCTTTAGATATGCTCTAGCAGTTTGTTGTGCCTCAGTTTCTCTCACACCATCTGCAGGTTCTGTGTAACCGGGATCAATGAGGTGCCACCATTCTTTTGATCGAAGTAAATTCTCCATCAGCATGCTCCAGTGATCGTAATCTCCATCAAACTTCGGAATGCTCAGCAGGTTTTGACCTTCGTTAGTCATCTTCAAGTTCACTCTGTTTTCTCTCTTTTATGCTCTCAAAATCAGGCCTTTAATGAAGGCTCTGATACCAATTAAAAGGAAACAAAAGAACTTGGAATTATACTGAATAAACTTCGATACTTTATTCATAGACTAATAGGCATATATATATATAGCCTTGAAAAACAGAAACATAATTCTAGTAAAGGTCTATTTAATAGCTGGCAGATAGACTAGAAACTAAGATAAAATGATAAGCTATTAACTAGATAAATACTAATAAATACTAAAATATCCTTCGCCTAGAGTATAGTTTTGGTTGAATTTGTCGGTTTATGTTAACAACGTACCAACTTACGCTAATAAATGTTAGCTCGTGATTTGTTTTCGCTAGAGCATTGATAAATCTCCAAAGCTAATCAACTTATTAGTTTCATCACTTGAACAACTGCTGTTACACAATGTACAGTCGTCAAGGTTTCGGTGTTGTTACACTTAGTGTTTTCATCGAGGTTCGGGGCGACCCCCTTAAGTCCTTAACTAGCGATTGGGATTTGGGACCGTCACAAAGGATTTTTGCCCCTTTGAACCTCGGTGATTTAGTTTTAAATGTCTAGTATAACTTGAACGAGTGTGTACTTCGTATCATCTGAACTGTTTTTAACTTGTATTACACTAAAACCTAAGAGTATTTACGGTAATAATTGTCATGACTACCATCACTAACTATCACGTCAGCACTACGGACAAATAACTAAATACCAGGAGTTAAGATTGCTATTATCGTTATTACCGGGCAAATAAAGATTCCAAGGATATGTGGTGACCTCTTATATGGTTATTATTATCACAGCTGGTTACGTAAAATAATTACAAAATTATAGTTGATTACATCAGATTTCTTTACATGCAATAATAAGAATACATTTTGATGCGGTAACCAGATAAATTATTCCGGTTCTAATAGGTCATAACAACTCTTTATTAACAGTATAGATTATCAAAAGACAGTGATATCAAGATATATTTAAGGTGTATTGTTCTTGATATTGTGTTAGGATGTTGTGTTTGTATGTATGTTTGCTATTCAACAATAAAATTAACAGTGTAGATAATAGATTATTTGAATCCGTCTTGTTAGTTCCTTGATATCGATTATACCCCATAATTTTGAATTATTAGCATCTTTATAACCCTCCTTCAATTCAACTGCTGCAACAGCCAACAATGCGCTGGAAAATCAACCTTTTCGCCGCTGTTCATAGACACGGAGTTTGTTCGCTCTCATTCCAGCATACACGCCAACTTGCTTTTTCTCCTTTCTCGCAAGATCAGTTACCTGCAAATTTGCAAGCTTTGTGCTCCAACGGTTACCTCAACCATGCGCTGACTGATATGGCAAAGTTAGGTCTACAAATGAATTTCCAAGCCTATGACACTCTCTTGAATGAGTGTGTAAGACAGAAATCTGTGACAGGAGGTCAGAGGGTTCACGCCCACATGATCAAAACTCAATATAGACCGCCTGTGTATCTTGGAACAAGGCTACTTGTGCTGTATAACAAGTGTGATTGTTTATGGGATGCTCAGCAGGTGTTTGAGGAAATGCCTCATAGGAATGTGGTTTCTTGGACAGCTATGATATCGGCTTATTCCAAGAGAGGGTTTGCTTCTCAAGCCTTGGATCTTCTTTTGAAGATGTTAAGATCAGGTATTGACAAATATCAAGTTGTGATGCAGATTTGCAATTAGGAGTTTTAAGAGAATTGAAATTGTCAACCTAGGAATGTGGTTGGATTCATATGATCATGACTTGTTAATAAATCACCTTACTTCCTTGAGAAACTTTTCATCTTTGTCACGTGATGGCGCTATTACCCCTAAGTTAATATTGAATTAAATGTCCATAATACTAGCTAAATTATGTAAAGAAAGAGAAATAATGTAGATTATTGACTTGGGTTTTTTTATTTTAGAATTTTGTATTTGGTGCTATATACATTCACTTTCAACGTATGGTTGTCATCATCCTTTACAAATGAAAGGGCATTTCCTGTTCAGTAAAGAGTAACTAATTTTTCAGTGCAATTATATTTATATAGATAAGAGGTCGATAAAATATATTCCATACCGATGCAATAATAGATTATGTGCGATGAATCTATATTCTTACGTTTCTTACACTTCTTGCTAATGAAGATGTCAAGTGTATATGTATGTATGACTTCTCTTGAGACAATGACTAGTGTTTAGTGAACCTTGATATTCAAACAAGTTGTTTGAATCTTATCTTTACTATATTATACGGTTCTGTAGGTACCGAGCCAAATGAGTATACATTTGCAACTGTGCTCACTTGTTGCACTGGTGTTTGCGGGTTTGACCATGGGACTCAAGTTCACAGTCTTATAATAAAAAACAATTTTGAATCTCATTTATACGTCGGGTGCTCTCTCCTTGATATGTATGCTAAATCCGGGGGAATCCATGAAGCCCGTTTTGTTTTTGAACACCTGCCAGAAAGGGATATGGTTGCATGGACTGCCATTATCTCAGGCTATGCCCAATTGGATCTTGATGAAGACGCATTGAAGCTGTACCGTAGATTTTTAAGTGAGGGAATGGTTTCTAATTATGTTACCTATGCTAGTGTTCTTACTGCAGTATCTGGACTTGCAGCATACGAAATGGGAAAGCAAATTCACAGCCACACCCTTCGGTCTGAACTCCCCTTTTATCTGGTTCTTCAGAATTCTCTGATTGATATGTACTCAAAATGTGGCCATCTAACATATGCGAGGAGGGTGTTTGATGAAATGTCTGAGAGAACTGTTATTTCATGGAATGCAATGCTTGTGGGATACAGTAAACACGGAATGGCTAACGAGGTGGCTAAGCTCTTTGACCTCATGAGAAAAGAAAATCAAGTTAAACCTGATAAGGTAACTTTCTTAGCCATATTATCGGGTTGCAGTCATGGAGAGATGGGAAATAAAGGGTTAGAAGTTTTTGACGAGATGATGAATGGAAAAGGTGGTGTAGTACCAGACATTGAACATTATGGATGTGTCGTCGACTTGCTTGGTCGTGCGGGCCAGGTGGAAAAAGCGTTTGAATTTATCAAACAGATGCCTCTTGAGCCAAATGCTGCCATTTGGGGCTCTCTTTTGGGGGCTTGTTTGGTGCACTCGAATGTTGACATCGGAGAAATTGCTGGTCATCGTCTATTAGAGATAGAACCCGAAAACCCTGGAAATTATGTTATTCTTTCTAATTTATTTGCCTATAAAGGAAGGTGGGATGATGTGAGAATAATAAGAAGTTTGATGGAAGAGAAGGCTGTTGCAAAAGATCCAGGAAAAAGTTGGATTGAAGTTGATCAAACCCTTCATACTTTCCATGCAGGCGATCAGTTACACCCCAAAATGGAGGAAGTGTACAATAAAATGGAAGAAATATTAGTAAAACTCAAGGAATATGGATATTCTCCTGATCTGAGTCGAGTTTTATATGATGTGGATGATGAGCAGAAGGAGAGAATATTATTAGGCCATAGTGAAAAGTTGGCATTGGCCTTTGGGTTGATTTCAAGTCACGAAGGAAAGCCTATCAGGATCATGAAAAACCTTCGGGTATGTGTTGATTGTCATAGTTTTGCCAAGGCTGTGTCTCAAGTATGTGAAAGAGAAGTGTTTATGAGGGATAAAAACCGGTTCCATCATATCATTAATGGTGTTTGTTCGTGCGGAGATTACTGGTGATGCAAATGCGAATGGGTTACCGCCAACTCATATTCATCAGATGTTTATATGTTTTAATTTTAATGTAAATCTAACTGTTATTTTTGTTTTACAGAAGATCACATGTGAATGATACTACTATTTTTTGTCCTTAAAAACAATGAAAAACTAAAATCAGTTCGGACAAGCACAACCCACCACCATTAAAATCGGAATAACTCTTCAAGTCAAGATCAATAATATATGGCTTATTACCTTTAGAAAAATAAAAAAATCAATGGCTTATTACATTTGTGTTTGGTAGGGGTGAGTACAGGTTTGAGAAACTTAAATGGGTCGGATCTGAAGCCCATTCAACAAAACCTCAAAGATAAATCCCACCATGCTCTGTGCCGCAGCTTCGTCAAATCAACGAATCAGGTTGGTAAACTTTAATGTTTAATGATGGTACTATATTTTGTATTTATTCTTTATACAAGATAAAGTATTCTTGAAAATGGTCGAACTAGATTCTCAAACAAACTTTCACCGCATCTCATCTTTCAATTTAGTTATTTTACTCTGTTGGCCTCCTTTCTTGTCTTTTACAGCCCCCAGCCTCAAGCCCGCCTTACTTAAGCACTGCAGATTACTACTACCCAGCCCACTGTGACTAATTTGCGACTTGGCCCTCCTCCTGCACAGGGACTGCCTTCAGAGGTGTCTGGGCCAGTCCATGAGTCATCTTCCCTTATTGGCGGTCATTTCCCGGATTGATGCTGGGCCCTCCCAGCAGTGCCACTTACAGCTGCTACTCCTTTTGGTCCAATCAGAAATGGTTCGACGCTGATCAACTTGCTGCGTTGCAAACCCTCCCGTCAAATGTGGGCCTCTCTAATGATCTGGACTCCTGGGTATGTTGCATTCTCATACTTCAATAATTAAATTAAGCACAATTAAATTAAATATACTCTACACATAACATTTAAGCACTTTAATTAATTATTTCCATGTAAGCATCAGTTATTTCCAATAAAGATTATAATACTTCAATAATTAATATGAGATGTTACATTTAATGTATCAAACTTTTAGAAATAGGCTAGTGTATGTATTTAGATATCTATTTAACAAGTTGCGAGTAATTTCATGATTTTAATTAGAATATTATTAATTTCTTTCTTAATTATTTCTTCTTATTATTTATATTATAATTATGTTACTCTTACTTCACTACTGTTGTTATTAACAAAATCTAGTCTAAACACAGTATATAGTTCCACAAAAATAAAAATAAAAAAAAGAAATTAAGTTTTGAAACTCATACACACATGCATTGCTTTCGTGGTTATATATATGACTTATGAGCTACCAAATTTCTCTCGTGCGGCTGCTGCTCATGGAAGTTGTTGCTACGAATATTTCTGGTACACATATTTACCAATCGACAGATGACATGTCTTTCTCTTTCTCTTGGACAGAATCATTAAGGTTACTCCTTATTTTTTTATTTTTTGTAACCAACAACAAAGAATTTTTATAAAAAATCTAGCAAGATGCTCGAAAAACAAAAAATAAGATTACAAAAGAAAAAAAAGCCAACCGAAAGCAACACCAAGCTACCCAATCTAATTTCTTTCTTAGCTTCTATTCAACCTCCACATAGACAGAATTTGACCTACATTTTGACACATAAAAATAAAATAAACCTTCTTTCTCTTTTTTTTTCATTAAAAAATTAAACGAAGACTTCATAATACAAATAAAAGCCCTCAAATAATTTTTGCAGCCACAATTGAAAATGGGCAAGAAATTTAATATTACTCTAATATTCAATCCTTTTTAATTAAAACTCTATTTTGCAAGCCAAATAAGAGAATGGTTTTTCAGATCCCAAAAGATTACCTATAAACAAGTTGCATCGGATGATAATTCCATTCCTCGTGCAAATCAAATATCATTATTTCATTCCACCATCTTCCCAATTCTTTGTTTTTTCATTCCGTCCAACCAAACACATCGATCCTAAGTTATCTTCATTTTTCTTTATCAATTATTTAGGAGAACATATTAGAAATTTGATAGATATGGAACAATTTATGAAGTTGTGTATAAAACAAAACTATGTTTTTTCTTTTGTATAAATCAACGACTAGAATATAATAAATAATGACACGAAAAAGATACGCTTTTATTGAGTTCAGTGATCAAACTAGTACTTATATATTTTAGGACATACGTCTTAAAACAAATATAAAAAGCCAAAGAAAGAAGAAAACTAATTAATATTGCAAACAAAAATGAAAAATCTGAAGAAATATCACTTTCTTATTCGTAAATAATACGGATTTATTTTTTAATTATGCAAGAATGAATGGAATATTTAATTAATAAAATTAATTTGAATTGTTATTTTACTTAATCATAATCAATGCAAAATCTTATTATTATTCATTTGAAATCTTGTTTATTTGTCATTACTCATTAGTGATGCTTTGAATATTTAGTTGTTAATAAAAATATCATTACTGAATTATTAATTAGTGATATTCATATAATACAGAAATTAAAATAATAATATAATATAAAAATATTGATATTTAGTCGGTGTGGCTCAAAGCTGACGAGTGATGACGGTGCTCCAGCTACAGGAAGGACTTTCACTGTTTCACACTTTCCCTATTTCAATTAAACTTACAGTCATTATCCCCTTTGTTTGAAAAATCACATTAGTTACCCCAAGCATTCGGTTTTGTCAACAATAGTCCCCACTTGTCCATATAGTTCAATTTGCTGCTAACAATGTGTTTTCATAAGGGGGAAAGGGAGAGTTTTGGAAGGCAACATAAAGAAAGATGTCGTCAAGTTTCACTTTAAAGAAGAAAGTAAGAGAAAACGAAAAGATTTAGATGAAAAAGTAAGCCAATTCTATATTGAATCGTTCTTTTTGGTTGAAAAAACTATACGCTATCTTCATCTTGAGAGTGAGATGTTGATGTTGATGTAACACGTTTGAGTTAAAAAACATACTTGTAGTTTGTTTAAACTAGTAATATTGCTTAAATTTACTGACTAGAAAGACAAATGTGAATATTTGAAGGGTGGAAGGGATAAAGTGAACAATTCCAAGGGGGAATAAGGAATTACTTAATTCCCAAAGGGCTTCCCAGACGCTTCTTCGTTTGATATAATAATAGAGAAATTAGTTAATTAATTAAGGAGATGGAATAAAGGAAGGCGTAACGTAGCAGAAAACGCCCGGTCAATTGTCTACCACCGACGCGACCGAATCCGAGAGATGACTGCCCACCTTACAATTATATGACTCCTCGTCTCCTCCCACCATTACATTACAGCTCATCTCATCTAATCTAATCTAATTTACTCACACTCATGTTACATACATGTACGATGTACCCTATTTCATATGGTATCACTCCCATAATACGCCAAATCCCTATTAATTTAATCCATAATATTATTTTATTACTATTTGTTTATTTATGCTTGGTTAATAAATCACGCGGAGTATGTGGTGATATTTTTTTTAAAAGACGTTTTTTCTTCTTTTAACTCTTTGTAGGATGTTAAGACTTTGATTTAGATGTATGCTGTTTAACTGATGTTACCTGTGATTGATTTTGAAATAACTCCGTGGTCATGTCTTAATTAAAACCTCCCGAGATCTGAACCCATAATCTTTTCTATAGGATTAAAAGATACTAAGTTACTAACTAATAAACCATCAAGATGACGGTTACGTGGTGCTATTTTCTAAATTCTATATAGAAAATGATCACATCAAGTATGATTTTTTAAAGAATGTCTCTTACCTTTATATCTCATAAGCTGGACCTATTGTGACGTAAGTGAAACATTTGTTATAAATTATATTCTTCTAAACAATTTTCATTTAAAAATTTGGTATAACCCTTTCGAAAAATATTTTAGACAATTAAAAAAAACATACTCTAATTAGCTAGAAAGGATTTAATAGATTATAATGAGGAGTGATATGTGAAATTAACATTACTTTACTTAACTTAGTTGATTTTGTTTTCATAAACTATTTTAACGAGTGTTTTTATTATTACTTTTTTTTTATTTAGATGGGTTTCGACAACATCTTTATCCATTTAAAAATCTATATTGATAGTAAAAAGGTCATGTTGAATAAGACAAGTTTATTTATAAATGAATATAATTATCAAATATAAATTTAAAGAGTCAAATTATTACAAAACAAATGTACATACTCCGTAACATAGTTATCAAAATTGCGATCCTAATTGTAGGATCGTACCGTCCTACAATCTCACAAATCAAAAACGCACCGGATCATAATTAGGATCATAAATAGGTATGATCGTACTCATGATCGTAGAAATCGTAGGGTCGCTATACGAGCCTATGATCCCACTTTTTTTTTTTGCTTTTTTACATTTTTTTAATTATCAATATTATTTTACATTTTTATTTTTTACATGTTTTTTATTATTACTATTATTTTTAAATTTATTATGTAGTCAACCTTGTGCTAAAAATAATTGTTCGCAATTTTCTACTTTATACACTGTCACATTTTTCATTTTTCTTTTGTTACAAGAGATAGAGGTTTACAAGAATAAGATTTTTTATGTAATAAAGAATTAATGTTATAAACAATATGCTCTAGATTTATTAATTGTGTTTAAGAGTCACATATTAAATTTTATTATGATATATAAACCAATGAATTATGACAAGCTGTTATTATACTCTTAATATTTATATTTTGGACGATTTAATGTAAGTTATTTTAAAATTTATTATTTCATTCTCTCGTAAAAAAAATTTATAATTGATTTTTAATAAAAAGTATAGCATCCAAAAAAAACTAAAAAAACTTCAGTTGCTTACGATCCCAATCTTAATAAACTTGTCCGTACGAATTCCATTGGGAATGTATAAATGCAGGGCAGGCTTGTATAATAACATGGAGTCCACATTCGACTGACTCGCCGGCAGGAGCATCTCATTCCCAGAATTCCTTCATCGTCCCCACATCTCAACTTCATTCAAATCAACCTTAAAAGATTTCGGTAAGTTCAGTACTCATTTTCAAAAACAAATTCCATTATTTTTTGTGTGAATTAATATGCGAATGAATGAATGTCATCCCATTTTCAAATTCTGAATGTTAAACTGTATCTTGCCTTTATGTTCTCGGTTATGTCTATCTCTGCGTATAGATCTGATTCAGTTTTGTATTTGTTCGTTGAAGAAACTTGCTCTCCGATCAGTGCTGATAATCAGCCATATCAATTTCAGCTTATGATTAATGTCAAATCGCTTAAGTCTCAACAGTTTCATGTATGCTCTTACCATCAATTCGTTTTGCATTTCCGTTTACATTGATTAGCAGGGTAGCAATGTGAATCTTTTGTATGTTTTTTCAATATGGTAATTGGTAAAGCCTGTTGTGTTTTAGCGTTTTTGAAGGCGTGGAATGAAAGTTACAGTTGAGAAAAAAAAAGAAAGAAAAGAAAACCTTATTCATTGTTCTTTTCGTGCTTTTGTGTTAATTAGATCTGTTGTGGATTACATATGAATCAGCAATTCATAGTTTGCTCTAGCAGGACAGCCAATTGCTCATATCCTTGTCCAGGTTTTAAATCTCTGTTAGTGTATGATCAATGAAGGATTGAGTTTAATGCACTCTAGTAACCTGTTTAATGGTGCTATTAAGGTAGATCATCATCCCTTGTCTTAGTTAACCCTGAAATTTTCAAGTAATTCCCTTATCCAAAACCAAGGTAACAATCGAATCAACCCCAATGACGGTGATTTGTTACTAATATTATTAGCCTCTACTCAGGACCTCAAATAATTGGTGTCAGACATGTTGAGTTTCAAGCTTACAGCTGAAAACTTAATAGCTGAATCTTGAATTAAAGGGACAGAACCTAAACATTCAATAACGTTGAGAAATCATCATACCAAGTAGATGTTTAGGTCTAACTCACTGCATCTTGTGAGGCACAATTGTTTGAATCATCCAGAAGTATGGTATGTTGTTGGTTTTTGACAATGACTAATAGGGGATTGTAATAAGCTCGTAATCATGAATCACAATGACCTAAGAGTAAGATGAGATGTTACATTCTATACTGCTCAACATGATCATAATTTTACAATTCAGTCACTATACTTTTTTATTTTTATCTAGTTCTGAGATGTAGATTTTTTTCATAATAAAGCTTAATCTTTTCATTAAAATATTCTAACTGTTAGGTATTCTATGTATGTGACTGGCTTTGAACTTGACTTATTGTGCTTTGCTCATCATAATTTGTCTTTTTTGGGCAGTCGAAGAACGGACAGTATGTCAAGTATGAAGCAGACAGATAAGAAAAGAAGTCCTATGAATAATCAAACAAAACGTTCTGCAAGGATCGAAAGTAAAGAAACCAAGCTGCAACAAGAAAAGGTAAGCAAAACATTGAGATCAAAGGAAGCAAATAAGAAAATATCATCTCCCAGAGTAAATTCCACTGTTCTGGTAAGTGACAGAAACAAGAATAGAAAGCCCTCTGAAGTTCATGAAAAATTGGTTTCGAGATCCAAAAATCCACCACAAAAGTCAAAAACCATTCAGGGGATTAAACAAGAGACTGAATATACATATAACAATTCCTCTATAGATATAGATAACGAACCAAATGATGAGAGGGATGAATCAGACTCTGAAACAGTGACTGACTCTTTGTCCACCAGTGGAGATTCAAGGTATACTGAGGATGACTTGCTCAACGTACAGATTAATACATCATCCAATATATCCAATAAAACAAAACCATCCCCTGATAATACACCTAAATTCTCCATCGGTAACAACTCAACAAGTTTCAAAGTTCATCCAAAACCACCATCGACTCCTTCATCTATATCCTCCGAAGGATTTGACAGTCAAGATACTGGAGAACCTAAGGAAGGTTGTATCATAGATGAGGCCTCAAATGGGGTACAAAGTGATGTTGAAGAACTTCATGCTGAGGAGGACACAGAACCTGAAGCGAAAGAAGATCTATATGTAAAGATTTCACAAATGGAAAAGAGAATTGAGCAACTTGAAGACGAGCTAAGAGAAGTTGCTGCACTTGAAATTTCTCTCTACTCTGCTGTACAAGAGCATGGTAGATCAGCACATAAGATGCATGAACCTGCTCAACGCCTTTCTAAACTCTATATTCACACTGGCAAGCATTTTTCTCAAGAAAAGTGTGCTGCCGTTGCTACAAACATTGTATCCAGGATTGTTATGGTTTTCAAGTCTTGTGGCAACGATGTTCCAAGGTACATAAGTTATTTCTGTTTTGAGGTAGCTTTGATACTGTTAGTTTTGTTTTTAATTACTGTACACTGATCATCGAGCCTTAATTTGCATTTTCAGGTTAACTTTCTGGTGGTCAAACATTATTGTATTGAGGGAACTAATTACCCAGGCATTTGGAAGTAAAAGATCCAATAATACCAATGTCGTGGAGTTTGTTGATGACTGGGAAGAAACAAGAACCTTCACATCTGAACTTGAGAAAGTTGAGTCAGAGATCTTTTCACGAATCGTTGAGTCTATATGGTCTCAGGTACAAAATCTAAAATCTCGCACTTTCTTCTCGTTATATAATAATAAGTTTGAGTGATTTCAGTATCTTTTATTTTGCTCAAGTTCTTATGGTCTTTTGGGTGCAGACCTTAACAACTAATATGCTTCAAAATGAAACGATGGGGAAGTTACTTTCTGGTGACAAGCAACAGAGCAACTTCTCCCTTAACCTTTGGCAAAATGCTTTCCATGATGCTTTTAAGAGACTTTGTCCTGTTCGTGCAGTAGCGAAAGATTGTGGTTGCCTACCAGTTTTGGCAAGAATGGTAATTTAAGTAGTTTTTAGGAGATATAATACAAACAATGCTACTAATATGTGGTAATGATATTGAGTTTGCTTTAAAAAAAAGGCAATGTTACTAATATGCAATAAAGTTTCATTAATTTCAATTATAAAAAATCACCTAATTCAAAATTTTGTTATGATCAGGTAATGGAACAGTGTGTCAGCAGACTTGATGTAGCCATGTTCAACGCCATTCTAGGTGACTCTGCCCATGAATTATCAACAGATCCTATCACTGAATCCAGAGTTTTGCCAATTCCAGCTGGGGATCTAAGCTTTGGCTCAGGGGCACAACTTAAAAAGGCAGTATGTACTTGATTCAATGACACACGAAGTTAAAAAAAAGAGAGAAAAGAAGCAAATTGATTTCTAATGATCTTATTCAGTCAGTTGAGTTGATTTTATCAGAAACAAAATTCTAACAATAGCTTTCTCCACGGCAGGTTGGCAACTGGTCTAGATGGCTCACTGATAGCTTCTCAATGAACACTGATGCTGACCACAATGAAAATGGAGATGATGAACATGAGAAAAGTAGAAATGTTGAACTAAAATGGTTCCATTTTCTTAATTCATTAAGTCATCTTCTAATGATACCCAAAGACATGATTATGGACAAATCAATCAGAACTGAGGTTTGCCTTTTACTTTATCTATCTCATTTGTAAAGATACCACTCTGATAAGCATAACTTCCACAATGTCATTAGGTATGTCCATCAATAAGTCTTCCACTGCTCAAGCGAATACTTAGTAAATTTACTCCAGATGAATTCTGTCCAGATCCAGTTCCCAACAATGTGTTGGAAGCGATAAATGAAGAGGTATAATCTTAACTTCTTTCAAACTTCATAATCCTACTTATTTTACGTGGAAAACCACACTCTTATCAAGTACATGAGAATGAATACAATACATAGCATTTCATCTTGAATTAGTTATGACTTGTTTAGTATATATGTAGGAAACTCCCTAATTTCACATCTTTTGAGCGCATTTCTTGTGTTTTATGTAGTTCATCATCGAGTGTAGTTCATCAGACGACAATTTCAGCAGTTTCCCTTATGCAGCTGCAAAGATTATTTATAAACCTCCTTCCTCTATCGATGTTTCTGTGGCAACTGGAAACCCTGAACTGAACTGAACAGAAGGGTGTCCATGCATGATCCAGACCAAAGGATATGAAGAACTCGATTCATCTCCCACCTTTATAAACGAAAAACTCATAGCAGTCTAAGGTTACGTTTGTGCAAACAATGAACTTGTGAGCGAGGTTTGGTCATCATGAGTTTACTCATTCAGAAAGAAAGGAAATGCACAATCTTTGGGATATTTGGAATCATTTAATATACAAATAATCTGTATTTTGTAATCTAGGACTTAGGAAAATGGGTATTTCATTAGGAAGAGATTAGTTACGCTTTATTCGGAAACTTGTGAATAAGATTTTGGGTAAACGAACAGGTTTTTTTTTTTTTTTAAGAAAGAATGTATACATCATATATGTGTATATGGATAACAAATTCCAATGCAATATAAAACATTCCTATTACTACTAAGGGGGTGTTTGTTTAAGCTTTTTTTAAGGGCTTAAGCTTATGAACTTAAAAGCTTTTGAGCTTATAAGCTTTTGAGAAAAAAAAGTGTTTGGATTAGCTTATAACTTATAAGTTAATAAACTTCTTTTAAAAATATAGAAAATGACCAAAAAGGGCTTCCTTACATTAGCTTATTAATGTATAATGACTAAAAATAGGGTATAAAGGTAAAATTGTAAAAATAAGCTCATATGAAAAAAAAATAAGCTAGTTCAAGATGGCTTATGAAAAATGACTTATTTTATTAAAAAGAAGCCAATAAGCTTAAGCTAATAAGCTTATCCAAACACCTAAAACATGATAAGCTCAAAATATAAGCTCATAAGCCAAAATAATAAGCTTAGACAAACACCCCCTAAATCATGGATCTGTCATCTTCACATCCAATAGCTTCAAATCATTATTACTCGGAGGGCGAAAGACGAACGGGGCAAAAGAGTTTGGGTATGCTGTAATGCTATATGCAGGTGAATGTGCATACCATAAAAAATGTTATAACTTCTTGTGTTCTAGAACAATAAAAATAAAAACTATTTGGCATGGGAATATTAACAAAAGTTATGTTTTGTACTCGAATCGCACACCCTAGCTAGTAGAAGAGCTATTGATCTCTAGATAGCTTGATTTTTAATACAAAATCATAATAATGAGAGTTAAATAGTCAATAAAAACACGATTTTTTTATACGAACTCATCCCATAGTAGGCTCGTATTATGCCATAAGTCCAAATGTGGAACTCACCCCCAAAAGCTAGCTTGTAAGGAAATACTTATAAGCCACCAACTTAATTTACTTTTAGCTGATGTGGGATCATAACAATTTTAGTTGGTATAATTAGTAAATTATAATATGTAGGTATAGTATTACTAGTCATGTTACTTTTTAATTAATGTCAGTATTTGTTCGGTTTCATGCTCTTTTATCCATGAAGTTTTTATATTGTACGTATTTCTATAAGTAATTTGTAATTTTCTAGTAATAGAATATTTGAATTTTATGCATGCTAATTCTGTATAGAATGATAAACATATGATTAGTAATTAAAAGTAGGATGTACGTTTAATTATTGTGGACATGGACGGTAGAAATAAAAAATAAATTACATTTTTACTTCACGGGTTATTTGTTACTCATTTCATTTTTCTTGAAAGACCAGTGATTGCATTAAAACAAAAAAAATAAAAAATAAAATACAAGAAATATTCAAGTAGATTTGCAAGATGCAAATTAATTAACATGGAAGAGAAGCAGCAAAGATAACATCAAAACAAAAGGAAATTAGGAATAACAAAGTCAAGCTAATCTATGATTTACTGACCAACATAATTTTTTAGTCGGTCGAAGATCTTTTGTTTATCCACTTGAATACTTGCATTCACCAATGCCTTCTTTCTTCCATATATATATATATATATATATATATATATATATATATATATCACTCTTGGAGTCACAGAAAGTATCCAGCTGGCACCAACTTTGAGAACCCATATGAAGGCTCAAGAACACAATTTCCATATTTGTTGATGTTGTTCATCAAGAAACATCATTTATGTTCTTGTTCATCAAATCCAACAACATCACAAATCAGAATTGTACATCACATCCAACAGCATCAAGCCGTTTGAAGAACAAGAACAAAATGACAAATCATAACAGCACATCACAGATAGAATACTTATAGAAACTGTGCAGATCTAGTTAACAACCATCGTTTTTTGTTCAGGGGGCCTTACCCCCTTTATCTTACGGGACCCCATTCATTACACTAAATGAACAGGTGACACTAAAATCACCACATGCAATGTCTATGGCAGGCTTCGAAAGAGCGATTGAGGGAGTGAGGGGCGCGGCTAAGTTGGTAGGTTGTCTTCTGAGGCGAGATAAAGAGAAAAGGGTCACTGACAAGTTGTCTTCTTCTACAAGTGTGGTGGCGGTGGTAGGCAGAATCATTGAGAAAGATGATCGATCGAGAGATTGAGAAAGGAGGGGTTTGGTTTGGTATACAACAACAATAATAATATTGACAAATAAAAATAAAATAATTTATGGTTAAGACAATAAATAAAAAGAAGGGGTAAGGATAGTATGATATTTTCAGATGAAAATGTAAGGATATTTTGGCTTTTTCAATTAAAAAATAGGACATATTTTCAGATGAAAAGGTAAGGATATTTTTGCTTTTTCAATTTAAAAAAGACACCGTCAGTGTAATAAAATTAAAATAGTATGGATTTCTAACGTATTTAACGAAGTTCAAGAACCGAAAGTTAAATAAGTAACAATGCACAAAGACCACATATGTAGTTTACTTAAAAATGGTAAACTTATGAGTTAGAAGGGTATTTATCATATACTTGAAATTGGCTGAGTAATCCCATAATGCGATGTGTCTTAGAAATATTCCCTCTATGACGCCATCAACCCTATTATGTTCCCTTTGTGGCTTTGTTGTGCCTTTGTCATCGTGATGCTCATTGTTCCCATTATGGGGAGAATGAGTATTTTATTTGAGGTTGATTTTTTTTAGAATCATAAGTAGTTAATCATACTGATATAACAGTTAATCATATAACTATTTGTAAGTGAGAGCAAACTTGAAGACATGAGACAAGTGAAATACTTTCATACTTGAAGACATGAGACACGAGACATGAGACAGTTAATCACATAACTATTTGTTAATCTGATATTGATGTCTCGTATTCGTTTTATGCCCTTATTCACTTGATCGTAATTGGAAAAAATTACAAAACCCCAAAACCGGGTCAATACCGGTTAAAAAGATCAGTTCGATAGGAAATCTGGTCGGTTCGATATGAAATCTAGCCGGTTCAATATGGTTCAAAAGAGGCAACCACTCTCCGACCAGTTTATAATTCAACCAGCCAGGTCAACCCAGGTTTAAAAAGAATAATAACAACCAAAACAAAAAAAAGTCCATCGAATTAAACTATCAAATTGGTCTCTTTTTTTTTTTTTTACAAAAGGATATAAAATAATGTATAGTTCATTTATTTGTGATTATGTCCTTTTTTTTTAATTTTTGGTCATAAAAACGAGTTTGACGATATATATATATATATATATATATATAATCTCCAAATTCGATCTTAATTTCTTATCATCATCATCATCATCCTCTATTTGACTATATAATAAGGAATTAATCGGTGGACAATCCAATTAAAGAAGGGGAATTGGACGACTAAGATTGGTTCTCGCGGTTCTCGTAATAAAAACGGTTCTCAAATGAACCTTCTCTCTCTCGGTTCATTTAAGAACCGTTTTTATTGCGAGAACCGCGAGAACCAATCTTAGTCGTCCAATTCCCCCTCCTTCTATTTGATTGCCCACCCATGAATTCCTTACATGCACCCTGCCACACCCAATCCCCCACGCTCTTCATCCATCAATTTCATTATCCAAAATGAACGGCAAAGATTGGTTCTCGCGGTTCTCGCAATAAAAACTGTTCTCAAATGAACCTTCCCCTATATATATATATATTGGGAAGGTTCAAATAAGAACTGTTTTTCATACGAGAACCAATTTTAGCCCTTGATTAAAATTAATCAATAGCTAATAATTTTGGTAGCTAATGATTGGCTCATTAATGACGCATTAATAAGGGGTATTTTGGTTAAATCAATTCTCGCACATTAATGACGGTCCACCCGGAATTCCTTACACAATTGAAGAAGGGGAATTGGACGCCTAAGATTGGTTCCCGTACAAAAAACAGTTCTTGTTTAAACTTTTCCACACACACACACACACACACATATATATATATATATATATATATATTGAAAAGTTCATTTGAGAACCGTTTTTATTGCGAGAACCGCGAGAATCAATCTTAGCAGTCCAATTCCCCCTCCTTCAATTGGATTACCCACCCATGAATTCCTTAGATGCACCTTGCCGCATTCAATCCCTCCACGCTCTTCATCCATGAATTCCATTATCCAAATTGAACGGCTAAGATTGGAACCGTTTTTATTGCGAGAACCAATCTTGACCGTTCATTTTGGATAATGAAATTCATGAATGAAGAGCGTGGCCGCGTGGGGGGATTGAGTGTGGCAAGGTGCATGTAAGGAATTCATGGGTGAACAATCCAATTGAAGGAGGAGGAATTGAAAGGCTAAGATTGATTCTCACGATTCTCGCAATAAAAATGGTTCTCAAATGAACTTTTCAATGGAATTCGAGTTGGTCGATATTGGATAAAGCCTACCCAGTTAATGCGTCAATACCTAACCCCATTACATTCACAGGGTTTGGTTTGGTTGCTAATTACCGAGTGTTATGAACATGTTAATAAGACGGCCATAATTAAACTCCATGGATCTTGTTATCTTTAAATCTATACATCATTTTTCATTAAAGTAAATAATAAATAAAAAAAAAACCCTACAATACAATTGAGGAAGCCATGGAACAAATTTATTTATTAAGAGTGTTTATATTCTTAGTGATTTTTCATATATATACTCAAAAGATTAAAACAGTAATCAAAATATAAAAAGGAAATAGAAAAAATAATTAACGAATCTTACATGTTACTTTAGTTAGTAGGAAAATAAAATGGGGAGGAAATAGAAATATAAAATTTTAAGTAAATTACATTTTTGGGTCCTAAAGTTTGCTTCAAATCATAGATATGGTCCATGTGGTTTAAAATTTATAGGTTTGATCACACCCGACCCACATAATTGCATTTTTAGTATTTGGTATTTTTAATGGACAAACTAACCCTTTATATATTTATCATTTTTTCTTAATAATAATTGATTTAAAACAATATTTTTTTATTAAAAAACATGTTAAACATTTATTTAATTAGGGTTAATTAACTTTATTCATTAAATATACTGATTAAATATTCATCTTCTTCATCCCCACTACCTCACTACCTCCGGCCATCACCATCTTCCACTTTCGGCCACCAGCTCCAAATTACCTCCGGCCAGTGTCATCTTTCATCTCCGGCTACCGTCATCACCCACCACCTCTGCCCATTATCTCTGCCCACCATATTCAGCTAACAATTGATTTTCAAAAATTATGAACAAATCGTTATTCACAAATCAAACCCATATTATCCTACCTTAACAAATCAAACCCAAATCATGCCCCTAACACTTTAAATCTCTAGCGATATCAAAACCATTATCAAAGTTGAACACGTCACACAATGAAATCAATGAAGAAAAACACACAATAAAATGATAAATGATTATCGAAAACCATATATAAAAAACAAATCTAAATTTATGGTTTTACTCCAGATAGAAACAGTATGCAAGATCATACCCGGATCTAGGATTAAGAAGACTAAGGATCGAAGAAAACCATATGCAATGCCGGCTTAGGCTTAAGGTGTAACATCCTCAAAACAGGCCTAAACGTGTGCGATCGTGATACGTCGAGTATTTAATTGAATTAAATAAAAAATATATATTTTAGAAAATGATATAAAATATGAAAATAATAGATAGATGGGTTATTAAAAATATTAATAAAAATAGATAAAGGTTATAAAATATCGAACGGTTTCAAACGAGGATTCCAGAAATATCCTCGTTAGTTGAAACGGTTAAACGGGAGATGAGTTGTAAGTTGAAAAGGGGAACAAAATACCCACTTGTGGATAATAATACCCACAAGTCGGTTTTGGGCTTTTTGAATACATAGACTACACACACACATACGTATACACACACACCCCTTACTTTTCTTCCTGTTCTTGCAAATTCAAGAAGAAGAAGAAGTCAAGAGAGATTAACCAAGCTAAGTTCCAGCAGAGAATTGAAGTCCTAATCCATCCTAGAACATCATCTTCTTCATCTCTAACCTAGTAAGTTCCATATCCATGGTTTGTTCTTCAATCTTGATTTTTGGGTTTTGAAGAGAAACTCATAAACCTTTGTTCCAGCAGAGAATTAAGCTTCTAATTGGTCTTACAAGTAGTTCCTAATCATCCTTTGATCATTGTAAGTTCCAATTCATCTTTGTTCTTGATTTTGATCTTTCAAGACTTGAAATTTTAGGTTTCAAGTGGGTTCTTTGATTTAGCAATCAAGAACTGAAATTTATGATTGAAATAGGTTCTAATATAATTTATAAGTGTATAGGAATCAATTCCATGAATTAAAGTAGTGTTCTTGATGAGTTTTGAATTTTGGCTCAAATGGGTCAAAATTGGTCAAATACGGGTCAAACTGATTTTGACCTTCAAGAACTGAAATTTAGTGTTCTAAATGATCCTATAACTTGTTAGGATTGATTAGAACTCAATTGGTGCATTAGAAGTGGTGTTTTTGCACAAATCCAATATTTAGCCTAAATGGGTCAAAATGGCTAAAATGGCTTAAATCTGTTTTTACACATCAAGAACTGATTTTTAAGGTTCTAATAGGTTCATATGACTTGTATGAATTGATTAGAATATTGGTTTTGAATTGGAATGGTTGTTTTGCTTGAATTGGCTAAAATAGTGAAAAATAGGCCTTAAATAGGCAAGAAATTGGAAAATGATACCAAACAAGGAGTTTAAATGTTTTGGTCAGTTGAAACACCTTCAATACATCATATTAAGTGTATATGGTGTGTTGCAAGTGTTGGAATTGGTCTACACCAAGTTTTGGCCATTATGCGCACGTCTTTGTCCATTTAAATGGGATTTTCGTATGAATTAATTGGATAGGAGTTTTTGATGTTAGAAAGCTTCCACAAGTGTCAAATGGTCCTATGAAACACTAGAATTTTACCAAAATTGATTTGGAGTTGAAATGAGCCAAAATGGGCTTGCTGTGCACAAAACAACAACTGCTGCAGGCTGGTCGCGGCGCGACACCCCTGCACATAGCTTTCTTTGCTGTTTTGTGCTTCGTGTTCGCGTGTTATTGCTTGGACTGTTATAGTTAGTTAATAAATGGTTTAAAAACACCATTAGGGTATTGTTTCAAGTATCCTAGACGTTCATCGCGTGTTCAAATGATTGATGCGTATGTCTTGGTATTATAGGTTGAATTGACAATCCGTGAGCGCCAAAGCAAGGTCTTTGCTTATTCTAGCCTAACAGGTGAGTGCCTGATAACATAACGATTAATATATCTATAACATATATTAACAATGAATTGAATACCCGGACTTGTAAGCAATTGATTAAGCGTTTGAATATGTTGTTGAAAGGTTGTATACCTTGTAGTATGTATGATAAATGATTATCAGGATATTATACGCACTTGATTAAGTGTAGTTTGTAAAGCATGACGATGCTTGACTTAACATGTTGACACAGTATGATACGCACTTGTTTAAGTGTATATTGTATAGCATGATGATGCCAGGCTTAACTTATTGATATACATAATAGTATGCACTTGATTAGGTGTATGTTATGATGATAGATATATATACACATTATTGTGTGCGCGCAATGAGGTAAAGAATGAATGGCATGATGATGCTAGATATTTGATTGGTATAAATAATATGCATCTGTTTAGGTGTATGTTATATGGACATGATTATTGATTGATTGATGATTCGGTTGAATCAGATTATGTGTTTGTGATTGGGCAAGGTTTGTCCGGACAAAGCTGTCCTACTTGTTGGGCAAGGTTTGCCCCGGACAAAGCTGTCCTACCTCTTGGGCAAGGTTTGCCCCGGACAAAGTTGTCATTTTCGGGTATAGCTGCAGCTGTACAACAGAGGAATCGGTTGATTCCAAAACGCAACGGTGGACACTTAACAGCTCCCCCACCGGAGCGGTTGATGTGTCTGGTACCCCAGTTTGGTGCATTGAGCCGGGTTCGCTACCCTGCGAGATATGCTACCTCCTGACTACGCCAGCTCATCGCGAAATGCTAGGATAGAACTATTTGGGCATGATTGATGATATGTGGTATGTTTATATTGATTGCATGCTATCGCGTACTCACTAGCTATTATAGCTAACAGATACTACTCTCCACATGTGCAGGTGTTCCTTAGGCTGTGAGCTCGGGTGTCTGCGGGTAGTTGCATGTTTTTAGGAGGAACACTGGATTTTGTTTAACTCTGTTATAATATGTTTAAGTTTGTTTAAAGATAATGGTCGGCCGGTTATGTGTCCGTAACATCAAATGTCGTATGTGGCAACGTTTTGACTGTTTATACAGTTTGCCACGTGTTTTTAATTCCGATGCATTTTTAAATTATAAGACAGATTTAAATATTCTATTTACAATCAAACCCACGCGGTTTGAAAACTTAATTAGTATTTTAAAAAGAAAAATTTGGTTCTCAAAAGCACGGTGTTACATAAGGAATGTCCGACAAGGGTATTTGGTTTCCTGTGTCCTACAAGGCTTTGGCAAATGTTCGGCGATGGTTTCTTGTGGCTTGGATCAAGAATAGAGGGAAGATGTAGAAATCAACATGGCAGAGGCGTAAATGATGGTTGGTGGTCTCTTGTGGCGGTTAGGTGGATGCCAATGATGGTGGCGATCAGGGGCGGAGGTAGGATTTTAGTATAGGGGGTCGGTCTTTACTTTATCATAACACTATGATACACATATATATGAACGACGTAAAATGTTCCATTATTTGTATAGATAAATGAACAACGAAAGTTCATTTAAAGTCAAGAAATTTACGTGTTAAGATAACACTTAAGCTTTGTCAAAATCAATCTTCAAAGTTTTCTAGATGATATCCAGTTCATTTGTCATGAATTAACCCGCTAGAAGCATAATATTAACTGAAATAATAACTCGAATGCTTTATGTTAATAAAACTTCAATGCAACCAAAAAATAACAATAAACAAATCATATTTAGTGTATTTGTAGTTGGACAGTCTTTGTTTTTTTAATAGAACTCATCTATTATATTGTCTGTAGAGAAAGTATGAATAATCTCTCTCAATGTAAAGTATCAAATTGTTTTTAAGATAATCATTACTCATGCTATTACGAAGCCTTGTTTTCAGAATTTTCATTTCTAAGATAGCTCTTTCAGTAGTTACAATTGAGACCATAAGAGTTGGTATAAGACAAATAAATCTATCAACCAAAGGATAGAGTTCTGACTTTCTAGTTTCTTGTAGACTTCTACATCACTTAGAGAGTGTATAAACTATCGAACAAATAAAATACCATATTACCTTGAAACTATGAAAGACGGCGAGAAGCAACGAGTAGAAGAGTAGAACCCGAAACCCTCAAAACTTAGAAATTAGAATTGCCGTTTTCAGAAAATTAGAATGCCCGCTTCCGTTTTATGCAATATTTAGACTACTAATTTCTAAATTAACTCTAATTAGGGGGGACTTAATAAATATTTGTATTATTTGAACTTTTAAAATAGCTAAGGATTTTGAGCTCATTAGGAAGGGCCTAGCACCCTTCAGCCCCCCTCGTCTCCGTTCCTGGTGGCGATGGTTTCAGGAGACGGAGGTCTAGAACCATAGGAATCACATCAATAATTTGGAGCAAATCTTAGAAACCAAAAATGTAATTTCCTTAGAATTTTTCTTATTTATTACTTAAAAAATAGGTTAAAGTGACGATGTCTTTCATGTTTTCATATAGATTACTAAAACTTTAGTATATTATAATCATAATGATTAGCTCATTTTTATATACTAATTTAAGTTAAAATTAGATACAACTTACAACCCACTCTATGTCTAATTGTCATATTTGCCTGCTTCATGAGTTTGTTTATATGGCTTATTAATTGTGTGGTTGCCCACCCCGCATACTCTCAGGAGTATAGTGGCATGGTGAATGGATTTTTTTTACTTTTTACTTTTTGGTATTATGAATTGAGTGGTCGGTTATGTGACGCAAGTGAGATGCTAATGTGACAATATAGTAGGGAATGGTAGCCCTAACCTACAAGCGAGAATGGTCCCCTTGCTGTAAGTGGGAAGTACTTTTTGTTAATTTTTATCTACAATGTAGTGTAATGAAGTATAAAGTTTTTATTATCTCTTATTTTCTAATATTATAAACTTAAAATAGTGGATAAACTGTATTAGAATACAACTAACTTTGAACTGTTTATCATTGTACATAATGAATTATACTTTTTCTGTATTAATATAGGTAAAATTTCAAAATACTTACTATTATATGCAACTTAACCTTGTATAACCGATTTTTAACATTTTTTTGCTGAAAAACTTCAAACCATCAAAACTAAACAAAAAATGACCTCCCAAAAGAAAATTTACCAGGATTAAACTAAATAGATATTCCCATTTTTACAAGTTGAGCACCTTTCTAAACTATGTGAGCTTCCCAATCTAGCATGATATGAAGAAAATGCCATAAGAGCTTTAATCTTACCTTGTCATACTATTTTAAAATGAGATTGGTTATGGTGGTGGTTGTTGAGATTAGAACTCCAAACCGGATCAAATCCCTGTACAATAACATCATATTAGAAAAAAATAAAAAATAAAAAAAATCAACTTGCGAATTCCAAAACCTCAAAGATCTATGTAAAAAGCGAAGTAGAAGTCAACACCACCTACAACCTCCATTGCCTCCACCAACCACCACATCCGCTGCCACCATTGAAGAGGAAGGACAACAAACGGCGTACTAAGCGTCACTGAACAAAGACGACGTCGGACGTGGCGACAGTGAACAAAGATGATGACGGACGTGACTAACGACGAACGAAGTTAAAGTGAATGAAGACGACGGCGAAGGGTTCAATTGACTAGGGTTTTTGTCGACGAATGGAAGCAACGATGGCGACAATGAAATGACGACGGAAGGGATGACGGCGACAGCGGTGATGGTTCACCGGAATTTTAGTCGGAAGGTCGCCGGAGAAAATACCTCATACATGGGTTTTCAAAATACCAGGTGGGTCAAGAGATTGAAAAATCCTTCATCTATGGGATTTAAATCCTATTTTAAAAAATCCTTGTAGTTGAAATCCCACTTCATTTTTGCAAACCAAACACTTCATTTGAATGGATTTAAAATACAAATCTCATGAAATATCACCAAATGACACAAACCAAACAACCCCTATGGATGAAACAATTTTAAAACAACCTTGACTGATTTGTAACAGTATTAAACACAAATATAAAATACCTTCACTAATCTCTTATTTATTAAAACACATATGATATCAACTAATCTTTTAATTTAATATACTAGATCAAATTTCCGTGTAATACACCAGTTTATTTTAAAAAATGAAAATATTAAACATTAATATAAAGATATTAAATAATTATAAAACGCGAAATAAATGGGCATTTTAAACAATAACGATAGACGACGTCAACACTTAGACTAATGCTAGAAGTCTCGACACAAGGTAAGGGTAGATGTGCCGGTAGAAACATGATTTCATGATACGAAAAAACATGATCGTATTTCCTGTACAGGTCATTGATCGTTATTATTACAATTATGGGCAAAAAGGCCAAGTCTCTATTGGTTATAATTAAAAAGAATTTGAAGTTTTTAGAAAATATTTAAAAAGGGTTTACTTCTCTGAAATGTACCAAGTTGTACCTCAAATGTTAATGCGTATATCAACCTTCTAAAAATGTTATTGTATGTATCAAACTTTCAAAAAGTGTGTTATTGTGTGTATTATACTTCATATTGTATGTACTAAACTTATACGTTTTATAACTTTTTATGTAATCAAAATACATACATTAACAATAAATTAAAAGTTTAATACACACAATAACATTTTTAGAATGTGGATACACACATTAACATTTGGGGTATAGTTTAATATATTTTGGAGACGTAAACCCTATTTAAAAATGATAAAACTAAAAATTTGGTTAAATAATATTTTAAAATATTATAAAGGGTAAATATGATATTTGTAAATTAAGATAGACAAATACGATATTTTAGGGTTTAATAATGAGATATATGAATTTCTCTCTAAAAATTTGGATTTTAAAGTCAGGATTAAATTTCAAATTTTTAAAAAATGGATAAATAATATTGTATAATTAAAATTGATTTGTTAAATAAAATGTTAGGTTCGTACAATAAATTTAATCCAAATTAACATTTTATTTATATTAGATTGTAGTTAAATCAAAATTGGTAAAAGTTTTCTCAAGAAACTCAATTCAAGTTTTAATTGTATTTTGTAGTGAGACACCAAAATGTGAAATAAAAGTTGGTTCAGTCTAGAAAATGTATGCGTCGAATGGTCCATTCACTCCATTGGGTACAATCATAAACATTCGCACGGAATTATGATCGATGGATGCGATGTAAAGTGAAACAATTGGTTAGGCACTTGGGCAATATCAATATGTGGGGTGGGATCTCACCCACCCACCTCCTTAAATATTTCATTCTTTTTCTTTTTTAAAATTTATATTGTTTTATTTATTTAACTAAAATATTGTTTTAATAATCAAATTCCGTTGCAATATATTGCGTTTAGGGACCCTATTACATCACACTCATTTACCAATTCTTTTAATATTTACAAAAAACACAGAATTAACTTGTCACGTTTAACATAAGACCCCTTTGGTTAAAGAAATCACGCCAAACCCCGTCTAAGATCATGTTCTGCTCACGATTTGCTCAAAAGTAATAAGCTTTTCAAGTTATGATTAGAAAACGTTCGAAGGTGCAAATGACACATTCATTTTTAACAAACATGGTACAACAGCGACAATTGTTGTTGTTCGAATCATAGATTGAAGTCCACTTAAAGAAACAACTTGACACGCATCTTAGATGGTTAATAGCAATTAAGCATCGTAAAAGCATTAGACATCCACAGAGTGTAGCAATTATAATAAAAGTAAGGATACATTTGTAGATAGGTGCATTTAAAAGACGCATGTTCACGGTTGTTAGATTTCGATCCATCGAGGGACTATAGATGGTAAGTACGTACACACAAGCACGTTATTCGTAGACAATGTTGTCAAGCCCACATTGATCACTATTTCAAAATTTATGACCTCACAACCATATATGCAATGTGATCGACTAATTTATAGATCGAGTTTCAAAGGTGGAGACTTGACACCACTACATCACTTTTAATAAGCATCAAGTACAATGTACAAATTCTTGAGCATATTATACAAATAAATGTCAAGTGATTTACACATCAGAATATTTTGATATCCATATATATATATATAAGGGATGGTTCAAACGAGAACTGTTTTTCATACGAGAACTGTTAGAACTAATCATGGCCGTTCATTTTGGATAATGGAGTTCATGGACGAAAAGCGTAGGGGGATTGAGTGTGGCAGTGTGCATATAAGGAATTCATGGGTGGGCAATCCAATTGAAGGAGGAGGAATTAGATGGCTAATATTGGTTCTCGCAGTTCTCGTTTGAACCTTCTCCTATATATATACATATACATATACATATATATTTTCTTTTTATTTGATCTCATCCCTATATATATATATATATGTGTGTGTGTGGATCGCTTAAGCCTTAAAGAAGGTACTAATTTAACTTGTATTTTATTCTCAAATCTCAACCAATGAAAGATATATTAAGCATACGAGAATTAGGCACAAATGAGTGAATGTGGTCCACTTGTGTAGGCATAGAATCAGATCACACCATGCATATATTAAGACCACTCATGCTCAGACTAATTATTACATTAGTTTTTTTAGATTATGATTATTCGATGAATAAACAACCCTAATAATGATTGACATGATGAACCTACACATCATCGTCCATTTTCATTTTAATATCCATGGCTGCTAGTCATTTGAGTGACGAGCTTGTGAATGACGAGGCTCAACGATGGATGCATAGTGGTTGACGACGGGACGTACACAAGCTTATCATGACGAGACGACAAGCACCACTACCGGTGGTCTTATGTCATCAAAGTTGATTATCATGGATTTGCAAAGAATAGTTCATGATCTATTAAATCAAGATAACATTTGCAAACAAGCATAATTTGACATCTTCGTGATTACAACGAATAGGATTAATAGGGGCGGAGCTAAAATTATATTTTAACGGGTTTATAGCTAAAATTAGTCATATTCGAAACATAACCAATGAGTTCATAATTAAAACTTTGTCTAAATCAAGGGCGGACCCAAGGGTTAGAGAACGGGGTCACGGGGCACAATCCAATTTTGTACGCGTAGTGTAAATTTCGATCTCGCGTAATGTAAATTTTGATTTTTTCGAGACGGTGCTACCATCCATTTTAAATTTTAGATCCGGTGCTACCATCAATTTCAAATCCTGGGCTAAATTATACTAAAAATGCACTAAAGTAATACAAAAACATTTTGTTAAGTGCGTTGAATGAAACTCTCTCAACAAGAAGTAGCTACGTCCATGAGGATTAATCAATTTCTCACTTATCATATGCATTAATCCTTGTTTGTACGTCGAAGTATGCTACGTACATACCTTCGATCGGGTGTAATGAAACAATCTTTTTAGGTTGTACACATGATATATATATATATATATATATATATATATATATATATATATATATATATATATATATATATAGGGATGGGATCAAATAAAAAGAAAATTAAAGTAAAAAGTGTAAAAAGGATGATTATTTGATCATTTTTCGGTAAATATATCAACTGATAATCGTTAGTTCATCATCTTTATTGATTAAAACTAGTTCTTCATCAATTTCTTTTTGATTTCAAATACTTGATTTCAAATACAGATTTTGAAAACAAAATTTTGGAATAATTTGTTGATGAACAAAATACTTTCATCTAAAAAGTGATGAATATGTTGGATTCATCAAATAGAAATTGATGAAGAACTAGTTTTAATCAATAAAGATGATGAACTAACGATTATCAGTTGATATATATACCGAAAAATGATCAAATAATCATCCTTTTTACCCTTTTTACTTTAATTTTCTTTTTACTTGATCTCTACCATACATATATATATATATATATATATATATATGGTGAAGTTATACATAGAATCTTACTTATTCATAGAACCTAAAAAATAAACCTGCTAGTAGCACGTGTGTAACATCCTCAAAACGGGCCTAGACGTGTCCTATTATGGTACGTCAATTATTTAATTTAATTAAATAATATATATATATATATATATATATATATATATATATATTCTAGGAAATGATATAAAATATGGAAAATAATAAATAAAAAGGGTTATTAAAAATATTAATAAATATAGATAAAGAATATAAAATAATAACTGGTTTCAAACGAGGTTTCCAAAAATATCCTCGTTAGTTGAAACGATTACTCGGGTGTTGTGTTGTATGTTGAAAAGGGGAACAAAGTACCCCTTGTGGATAACTTAAAAACCAAGGTCGGTTTTAAGTCACCCACACACTGTTTACACACACACATACGAGATACACACACACACACCTCTTACTCTCTTCTTTTGTTCTCCTTTGTTCTTGAAGAAGAAATTATCAAGGGAGCTGATTTTTCTGTAGCAAATTGGTGAAGAATCCAGCCCAAAGACATCATCTTCATCATCTCCATAGCTATGTAAGCTTTACCTTCCATGTCTCCATTCTTGTGTTCTTCATTCTTGATTCTTGGGTATTGATGGGAAACTAATTAAGTCTTGTTCCAGCAGTGAATTAAGGCTCACAATCATCCCAAAATCAGTTCCTAATCATCATTTCTACCCATTGTAAGCTTATGTTCTTCCTTGCTCTTCATGTTCTTGAAATTTTAGGTTTTGATGGGTTATGGTGATTTTTCAATCAAGAACTGAAATTGATGATTGAAATAGGTTCTAATATCATTTATAAGTGTATAGGAACCAATTCCATGAATTAAAGTAGTGTTCTTGATGAGTTTTGAATTTTGGCTCAAATGGGTCAAAATTGGTCAAATACGGGTCAAACTGATTTTGACCTTCAAGAACTGAAATTTAGTGTTCTAAATGATCCTATAACTTGTTAGGATTGATTAGAACTCAATTGGTGCATTAGAAGTGGTGTTTATGCACAAATCCAATATTTAGCCTAAATGGGTCAAAATGGCCAAAATGGTCTAAATCTGTTTTTACACATCAAGAACTGATTTTTAAGGTTCTAATAGGTTCATATGACTTGTATGAATTGATTAGAACATTGGTTTTGAATTGGAATGGTTGTTTTGATTGAATTGGCTAAAATAGTGAAAAATAGGCCATAAATAGGCAAGAAATTGGAAAATGATACCAAACCAAGAGTTTAAAGGTTTTGGTCAGTTGCAACACCTTCAATACATCATATTAGGTGTATATGGTGTGTTGCAAGTGTTGGAATTGGTCTACATCAAGTTTTGGCCATTATGCGCACGTCTTTGTCTATTTAAATGGGATTTTCGTATGAATTAATTGGATAGGAGTTTCTGATGTTAGAAAGCTTCCACAAGTGTCAAATGGTCCTATGAAACACTAGATTTTTACCAAAATTGATTTGGAGTTGAAATGAGCTAAAATGGACCTGCTGTGCACAAAACAAACACAAGCTGCAGCATTTGCACACTGGTCGCGGCGCGACACCCCTGCACACAGCTTTCTTTGTTGTTTTGTGCTATGTATTCGCGTGTTGTTGCTTGGTCTGCTATAGTTAGTTAATTAATGGTTTAAAAACACCATTAGGGTATTGTTTTAAGTATCCTAGACGTTCCTCGCGTATTCAAATGATTGATGCGTAGGTCTTGATTTAATAGGTTGAATTGTCAATCCGTGTGTGCCAAAGCAAGGTCGTTGCTTATTCTAGCCTATCAGGTGAGTGTCGAATGACATAACAATTAATATACCTATAATACATATTAACAATGATTACATAATTGTAAACCATGATTTGTACACGCACTTGTTTAAGTGTAGGATTGCATGATAATGCTAGAACTTACCATGTTGACACAATGTAGTATGCACTTGTTTAGGTGTATGCTATGATGATAAATGAATATATGCGCGCATTGATGATTGATTGATTGATGATTCGGTTGAATCATACTATCTGTTTGTGATCGGTACGGATCTATTGGGCAAGGTTTGCCCCGGACCAAGTTGTCCTACTTATTGGGCAAGGTTTGCCCCGGACAAGGTTTGTCCTCTTCGGGTATAGCTGCGGCTGTACAACAGAGGAATCTGTTGATTCCAAAACGCAACGGTGGACGCTGTATAGCTCCCCCACCGGGGCGGTTGATGTGTTTGGTACCCCAGTTTGGTGCATTGAGCCGGGTTAGCTCCCCTGCAAGATATGTTACCTCCTGACTACGCCAACTCATCGTGAGATGCTAGGATAGAACTATCTGAGCATGATTGATGATATGTGACGTGCTTATATTGATTGCATGCTATTTGGTACTCACTAGCTATTATAGCTAACAGTTGCTACACTCCACATGTGCAGGTAATCCTCAGTGAGCTCGGGAGCCTGCGGGTAGTTATTGTTTTGGGAGGAACACTACTTTTATGTTTAAACTATGTTTATGTATGTTTAAGATAATGGTCAGCCGGTTATGTATTCCGTAACACCAACTGTCGTTTGTGGCATCATTTTGAATGTTTATATAGTTTGCCACGTGTTTTTTTACTTCCGCTGCATTTTTAAATTATAAGACAGGTTTGATTGTTCTATTTACAGTCAAACCCACGCAGTTTGAAATCTCAAATTGTATTTTAAAAAGAAAAATTTGGTTCTCAAAATCACAGTGTTACAACGTGGCATCAAAAGTAAGGACAAAACTGAAAAAAGAATTGCAAATTAATACTCATGCCCCCTCTCTCATTCAACTTTCAAACTTCCATTTAAAAAAAATCCTACTAAACATCCAAATTATCATAATATATTTATGTTTAAGAATTTTAGAAAAAATATATAATTAGATTCAATCTTTTATTCTCTTTAATTCAAGATCAGAATTGAAATATTTTCTAATTTTTTTATGAAAATGTAAATACTGCCGAAAATGAAAAAAGAACAGATAACAATAATGCAAATTGTTTGATGACGAAAATACAAAATGCAAAATGCAACCGACGTAAAAGAAAATAACAAAAATGCAAATAACCAAAAATGTAAATAATATTAAGCCATTAACATGCAAATAACCCAATGATTTGCATTTTGGTTCTCATTTTGTATTTTCGGGAGGTGGAGCCATAAATAGGGTCAAATCAGAATTTCATATTTGCCCTCAATTATGCAATTACCTAATATAATTTTCATATAATTTATAAAATTGTCACCTTCAAATCTTAACCATTAATTTAGATGATCCAATGATCCAGATTTGTTCTTTAGGTTCTGTGATTAAGATTAGGTACTATATTGATCATATATATAATGCATTTACCATTTAAAAAACTCTTAATTTTAAGAAGAGTAAATTTACTAAAATACCCCTCCTTTATACCTCTCCTTATCACCCCTTTAAGTCCACAATTAATGAATTTAAACAAATAAATATTAAAAATATAACCGACAATTAATGAATTTAAACCAATACTTATAACTTAATTATTTCTAACCATATATTTTTAATATTAATTTTTGATTCATGAGATGACCATACTTATAACTGAATTAAGTCTAATCATGTATTTTTAATATTAACTTTTGATTCATGAGATCATCTAAATTCTTGTTTTCAATAAATCAAGTTCAAGAGATTTCACAAACACCAACACAAATGAAAGAGTCAAAGAGTTAAAATTTATAAACATTGCATTCTAACTTAATTACATAATAATTTGAATTATGAAACATTACACACACATATACAAACATATATATAATCAGTAGCTTCACGATTCATTCATGCGACAAAATTCTTCCAACAAACTGAAAAACAAATAACTCAGAGTTAGCAATCTAATTCTTAATTTCAAAGTGGCTCTCGCAAAGAATCTTCGCACACTCATATTATCTCATCTCACAAATAATCTTCACAAACTCATATTAGCTCTTTGTGATTATTCTGCACAAAACTTATCACAACCTTCTCTTTATTCGCCGCTGTCGCATTGCACGGGTACCCCACTAGTATGTATATATATATATATATATATATATATATATATATATATATATATATATATATATATATATATATATAAATTTAAGCACGTAAGCTTACTCAAACATGTATTAGAAATGATAACCAAAGTTCCATTTGAATTGAAAATCTCTTTTAATTACATACTTATTATGCAAGTCATACCATTATGTCACAAAAGGATCTCTTTCAAGGATGGACACCATGTTATACAGCTAATCTTGTTGTGAAAATTTTAACTCTAAAAATCCCCTTCGGTAAAATTATAGAATCTCATTTGTATCAAGTATTAGTTTAATTGAAGCAAATCAATCCACAATGAATATCATCTTAGTGCAATGGAATGATAGTAAACACCAAGAACACACATACACTTTTAGTATAATTGAAATGCTTAAAAGAATTAATGTAGAGTTACATCATTTATATATTTCATACTTTTAAAAAATAACAAACTAGAAGGAAACGATAACTAAAATGTGAATGGACACACAATTTGTGTTCTTAACAAAAATTGTGGAGAGAAAAGAGTTCGAAAAGAAAAAAAAAGCGCAATGCATGCCAGAGCGTGAAAATATATTCTTATTAGATTTATTATCTATATTTAATTTAATATAACAGCTTTTTTTCTTTTGTTTTAAATAACTATCTATTAAATTACTTCTCTACTAGGTTTCTAACTTTTTTTTCTATTAGAGCTCTCATTAAGAATCTTTTTAAGTACTGTATATTCCAAACAGATTTTTACAAATAATGTACTTCTCTTTCAAAATTTTAAAATATTGTTTTAAGGCCCTCGAATCAAGAAATTGAAGTGTAAATTATCGGGTTTGAAATTCTGAAATGGGACAGGTCAAATGTGTACCCAGGATTTTTAGTAACTATTGGTACTATATAATAGTAAAAATAAAATTAATAGGATTAAGGGTGTTGTTCGGATTTTTGTTAATTGGGTTGGTTAACGAAGTTTTAGTTGTTGTTCCGTTATTTTAAGACCAAAATCTAAAACAAAACATAATTTATATGAACCTCGGTTAATTAAAATTGTTATTTTTAGAGTAAATTTAAGTACTTTAAAGTATAAATTGAAAATTGAACTATATCTTATTATTTTTTAATTTTTTAATTAGATTTTGGTGATATAAATTTTTACTAATGCAAATAAAAATTTTGATTAGTAATACATTAATACTGGCCCGAAAAAGTTAGAATTTTTCAATTCGTTTGCAAAATTTACTAATGCCGTACATGCCACTACTGCACCAAACATAGATCTGCCCCTATATGCAAAACCTATGTTTTTACCTTTTTTTAACGTATTTATGAGATTTCAAATCCCGGAATTATCTCAAAGTGAATTCAAGATATCAAACTCCAGAAATAGACATCTCTTCCATTAACTTTATTTCCAGGGTTCTCGAACGGTTACCAACACCTTGAATTGGGTCATAAGTACGCTTTCTCTAAATTTATTTATTTATTTTATAAAAAAAAATATTAAGATTTAGTTAAATCGAAATGGTTGAAGCTAGATATGTATAAATTTGAAAGACGTACAAGTTGACTTGTTGAATGTGGGGTAAGGTGTCTTGTGACAACCATCATCAAATCATTAATTCATTATATGTATATGTATATGTATGTATGTATGTATGTATTTGTCCACAACTTAAACTTAAATTCCCACCCTCCTCGATCTTTCCTCTCAGAAGAAAATAAAAAAAAAAGTAAAAAAAACCCAATCAAGCATGAAAGCTGGTTTCGTTTGTCTTCTCCTCCTCCTGTTTCTGGGTTTAATCTTCTCTGCAACTGCATCAAGTAAGCTATATATCCCCACTTTCTTTTTTTTATTTTATTTATTTATCAAGATCTCATAAAATTTAACTATTTTATTCCTTTACTATTATCTTGAGAGAAAGTATCAATTATATATTTATGACTCTGAATTTCTGCATATTTTGTTTGTCTTCCCCAAATTAAGTCGAGTCTATAGTTATTGTTGGTTTTGGTTTCTATAAATAGGAAGTTTTGGGTGGATGAAAAACGAAGTTGCAGTTCAGGAAATACATTTCCAGGTTCTCTCTTTTTCTCTCTCATTCATGTTTCCAGGTTCTCTCTCTTTCTCTCTCATTCACATTTTGTTTTCTATATATATATATGCCAATTTCCAAATTAAGTTTTGTTGTTTACTTGGGTGAAAATACTGGTATCTTGTGTTTTTAGTGTCTTATAAAATTATGGTTTAGTCTTGTAACGAATAAAATCATAAAATGGTGTAGAATTAGTTTTAGGAAAATCGAGTCCTATCATCTAGTTTTTATATCAAAATTACAAATATAATTTTTTTTAGTTAGATGTTTATTTTTTATGTTATTATAATTAAAAAAGATAAGACAATTTTGTCAATTTTTTTTGTAGTGTTTGCGGTGTTTACTCGAAAAGAGTGTTCTTTTGTAACATTACCCTCCATCCTTATAAAATCATCTTAAAATCTTTTTCCTATCATATATCAAATTTGATTTTAGATTTTTAGACATTTGTACATATATAATCATAAATGATCAGGGTAGATTCCGAAAAAGTATTTTTATCAAGTTATCATTGTCCTATTTTAATGTTTAGTAAGAATAGATGGAGTGAAGTTTGACGAAAATTTTGACACATTAGTGAAAATCTATGACAAAATTAATTTTTTGTTAAAAGTATCACATATGGTCTTCATTGACAATTTTTTCTTTCTTAAATGCCTTGCTTATACTTGCTCAAAGTATCACGTGTTGGTTATTAGTGAATTTAGTGTTATTATGCCATTTAAAACTAGCCGAAATTAGACTTAGTTATAATCCGGGTCCTGTGCGGAGTGGACGCTCAAATAAATTAAGTTAATATCGAAAACACAAGGGTCTGGGGCAGCGCCCATGGTGCTGTTCCAAGAGGCTAAGCCTCTTGCGATGGTATTCTAAATTGGTGTTACTTCAAATATAAGGTCGAATTATTGATTTCAAAAAATGTTGTAAACACGATCCAAAATATTATCTAAATCGATTGATATTCTAATCCTTGATTCTAACATTGATTAAATAAACAATTTTCCCTATACTTTTAGACGGTGATTTTTATAAGTTAAAAAATTGTTAAAAGACCAATTTATCTTGTTATATTCATATTTAATTTGTTTACTAAAAGCTTTCTATATACATAGCAAGTTGTTTTGTGCACACGTCACTTTTTATTTCAATATTTCATGCATTTAGATAGACTAGTATTTTACCGGTTTAATTTGCGGTTTAACTAGGTTTTGCTTTATTATCTCTAATGTAACGTTTTACAAAAAAAAAATGTGTGCTTCTCACTTTGTAAATGAATGAGTTAATGTCCATGAGTTATATATAAAGTATAAAATTTGATTGTTATTTTACATTGTAATTGAATTTCATTTTGATCAATGATTTAATCTTCATTAATTATAGAGTTTGAAAATCAAAATTAAGCTTTCAATACATGCATGAGATATTGTATTATTTAACTTAAATTTCAATCTTAAAAATAACTTAAATACATTATAAAGTAGTAGAGATAAATAACTACATAAATTGTTCATGTGATTGCATATCACTCAATGTCTGCCATTGGCAATCTCCAACATTCAACATTCACCACCATATCATCATACCCTCATGCCACCACTCTAGTCATGATTGACCACCATCTTCTCTAGTGATTACTAAAAGCGTATATTTTCAAGATTTTTTTTTTTTTGAAAAATGCATATTACCAGAACACATATATGGCCATCATTAAACAATATAACCAAATTGTTGGGATATGGAAACCAAAAACACATGCATATCATAATCAAACACATACACAAGCAAAATTTCAAACCTAAACACGTGTAATCACAAAAACAACAATCACACACCAAGAAAACACACTATAACCAACCATGACTTGAATTGAGCTTGCAATAAAAAACGCAAACATCAAACAAAATTGACACAATACTTCAAATCGGAACTGAAATATACATACACATATACAAATAAATTATGAAACCTAAACAGCTAAAGATTGACTGTATTCTAAATTGACTCGGTTCAAGATCTAGACGAGCTCAAGCTACCTAAATAGACTTTCAGGTTGAGTATGATACTCGTCTCTTGAAGCTAGCGGGCTTATGCCATCTAGTAAATTTACATTGTTATTGTATTGTACTATCTAATCAAATAGAGTCGAGACTGAGTCAAATTTGAAAAACACAATAACTTTGGTTTATCGTTATATAAGTTTTAAAATACTGAACCAATTCGAAGTTATCCAAGCTAAAAATAGTACAAATTATATAAGTTGCATACTATATGTTGTACTCCAAAAACAATATTGGTTTTTCGAATAAGTATGACTTGTGTTGGGGATTGCAGGATGAGATAGGCATAACGAGTTACAAAGAGAACACAGAGTTTGACGGGTCAATGACAAGAAGAATGGATCTTGAAAACACGGACTATGGAGGAACAGGAGCAAACGATCGCCATGACCCCAAGAGTCCTGGAAGAGAATAACTCCATACAACCTTAATTAAGTATTGTGTAAATCATTCCTTGTATGAAAGTGTGGCTTGTTCTCTAATCTCTACCAACTATGTTTGTGTAGTCTTTTGTTTGTGAAAACCATTATATATGATTTGACATATTACACAATGCAATCATAATCGTGAAACGAAATGATGCAAACTTGATCATTTACATGAACTTGTTATAAGTGCTATTTTGTTCTTGGTTCAAACATCAAAGCGACTTAGCGACATATCAGGAATAGGAACACGAGTCTTTGAGCCAAGAGACTGAAGGGCAGCCACCACTTCACTCATAGAAGGCCGTTTTTCTGGCGTAACTGATGTGCATTGTAGAGCTAATTCAAGCATTCCCAAAGCTTCTTGCTTGCATGAATTTGAGAGCTTTGGGTCAAGAACTTGAACCGACCCGTTACTAATGTTGACTTTCCTTCTTACCCATTTCACAACATCAAGAGAGTCTTCACTTGAGTCCATTGGTTCGGCGGGTCGGCCTGTTATTAGTTCGAATAAGATCACACCAAACCCGTATGTGTCCACTTGTTCTGTAGCCTTCTTATTGTACCTGAATTCTGCGATCAAGTAATTTTGTTAGAAATTAGCATCAAAGCAAGAAATACATTCAAATTATAAAGAGTCATATGTATATTAATATGTCATTATGGATTGAATACCTGGTGCAATGTAACACGTAGATTCTGATTTTGAATCCAAGGAGGATTGGAATGCATTTTCACCTAAAATCCTATCCAATGCAAAATCTGTAAGCTTGGGCTCGAATTCTATGTCCAAAAGAACGTTTCTTGATTTAACATCTCTGTGAAGCAAATGTGGAACATAATCTTTGTGAAGATAAGCTAATCCTTGAGCGATTCCAATGGCGATTTTCAAGCGAAAATTCCATGCCAACTGAAAGTCTCCTTTTCTGATCAGATCTCCAAGACTCCCCTTTTCCATAGATTCATATATCAAAAAGATTGAATCATCCGAATGGCAAAACCCTAAGATTCTAATGATGTTTTTGTGCCTGATTTTGGCCAAAGTCTTCACTTCGGTTTTCAGAATTTTGAAAGATTGGTTTCTGAAAGTTGGCATCTTTTTCACTGCTATTAGCTCGTTACTAGGCAAGTTTACAACGTAAACTTTACCAAAAGCTCCAGAACTACCTCTAGAGGCTTTTTCATCCATTGCCATGATCAAATCCTGTTCAGTAATTCGAAGTGGATAAAAGAAAACGGACTTCCAAGTACCCGTTTCAAGATTCTTGATTGACGATCTACGAAGAACAAAAAACCCAAATGCCAAACTCAGTATCCCAGCTACTAGAGCTAAAAAGATCAACGCACAAGCAAGTTTTGAAATGCCAATTTTGTGCTTAGAATCATCTTTAAGACACGAATTAGACGACCCAGGCCCGCACAAATCAGGGTTTCCTTGTACATATAAAGCAGGAAGGCCTGCAATTAGCGAAGCAGGAACTTGGCCCGATAGCCTATTGAAAGATACATTAAAAAGGGCAAGCTTCAAGTTTTGAAGCTCAAGTGGGATTTCGCCAGTAAGGTTATTATGAGAAAGATCAAGGTAGGTTAACACAGGCAAATCTCCTAGTGATTTTGGAATTTTACCAACGAAATTGTTATCTGCCAAAGATAATGAAACCAGTTTTTTACATTTTTTCAGCTCAGGGATTTCACCTGTAATGTAATTGTGGGAAAAATTGATGATGCTCATTACAGGGGAATCGCAAAAGTTCGTAGGAAGTTCACCATATAAGCCATTAAGGGAGGCAGAGAATCTGTACAAGCTTTTAACCAATCCAAGACCATGAGGGATTTTGCTAATAAAACTGTTGTTATCTATCTGAACTTGTTCTAATTGAGAAGCTGTTGCTATTGAATCAGGGATTTCACCAGAAAAACGATTGTTTTCGGCTCTAATAACCTTGATTCTTGGCAATGACCATAAGTTATTTGGGAATTCACCATGAAACCCATTATTCTGAAGCTCCAACCTTTCAAGATTCAAGCAGTTAGCAACGGAAGTATTGGGTAACGTTCCGTTGAAATTGTTTGTATGGAGGCTTAGACTTGTAAGCCCAGTGGGTTCACAGATCGCATTTGGGAAAGACCCAAAAAGATTATTCTGTGAAACATCGAAAGAAACCAACTTTTCAAAAGAACTTCCAATTCTTGAAGGTAAGATACCTGTAAGATTGTTCTCAGAGAGGTCAACAACGGTCAAACCTTTCAATTCAACAATGGCTTCTGGTATCTCACCATAAAAACCAGATCTTTGCAACAAAACCTGCTCAAGTTTCAAAAGCTCCCCAATGTCACTAGGAATCTCACTCTCCATAAAAGGGTTTACAGACAAGTCAAGAACAACCAATTCCGTAAGGTTTCCAAGAACATTAGGAATACTACCTGATAACAAATTGTTTCCAAGATTAAGAACTTGAAGGTTTAGTAAGGACCCAACCCCATCTGGGATCTTCCCTTCAACATGATTTTTGCCCAAATCAAGAAACTTTAAGGATTTAAACTGAGAAATCTGATCTGGGATGGTACCCCAGATGAGATTATTACTGAGATTAAGAGTGGTCAAAGAAGAACATTGAGAAAGATGCAGGGGAATAGGTTGGTTAAAGAAGTTATTAGCTAAATTAAGTGTGATAAGATTAGATAGCTGGCAAATGGAAGGTGAGATTTCACCAGAAAGATTCAGATTTTGAAGGATGAGAGATGAGACGACGGTGGTGGTGCAGGTGACACCGGTCCAGTTACAGTGGTGGGTGGTGGTGGTGTTTGACCAAGATGAAAGGCTGTTCATGGGATCATCAATGACGGATTTGAAGGTTAAAAGAATATCTGATTCAGAAGATGAAGAAGCATCAATGGTGAAGAAGACGAGGAGGAATATGAGTTTGAGTGAGAGTGAGAGTGTGCAGTGAGAAGCCATTGGAGAAGGAAGAGGGAGAGAAAGAGAAAGGGTTGGATATGGAAATAAATAAATAAAGTGAATCCGTGACATATGATTTTAGTAGGAGGAAAATGATAGGTAGGCTTGTCTTTTGTATGTAGTTTTCATGTACCCGTGAAAAGCTATGCAGAGATGGTATCCTTCTTCCTTTTTGTTATTCTCTTGATTTTTTCCATTATTCATGTCATGAACACATGATAAAAAAAATATGATAAATAAAAACCTTGTTTAAAAAAAGAAAGATATAGTGATGCATGTGAGTGTGAGTGTGAGTGTGAAAACAGGAATCACGAGTGATGAAACTTAGTGACAGATTTGATGGCACAAGATACAAATACAAATACAAATGTTGTTGCTTTGACTTAAATTAGTTAGAAAGCTGAAAGCAAAGACAAGATTCACAAAAAGTCAACTGTCAACACCTACACTTATGGTAACTGGCAAAGCATGTAGTTGTAGTAAGTATTTCATTCATATTTTTTTATACAATACTTTTCATTATTCAGAAAGTAATTCAACTTTTGTGTTGGTGCTTTTTTCTTATATTAAAAGAAATTTATAATTCATATTGTCTTCTTCAAATAATTTATTGCTTCATGTACAATGTTTTTCGCATGGTTTATACTTTATAACTACTGTATTTCCAGGGTCCAAAGGTGTACCTTATATTAATTTATGGTATGGTTCACTTCGTGACTCATTGAAGCAAAGGTCTGTTATTTACAATTGAGATTAAAACTTCTATAATGTGTGAAATCGAAACAACCACTCAATTTGAGTAATACGTGTGAGTTGATTTATAGTAGATTATATACTCTATTGTTATAAAATATAATTTTATGTAAAAAAGATTATAACAATAATTCCCGGCCAACCTAGAGTTCCCTGTTTACTATGTTCGTTAAAGAATCAATTCGGACATAAATGTTTTGGGCTCCAAATGTAGTCTTTTTATCTCTCAAACATGTCACTCCATTTAACCCACCCCTAAAAGCACGTCGATATTTTTCTATGTAGAACTTCTAGCTAAAAAAAAGAGGGGGTGGTTGGAAAATGACTGCTTATGGTTTGATGAGGTTGATATTGTTGGTTGAATGGGTTTAGTCCATGGGTTTAATGCTACGGGTTGACCCATCCATAACTTGGAGTGTTGTCCAAGTTACATGTTTATCTCCTGGAAAGTTTCCTATTTTTATGGTTATGATAGAATAGGAATTGTAATCCAATACGTCTTCTTAATCTATATATATGATACCGATGTATAGATTCAATAGGTTAATTTGATAGAGTTTTGTGATACCGAATTTCTCTAATATTAATCAACGCGTTTTGGTTTGGTTATTTGTTCGTGTTATTGCTTTCTGTTTCAATTGGTATCAGAGCCGGCGAGATAAACACCGGTTTCTAATATCGATCAGAAAAAAAGCTGCAATTCATGGTGGTACCCTGATCTGCGATTAGATCTAATTAATTCCAATTCATGCGAGTTAGGTAAGAATTGGTTTCTTTGAATTAATTCCTTCATTCGAGCTACTGGCCTTTCAATTAAACATTGTTTTGTTTTAATTAATTCCTGCATACTAGTTCTTTTTTTCGGTTCATAATATCGAGTTGGAAACGGTCCTTTGGGCTGTTGATTGTCTCGACATTAGTTGAGCGTAGTAGGCACAATCCGGGAAACCGTTGATCAGCCTACGCGAGTTCAACACAAACCGAAAGCAATTTTCTAGCCGTGAGATAAGGGCTGGATATATCCCCATTAAAGACTTATTCACGTACCCGGAAGAAGTCTTTGATGGCAGGGGATTCTGTGAACCAGACGGTAGCAAAGGAATCAAACTCGTTGACGTTTCAATTTCCAATATTAACGTCAACCAATTACACCATATGGAGGATGCGGATGGAAGTCCTCCTAGGAATTCATGGGGTCTGGGATGTGATAGAACTGGGCTCAGACGACACCAAAAAGAATAACATTGTGAAGGGTCTTCTATTTCAATCGATACCGGAAGAACTGATTCTTCAAATTGGCAATCTTAAAACAGGGAAAGAGATGTGGGATGCAATAAAATCACGTAACTTGGGTGCAGATCGGGTTAAAGAAGCACGCTTACAAACACTAACTTCAGAATTTGAGGGTTTAAGGATGAAGGAGACGAGTACGATTGATGAATTCTCGTCCAAGCTATCAAGTATTGCATCGATCTCCGCGACCCTAGGAGAAACGATGACTCAACAGAAGTTAGTAAAGAAGTTCCTCACGAGCCTACCTGATCGCTTTATTCATATTGTGGCTGCACTCGAGCAAGTGTTGGATTTAAAAACCACTACTTTTGAGGAAGTTGTTGGAAGACTAAAAGCATATGAGGAACGGATTAAAGGAACCAAGAAAGCAAGTGAATTTGAGGAGAAATTACTTTACTCAAAATCGGAAAACACTAGTAGAAATCAAGACTCGAGCCGTGGTAGAGGTCGTGGTTCAAACCGAGGGGGTCGAGGACGTGGACATGGTCGTGGTAGGGGTAACACCCAAAGCCATGATCAAAGGGACTCGAACAAAAAACGTGAAGACGATAAGAAAAAGGGCAATGGTGAAAAACGTGATATGTCGACAATAAAGTGCTATAGATGCGATAAGTACGGTCACTTTGTGTCGAGATGCCCAGATAGATGGAGAAATCATGAAGCAAATCTCAATGATGCCCGAGAGGAGGTCGATCACGAAGAAGGAACGTTTTTTATGATACAAGAGGAGACAATCTTTCTCAATGAAGACAAATATGTTCCACCCAAAGTAAAGGCAAATCAAGAAGACGAAGATATGTGGTACCTCGACAATGGGGCAAGTAATCACATGACAGGGAAATACTCGTACTTTTCGGAGTTGAATGAACGGATAACCGGAAGAGTAAGATTTGGAGATGGCTCGTGTGTTCGAATTGAAGGAAAAGGGTCAATTTTGTTCGAAGGTAAAAATGGTGAGCAAAAGGTAATGAAAGATATCTACTATATTCCCTCTCTTCGTAGTCATCAGTCTAGGCCAAACGACATTATCCGGTTGTGACATTAGAATGCATGGTGATTACTTGACTATGAAAGATCGACATGGGAGGTTGCTAATGAAGGTTCCGCGTAGTGAAAATCGTCTTTATAAAACACGCCTTAAAGTTGGAAAACCCCAATGTTTGCAAGCAAATATTGATGACGAGTCTTGGTTATGGCACGCACGACTAGGCCATATCAACTTTGGTGCGGTGAATATGATGCACAAATTGACTAATGGTGTTCCGATTTTAAAGCATCAGAAGGAAGTTTGTGAAGTTTGCGTGCTAGGTAAACAAAACAAGCACACCCTCCCAAAGAAAGCTAAGTATAAGTCTAAAAATATTCTCGAGATGTTACACGGAGATATTTGCGGACCTATTGATCCTCCTGTTGGTTCTATGTGCACAAGACACAAATTAATACGATATTACTAATAATAAATAAACCCATAGGGTCACACATTTACAATCAATGGACACCAATTACATATTTGAATATGATTTAAATATGTTTCCAACTCATTATACATATAAGTATATATATGCATTGTTGCATATTATTATTTATGTGAAATAATAATATCACTCTTATATATTAATATAAGATAATGCATATGAAATACATAAATATAAACATATGATTTTATATATGTATATATATATGTATAAATGTATATTTGTTACAAGTAAATTGTTACTAGTAACAATTATATAAATGTATGTATATCCTTGTTACAAGTAAAGAGTTACTAGTAACAATGAAGTATGTATATAAAATACATGTAGATGTATTTTATACATTGTATGGCATGGTCTAGTATATCTTTATATATTTTAAAGATATAAAACTAGAAATCATCACAATAAACCAAAAGGGGGCCATGTTGACTTCTTGTATACAACAATTAGACAAGTATGGTACCAAGAAATCAAGAAAGGAAGACAAGCAAAGAGGGGGCCTCCCTCTCCCTCCTTTTTACGGCCAAAGTAAGCCAAAGAGGGGCCTCCCTCTTGTTGTGGTGTTTTCTTGGTTTATATATGCATGTATATCCCTTTTGTGTTTACTACTACATGCTACCACCTTTGCTATTCTTCAAGAAAACATCTAAGTGTTCTTAGATATTTAAAACATCCTTACTTTATAGTATTGGTGTTTCAAGTGAGCAAAGTGTGGTACTAGAATACATACTCATATACATACATAGTAAGTTCAAGAAGAAGAACAAGAGGTTGTTGCTTGCTTGCTTGAATTTCAAGGGTTGGAGAGACTAGCATCTTGGAGGTGTTGGACTCATTGATTTGTGGATACCTTAGAGGAAGTCTTCTCTTGGCTTCTCATAGATCAACCACTTCATCAACGGTTTACTCACGCTACAAAGGTTGTAGTTCTAAACACCCTATGGTTGTTTTGTTTCTTAAGGCTTGCATATGGATCATTGGTGGGGAGTTTTAAAAGTTTAAAATTGTTGTTCATGCTTCCGTTGCTAAAATATATTTTGAAAAAACCGAACAAACCCCAACAGTGGTATCAGAACCACTTATGTATAGTCTTAAGAAACTTTTTGAGTATGTATTGTTTAAGAAAATGGACAACTTTTCTTTTGTTAGAAAAGTTATGGATTTTCTTGTTGGCAACTTATATATGTTTATATATTTATTTTGGGAAACAACCAAACCACATGCATGTTTGGTTGTAAAAGTTGCCTAAATATCAAGTGTTGATATATATGTTTGTTTGAGTGTATGTTGTGCATAACAAGCCATAGACCTTTTGTGATGTGTTGGAAATTCGATTTGGTTGTAAAATTATTTTTTCATTTGGTATGTAATAATAATTTTAGTTTTGTTTCATCTTGTTGTATTTTGTAAGTAGTAGAATAGTTTAGACTAGTTTACTTTTATAAAAATGTAACAAGATGAAGAAATGACCAAGTTGGAGTTTTCAAGTGTGGTGGAGTCAACCATGAAGGCTTGGAGTCATTTGCACTACAAGGAGTTGTTTTGGCAAGTGGGAGCTTCAAATTCATCACAAGAGAAATATTTGGTCCTTAGTTATAACTTGGTATTTTTGTATGGCTCACAAAAATACCACTTAGGATAAATGGCTTGGTTATGCACTTATACATGTTATTTGTGTGTGTTTATGTTTATATTATTATGCATGGTTGAAAATAGGATTTTTGCATGCTAGATAATATTTTTACATAATATAAATCACACAATGGGAGTTTGGTATTTTAAGTTGACATAACATAAGATGTAAAATGAATTTTATATAAAAGGAGTTTTGTAAAGATTAAAATTCATTATGTCAAAATATATATCTTTATATATATATATATATGAGTTTTATAAAATAGAGATTTTAAAACTCAACCAAACTCCATTCAAGCTTAATAATAAAATGGTTTTATTACAAGCTAAAATTGGTCGTATTTGCGCGCTCGAAACTACACACGTTAATATAGGATATTAATACTAGTTTAAAATTGAACGCGTTGAGAGTTCGTAAAATATGGATTTTAAGAATACTCAAGACCAATATATATATAAAATATGATTTTATCAAAATGTGGACTTGTTATTGTATGCATGCAATACTAGTCACACGACTCGTTTTGTTTTATTTAATAAATATACAAAACGGTAAAAGCCCTTTTTCAAAACGTAAGTCTATGCCATCCCATTTTAAGACACTCGCTTGTTGCAATGACACTCACGTGGAGAGAGCATTAGCCAAACGCGTGGATTGTTTTGTAACAACCGAGGTGTTTTTCCGCGAATTCCATGAACGTCTTGGGCCGGAAATTCACCGTCTTGAAATAGGACGACTTAATCGGAATCTTATTACGGAGAGAGCATTAGCCAAACGTAAGGAAGCCCGAGGCATAGATGGGATCAAACATGTTAAAATTGACAATCGTTGTCTAGGATCCCATAAAGATCTAGGAATTACATACGAGATGTAATTGGTAAACGTTACCTACCTTGTTGTTTTAACTTGATGGAGAGAGCATTAGCCAAACATTCAAGGTTAAGTTCAACTTGGATCCTAGCCTTTAAAATTAAAGAATTTTATAATTCTAAAGGGTATTAATTATTAAAGGATTAAATATCAAAAATACTAAATTGAACTTTGTTAATTTTGTAGATGGCCCCTAACTCAACTACGCCCGTTAACAACTTATCTCTTCGTTCAATCTTAGAGAAAGAAAAACTCAATGGTACAAATTTCTTAGACTGGTATCGTAACTTGAGAATCGTTCTTAAGCACGAAAAGAAATTGTACGTACTTGAGGATCCCGTCCCTGAGGAACCTCCATTGACTGCGGCCAAAGCCGTTAGGGATGCTTGGGTGAAGCATTCCGACGACTCGGTCGAAATTTCATGCCTCATGCTTGCTACCATGTCTCCGGATCTTCAAAAGAACCTTGAGGAGCATGGAGCATATGAGATGCTTAGCCAGCTTAAGGAAATGTTCCAAAAGCAAGCGAAGCAAGAACGCTTTGAGGTAACTCGAGCCTTCCATGCATGCAAGATGGAGGAAGGTCAATCCGTTAGCGACTATGTGCTAAAGATGAAAGGATACATTGACCAGCTTGCTAGGCTTGGATCTCCCATAACCAACGAGTTTGCACAGGATATGATCCTTAACTCGTTGACCAAAGCCTATGATCAATTTGTCATGAATTATAACATGAACAATTGGGAGAAATCTGTCTCAGAGTTGCATGGGATGCTTAAAACTGCTGAGAGTAAGATTCCAAGCAAAACACCTCAAGTCTTGATGATTCAAGAAGGGAAAATCAAGAAGAAAAAGAAAAACAACTCAAAAGGGAAAGGCAAAGCGAAGGCAAAGGGAAAGGACAAAGGCAAGCAAGTTGCCAAGGCTCCTACACCCAAGACGGCGGGAAAAGTTCCCAAGAATGACCCGTGCTTTGAATGCGGGGTGGTAGGACATTGGAGGCGCAATTGTCCAACCTACCTTGCAGAGTTGAAAAAGAAGAAGGCTGGCGAGGCTAGCACTTCAGGTATATATATGATTGAAATGTATACTTTTTCCATTAATTCCTGGGTATTTGATACCGGTTGTGGAACTCACATTTGTAACAATGTGCAGGGGTTGAGAAAAAGTAAGTTGCTGAAGCCAGGCGATTTGGATCTCCACGTGGGCAATGGAGCAAATGTTGCTGTTGAAGCCCTTGGAACTTTTGAATTATTATTACCAAATGGCCTGTACTTAATATTAAACAATTGTTGTTATGTACCTCGTTTAACTAGGAATATTATTTCAGTAGCTCGGTTAAGAGAATCTGGATTCACTTTTGGTTTCGTTGATGATGGCATTCGTGCCTTCAAAAACGATATTTTGTATTTTGAGGCTCGGCCTCTTAATGGAATATATGAAGTTAATCTTAAAAGATCTCTTGATGATAATTCTATATATACCACTAGCACCAAACGACCTAAGCATGACTTAAGTCAAACATACCTATGGCATTGTCGACTTGGTCATATAAACAAGAAACGCATTGCAAAACTTCAAAAGGATGGAATTTTAAAATCAAACGATTCTAGCTCATTTGAAGTTTGCGAATCATGTTTATATGGGAAGATGACTAAGGCTCCTTTCTCCGGTTCAAATGAAAGAGCCAAAGATCTATTAGGAATCATACATACGGATGTATGCGGTCCTTTTAGATCAATGTCTAGGGATGGTGATAGATACTTCGTTACATTCACCGATGATTATAGTAGATTTGGTTATGTTTATTTGATGAAACATAAACATGAAACATTTGAAATGTTCAAGCTGTTTCAAAACGAAGTACAAAATCAACTCAACAAAACAATCAAGGCCCTTCGTTCCGATCGAGGTGGTGAGTACTTAAGCCAAGAGTTTATGGATCATCTTAGTAATTGTGGGATTATCTCACAACTTACTCCTCCTAGAACACCACAACATAATGGTGTATCTGAAAGGAGGAACCGAACTCTACTAGATATGGTTCGGTCTATGATGAGCCGAAGTACTCTACCCTCGTCCTTTTGGAGTTATGCTTTATTAACTGCTGCGCGCATATTGAATATGGTTCCAACCAAGAAGGTAGATAAGACACCATATGAGATGTGGTATGGAAAGGTTCCAAACTTATCTTACTTGAAAGTATGGGGTTGTGAGGCTCATGTACGACAAGAAGCTTTAAGCAAACTCGATCCTAGATCTATCAAATGTAATTTTGTGGGATATCCTAAAGATTCATTAGTATATTATTTCTACAACCCAGCTGAGAACAAAGTGTTTGTTTCTAGGCATGCCACTTTCTTAGAAAAGGAGTTTCTTTCGAAAGAGGCAAGTGAGAGCAATGTAGACCTTGAAGAAATTCAAGAACCACAAAATACAAGTCAGGTTGACACTAGCACTCAACAAACGGTTGTTGAACCTGAACAATTGGTTGTTCAAGAACCTACTGAAACACAAAGTGTTCGTAGATCTGGTAGACCTCGTCAAGAACCCGAGAGATACGGATTTCTCGTGTCCAATGATGAGATTTTCTTGGTAGACTCTTCTGAGCCTACTAACTACCAAGATGCTATATCGGATCCGGAATCCGATAAATGGCTTGATGCCATGAACACTGAGATGCAATCCATGTATGAAAATCAAGTATGGGACTTGGTTGATCTTCCTCCCAATAGTAAGACTGTAGGGAGCAAGTGGGTCTTCAAGAAGAAGACAGACATGGATGGAAATGTACACACATTTAAGGCAAGGCTAGTGGCGAAAGGTTTCACTCAAACTCATGGTATTGACTATGATGAAACTTTCTCTCCGGTAGCCATGATTAAATCTATTAGAATACTAATTGCCATAGCTGCATATTATGACTATGAGATATGGCAAATGGATGTCAAAACGGCTTTTCTAAATGGACACTTAAGTGAAGATGTCTATATGGTTCAGCCTGAAGGTTTTGTAGATCCTAAGTATCCTAATAAGGTGTGCAAGCTTAAAAGATCCATCTATGGACTAAAGCAAGCATCTCGAAGTTGGAATCTTCGATTTGATGAGAAAATAAAAGAGTTTGGTTTTATCAAATCAGAAGATGAACCGTGTGTTTACAAGAAAACTAGTGGGAGCGCAGTAGCATTCCTTGTCTTGTATGTTGATGACATACTACTCATTGGAAACGACATCCCGACCTTGCAAGACATCAAGTCTTGGCTTGGGAAGTGTTTCTCAATGAAAGACTTGGGAGAAGCCGCCTACATTCTTGGAATAAAGATCTATAGGGATAGATCTAGGCGTCTTATTGGCCTAAGTCAAAGTGCATATATTGACAAAATCTTGAAACGATTCAAGATGGAGAATTCTAAGAGAGGATTCTTGCCAATGGGACTAGGCACGGTTTTGAGTAAAGCTCAAAGCCCTAGCACAAGAGAAGAGCTAGATAGAATGAGTGAGATCTCATATGCTTCTGCAATTGGATCCATCATGTATGCCATGCTATGCACTAGGCCAGATGTCTCGTATGCTTTGAGCATGACGAGCAGATACCAGCAAAACCCAGGAGATAGCCATTGGATGGCAGTCAAGAACATTTTAAAATACTTGAGAAGAACCAAAGACATGTTCTTGATCTATGGGGGTTTGGAAGAAGATCTTTGTGTAAGGTGTTACACAGATGCTAGTTTCCAAACGGATCGAGATGATTCTCGATCACAATCGGGCTATGTCTTCGTTATGAATGGAGGCGCGGTTGCTTGGAAAAGTTCTAAGCAAAGTGTAGTTGCACAATCCACTACAGAATCTGAATACATTGCTGCTTCTGAGGCTGGACAAGAAGCTGCATGGATGAAGAAGTTCATTGCTGACCTTGGGGTAGTAACAAGCATTCAAGACCCCATAGAGATATTTTGTGATAATGAAGGTGCTATTGCCCAGGCAAAAGAACCTAGATCACATCACAGCACCAAACACATCCTTAGGCGTTTCCACTACATACGGGATATAGTGGATAGAGGAGATGTGTGTATTCGCAAAGTTCATACAGATCAGAATCTTGCAGATCCTTTTACGAAACCTCTTGCCTCGACTAAGCATGAGTCTCATACTAGGGCAATAGGTCTTCGCTTTGCAAGGGATTGGATTTCAATTGTAATTTAGTATTTGGATATTTTGGAACATTATGACAATATCTATTTTATCTGAATGATGTATGGGATATGATCACTTCATTAATATATATTGTGTTCTTTATTAGCATGTTTAAATCCATGAATAATTCTTTATTCTAAAACTTCCATAGTCGGTTATAACTATGGGAATAGTTATGAATTAAGACTAATGTGAATAAGTTGGTTGACTTTCATTCGTGATGAAAGTAGGCAAAAGGGTTTGCAGCCAAATTCACTAATGTTTGTTAGGGAACAAACATTGGACATGACCCGCTCTTAAGATCGCTTCATGGATCAGTGTCATAAGTAAATCTTGAGAAAAAGGTGGTATCTTTGTATCCTTAGACCTGAGACACATATTGGGACTCGAGTATGAGGAGTATCATGCTTTAATGTGGTTAAACGCTATCTTTAACCGGGTAGTTATAAAGGCCATTATTAGGTATGATATGAGTCTTATAAGAGACGTATGTGGTCAAGATGGAATTTGTTTCTCTCATTTAATTGGGAGTATAATATCTCTGGGCCCTAAAACAAGTTGAACATTATATGAGAATTGATGACGATCCATGTCTCATGTTCAACGAGATGTTAAAACAAAGGGATAATTGATGACTTACCTATAACAACGATTTGTAGCTAGTGAGTTAACTTCGTTGGTGAAAGTGTTGATCAACACACTTTATTTATTATTAGGGGCAATGGGATGTTGCTAGACGTTCTTACCATTGTCTATATCGGCTTAAGTTGTAACTTGTGCAAGTGGGAGATTGTTGGTTCTATGTGCACAAGACACAAATTAATACGATATTACTAATAATAAATAAACCCATAGGGTCACACATTTACAATCAATGGACACCAATTACATATTTGAATATGATTTAAATATGTTTCCAACTCATTATATATATAAGTATATATATGCATTGTTGCATATTATTATTTATGTGAAATAATAATATCACTCTTATATATTAATATAAGATAATGCATATGAAATACATAAATATAAACATATGATTTTATATATGTATATATATATATATGTATAAATGTATATTTGTTACAAGTAAATTGTTACTAGTAACAATTATATAAATGTATGTATATCCTTGTTACAAGTAAAGAGTTACTAGTAACAATGAAGTATGTATATAAAATACATGTAGATGTATTTTATACATTGTATGGCATGGTCTAGTATATCTTTATATATTTTAAAGATATAAAACTAGAAATCATCACAATAAACCAAAAGGGGGCCATGTTGACTTCTTGTATACAACAATTAGACAAGTATGGTACCAAGAAATCAAGAAAGGAAGACAAGCAAAGAGGGGGCCTCCCTCTCCCTCCTTTTTACGGCCAAAGTAAGCCAAAGAGGGGCCTCCCTCTTGTTGTGGTGTTTTCTTGGTTTATATATGCATGTATATCCCTTTTGTGTTTACTACTACATGCTACCACCTTTGCTATTCTTCAAGAAAACATTTAAGTGTTCTTAGATATTTAAAACATCCTTACTTTATAGTATTGGTGTTTCAAGTGAGCAAAGTGTGGTACTAGAATACATACTCATATACATACATAGTAAGTTCAAGAAGAAGAACAAGAGGTTGTTGCTTGCTTGCTTGAATTTCAAGGGTTGGAGAGACTAGCATCTTGGAGGTGTTGGACTCATTGATTTGTGGATACCTTGGAGGAAGTCTTCTCTTGGCTTCTCATAGATCAACCACTTCATCAACGGTTTACTCACGCTACAAAGGTTGTAGTTCTAAACACCCTATGGTTGTTTTGTTTCTTAAGGCTTGCATATGGATCATTGGTGGGGAGTTTTAAAAGTTTAAAATTGTTGTTCATGCTTCCGTTGCTAAAATATATTTTGAAAAAACCGAACAAACCCCAACACCTCCCACTCAAGCCGGTAATGTTTATATTTTAGTTCTTATTGATAACTTTTCTAGATACATGTGGTTTTTTCTGTTGAAGCGCAAGAACGATGCGGCGGATGTAATAAAGAGATTTAAAAAATCAATCGAAAATCGAACCGGCAAAGAGATAAAAACGTTTCACACCGATAGAGGCGGAGAATTTACGTCCAATGATTTTAATCATTTTTGGAGCAAAGAAGGTGTTGCGAGAATGTTAACGGCACCGTACTCACCCCAACAAAACGGCATAGTAGAACGACGAAACAAGACGCTAATCGAAATGACGCGATGTCTGATGAAAGCAAAAGAAGTTCCAAATGAGTTTTGGGGTGAAGCCGTGCGACATGCGACTTATATAATAAACCGTACCCCTACGCGAGCATTGGTAGGAGTCACGCCTTATGAAAAATTCTATGGTCTAAAACCGAATCTCGAAGATTTGAAGGTGTTCGGATGTGTTGCGTATGAAAGAATCATTTCAAAACACCTAAAGAAACTTGATGATAGATCGAGACCATTAGTCTATTTTGGAAAGGAGCCGGGATCAGGAGGTGTTCGTTTATTTAATCCGTATGAAAATAAAATTGTTATAAGCAATAATGTAATTTATGATGAGAAATTGTCATGGGAATGGAACATGGGAAAAGAAAAAAAAACATGCAAACAGCAGCAAAGAATGATGAATGTGGCACATTTAAAGTCACTTGGGCCACCATAGCCAATGTTGGGCCTGGTCAGCCCAACAACGAAGCAGAAGCAGGCCCACCTGTTGTTGACAGCCCACCTGCAGCAGCAAGCCCAGCAGGAAGCAATGTTATCGAACCTGAAAACAGCGAAAATAATGACCTTGAAGGTCTCGTTGTAAGTCAGCCCACCACGGTACGTCGCTCTAATCGAACTTCTGTGTTACCAATTCGTTTAAACGATTACGAGCTAAATATGTATGAATTAATGTTGACATTTGACGAGGAGCCGAGGAATTTTAAAGAAGCCATTGTGAAACCCGGATGGCTCAAGGCGATGACAAGCGAGATAGAGTCGATCGAAAAAAACAAAACCTGGAAACTAGTATCTCTACCCAAGAATGCCAAACCAATCGGATTAAAGTGGTTATATAAAATCAAAAGAAATGCGGACGGATCTATCTCACGGTACAAAGCACGGCTCGTAGCAAAAGGCTATGTACAAGAATACGGCATTGATTTTGATGAAGTCTTCGCGCCAGTAGCTCGACTCGAGACAATACGATTATTGATTGCTCTCGCAGCCGGGAAAGGATGGAAGATTTACCACTTAGATGTGAAGACGGCTTTCTTACACGGTGAGTTGAAAGAAGAAGTGTACGTAAGTCAACCCGAGGGCTTCGAAAAAGCGGGAGAGGAAGGAAAAGTGTACAAGTTAGCTAAAGCTTTATATGGCTTACGACAAGCACCAAGGGCGTGGAACATAAAGCTTGATAGCATCTTGCGAGAAATGGGTTTTAAACGGTGCTTGCAAGAATCGGCGGTTTATAAAAAGGTTTCGAGAGGTGAATATATCATTGTGGCCGTGTATGTGGATGATTTATTCGTAACAGGAACGTGTCATGAAATAACAAGCCAATTCAAAAGAATGATGTCCTCGAAGTTTGAAATGTCGGATCTTGGCTTATTAACTTACTATTTGGGCATTGAAGTTTCTCAAGAAAAGGGGTATGTAACAATTAAGCAAGCGAACTATGCTATGAAGATCTTGAAAGAGGCAGGCATGGAAGAATGTAATGCTTCACAATGTCCAATGGAACCGGGACTAAAATTATCAAAAGCCGAGAATGAACCAGAAGTTGAAGCCACTCATTATCGGAGGGTAGTAGGATGCTTGCGCTACCTCCTTCACACTCGTCCGGACTTATCTTACTCAGTCGGGGTAGTGAGTCGTTATATGCAAAACTCGAGAGAATCTCATGCGCGCGCGATCAAACAAATTCTTCGTTACCTTCGCGGTACAATTACGCTTGGAATTAGATATGAGAGGTGTGACGAGTTGAAACTTCTGGGTTATAGTGACAGTAGCCATAATGTAGATGCGGATGATGGTCGGAGTACTACGGGTCACATTTTCTTTCTTGGTAAATCTCCCATCACGTGGTGTTCGCAAAAGCAAGATACAGTGGCTTTATCTTCATGTGAAGCCGAATTCATGGCAGCTACTTCAGCAGCATGTCAAGCAGTTTGGCTAAGGGAGTTACTCGCGGAGGTAACCGGATTAGAGAAGCAAAAGGTGTTGATTCGTATAGACAACAAGTCGGCGATCGCGTTGTCTAAAAATCCAGTGTTTCACGGGAGAAGCAAACACATTCACACGCGTTTCCACTTCATTCGAGAGCGTGTGGAAAACGAGCAAGTTGAAGTCGAACACGTGGCGGGAAATAAACAAGTGGCGGATCCCTTAACGAAGGCCTTAGCGAGAGTAAGGTTCAGTGAAATGAGATCATTGCTCGGTGTGTGCGAATTGCCGTCTCAACCATTCAGGGGGTGATTGTTGGTTGAATGGGTTTAGTCCATGGGTTTAATGCTACGGGTCGACCCATCCATAACTTGGAGTGTTGTCCAAGTTACATGTTTATCTCCTGGAAAGTTTCCTATTTTTATGGTTATGATAGAATAGGAATTGTAATCCAATACGTCTTCTTAATCTATATATATGATACCGATGTATAGATTCAATAGGACAATTTGATAGAGTTTTGTGATACCGAATTTCTCTAATATTAATCAACGCGTTTTGGTTTGGTTATTTGTTCGTGTTATTGCTTTCTGTTTCAGATATAGCTAGCCAATTAGTTAGCAAAAAAATAAAATTAGTAGTACAAGTCTTATTTCTTTTGGTTATTCATTCGTCTTTAAAATTATAAACCGTAACCAAAACCAAAAAAAAATATTCTTTTTTATTTGATTAACCAGACTGAAAAGAAATAAAATTAGTACATTTATAAAATCGACACGAATTAAGTAAAAAAACTAAAATGAAATTGTGAATGACAAGGTAATATATAGTTGTTTTGTTTTCCTAAATGATTTAATTAAAGAAAAATATATCATATATGTCTCTCTATGTAACTTATGCTACGCGCGTAACACAATAAAGGGATGGATGGGAAGGGAGAGGAGAAGGGGATGTTATCAAGTAACATAGAATCCAAAGCCAGTCAACCATTTGAGATGAGTGTTGAAGCCTTGAAAAATTGGGTAAACTTTGGAATGTAATGACTTAACAACAACATTGGTGAAACCACTAATTTGGGGCTACGCAGCACATGTCTATGTTTCTTCATATATCCTTTTCAATCATTCCAATTAACATAATTAATATTTTCTTGTCATTCTAAATTTGAGATATTAAGGTATACTAGTATCGTACCCATATAATGCTGCGGTGTCAAATAGTTTTTGTTTTGTAATATGTTGCTTTTAAAAATGTAATGATATATTAATCGCACGATTTAACGTCACAAAAACGTTTTTTTCAGCAACATGTCTGTTTTTTTCAATTTTTCTTTTATTTGCATTAACTATTTTATTAATTCTAAAAGATATTAAAATAAGAAAAAAGATTTAAATCTATAAAATAAATAGAGGGAAGTTAATAAGATTTTAGAAATTATGTTGATGTTGGTTAATATTTTTTTTGTGTGAGAGAGAGTGTTAGTAGAGGTATATATATTTTAAATAAATAAAAAGTTAAAATAAATTATGAGAGAAGATAAAAAGATTAAACATTTAGTTGATACGATTAATTTAGATAAAATGAAATGTTAAGATTTTGTGTTAATTGAATTATAAAAACTCTTAAAGTTAAAGAGGGGAGAGAATATATGTTAAATGGTTTATATAGTAGTATAGGTATATATTTTATATGAAAAAAATGTATATTCTCCTACTATTTCTTCCTACTTCGTTTTAAATATATTGTCTATGTTAATTTTGCACCTCAATTGATCTTTCCTAAGTCCAAACTCCTTACCTATACTTGCTTCTATATTGTGATTGTGTAGTTGTCTGTTTTGATTATGCAAAACTTGCAAGATCTATATGGGTTTTGGTTTTGCTTGCATAATTGTTTGCTTTAAAAAAATAAAAAATTATAAGATAATATTCACGACAACCTAGCATAGCATGATGTCAATAGTAGTACGTCCATATCGCTAGCTAGTCAAATGTATATGCTTATTAAAACGTACGTATCCTTTTTTATATTGATACTACTCATCTACTTTCGGTCTAAATCCGGTACCACTAATGCTATTATGTACCTCTAGCGTTGAATATAATTAAATTATAACAAATCCATTGATTATATATCTATATACATATGTATATATCTCTAGAGATGGGTGAGAGAGAGAGAGTGTATAGAACACTCTTTATATACAAATTTGTATATACAAATTTGTATGTATAATTGTGGATCATCCTGTAGGACCTCAATTATATCAATTATTAATAGTAAATGAAGTAAATTACACATTCATAATAAACTTATTGCAATTGAGTATGGAGAATACACCAAGAACATACATACTTTATGAGTAATTAAAATGCTTATTCAATCATAGAAGAATTATATTGTTTGTATACCCATTGAGTATTTAGATAATACCCTATACTACGATTATTATCATATCAATAATAAACTTCACTAAAATGTATTGAACACAACTTTTAAAGACCTAGCATTTTTTCCCTTTGTATTCAATTTACAATTAAGCATAATAACGAAAATAATCTATTTAACCATCAAACAATCTCCTTGTTTAGAATATGCAGAGATTCTCTATCTTTCTGCATTCAACGTTAGATCGTTCTTTGAATTTTGAGTCTTTAAGAGGTGATTGGTTGTTTATTAGAGTTTGCAGTAGAAGCATCAGACGTATCAGAATATACAACCATGATCATCTCTTTTGTCTTCACTAAAACAATACGAGAATAATCTTTTCTTATCATGCATAGATGTTGCTCAAGGGTTGGATTCGCTCTTTCAGCATCTTTGAATTTTCTTCTAAAAAATATTTACTTCCCTCAAAAGTAGCTTTTGATCTAAACTATGAATTGATATCTTGTTATCTAAATTATGACTTGAAACTTTATTAGAATTTGCTCCCTTTCAAATTTGTGAATAGTTTTCTTTTTCTCTTTAAAACTTTATCAATTGTTCTTATTTCGTTTTTGTATGAAATAAAGATCTCAATTCCTCAAAATGTAAGAAACGGCTGAAGTTTTAAGACATTTACACTTGATATATCAGCTCCCCCTTGACTTGATATTCCTCCGATATATGAATCATCTTTGTCTTCAGCTGCACACTGTTGATGAACTTTGTCTTCTTATAAAATAAATTTAAACTTCATCTTTATTTTCAACTCAACAAAATTTAGTTGATTATCTCTTGTAGTTTTCTCTAAATCAAGTTAATTATCTTCCTTAAACTTGATTCTCCCCTTCATGATGGCTAGGATCCATCATGATCATCATGCATTTGTAAACTGTATTCAACTTGATTTTGACATGACTCTATCAGAATTATATGACAATTAACGCATTCGTTGAAACACCAAAATCACATAGATTTTCTATTAACATGTCACTTTAAATAAACTAAGTGACCTACGTTTAACATTGGCATAACTGTCCTCCTATTTTTCAATATCAATAATCTTCAAATGAGATAGCAATAGTGTATGTGCTAAATCTCTGTGTGAAGTTGAAACAGTTATATTTTTAGGAGATAACTGAATAGCTTGTGGGGTAAGTGCATTGCATCCCTCGATCCATGATGTCTTCTTCAATACAGTACACAACCAGTAGTAAATGTAGCTACCCGTATTTTTTATATGGTTTGGTAAGGATCTTCTTTTTCTTTTGATCTTGTCTTTTTCAATACCAGTTAGATACATTTGGACACTTTCTACCAACAACAAATATGAACAAGTGGATTGATATGCTGAAAAATATAAGGATCATAAGAATCAACAAAAATGTTTTTCAGAAGATATGATGTTGACACGGATTATCAAGAATGATTTGAATCATCAAAGAATGAGAGCAATCAAAGACGTATGAAATAGTAGAAAGACTTATGAAAACGAGTTGTTAACCATATACACCCCCATCTCCTGTTTCACCCCTTTCGGTTTCATTTTATCTATGCACACCGGTAAGTATCTTGTGATAACTTATTTTGCTCACCTATTTGACCTAGTAAACCCTACTTAGTTTTATGATCATGGTGAATTCCTAGGACGGGTCCTTCCGGCTCTGGACTGATAATTGAAGTAAGTAATTTTCTACGCTCCCTCGCTCATGATATAATTTGATCACTAGAAGATAATACCACAAATTGGCATACGATGAATGGTTTTTCAAAAGAAATGAAACAAATAAAGGAAGGACTTTAAAATTAAATGAGATAAAATTCAGGAAATGAAAAATGATCTTTCAAAAGATCAACAAAGAAACAAGCAAGGTACCATAATGAATACCTTCTTGTACAAGTAACAAAATTAAAATCTTTTTATATTTTGAACATTTGTATTGTTTTTGGATTTTTTATTTTTCAATATTTTTGAATTTTTTTAAAATAAAACTAGAACAAAAGAAGAGAAAACATTATTGTGAAAATTTTCTAAATTACTCCCCTTACAAGCCTGCATGAAAATAATTTTCATTGACAAAAATTGCATATTTGTGAGTCATAAAGACTTGTATTCCCCCTACAAGTAACACTCTTCAATATCCTATCTATGATATTTGAACTTCTTAGCGTATTCAACACAATGTATTCTCTAAAATAATCAGAATGATCTTCATTGTGTTCTAATAATGTCTCTAGGCTTATAAGCAAAATAAATTATGCAGATTTTGATACTCGGTTGAGTTTGGGTCCTAGTGGATTAGAAGAATCAACTACAAATTTATTCTTAGGCATCTATTTGTAATTAGAATTTAATTTTTCTTTTTGTATACTCTTTTTGTAATACACTTAGAATTGGAATTGCAGACCACCTCCCCACCACCTACCACCACCACCACCACCTGTAATCGAAGTCCTAATTAAGCTTCCACCTCCCTATCACCACCGGCCACCACCCATCGCTATTGTGCCCTAACCAAATCGACCCCCCTCACCACCCACCTGCAATGTCATCGACCGAAAGGTGGGAGGCGTTACGTCTCTGGTGGGAGGGTTTATGTGAGACATTACGCCGTCAAACTGTAGGAGGAGTTGCGTCGCTAGTGAGAGGTCCTCGCCAAGCAGGTCATTGTTCTTTGGTCGCCGTCACCTCCACCGCCACCCTAGTAGGTCGTTGATCACCAGCCTCCATCACTCTCGCAATCGTCGTTGGCCAAGGAGTGAACTTTTGATGGTAAGAAGTAGAGAAGAGGATGAAGGAATCTCAATTCCTAAGGTAAGACGAAAAAAATTACTTTCCCTCATTTGATGAAAAGTTTTCATATCAAGGATTTCAATTCCTTAGCTAAATTCTGAACCAAACATGTGAATCTTTAGGAATTGGATTCCAATTCCCTTACATTTCTAAAGAATCTTGCCAATCAAACACCACCTTAAGGAATTTACGACACTAATAAAAAATTGATATGTAAGCAGATGCAACCAATATTATAAATGCTTTTAATTTCTAATTAACCCAGGTATATGGTTGAAATATCATATTCGAATAATGTCTACACGACCTTTCAAACAGTTCAGGCTTACATACGATTTCAGAATCACTTTTTTCCTTCCGGTTCTAACAATTTTGAAGGCACTAATTAAATAAATTCATTTTAAAATGAAAAATCTATTAAAGTCTAGTAACCATTAATTAAATGAATACATGTAAACACTCAATTGAATAGTGTGCGATGGGTTTTTCAATGAACTTGAGTTCTCAAGGCATATATCGTGTTTATGTGTTTGTTTTAATGTTTGTTAGCTAGCGATAGTTGTAATTAAAAAAGGTGAAGTTATTATAAGTATGATTAAAATGCTTACTGAATGCATATATGTAATTAATTAATTAATTAATTAATTAATGTATGATGATTATAAAACTTAGACTGGTAGAGCATGCATTAAACGACAGCTAAAGATACCAAAGTAAGTCCCCAACAGTATATAAAATAGTTCCGGGCAGCATTTTTGTCATTATTGAACAAGTCGAACGGATGATTTAATTTATGAAACACGAAATTGTTAATTTGTCAATGAAAATATCAATCAAAGATATAATAATTAAGCATCCAGGAACAGTAGAGGGGAGGTGGGGTGGGGTCACTTTTTGTTAATTGTGTTTCCCATGCCATGCTCTCACTCTCCCATCTTTACTCTGCAAGTGTGCATGCTAACATGTAAAAATTGGGTTATATTTAGATAAAATTTCTTCAAGTCTTAAAGAAAATAAATTTAAAATGGTTGGTATTACAAGCAGACTAACAAAAGTGATTAAGTTAATCTTTTAAGTGACCCCTATGATTTGATTTTATAAGTTTTTTTTCCACTTTTAACAGTTTAACACCTTAGAATTAAAAAATTATTTAAAATGATAACTTTTTCCCTAAACAATCATCTTTTTCTATGTTAGTTCACTTGTGTCATCCATGGACAACAAATCATATATGGTGACTGGTGAGAGATTTAGAAGTTGTTCAATAGGTAGGTAGTTGTTTCAGAAAGAAATCAAAGTCAAAGTTGGTGGCATTGCAAAAACTACCATGATTGATCAAGTTGACTAGCGTTGAAGGGTTATGATAATGATTAGATTTTGAATATTATATTGGTTACGAAATAAGAATGATTAAAACTTTATTGTAACAGTTTATTTATTTATTTATTTATTTATTAGGTTTGTTTGTTGGGTCATGTAAAATATTTATGGGCCAAAATTGTCTAAAGATAACGGGTGATACAGATATCCACGGCCTGCATTATGCTTTTTCATTTAAACCACAGTGGGGATTACTTTTTATTTGATTAAAGAAGGGTATTTCTGCAAATTAATTTGAAAATCACTTTTTAAAATTTTTAAATAGTTTAACTGTGATTAAATCAAATATTAGGATATATACGAGAGTTTAAAGGTTTTATAAGGATATATATGTAATTTTAAGTTTTATAAGAATATAAACGTAATTTGATGTTTTGTAAGGATATAAATAAAAATTTTCCAATTTTTTTTATGAAGATAAATACTTATTCTGAAACTTAATAATTCAATCTAGGAAAAAATTATTTATGTGTATGGGTGTGTCTAAATTAAGATGAGATAAATTTTTAAATGTGATAGTACTTGGTAGAGAGATGAGAAAACACTTTACCTTCTTGTTTAATGCACATAAGAAATCTTAACAATAGAGGCAGAGCGCAATTACAAGCAAACCAAAACTAAGGGTGTTCATGGGTGAGGCAGAGCGGGTTGTGAGAAATTTGAGAACTAAATATACGGGACGGTTACCTAATTTTACTATCCGAAATCGAACAGTGTGGGACGGATATAAAATCAGGCTAAGGGTGTTCATGGGTGAGGCAGAGCGGGTTGTGAGAAATTTGAGAACTAAATATACGGAACGGTTACCTAATTTTACTATCCGAAATCGAACAGTGTGGGACGGATACTCGTACCGAACTGAACCGAAAAGAAGCGGGTATCCGCTGTTTGGTTCATGGCTACTCACATTTTGTAGTGTGTTTTGATTTACACCAAAAAACTAGAAAATAAAGTTATTTTGTAACAAACTAAAACTATTAGTACTATAGAAATACTAGAAAATGAAATTAAGAGTATGGAGGATTGAACTCACTACTTGTCTATAAGTTAGCTGTATCGCATTATTAGAATCGCTGATCACCTATGTGGTAACGTAATGGCTTGATGAAGGTTTAAGAAAAAAGGGGATAACAAAATTAATGACAGTAAGAGGTACATGAAGAAAATACGGTATAAGACTGATACTTTCTTAGGATTAGTAAAATATTATTATGAAATACTAATTAAAATATATTTTTCTTAATAAACTAAATATATATGAGGCGGGACGGGTACCCGCAAATAGTAAATGTAGACAACCGAACCACCGCTACTCAGTGTATACCCTTATTTTCAGGGTTTTCGAGTCACAGGTCATCGTTTTTCTCGCTTTAGGATGATACGAATCAATTTGGTTTTGCTAAATTAAACCATTGTACACGCCACTTTGTATTCTAAACGCTGCATTTCGCTTCTACTAAACGATGACTGATGACTCCTGCGGCCATGGCGGGAATTAGGAACACGATGGCGGGAAAATCCAACTCTCGAACTTTCTTTTCTGCTTCTTACTCTCATTAAACGCTCTCCTTCCTCCACACATTCCCTCTGATTTGCTTCGACCGGGTTGTCTTACAGTATAGCGATCTCTGCATTGAAATGGGTAAACGAAAGAAGACCACGGTTCATGAAGAAAACATAGAAGATGAACAAAATCAAGAAAATCCCGGTGAATCTTCATCCTCTTCGAATGATAAGAGCTTGTACGAGGTATTTTATCTAACTTTAGACCTCAATCAAAGATTTAGGGCACCTTTTTAAAATTGTTTTCGTATTAGATTAGGGCTCTTAAATGTCAAATAGACAGAAAGGTGAAGATCGAAGAATGAGTTAATCGCGTTACTCTCGGTGTCAATAGATAATTAGATACTACCAAAAACGATTCGTTCTGTTGATTATTTGAAGTTTTTTGTTCTTGTCCTCGTCAATTGCTAAACCCTAATTTATATGTTTTAATTACCCTTTTCTCGATTTCCTTCACAGTTTCATTCGTTACTATATCTTTTTGAACGAACCTCTGTACTGTAGCAATTTCAGGCTATCAGTCGACGGAAATTTAGGACAAAAGGTGTTGCATTTATACTTGGTATGAGTAGAAATATATTAACTTTGAAGGGTTTGAGTATTGGTTAACCCACGAGGGTTTGTATCCTGTATTTAAGTTATTCTCTAAATTTAGAAGAGCCTTTTGATGACTGGTTTACAATCCGGGGTTGCCCATATGAGATATGGTTATTTGAAAGGACAAATTATTATTTTTTGGTTAGGGCTCTTCTTGTTTATTTCTGCCAGGTTTTTTTTTATTGAAATCCGAAGATATAGAATGCATAATGTTCTAAGGTTATATAAGAATATAACGAAAATTTATCATAACTTGTTGTCTTGTAGATTCTTGGGGTGGAAAGAACAGCATCTCAGCAGGAAATAAAGAAGGCATATCATAAACTGGCATTGCGGCTACATCCTGATAAGAACCCTGGTGATGAGGTGAAAATCAATATATCGTTATGTCATTTGATTCATAAATAAATCTTCAGACATTTTAACCAGTTCTTAACATGATCATACACATTTTTAGGATGCCAAAGAAAAATTTCAGCAGCTGCAGAAAGTTATTTCAATACTTGGTGATGAAGATAAACGGGCGCTTTATGATCAGACAGGCTGTGTTGATGATGCTGTGAGTAACCCCACATCATAACATATTATCTGGACTCTGGAGGTTTTTTTATCATCATGTTGAACTTTTTTGGATTTATTCATCTATTAACAGGATCTTGCTGGGGACGTGGTTCAAAATTTGAAGGAATTCTTCCAGTCTATGTATAAAAAGGTTTTGTTACTAGTATATTATAAGCCTTCAGAAACATGTATAAACATCAATGTATATCGTGTTATAAGATGGACAGCTCAAACACTCGTGTAGGTTACAGAAGCCGATATTGAAGAGTTTGAGTCCAATTACAGAGGATCCGAGTCTGAGAAAAATGATCTGATTGATCAATACCAGAAGTACAAAGGTCATATGGACAGGTATATGGTCATTTTGTAACATATGATTCATTTCCCTTTTGAGGTTTGTTTTCTAACATATTTGTTTAATCTCTCACAGGCTCTTCTGCTCCATGCTATGCTCAGATCCCAAGCTTGATTCACACAGATTCAAGGATATCCTTGACGAGACAATCTCTGCTGGTTAGGATTTCTGATGTGATACTTTAATCGAGTCTAAGATGGAAATTTCTGCACATAAAATATACAAATCTTCTTACTAAGCTATCACTTGCAGGAGAGCTTAAGTCCACGAAATCATACCAGAAATGGTCAAAAAAAGTTTCTGAAACAAAACCACCAACAAACCCATTGCAGCGCAGGGGGAAGTAAGTTTCATATGATCATATCATTAAATCTTATACGTGCATATTAATGTTTTGAAATGTGTGTTTTGATTATTTCAAGTGATGATGGTGGTAGATCAAAGAAAGAGTCAGATGATCTATACGCCATTATTTCACAGAGGCAAAGTGATAGAAAAGGGCGGGTGGACGCGATGTTTTCATCCCTGGTTAGTAAATATGGTGGAGGTGAACCATCTTCCGAACCTACTGATGAAGAGTTTGAAGCTGCCAGGGAAAAACTCAAAAAACACAAGGCTTCAAAGAAATCTAAGTAAATGTAACCTAACTAACTCACTCTAGCTCTTTTGAGTATCTGATTGTCTGGTGGCTTCATAAACTTGTTTTCGACAATTACAAATACTTGATGTTGCCTTTTTTTTTCTTTCTGATTTTAATTTCAAACTGTGGATTGTGATGCTACGTAAAATGAGGCACGCTGAATGACGTCCACCGGCTGCACCAACAGTAAAAACGGTGAAAGTAGCCTATTTACAGGGGTTTCGAGTTAATGGGTTGGAGTGTGACCCACCCATGTCATTTCACAAAGCACAAGCCTAGTATAATTGACGATCTAGATTACATGATCGAAGAATAGAATATATACTAATAATTAGTAAGCACTCTGTTATAGACAACACAAATTTACATCAAAGTTTAGCACCATGTTAAAATCTGGTGCTAAACGAGGGAACTTGATAGCTTACTAGAGGTCAATAGGGGTGGGTGTTTTGACTGAATTTTTTGAACCGAATAGATACTGGTTATAAGTTTTTTGTTTGATACTCGGTTCTAAGAAATCAACAATTTTAGTTTGGTACTAGTTCTTTCCGGTTCCGAATACGGTGAGCGTATTGACTTGGGATCTCCCAAACCGAACTGGTACCGGTTATAAGTTTTTGGTTCGGTATTCGGTTCCAATAAATCAATAGTTTTAATTTTGGTACTTTCAGGTTCGGTACCGGACTACCGGTTTTGGTATCAAGTTCACCATAGAGGTTAACATGTCCAAAAGCCATGTATTGAAGGTCCTATAACGGACGTTGTTAGATCCAATTTGTGTCCATTTATCATTTTAGTTTGTTAGAATCAAGTTGTGTCCATTTACCATTTTAGTTATAGTTTTGTTTCTAGTTGTATTTCGGTATAGGGTATAATACGTAAATACCATATGGGTATATAACCTTTGTATTTTACTCTAAATCAATTAAGCATTTTAATATTCCATATACCGTGTGTTCTTGGGGTATTCTTTCATAATCATTATGTGATTTGCTTTAATACATTGGATAATTGATACAATTGAGATTCTATAACAAATTGGAATTCTCTAGTCTTGAAGCATATTACATTCAGATTTCAAGATCAAGCATATTCAAGGTTGATTGAGTCTCGATGGAGGACCTATGCTATAGGAATAGAATTCTTAAAGAATTTAAGTCACTTTGTTCGAATTCCGTGAAATAAATGGGAGCTAACAAGACATCAAATCAAGGGTTTTTTGTTACAATTTGTATGAAAATTGTAAAATGTGAAGTGTTAAATTTATATTTGATATTACGCTGGTTATTAATTATAGTATATATTTCTAGGACTAGGATAACCATAGTCTAAAAGTTTGTAAATTATGAAGTTTAATTGGTTATCATGTTGAAGTAAGTAATGCAATTTGTTGTTGTCGTAGTTAAGTTAACATGTAGTTTGTGAGTTGTTAATTTGTTATAATAGAGTGTTTCTAAAAGACTAAACAACGTAACAATTAATTATAAGATGTAAACGAGATATGCTTTTAAATTCCATTGTAAGTTCTCTTGTGTCGTTTTCAATATAATAGCATGAGGAATGGAAGAAGCAAAGTAATGGTACCGTTGATGTGGAATGCGGTACCACCGGTGAACACCGCACACAACATATTGGTACTGGTAAATGACTTGCTTCTTAGTAGGGAAGTGCCGCATGAGAGAGAAAGAGAGAGTGATAAATAGAGAAAAATAGAAGAGATGAGAAGATAGAGAAAATAAATTCTTAAAAAACCCTTTGAAGTATGTAAAGTATTAGAAGTAATCGTAATAAAGCATGGATAACGTAACACACACTTGATTATGTATTTAAAGCATGTGGTAAGTGCATCCTATGGTTTGATAGGGTAATAAATGTTTTTTTCTGAACGGAATATACCGATAAATGTTGAGAAATAATTTATCTTTCTAATATTTGTTTTTATTATATCCTTCTACCTATTCAATTTATGATATGTAATAAACTAATTCTTTTTACTCGTATCATCCCTTAATTTTAACGACTTTCTTGATCAATCAAGTAAAATAATAAGTAAAAATAAATAATATCATTTATTACGTTGGAGGCAGAATTAATGCAACACAAATATGCGCCTAAAGACACTTGGGGATCTACTGTCACAGGTGCAAACTGCAAAGACCGACGGGACCCAAAACACCACTAAAACTAAAACGTGTACACCACCGCTGCCGGCGTCCAATAATCGCCGTTGCGCTGTCACCTCCCTTCATACACTCTTACCTGTCAATTTCAGTTCCCTATATGGCTATATATAATTATAAACGTCTCCGTCTCTCTTTATTTCTCGAGGAAGTTCATGGCGCAAGTTAGCATCAGCACCGCTGCCTCCAAGGCCGCCGCCCTATTCGTTGCAGCGTTTGTATCGTCGGCATCAGCATTGGCTCCGGCGCCGGCCCCCGTCCCCGAGGCGGGAACAGCGTTCTCTTTACCGATCCCTGGCGTCCTCATCGCATTGGGTTTCTTGCTGAGCACACTAGCAGCAGGGTCACGCTTTAGCAACTGATCGATCTAGATCTCTATCTCTATCTTTTTTATTTGTAGATCAGTGGGGTTAAAAATGCAATGCATTAATTAATTAATTAATATTAGTATTAAGTATGTAGTGTATGATTTAGTATTTAGTTAACCAACTCTAGCTAATAACTTAAAAGCGGCCGGGTGTGTGTTTTCACTTTTTAGGGTGTATTAATTGTCTAATTATCAATTTGTTAAAATAAATCTTATATCCGATCCATGCATGTTTCTTTTCTATGTCGTATATATGGTCGACATTTATCCGATGTTATAGGTATTTGTATTTTAAGGCATAAAATAACTCACGTCTTTTTTTAATATTTTAAAAATTATTTTTGATATAAAAAAAGGAAAATAGAAAAGATATTGTTTTGTGCATCTTCTTACCATCTTCTGTAGATAGTAGTTCTAATTGTACCACATATCAAATCTAATGTCGGAAGCAAACACCATAATAATACGAACAATAAAAAGAATATACGTATGAGAGACACGAAAACAAGATGATTATATATAAAAATTTGAACGTTTAATAACGCATTAATGAAGATTATTTTAGGAAAATCAAATCTATCAAACTAATATTTTTTGGTGGCTCATTAATGCTCATTAATGACTCGTTACTAATGGTTCATTCATAACGCATTAATAAGTGCTATTTCGAAAAAATCAAGTCTTGCAAATTAATGACGACTCATACGGACACAATTTACGGTTTGGTAAATGTATAAATTACCAAAATGCCTCTATTAATGAGTCATTAGTGGCGTTAAAAACAGTTTTCGCAGTTCTCATATGAAAATTTTAAACTTTTTCACACACACACATATATATAGTGAGCGGTTCAAACGAGAACTGTTTTTTGTACGAGAACTGCGAGAACCATTTCTGGCCAATCATTTAATTTTCTGTCTTTTTTATTTATTTTAAATGGGAAAGGGTAATATGGATATTTTTATATTACCCCCTATTTTCTAAAACTAATATATCTCTCAAATGAAAATGTGTTAAATTACGAAAATTATACCAAATTAACGAGAAAATTGTGCTCTTTAATTTGAGACCGATCTTGCTATATTTTTTCGAATTTTTTTTTTACGTTTGCTGGGATTTTTTTACACAACTCTCGACATATGCACATGTGCATATCTACATCTGTGCTGAAAAAACTAGGTGAATATGTGCATTTGCACAAATGCATATATTTGCGCATATGCAAATTTACATATGTGCAAATGACGACTGTACAAAAAAAACCCAGCAAATATTAAAAAATATATTTCGAAAAAATATAGCTAGATCGGTCTCAAATTAAAGAGCATAATTTTCTCGTTAATTCGGTATAATTTTCGTAATTTAACACCTTTCCATTTGAAAGATATATTAGTTTGAAAAAAGTGGGGGTAATGTAAAAACGTCCAAATTACCCTTACTTAATTAAGGATAAGTTTGATTAGTTTAAGGTTATCCATTAACAACTATTTAATCTTGACCATCCATCTTTTTGATCAACGGCTATGATTAGTTCTCGCAGTTCTCGTACGAAAAACAGTTCTCGTTTGAACCGTTCGTTTAAACTTTTTCACACACACATATATATACATACATACATACACACACAGATATATATATATATATATATGCTCTTAGTATGTAGTAATCTACAGATATATATAAACAAGTACTAACTTGATCGTCAGCGGGTGGACCCGGGGCCTAAGCCTCGGATCCCCTTCTAACAGGTTTTTTATGTTTGTAACATACGATTCGAACTCGGGTCATGAGGATGGCAAATAATGGACCAACACAGTCATCCAAATCAACCAAGCGGATCGATGTAGCAACACTTGGTATTATTTTTTAACTAATTATCTGAAAGTTATTTTCGCTCTATAATCTTGTCAATATATTATTATAAAATGATTTAGATTATAACTTTTACATTTTAATATTTAGTTAGTTTAATATACTTTGAAACTATTCTATCTATACTATATTATAAAATATTTAGGTATTTTGTTTAAACTCTAAAATTTTAAGTGTTTTAAAATTACTAAATTACCCTTTATATAAACTAAATTGAGTAACTATTAGATATACTTAATAAGATTCTTATATTCCATTTTAATAACTAAACTTTACATATTTAAGAAAATCAAAGTCAATACAAATTTTTTGAAAGCCAAACCCAATACAAATTAACTTAATTATTAAAAAATATTTTCATAACTTTTTTTTTCCAATTATGGAGAACAAAAAAGTAAAGGAAATGGAAAAAAGATATATTTTCAAACGAAAATTATTCGCTGTCACTGTATTACATGACTACCATACTCCCTACGTCTTGAAAACAGACATATTAACGAGTAGAAATTATTCATTACCACTGTATTGCACGGGTATCATGCTAGTTGTAGTAAAAATGCCTTGAATTGTTGTGAATATTTATCACTATATAAACAATCGAATCATGTGCAAATTTCAATTATAAGTAGATTAATGGAGTTGGTTAGGAAAGAGAATTATTGAATTACAAATGTCATTTTATGGTGAATAGAATGACGAAATAGGAGAAAATACAATTTCTCTATGATTTAAGTCCACTTCACCTTTTAATATAGCATAATATTTGAGTGTTGAAGGAAACTGGATGTTTCACTTTGATTTTTCTTGCTTCCATCGATATATACTGATTACAACTCTATTTATACAAACATACAGAGAGATATTTACAGTGACTCAACAAGATTTTTGGACCTTGAACTGACAGTAGTCAAAATTAGAACTTCAGGAAGCAGAGCCTTGATTATCCAATTCATGTTCTGCTATCAAAATACAAGAATCACCTTCCAAAGATGTGGAGGATACACTTTTCTTCCTCATGAGCACCGAATCTTTGGGTGAACTCAGCATTTCTGTTGTACACTGAACATCAGGTGTTATACCAACTTGATCTATGTCATGAAGTGCTGGTGATAAGTACTTGGCAACCGTTATGAAAAGAGCCGATCCATCGTGCAATTCAGTCACACTCTTCACAACATAACATTTAAACAAGTCAAATACACACACGCACCCCTCATGACAAACAAAAGTATTAATCATATTTGCAAAATGAAAAGATTCAAAGAATTCACCTGAATTTTTCCTTTCCCAAAGGTTCTGTTGCCAATAAGCTTTGCCCTGCCATTGTCATGGAGTGCACCTGCCAAGATTTCACTTGCACTTGCACTCCCTTCATTTACCTATTTTCCACAAGACAGAGAATTCAAATATATATATTTTTTGTTGAAATCTAAAAAGAGATTTAACAGAAAATTTACAAGCACGACTAATGGATCACGTGTGAGAGCATGCCCATTGATCATGTTAATAGGCAGCATGTTCCCATCTCGATCTATTGTGTTTACAAGAGTCTCATCTCCATCTAACCATATTTGGGCAACATCAAGTCCAGCTTTAACTAAACCACCCTGCAGTATGTAATAACAAGAACACACAATACACATGTATTAGTTTTACAAAGTCAAATGAAAAAAGACTAGAAGTATTAACGGAAAACTTGACTTTTGGGTACTTGCCGGATTGTTTCTAAGATCTAAAATGTATGACTCGACACCCTGATTTTCTAATTCATGGATCGCGTGTTTCATATCAGCAGCAGCGGTCTGTTTACAAGAGTTGTTCAATCACTTCAGGATATGAAAGCACTCAATCATTATCAACAGATAACTGTTGTTAATTTAACACTAATGTTTTTAAGAATGAAGCACCTGTGAGAAAGCTAATAACTTTACATATCCTGTTTTGGACACATGACCATCTGGAGTTGTATGAGGAATGATGGCACTTGATATTGGAGAAAGCTTAATGAACTCACGAGGTAATCTAACCTCTCTGAAACTAGAGTCAATGGCCAACTTTTTCCCCTGTAAAAGACAACGAAAATCAAATTTTGTTTTTATTTTTGGCACCAATCTGTAAGAGAATTCAAGTAGGTATGCTCACATTGTGCACTTTCACTGTAACACTGGTACCGACATGACCTCTGAGCTTCTGCGCAGCTGCCTCACCACTAATCCCGTTAAGCCTCTCACCTGTCGCCACAAACAAGATTCAGTGATTTTATATGGAATGTTAACGTTGTGATGTACAAATAATGATAAATATTAGCAAATTATGACCGACTACATTCTATCTGTTGATCTTTGCATAATTGTTGATTTCAACAAGAAAAGTATGTTGTTGGCAAAGAAAAGTCAATTAAGTAAGGAGATACATCCTAAACGGGATCAAGATAATCTCATTGTCATACCATTAATTTCAACCAACTCATCTCCAACATGGATTCCAGCTCGAGCAGCAGGGCTACCCTCAACACAAGATAGTACAACCTGAAACATGAAATCTAAGGTCTTCATATGATAGGAAATGCATAGTTAAAATACTTAAAGGGGGTAAAGGGTAAAATTGGGTTTAAGTTGTTAGTAATTTCTAAATAAATAGGGGTGAGTATTTCTTTGTGAGTAGGCAGAAATTACATATTGGCTTGTATTTTGGCTCGTAGCATTGGCTGTCGAGAGAGGGAGTGTTCCCTGGACCAATCTTCCGATTGAGGATTGATTGGGGTTTATTTTCTGTTCAATTTCAGTTTCGTATTCTAATTCTATCTGTATTCTACAATTTTGATTTCTCAATCTGCATCATCATATCATACAGAAACCACGTAAACGCGGGAAAACAAGAATAAAAATGATAACTACCATTTGTGAAGATTAAATGTAATTTAAGTTTAGAGTGACCAACAGACCAAGTATACATGTGAAAAATTAAATCAAATCACTAACCAGATGACCAGTTTTTGGTTCAGTGTTGACAAACAGACCAACTCCTTGAACATTTCCATCACTTCCAATTCTAAAATTTTGGAATTCCTGCACATACGAGTCGTTAATAAGCACTAGATTTGAGTATTTTCAATGATGATTGGGTCATGACAAAAGTCACTGTAGAGAACATACAAATATGAGTTAAAAAGAATAATAAGCAACCTCAAAAAATGGAAAAAAATTTAAATCTTGGAAAAACTAAGAATTTTGTTGATAAACCTTTGGACTGATAATGCGAGTGAAGGGGTCTCCAAGAGTAGAAAGCATTCCCCTGATCTTGCTGTATGCTGCATCAGCTGTTCTAAGAGGAAGCATTTCCACCATTGTTTGCTGTAACTTCGAGTCCCAGTCTGCAAAACAGTAGTTTCTTTATTAAAATATGTACTAGTATCTCGTCTTTCTGGACTTTATATACCTCTATACAATCACGAAATGTTCTATCTTCATTTATCGTCTTATATCCAAAGGCCTATCGATGTCTTATATAATGGAATTAAAGCAGGACTTGTGAAAAAGAAAAAGAAAAAAAAAGAGTAAAGAAAACTATAAAAAGGGGGGAAATCTACCCTGATGATTAAAAGTTGGATCAACAAAAGTCTCTCTAATCAAACCCCAAGTCTCTACAAGAGTTCTCTGAACGGCATTCACCTGTCAAAACAAAGTATTATTTCTAACGAATAAATTTCCAATTCACTAATAAGGCAATATATAAAAACAGAAACTTTGAAGAAACCCATACAGAAAAAAGATCAAACACCCTATCCGCATAACGTAAAAAAACTACTTGAAAAGGCGGTTACTTAAAATTAACCACGTATAAAAAGAAGATGACCATACACCTCATGACTTCGAGAAGCTGGGAATGCTATTGTCAAAGACTCAGCCATGGCCGGAGAATCTAAACACACAGAAACTGCAGCAGCAAGCCCAATCAAACCTTTAGCAATTGAATGAATAAGTTTCCTATTGGATTCAACCGATTCATCATCTCCTACTTGTGGGTTCGCTTTTGTCTTGGGTAAAGCTTGAGCTGGTGTCGATCCTTTATACTTGCTCTGATAACCGCTAAGATTGAAACAAGAAAATCGGTTTTTGTAGCACAAGATTGAAGTGGGTGTTGGAAGGTTTTTGGTATAAATCGATGAAATGGGACAAGGGTTTTTAAGATCAAGATTAGGCCGCAGGAGAGCAGCCATGATTTTGGAGGGAATTCTTCAACTTCGCTCGGGGATAATCGGGGTTCGATTAACAAAGATTTTTTGGAAATGAATGCAGAGAGTGATATTTGTGAATCTTTGAAGTAATGGAAACTGTTTAAAAGATCCTTGAAAGATGAATCAATTTTGTTTGTGGTGTAAGAATTTGTTGCGTGGGCGTAAGCATGGTTTGAAGGGGAAGTATCTGAACAACCTCATGTGGCCCTCCACGTGGCTATCCAGTTGTGGCTTAAAACCATTTGATACGAAGGGCTGTTCTAACACGGAGTTTTGCCCATTGAACAATTTTTTCTTTCAAAAACAAAACATTGATTGATACTAGGAAGTGTTAAGGTTACTTATTTGATTGAACATGCTATTTATTTAGGGCTGGATTTGTAGATGAATAATATTTTTGATTGACGCTTCTCTTTCACTTTTAGTATCTATGTTTTAGGTATCATGATTATAAACATTTTTAATTTAGGGATGGTTTTACTACATACCTACCTAATTATCCGATCTCATTTACTCAACCCGAACCATTTATATTGTTATAAGGTGTAGTTTCATATTAAGATTTAAAGTTTTACCTTTATATTTTTAAAAATTATAAGTTCACTATGTGTACGATACTCGTAAAGGACTAAAGGAGTAAATATATATGACATTAAAAACTTTAAAATTAGTTTTATATATATATATATATATATATATGAAGGTTCAATTGAGTGTGACAAGGTGCATGTAAGAAATTCATGGGTGGACAATCCAATTGAAGGAGGAGAAATTGGACGGCTAAGATTGGTTCTCGCAGTTCTCGCAATAAAACGGTTCTCAAATAAACTTTTCACTATATATATATATAGGGGATGGTTCATTTGAGAACCGTTTTTATTGCGAGAACCACGAGAACCAATCTTAGTCGTTTATTTTAAATAATGGAATTCACGGATGAAGAGCGTGGCGGATTGGGTGTGGCAGGGTGCATGTAAGAAATTCATGGGTGGGCAATTCAATTGAAGGAGGGGGAATTGGACGGCTAGGATTGGTTCTCGCGGTTCTCGCAATAAAAACGGTTCTTAAATGAACTTCTCACTATATATATATATATATATATATATATATGAATTATTAGTTTCGATAGTAGATTTTGTTTGTTTATTTTTATAATTGTATAACATTTACTTATAAAGTTTTTAACTTGTGAAACAACTAACGTGAGAGAATAGAGAAATTAAGATTGATAATATTATTTTTACTAATTACGCAATAATTAAATCATAACAGTGCTAAAATTTTAACCTGTTAATTTTTTAGAGATTAAAATTATTAAAAATGACGAACTCTTTGTTTTGATGTGATTAAGGTCAAGCTTTATGAAACGAAAACCCATATTGGTGAATTTCAACAAACTAAAATCGTTAATTAATTGGGATACCCGATACCTGCGAGTATACCCACGAACCCGATTGTTATTTAGTAACGAGATATCCAACAGGATAAAACCGGACACAGGATATAGTTTTATAATCAGGTATGCGACTGAGATTATCGGTTCCCGTTCCATTTCCATCACTGCTTTAATTTGGTTTACTTTTATCATAAATTAGATGAGAATGTTTTCAAAATGTCATATATTTTGACTTTATAAAAAGGAACACAAATAACGAGTTGTAAGTGTAGTTCTAAAAATATGTCATGGAATGAAAGAGGCGAGGATGAAGATTAATTTTTGTCATTTTCATTTATACCTTACGGATTTGAAGATTTACATTACGTCCTAATATTTTTGTTCTGTTTTTAAATAAGTTTAAAAAAAAGGTTTACAAATATTTCATTTAAAATAGAGCTTAATTATAAGAAAGGCTTGTTAACTTATTAGGTATTATTTGTTTTTTTAGAGGTAAATGGTTAAAAAAATCACGTTTCCAAAATAAAAGTTAGGCCTGACTTTTACTTTAATAACACGAAAAGGCTAATAAGTTGAAGCTACTCGTGAACATATAAAGCTTGTAACTTGTTTGATGGTTTTTAGCATGGAATGTGATCTTCATATCCTCTCTTCAAATGAACTTTACATTTGAAGTTACATGAAGATGAACTTCAACATGTCAAGCAAAATAAGACATGCAACCCGTCATGCCATTACGTCATATTCGTTATCGTCGTTCCTATGACGGGAGCAACGCGCATTTATGTGCGTCGATTTTTTTAATGTGTAACTCGTCATGTGACAATCAGTCATCGTCCAATAGTCCTAATGGTTACGATTACAATTTCCAAATAACACAATATATCTATACTATTATATAAAGCATTTAAGCTTTTTCCTTAAAACTCTTAAATTTTAAGTCAGTTAAGATTACTATTCTATCCTCATTTACCAAAAAATGATTCCATAAAATAAACTTAATAACATTCCTTTTTCATAAATTCCAGAATATTCACTAATCCATAAATTCCATAGCAAAACTTACGAAGCAGAATATTACATAAACTTAATAACATTTCATAAATTTCAAAAAATATATATACAACCTATAAAACCAAATATCTAAACTGAACCAGGTAGCTAGCTACTTACTAAACAGACTTCAATTGCCTCCTCATTATTGGGGTGAAGCTTACAAACAAAAAGCTTGTTGAAGGCTCTTACAATCAACCAGATAAGCGAAGCCATAAGCCATATTATTCAACGTCGCTTGATGCAAGTCCTCCTCCGACGTCGCAGTTGCATCCGTCGAGAAAAACACTCGAAACCCTCTAACGAAGGCTTCCCTCGCCGTCGTTTCACAACACAGATTCGTCATCACCCCTGTCACGATCACCTCCTCCACTCCCATCTCCCTCAGCCGCTCCTCCAGCTGCGTTCCTCTAAACCCGCTGTATGTGTTCTTCTCCACCACCACCTCCTCCTCCCGCCGCCCCATCTCCGCCATCAATTCCGATTCCGGTGTCCCGTCGATTATGAGGTCGTTGTTCCACCACTCCCCGAGCATGGCGTAGTCGGCAGGGGATTTGTGGCAGTGGCGGGTGAAGATGATCGGGATGGAAGCACGGCGGCAGGTGTGGATGGTGGAGGTAATTGATGGAATAATCGGTTTGGCGATGGAGTAGAAGTAGTTCTGCATATCGATTACTAACAAGACAGAGGTTTTAGGGTTAGGATTCCGACTTCTGATTTGGTATTTGTTGTAGGAAGAAATGATTGAAGCCATTGATGTGGTGAAGGAAACACAAAAGGCAGGAGTGTGGAAGACCCTGGAATCGGTTGCAAAATACAAACGATAGGAGACAAACTCACATAAGCCGTCTACATGATTAACTCATTTATTTAGTAAATAAAGAATTAAAGATGCATGTTATTGAGTTTTTTTTAAAGACTTGGAAGAAAATTATAGTAAAAGATGTTTTTAAATTTTATTTAAGAAAGAGAATAAAAGGAAATCGAGTGGTTTAGAGAAGTAATTTACGTTTATTTTGCTTTTAAATCTGTACTTCTAAAATTAGAATGATTTTTATTTATTTTTGTTTCTTTCTTCTCCTTATTTAACACGTGAACATAAAGTAAAGAAAAGAGTTGGAAAATTACACAAATAACACCATAATTAAATAACTAATTAACATATTATGTTCTTTTAGAATTTTGCCATAAAACAACCCCCAATTTTTTTAATTTCAGAAAACAGTGAATGTCTTACTTATGAGTTTAAATTCTGAATTAGTGCACCGTAATGTCCAAGATACACTCACATTTAGAAATTGGAACAAGGAGGAATTTAAAAGGATGGCGATACCGAGATTTCTAACAAGGAGATTTCAAAAGAGATCCAACATATACCGATTTCAAATAGATTGGACAATGCAAATTTGAAACTAGGTATTCAAAGGTCGATGAACAGAGTGAATCCAAAACTTGGATTCGGCACATAGATTGATGCGAGAAGTTTTCTAACACACATTGTGATTTTGAAGGTGGATTTCAAACATTCATTGTGGTTTTAAAGATAAATTGTGATTTTAAATGTAGTATAGTTGATGTGGTTTCAAAAAATATACTATGATTCAAACCTTGAAATTTGAGATATGCATCGCCTTTTCGAACCACTATTGTATTCGAGTTTTTAAAGTTCAAACTCCCACCATCTGCAACCTTTTTAAAATGGGAGTTGATTCTTGCATTTATAAATTTGATTTATCTACTGAAGATACAACACTTTTAAAGCTATGTTTTAGTGAAAAATAGATTTAACTTAAATGAATCAGCTTTATAAGTAAAAATATAATATCTTCTAAAATAGATATATATTCCGAAAAGGGAGAATCCGCAATTTTTAATATTGGGTATTATTATATTGAAGTGTCTCCTGAAGAAGGGCTAGTCGGGTTTAAGCACACAAAAAGCGGGACGTAGTTTGAAAGTTATACTAATCGGAGGGCTTAAAGTAATTAACCCAATATTTTCTTCAAAACCTCCGCCACCCCCTGTCGGCCGAAACCCTCGCGAATCTTTCTTTCACGCTCACAGCCATGAACACCTGCTCCGTGAAGCTAGACACAAACCCTACCACATCTTTCCTCAGGTCCTTCGACGGCACTGGCCGGAACTACAGCTCTACCGCTTTCCGTCGTATCTTCCTTCACAACCACCGGAGAAATGCTTCGATTTCGTGTTCAGCTTCCCCGATCGTGACTGTGGAAGAAAGGACGGGTGAAATTCCGAGTCGAATCGGGTCATTAGCTCAGGTATCGGGAGTGTTGGGTTGCCAGTGGGGTGACGAAGGCAAGGGCAAGCTTGTTGACATCTTGGCGAAGCACTTCGATGTTGTTGCTCGTTGTCAGGTACTATCGATTGTCCATTTTCTTCCCAATTATATGGTTCTGGATACATTAATCATTTGCTGGTTTTGCATGGGAGCGGGGATGATTAACGGTTTTTATCTGTTTTTTAATAAGAAGTTTAGCTTACGGAGATAGTTTGTTCTCCACACTGCTTCTACTTGTTTTTTTATTTCGTTCTGGATTCATTGGACTCAACAGTTTACATTCTGTTCTAAAGTTTCAACAAGTTACTAACTAATTCAATGAAAATACAAGAAATTGATGATTTTTTCCTGAAATGTTGCACTATAATGATTTGAGTTTTATTTCAATCGTCCACAGATTATCAGCTAATCTGTCGCAGAACTTGAGGCATCACACTTCTTGATACCTCATCAATGAAAACTCAGATTACATTTATGAATTCAGCTTTGATATTTTTCCTCTTGGCTGTTCCAAATAATTTGGACAATTTGTTGGTGTCATATATTATCTCAGGGTGGAGCTAATGCTGGGCACACTATCTATAACTCTGAAGGCAAGAAGTTTGCTCTTCATCTTGTTCCCTCAGGGATTCTGAATGAGGATACAATGTGCGTTATCGGGAATGGAGTTGTGGTGCATCTCCCTGGACTCTTTAAAGAAATCGATGGGCTTGAATCTAATGGGGTTGCCTGTAAGGGAAGGATATTAGTTTCAGACCGTGCTCACTTGTTATTCGACTATCATCAAGAGGTAGACGGGCTTAGAGAAGCTGAGCTAGCAAATTCGTTTATTGGCACTACTAAGAGAGGAATTGGGCCCTGTTACTCTAGCAAAGTCATCCGGAATGGTATAAGAGTAAGTGACTTGAGGCATATGGATACCTTCCCTGAGAAGCTTGATCTTTTGTTATCAGATGCAGCTTCAAGATTCAAGGGTTTTAACTATACCCCTGATGTACTCAAGAAAGAGGTGGAAATGTATAAAAGATTTGCAGAGAGGTTGGAACCCTTCATTTGTGATACGGTGCATTACATCAATGAATCTATATCACAGAAGAAGAAGATCTTGGTGGAAGGTGGCCAGGCAACTATGCTGGATATTGATTTTGGAACGTACCCTTTTGTAACATCTTCCAGTCCATCAGCTGGTGGAATCTGCACTGGCCTTGGTATTGCTCCAAGAGTCCTTGGTGACGTCATTGGAGTAGTAAGTGTGATTTATTCTTAACGAATTCTGATTTTAAAGGCTTATTTATATTTTTCTAATTGCTTTCGTTATGCAGGTAAAGGCCTACACTACTAGGGTTGGATCTGGACCTTTCCCAACAGAACTATTTGGCAATGCTGGGGATCTTCTTCGGTCTGCTGGGCAAGAGTTTGGAACAACAACGGGCCGCCCCCGTCGTTGTGGCTGGCTTGACATTGTTGCTCTCAAATACGTTTGTCAGATTAATGGTTTTTCGGCTCTGAATCTCACTAAGCTTGATGTTTTGTCTGATCTTGATGAGATTCAGCTGGGTGTTTCTTACAAACATACTGATGGCACACCCATGAATTCATTTCCTGCTGATTTAAATGATCTTGAGCAGTCAAAGGCAAGATCCACTTTCTTTTTCTTTTTTTATTCATCTAGAATTTAGAATTTATTTGAATTTAATGTGTGGGGTTTATGGGGAGGATAATGGAAGTCTTCTCTTGTGTCAACTTATTAGAAATGCAATTTGTGTAAATCATTTTCGTTCTCCTTAGAAACAAAGGATCATGTAGGTTGCAGTTAGAGGTGGCAAGATGGCACGTCAGGCTAGTTGGCTAGTGGGTCATAATGGTTTCAAGTTAAAACAGTGCACATTTTTAGCACGGATAGAAACATGCTAGGTCAAGTTGGATCTGCAGCAACTCCCCTCCTCTTAAATTCTTTATAAATAATTAGTGTGTTAACATTATACATAATAATGCAAGTATTTGAATAACACTATCTAAGAGGTTGTATGACAAGTTATAGATAGACATTGGGCAATTTTCTACATGTTTGACTCATAGTCACTCATTCCACTTTTAGCTGCATCTTTTCTGCATGTTATTATTCTTCTAAGATTTTTTAAGCCTCCTGCACATGTTCAGTGATGATGAATATGGTTCACAAAGCTTACTTGGAATCAAAACCTAACGTAAATTTTATTTTGGAATCTTTCAACTTTGGCATGATGGAAGAGTAGTATGCAATGGAGTCTGTTGTGACTTTTTATCGAAAGGAGGAACATATGTTCCATTCCTATTGAAATGTTTTTTAAGCCTCCTGCCCTTGTGTTTTTTATTCATCTAAGATTTTGATATATGTTGCAGGTGGAGTACGAAACCATGCCAGGATGGCAGGCTGATATTTCATCGGTAAGAAACTACTGTGATCTCCCAAAGGCTGCACGTGAGTACGTGGAAAGAATAGAAGAGCTTGTTGGTGTGCCAATTCACTACATCGGTGTTGGAGCTGGACGAGATGCTCTTATATACAAATGAGATTGGAGCAAAAAGGATCTGATTTGATTAGTTAGATTAGAAGTTCGATTGCTGGCATATTTTTAACACCTTTGATTATTAGGTACAACCTTTCTTGGCCAAAGTTATTTATCTGACGACACGGCATGCGTTGTTGATGCTTTAATTTTGTGGGTTTTAGTTTTGTTAGAGGACCTGTGATAAAGATATTAGTTGGGTATGTTTTGTGTTAGAGGTTGAATTTTGCTTCTAAACATAGTGTGGGTGGGAGAGTATGTTTACAAGTCAATTGGTTTCCTGATTCACACCTTTTGCTATTTGGTGTAAAATAAAGGAAAGGTACTTTGTGTTTAACATTTCAGTTCTTGCCTTCATATAACTGAAACATCAAGTAGAAGTGTTTAAAACCAATATTTCAAATATGAAGGTGCTGTGTGTTTAGTAAAATTTCATAGAATTGGAAGAATACATTCAAATATTCAATTATCCTTCAATAAATTTAGACCATTATTAATTTATTGGAATGTCCATATCTCAGGGTGGATGAATAAAATCTTTGTTTCATTTATTAAAAAAATTTATAAACACATATATACATTTCTTTACCCAACATCTCACAATTACCACCATCACCAATACCACAACCGTTGCCACTATCCCCAGTATCCTTCACCAATAAAACAACCCTTGCCACCACCGACCATTATTGCAACCACCATCATTGTTGATCGCCTCCATTGTCATCGGGCTCCAACGTCACTGAGTGCCTCCATTATAACAGTCGATCGCCACCACAACCACTTACCGTAGACGCCGCCACCATTGACCACTATTGAAATCACCACCAAAAAATACCGTTGCCACCACCTTCCATCCCCCACCACCACACTATCGGCTGCCACCGATGCCACCAATCGCCTCCGTCGCCAACACTAGCATCCACCAACACCACTGGTTACTGCCACAACAAGAGACCACCATGACCAAGAATGTGGCTTTGGCGATGGTGACAATGACGGTGATAGGTGACGATGAAGAGCAATGATGGTAATGGGTGGCAGTAGTGGTGGTGGTAAGGAGTGACCACGACCATCAATAACCACCAACAATGACCTAGACCTATCCGATCTAAACTCGTTTAATAATTAAGTTTCACATAAAAACAAATAAATGGTATTTTTGTCATTTGACAGAATTCCATTATTATTCAAATTGTTTCGACTAATTTACAAACCAAATAGAAAATAATAATTGGGATATAATTTCTTTCATTCAATTCCATTTTGTGACGCCAAACATGAAATAAATTATAATTTGTTCATAATTCATTTCTGTTTCATTTTTAGACACCCACACGTGAAACAAAATCTCATTTCTTCATAATTCAATTCCATTGACAGGTTCCATTCAATTCCAAACTTTCAATATATTCGCACCTACAGGGGCGTTTGGTTTACAAACTTTTTTTATAAGATTTGCATTCTTTCATAAGATTTGTATTTTAAATAATTGTATGGTTATCAGAATATATTAGGTTTACTTTTGTGAAATTTTGTTTGTTTGGTAAATGAGTCGAAGGATTTAGAAGATTTCTATAAGACCATGAATAGCACCAATATTTTAAAAACTGAACCGGACATTGAACCGTCACATTACTGGTTTATTGGTCCGACCGGTTGAACCGGAAGTAAAAACTGGATTAAAACAAAAAAGTATATTAATTTCTAAAAATATATTCTCATAAAACACAAAAAATAAAATAATTCTTAAAAGATGAGAATTATTGTTTGTAGCCACTCATATGTTACTAGCTATAGGTTGTAATAATTGAAAGATAAGAATTATTGTTATTGAACATTCAAACCTTTTCTACTTCATTTAAAGGAGCCTTATGATCTAAAAACGATAGGATTTCAAGCAAATTTCCGGTTCGATGGTTCACCGGTCCGGTCCACCAGTTTTTTTTAAGGACTGTTTTAGTCTTTTAGATCGTAGGCATGTTTGAACCCATCTTTTCTCCTCTCTCTTATCCGAATACGACATCAGCGCCATATTATTTTTTCCTTATTTTCTCTCTTACCAAAAATCCAAGTATAGTCTAACTCAAACAATTCAAATATTTTTCCTCTCTTTACTCTCTTACACAACTAAAAAAAGGAACGGGTAGCTTGGGTTGGGAAAACCAAAAGTTAACCTAAAGGGGGGGCCATAGTGGTGTTCCCAACCGAAGCCGAGCCCACCCGAACAACCCGAGACCCATTCACGAGTTGATTGAAAATGAAGAACTATAAGAGCACAGATTAAAAAACAAAGCATTACACATCACTTACTAAAAACAATGGATTAAAAATAACAAACGAAGCATAATAAGAGCGTAGATTAAAAAGAACCCTAACCACTTATCCAAAAACAATCGATTGGAATCATTGAGGCATTAAACATCATCAATCAATAGAAAGCACAAGACCGAACCATCGATCGAGGCATAATAGGGTGGCCATCCCAGATTACACTTTACAGCATTAAAATGTTAATAGGAATGAATGCTATATAACACCAACAATAAGAACTATTTTTATAACAAAAAAAAATGTCTATTCTTGATCAGTATTACCTGTTGGAATTTACAACCACCACTTGTGGGCATCAAAAACAAAATTAAAATGCTCAACTGCTACTAACTGAAACTGCACAAAATCAAGGCTGGTCTCCGATTCAATCATAAGCGCGAACAAAAGAGACTTGATGAGGAGCACTCAAAATAACATTTAGTATATGTATTATATATACCTGGGTGGGGTGGTCAATTGATGAACCAAGAAAGAAAGGATTTTTATCTTCCAAAATGAAAACCTAATGGAAGTAACAAAAGCATTTTATTATGCACCAGGGCTTCCCTTGCATATGTTTCTCCATTTATCTTTCAAGTCTATTGTGGTACGCCCTTTGTGAAACACATTGCGTCCAAAATCCAAAATCTCCTTCCATGGAATTCCTTTGCTAGTAGCGCCTGCATATCTCTCAACGCCTTCCTGACAAGTTTGAAACACTTGACAAGTAATTACATCTCTACGAGTAGCACTAAAAATAAACATCTCCTAACAAAACTCATATTGTTAATAACAAACATCTTATATAATCTATCCACCATGTGATCACAACAAAGCCTATCAAGTACCTTTAGTGTTTCTTCCTCTAATTTTGTCCACGGGAGTATTCTTCGCCTTAACAAAGGAACTGGTGGAGGAGGGGTGCTACATGCAATAAGAATTACCAAATTCCAGAAGAGTAATATACAATTAGAATAAAAAATGAGGCAATGTTTATATGGGCAGGGAAAAGTAAAGTGTGGAAGAACAGATGAACGTATTCATATACTCCAAAGGGAAAAACTTACTATTGGGCTTTTCTCTTGCGTAGTCTTCTTGAGCAATTAGACTCGGTTGACTTTTGACTTTCTTTTTCCTTGCGCTTCTGTTTTGGGGTAGTTGGTTCAGGTATTGGATTCTGAGGCAAATCAGTAGTTTTCTGAACAGATGAATCATTGACATCTGGTATCAAAGGATCAGGTACGGCAGAATCTCCTCCATTTGATGACATACAATTGATGTTAGCTCTACCCTCATTTTTCTCTAATTCACTTTGTTTCATAGAGGCTTTGTTTGGTCTAGATTTGACTTCAAAGCAAGAAAAAGCTTGTAGGTTTTTTCTGGCCAGTGAAGCCTTTTGCTTAGCTTCTTGATACTCGGATATTGCACGAGAATATGCACAAAACGGGCAGAAAAACTCCCCATTTTCATTTAACGTGACAGCCAAGTTCAAACAGCTCTCATGAACCTGCAACGGGCAAGCATCAGAACTACAGACTAACAACTGACCACCTTCATTACACTTCATACAAAGATCTATCTCTGATAATTCAGTCATTGCCAAAACATCCTGACTGGTTGTGCATTGAGACTTTAAGAAAGCTTCTTTCTTAGCAGCAACATCGGTTCTCTCATCATCAGCTCTTTCATAATCTAGTTGAACAATGTTCTTCGGGGGGTCATTAGATTTACCAACAAATTCTACATTTTCCATGCTACCAACCAATACACTTTGGTCTTGGGGCATATTGTCATCCTTACAATGAAGCTGCTGTTGATCATGTTGATGTTGCGTATTTGCGTGTGCATCATGCTGATCCATCAATTTGTTCCTACTGGGCCCTTCTTGAGGAGTATCAATAATCATTTCACGTTCTTCTGTTCCAACGTTCTCTGTAGTTCCTTCAGTGGAGTTCCCTACTTGATCAGCCTTTTTATCTTTTCTAGGGTTCAAAGCTGAACCATCCTTAGCTTGGTCATCATTAGTAACCAGACTTATATCTTCAGATACATTTCCAGTTACCAGTTTACTTTTTTCTTTCAATGATGCAAGAAGTGGATGCCTACTTTCAAGAATCTCTTCCTTCAACTGTTTATCAAACAATATGTAAATCAGATACATTGGAAGTTAAAAATCTTCTTTTCTCCTACCATTTGATCAGATACATTAAGCGAAATAAAGAAACTACTGTCACCTTTGTCAATAAGCTTTTAGGCAAGGAAGACTTTTTATGCATTAGGAAAGAATGAATATCCCATTTTTCATGGTCCAATGTTCTCATCTGCTCAGGTGTCTGCTACATGTGCACACAGAAATAAGTAAATAGTAGAGAAATGAGAATTACCAGCATGCTTCTCTCCCTTTTACTTTTTAACGGTATATAAAAGTCACCTCATGTAATATCTTCTTAAGGACATCTTCACAGCGTTCTGATACATCAAAACTGATTTTAGGGTACTTGGTAGAACCCGCTGTAGCTTCGTTACCATGATCAAACAAGCTCTCCAAGATTCTCAAGGAGATCACCTCTCTTGTATGCCTTCCAGCATCACCTGAGATAACAGGAGCCAGTTTCACTAGACCTGAAACATGAAAAGTCTGATCAATAATCATACAAATGAAGAGTTTCCAGTAACAAATGAAAGGAATATTGAACCTACCAATTAAAGTAGATGTAGATACTTGTTCAAGACTTGCTAGTGCTTCAATGACACAATTCCATACAATATCTGGAGCAATACTACACTTGGCCGCCATGAAGATCACTGTCTTGGTGTTTCAATGACTATAATTGTTCAACTCAAGTATATCTGATACCATGGACACGTTTTGAGATTAATAATTTAATGTAAGTAAATATTTAAATAAAGTGCTCCTGCTTTACTTTTATGTCAAACAGTCAACTTTCAATTTTAAAAAGTAATCCAATAACTAAAGAGCCCCTTAAGAGAACAAAAATGAAAAATACTCTTGGAACATGACCAATTGGAGCAATATATCGTTAATTATGCCTAACTGGATTGGTATCTTCACAGAATAAGAAAAGTTGCCTTTTTGGGATAACTAAATAAGAATTCTACTCTCTTGCAGACGAAGAGCAAATCATGTACCAAATTCAATAAACTTAGGCAATATTCCAATCTTCATATCATCAAATACCAATTCTGCATATATGAATATCAAGAAGCATTGTGCACTACGAAAATTTACAAAAGATGGGATAAAAGGAAAACCTTATTCGATTCCAGTTTCCAAAGACATAATGATTGAATATCAAATATCAAATGTTCACTAGCATCTTGATAAATATATTGCATCTATACTAACTGGTTTAGCATAAATATAAACGCAGAAAACAAGATAATCATGAAGGAAAAAAGCGTAGGTAGGTAAGTCATGATCCGCTACATTCAAATACAATACCTAAAAAATCTTCAAGCAATCAAAGTAATCACAACAGTAGTGAAAGTTGAGTATATAGATATATAGATATTGTTTTCCCACATTGGGAAGAGAAATTAAAATAAAAAGATAGTAGGGTTGGAAATCTTACCTGTGCGAGAACTTTGACTAGAGAGCGGTGGTGATCCAGGAATTAACATCCGGAGTTTCAGGTTAACGCCTGTAAAATAGAAGGAAGACTTATGGATTATGATCGAATTCGAACATTAGGGCTTGCTGTGAAGACTCTGTAATTTAAAATTTTGCAACATTTTAAAGACGATTTTTCTTTCTTTCTTTTTTTTTTTTTTTTTTTTTGAAGACGAATTGCCTGTTTTGCCTGGCAAATTTAAACGCTTCTTGTCTTCCATGCCTGGTATTTGGATAAATTGCAATTACCTCCCTCACTTCGTTTCTAGCTACATTTTACCCCTAAACTTTCACAAAGTAGCACTTCGCGACCATATTTTTATAATTTTCAAGTAGACTACAACTTTGGTGCTTGTAGTTTGTCACTATTTTTACCCCTATTTGAACTTCATTAACTATAGTGACATGACAGTTATACCTTTTTATATACTTACAAATATCACATCACATACCAAAATGAATCTTTCTCTTCCTCTTTCTTCGGCCATTGCCTCCGCCAAACTTTATGACGTCTCCTTGATCATCGCTCCACCATTATAGGTTTCGATTTTTGCAGATATAATTTTGGGTCAAAGAGGTTATGGGTACTCATCGTGCAGGATGAGATTGTCAAATTAAGACCAAAAATATCCAACTTTGACTTTCACACAACACGCAAGTAATAGCACTATAACAATAAAAAGTCCATAATTTAAATAACGAAATTACTGCTAATTAACTAATCAAACAAATAGAAGAGATATGTTTTTAGTTTAGCAACATCCTTTGCTAATATTTAATAGTAATAAAATAATCCAAATAAATGAGTGAACAAATAATTTAAGACAAAAAACCGACTAATATAACCTTAACATGAGCAAATTCAACTTAATTGGTTTGATAATTTATGACTTTGATACATTCTATATTCCATATCACATAGCCATTGTATCATGCATCTAATCCTATAAATTCAATTAGAGTATTAACACAATTAACTAGTTCATAATATACCAATATGGCTACATTTCCACCCAACCAAACCTTTCATCTCCATGAAAGTAAAGATTCAAACTTTAAGCCTAACTTGTTACCAAATTGGTTTTAATTGTTACTACTAACAACTTTCTAAGTTATTTACCAAGATAAAGAAGATAGAATGACAAGACGCACCGTATTAGTTTTCATTACTACTTACATGCATGTCGTATTCCAATAAGTAAAGATTAAAGCTCAAAGTTCAAAGCCTTATTGGATAAACATGAGACTAGAACAAAACCAAATTAGCGACATTCATTTTCCCTTCTAAGATCGCTTTCTTTACAACTTTACCCGCTTCATAAATGCCGGTTGAAGAACAAGGAGCAACGTCCACTTTTCCCAAATCAATGCCTCAAGGAGCATCTAGATTTTCGTGTTACGGTTCATTGGTGACTATGAGGTTGGTTCATGTTTTATGGTCCATGTTTCATCTAATTTGATTTTATGTTTCTGGGCTTTAAAAGAAACTAGAGACAAAACTGAATCTATGATTTGAAAGGCAATATAGTTATTTTATAACACTTATAGGATATTAGTTAGTTTTAAGAGGCTCTCTGAAACAAGTTTTGACATTAGAAGCTACCAATATAGTTAATAGAGTTTAGGAACCAAAGATGAAATTAGTTGCAAACCACATGGTGACATGGACCAAAACAATAAGTTACTCTAACTTTAAATACAAGATGTTTTTTAATTGCAAAATGATATATATATACACACACATACCAAAAACTGTAACACCTAAAATGCAATCTTTCTTACTCTTAAGAGTCTTAAAAGACAAAGGATTCCTCTAACGTAGTTACATATCTACAACAACAACAAAACTACATTGAAGGATTCCTCTAACGTAGTTAAACGACCTCCTTGTGACAAAAATATTACTTTCCACTTTGTCAACTTTCATTCCACCTAAACCCTAGCTTTCTGCCCATTCTTGCACCCACAGGTAACCCCAGGTAGGAATAGGGAGTTCCTCGACCCCACAACTTATTAACTTTGCATAGTCTTTCACTTCTTCACACCTGGATCCCAATCTAATTAGCTTGCTCTTTTGCAAGTTTACATCGAGGTTCGATGACAAAAAGAAACATTTTAGGATCAGCAATAAACTTGTCAGATTTTCTAAATCCCAGTTTCCTTAAAAGTTCACATCGTGCGCGTATTGGAAGTGTGAAATTCACAATCAGGAGCCAATATTCAACTCTTTACCTTTGAATCTCCTTTTCTCAATGGTCTCTTAATTTCTTGATCACATTCAAATTGTACCCGGTAATCGAATAGGATAAGGTTCGGGTTTCGGGCTGTACCAAACTGAATATGTTTTTTCTACCCATCACATGAATCAAGTAATATAATTATAAATCGGGTAACCCGAATTACCCTCCCCGATTAACCTGGACTTGAATCGGGTTGGTCATTTCATTCGGGTTCGGTTGTAACTCCACCCTATTGTAACACTGCAATTTTCAACCCATATTTTTTTAATAACTACGGAAGCGATTAAAATACATAAATACAAACTTGTTTACAAAAGATTTTAAGTCAACAAAATACATATCGTTAACAAAGCCAGTATATCAAAACCCATTGTTACTTAAATTTACAAATGGCTCATCATCAAAATATATAGTGGCGGTCAAATATCCCAAAACAAACACCAACTCCCAGCTCAACAGCGGCACTTAACAAAACCTACAAAATAGAGTTAAAGGTGGGGGATTAGCTCAAAACTAAGTGAATGAAATCTTAAACACCGAAATAGCACCGGCCACAACAGAATGATACAACAACAAGTAAACAAGCAACATAGAGGACTGGCGGTTCTGCAGAAACTGCAACCCATGTCGGTCAAGCAAAGAATTACCAATAACACATTTGCTATTCTCACACGGTAATACCCTAAAGTTGTAGCGAATGCATCAAAAGATCTAATACTGATTAGCCGATAGCAAACGAGCCAGGCTCATAGCCCATCCAAGCTGACCTCCCTCAACCATGTGCACATATCAAAGACTCCAAGATTAATTAACACAAAACCAGTTCATCAATCATCAGACTAAACAGTATATCAATGCATTAATCAACAAGCAGTTGCAACCATAACCGTTACAACCAATAACCATTCGTGAGTTAAGTCCTCTATTCTCCAAGCTCAGTAGTCAATTGTCACTGAGTCTTCTCCTTTACCTGTGAACACACCACAACTCAAATTAGAAATCAAGTCCCAAATAACTCTAAAACCAAGTTATTTTACAAACGGATCAAAATTCACCAAATTCGACCAACTCATATAGACCATCATAAAAAAACATCCACAATTAGCATGTAACCTATTTACATGTGGTTTATAACATTTAGAATCCAACTACACATGTACAAGGTCCATCAAAATCAACTTCTTAAATTAAAGTGTACACATAACACAATTATCTCCATACGTAGCATTCATCATCAAGCTAATTCATTTATCTCAAATAAGCCATGATAGAACCAAGCATGATAGGTAAGAACGTCATACAACTTGAATAAAAATCAGAAAACACAAAAAAAAAAAGATTCAACAGGGCTCACACCGCGAGCTGCGACGCACAACAACCTCCAGTTTCTGTTTTTTGTGTTCCAGCCCCAACCAAACATATCAATACCAAATCATATCTGGAATTCTACTTGTAGCAATTGTACAGCAACAAAAACCTTAAATAACATGTATAAACACTAACTACGGCACATTAAAACCATTTCGGCAACAATCCTTTCAAACCCAAAACTCAAATTCACCTTCTTCCTCCATTAATGGATTTCCAAGCTTCAAACAACAAAACACATAAATTAAACATCAAGCTAATACCAAATCAACATAAACCTTACAACTAAATACAAGAACACTTCTATTTATCATATCATTCAAATTCCTCAAGAACCCTATAAAGAACACATACATATTCTAAGCAAGAACACAAGCATGAATCAAGAACTAACCTTCAAATTAGAAGCAAATTAACAAAAATAACAAGATTCAAGGCTGCCTCTTAAGGTTTCTTCAAAGCAAGGGAAGAGCACAGACACATATGAAGCTAAATACCAACAAAGAAAGAGGAGGTGCCTAAGCGGCTCATGTGTTTTGATTTAAAACACACACACACACTACATTCATATGTTGTCTGACTCACAGTAGATCAATTAAGTAGACTTAATTAATTAATTATCAACCAACGAGGTATTATTTACGACCCTCAAGTAAAAACTAATCTATTGGTACAATTAACACATAAATATATAAAACTATATATATTCACTTTTAACCTCGTGGCTCAATTATTATTTCAATAATCATATAAAATTGCAAATAAATAAGTAAATAAATAAATAAACTTATCACCAACACGCAAAACTACTAAGCCACTATCAAGGATGTTACCCTACAAACTCGAAATCCAGTTGACCCGAACCCAAAGCTTAATAAGTTCGAGTTTCGGGTAAAGTTAATTATTAAAAACCCGAAACTCAACCGAGTTGACCCGATTAACACCCTTAATGGTCTATTGGATGGAAAAAATCTAGAGGGTGAGAAGATCTAATTTTTGCATGGTTTAGACAAACCTGGAGTAATTGAATGGAACTCAGGCAGGCAATGTGGTTGGTATTCCAAATTACATATCCCTAATTGAATGACAATCTCCTCAATCCCCAATTTTGATATTGTAGATTGGAGTTTCAATTTCTGAAACTTACCCGACATTTGAAGAGGACATTCCTAGTTCGATGCCATCTCTGGAAAAATTGTCCTATAAAGATAAAATTTTCATAAAGAATGCAAAATTAATTCAAGCTTATACTAGAGAAAATAAAAAATAAAAGACCTGAAGAAAATTTGAAGATACACATACGTCTTCGGAGATATTGACAAAAAGGTCATACTAAATTACAGATTACCCGATGCCAGTTGGATATATACAAGTATTTGTGAATTAAAGGAGCGAGTAGCACATGACCAATTGCCTAGGTAAAAATACATCTACAAGTAAGTATGAATAGTGACATATTCTGTTAAGGAAGACAGAAAGCATTTGTGTATTATCTAGAGCGAGGGCGAGGTGGAGTCCCCCCTAGTAACGCTTCTGAATGTGACATCCTTTTCCTGCATATCATCATTCAGTCAATAAAGGCAAAACACAAATCTTTCACCATGTGACAGCAGCATTTATGCCTAACTCAAAATATAGAGATATTGCAACCCTAACAACGATATCCCAAGTCAGAAACCAGGGCATGGAATTACCAAAATAAAATTACTATTAACCACATAATTAAGACATATATTCATATAAGGACATAAATGTATAAATCTAAACCACAGATAGGTACACATCCTGACAGAATGCAACAGAATTCAAACAGGTTAAACCTTCAAACACAGTAAACAAGCTGTTGGAAACTGACAGAATGCAACTGAATTCAAACAGGTTAAACCTTCAAACACAGTAAACAAGCTGTTGGAAAACACCATATATCTTTTAAGTCACTACATGGAAAACATGATATCAAAATTTTTCTGACTCTTGAAGTTATTGCAGCCAATGTATTGCCACTAGTAACTTGCAGAGTCGTAGACAAATCGTACATGAAACCTTGTATTGAAATTAAATACATTAATACGAAGTGTCGAAGTGTACCTTATCTATTACAAGCTCACAATAACAATTTGCTTAAACTACAAAGGAATGGAATTGAACTCCATTCCATTGCATTCCCTGCCAACCAAATGCGTGTCGAAATCCAGTTCATTTGTATATTCCACCAGAACAACAATACCAAATACCTTTAGAATGAGGTATCGGGGTTCATATGTTCCACTAATACACTACAGAGGAATGGATATGAATTATTCAACCATACTTGTGACAGTACCAGCTTTAGCATGTCCCCACTTCCAAAACCTTTTGCAAGCCAAACCATAGCCACATAATTCGCGGGACCAGCCACGAATTTCGTTTTGGATCGCCTGTACCAAATCGCGGTACGTTCGCGTTCCTGGAATGCTTCGGATCGGGATGGGTACGATAAAATTTACGATCTGTCTATTGCTTATGGGACTCACCCGATGCAGTTGGTACGGCGATTTCGTTCAATACGAAACACGTTCCATAATTTATAGGTACAACAAACCAATAAATTTCAGTGAATTTGAGGTGAGAACTTAGATGAGTTCAACGAACCTAACCATTAATTGAATACGGACAAACTTGTTTTTGTTCATTCAAATATCCGTCTTAGTTCAAGGTTTTCTGAAGATTACAAGGAAGGACCACACGAGAAGTGGGATATGGATCCCGAATCTACATACTTGGAAAGCTCAAGTTCAAGGCTAGAAGATATCGAATGGGAAGATTTGGAAGAAGATGAAGATAAAGGGAAAGGAAAAAACGAAGGGTGGACTAATATGTTAATCAATAATCATATCTTTTAGAGTTTTAATTTTTATGTATCTCTTTTCTAAATTTGCATTGGTGATTGAAGTCACTGAACTATGAATCTTGGTTACAAACTTAAATATCAACTATTAATACTTTCCATATTTCATTAATCATGTAGAAATATATATTATTATTAAATGGTGCATCGTACCACATTATATGGTATATTGTACCGGAGCGATCCCAAATGAGCCTACCCCCTCGTACCGAATTTTAGGAACCTACCGAACCACGATCCCGATCCTCGTTCCCGTACTGAAGCGATCCACAATCCATGTGACTATGAGCCAAACACTCCCTAAACGAAATTAAATGGTGCCAGCTTTAGCATGGCCCCACTGACGTCTACAAGCCCTTCTTTTCCTTCCATCATTTTTTGCCTTAACTTTTTCTTTCAAATCCCTCTCTCCACGCCTTTTATACATTTTAAAAGTTATTTTCCTATCAGCAGCCATCTGCCTCACCTTCTCTGTTATCTCAGCAGCAATCTGTCTGTTGTACAGTTTTCTCAAACCCTTCATGAGCTTTGCAAAAGTATCTGGCTGTGGCATCACACCAGCATCCATCATATCCAAACAGTAAGAACAGGCATCCTTCACATGCCCTTTCGAAAAAAGTGCATGAATCCAAATCGTCCAAGCATACACATTAAGCTCACACCCTTTATTAATAATAGAACTCCAAACATCTTTGCTCAATTCAAGCTTATCCCCTCTTAATAATGAATTCAAGAGATCTTTCAAAAGCCCGTATTGAGGTGTAGAAAAAAGACCTCTTCCAACCATTTCTTTGAAATAATCAGAAGCTTCAACTAAACAGTCTTGATCAATAAGCCCGTGAATCATATTCACAAAATTGTCAAGTCCTGGACTAAGCCCATTTGCTTCCATCTCATTCCAGACTCGAATCCCTTCTTTAACTTCCCCTAACTTGAATGCTAAACGTATAATTGTATTGTAGATGTTATGATCGGGAAAACAACCAATCTTTTGCATCTCATTCAGAAGTTCTACACATTCTTCTAGTTCATCTTTCTTTTCATGAGAATTCAAAATATGTAAATATGTTGTCTGGTTTGGAGTGTGCCCTCTTTGTATCATGTGATTTAATAGCTCATAACCCTTTTCAATTTTCCCCCTTTTACAAAAACCGCTTATTAACGTAGTGTAAGTAACAACATCCGCCTCACAATTATGTCTCTCCATGTCCAAGAAAACCTGCATTGCGGACTCCATTTTTTCTTGACCACAAAGTGCTTGAATCAAAATGGTGAAAGAAGTTGCATTTGGATCACAACCTTTTCGCCTCATTTCTTTCAAAAGACCAAAAGCATCCAACATCTTCCCTGCTACAGCATACCCGTTAAGCAAATTGTTGTAAACCACAATGTCAGGCTCAAAACCAGCCTCCTTCATCTGCACCAACACGAATTTGGCCTCCATTAGCTTACCTTCTTTACACCAACCGTATAAAAGTGATGTAAAATGCTTGATTGTTGGTGGAAACCTCACTCTCATGTCTTCAAAAAGTAAAGCAGCTTCTTTTATACTCCCATTTTTACACAGTGCATCTAACAAGCACCCAAACACATACTCATCAGGCTCACACCCATACTTAGGCATTTCATCCAGCACCTCAACTGCTTTTTTAACCATTCTAGCAGAAGCAAATCTTCTAATTAATACAACAAACACCTGGGGGGTTATAAGTTGTGAGTTTTCTCTCCTCATTTCATCAATAAGGGCCCATACCGCACCAAATTGCCTCATTTTTCCTAAACTTTTGATCATTGATTTGTATACATCATGGTTGCGACTATAACCAGGTTGTTTGGATGCCCAAGCAAAGAACCTGTATCCCAAGTTCCCAGCATCACCACAACGGTTCAACACTCGTTCGGTTAATCCTGAGCGGACTGTAACACCGGAAGCTTGTAAAGCAAGTTCCAATTTTGGAACCCTTGAGTGAAATTTCCTTAGAATCCTATAAATCTTCTCAACATCACCTGAAAATTCATCATAGGGTTGATCATGGGTCGTCCCTCCAGACTTGTTGTCAAGGCGAATGAGCCCTAACCATCTTATATCCTTCTCCGGAGAAAGACGGGATTTAGATGTCGAAGAGAATGAGCCCTGACCATCAATTTCCACCATTATTACACAATAACTGTAAATATATAGTACAAATATTTACATAATTGTAACAAATAACTTAGTTGTTTCAAATGAAAATGTGTATGCCTTACCTCCAAGTTTCTTCTTTGACCTCCAGCTAGGATCCCATTGCCAGATACATCTACGGCACGCTGTTACAAAAGTAAACTCATCCTAAAATGCCGATAGTGCATCAGAAACAAACAACTAGAAGGCCATATTATGATAACAAACACTTTACTTTAGATTCCTCAGCATTCAAATTGCATTTATCATTGTCCGAAGTACGTGGTCCAACCGAAGCATCTGCATCAACCGAAGCAAACAAAGACATATCATATAGTTAGTTGCCAACAGGAAAGAAACTTTGTCGGTTTGTCCCTCAGTGACAAGAAAGGAATTTCTGACTTTGAAGCTTAAACAAGCTACAGAATTGATACGATTTTCTAGTGAAGTTTTTGATAGACCACTGCTCATAAAAATATAAGTGTATTGTAAATTGACTATTGCGCCTTTAAGGTAGGAATTGCAGTCTTCTTTGCTGTAACTTGTGGAGATTCAGATGTTTAATAATAGCCTTTCATAGCAAAACATTACGACATTACGTTAAATTCTTGTGGTGATGAAATTGGTTCAAAGAGAACAAATAAACAGATGATAATCAAAACATACTAAAGACCAAACGTGGCATAAACAAACACAATCGAGGAACCCTAATCCCAATTTTCAAAGCTGAATGCGATATATAAACAAAGCATAAAAGTAAAGGATCAAACCTGACGAGGAGGAGAAACGATGGTTCCTATGATGTCCGACTTGAAATTGGGAGATTGATATTGACAAAGATGGTTTCGTTCTAAAGGAGAAAGAGTATTTGATTGTTGCTGCAACATCACCGACTGAAGAGCTGTAGTGAACTCCAGCATTACGTATCCGACGACCTGCAAAAATTCCCCTCATTTGCTCTCTGCAGTATCTACTGTCAAAAGAACTAGAATTTAATCACAAATAGGTATCGACTTTTGCATCTTCAATACTCATCCACTATACATTAAAAAAACAGCAAACGATAAACAAGACAACTATTGGTATCATTACAATAAATAAAATTGCTTTTGGCGGAGGGACGACGGTGCTATCGGTGGGGTTAGAGGGTGAAGGGTTAAGGTCTACAACGTTTCTTTTGCTGGAGAAGTTGTCGAGAGAGGAGGGGGGCCGACGAATCGAATGACTATGACGCACTTTGCACCGAGTTGGGACTTGGGATGACCATACTCGTTTAGTGGTGTTTGGTCAAGGCTCTTTTTGGGAATTATTTTTATAAATTATGTGATTATTACAAGGGTCGATAATGATTTAATTATCAAAGTTTTACTTTAATTTTGGTTTAATCATCAAAGTTTTTTTTAAACAGTTTTATCATAAAATTTGAATTTATTATTATTTAAACCTTAAAATTACATATTCTTTTTGGTTTAAACATTAAAGTTTTTCCCAAACCATTTAACCCTTAATTTTTTGTTAAAAAATGGTTTAACCATCTAAGTTTTGTTAGCTTTTTAATAAAAAGTAAAATACATAATAAGTAGAAAGAGTAAAATCAAAAATCATACAAAACTTAAGTGATTACTCAATGTTTTTAACAAAACTTCAAGGTTTAAATTATTTGAAAAAAAGTTTGAGGCTTAAATCATAACAAATTCAAACTTTATGGTAATATCGTTTAGAAAAAAACTTTGATGGTTAAACCGAAATTAAATGAAAACTTTGATGATTAAACCATTATTTACCCTTATTAAAATTCGAAATAAGAAAACAGTTCGAACGTATACGAAAAAATAAAGTAAGCTAAGAAAACAATGTCATAATACACTAAAGCAAACACATTTTATTGATATTTTTCTCCTTTTCTTTCGGTCTATACAGAAGATTCTTTCCTTCACCTCTTTTCTCTTTTCTTTTTTTCAGTCTATAGTGTCTAGTCGTTTTATTCTTCAATATATTTTCATTTGGCCCAGTTGGAAACCAAACGCCTCAACTTGTTGATTTTGAAGTCTAAACGGACTCAAATTAAAATGGATTCAAATTTGGGTATTGGGTCAGAATTGGGAGGTCTATCTATATATGCCTCTTCTTAGTTTTACAGAGGGGAAATATGTTTTTCCAAACGTAAAGTTTGTGCACATGTATGAAATTCATTCGCTCATTGCTTGCGTGATCTTGTAAACGTCACTACTGTTTCCAATGTATGTGTGCGTTCACTTTTGTTGTCGTTTTGTTGTCCAAAGTGATTCAAAGATCGATGGCATGTTTTATTTTGATTATTACAATGTCAAACACCATACAGCAGAAAGGATGAATGCATTTGTATATTGAAATGTGAAGAAAAGGAAAACTTTAAAGATGTATACTGAATCAAAGGGTAGGATGCATGAAACATTACAAATGAGAAACGAATCCATAACATGTACGATAATCAAATACATAGTGATAGTAAAAACACCAAAAGGAAAATAGCCGTAAATTGGTCATATAGCAAAAGAACGAAGTAGATAAATTTCGATATATCAATGATAATATTGATGACTGTTGTATAGATATCCTTTACAGAGTTACAGACAAGTACAACTACACAAAGTTTCATATCTCTGAGCTCGTTATTGCCCCTCTTCAAGAGCATGCGGTTGCAGCAGAGGGGTAGTTTCTGTTTGGGTGGATGATGATGCTTCCTTGTAATGAACACTTCTGTCTTCTTTGGCTTTTCCCCATAACACAGCATAGAATCCTACCGATATTATAATTCCCCCGACAACACTACATCAAAATTACACTTCATTGTTACAAAAGTTGATTGATTTTCACACTAACAAATTTTACATAATAATCTTTGTTAATTCTATTATTCTAATGTCCGCGTTAAAGTAAATTTGAGAGAGAGAGAGGACCTTCCAAGATGGAGGGAATCACCGAGAAATATAACACCCATCACAACTGCAATCACAATTGACAATGGCTTAAACATGGCTACATACACTGGCCCTTTCAACTTCAGAGCCCATACTTGAATCAGACCGCTCAAAAATCCAGTAGAGATGCCCTATATACAACAAAATAACAAATAACCCCAAGGACACAATGAAACAAAAAATCTGAAGCTACATGTATTCGTAAAATTCTTAGTTTAAGTTTCTTACCATGTAAATTATAGATGCCAACATCATATCAGGTTTTAGTTTCCAGGCATCTAAATCTCTCACCATAATTAACCCTGTAACCGCAGCTACAATCAACCCACTTAGCCCAAAGATAAAAACAACCATTAGTTCCACTGGATACTGCATCATTATTTGTGCCTGCAGGGTCACTGAAAATACTCAAGTACCCTAAATATGCTACCACTCGGGAAATATGAATTAAGAGATTAAGCAATTTTGGTACCTGGGAGACTAAAACAGATGAAAGTAGAAAATTCTGACTTGCAAGTAAAATCCCACCAAGAATCCAATACAAGCTAAAAGAACTTGATGATAGAGGAGTAACCGATGTACCATTGTATAGTGTTGCTACAAGTGCACCTGATATTGACACTACTGTTCCCACAATTTTTGCTTGGCTAGCATAGCTATGCAAGTTCAGCTTTTCCATACTGATAAACCAAAATTTGTTATTCAACATAATAAGCAAAATAATTAAAAAGAACCGATGCTTGATTATGGACCAGAAGTAAAAGACAAAAAACTTGATGTCGAAAAATAGCTTGTTCTACAGATCTACACGTTTCTCTTAAAAGATGAGCAGAGTGAAAGGAGTAACATCAAAATATGTAGGAGTACCTAAAAACGAATGCAAGTATGAAGGTGAAAGCAGGTGCCAGATTGCTCATAACTGATGAAAGTGTTGGAGAACTGTATTCAATACCGACATATCCAAATATCTGAGACAAGTACCTGGTATTTAACCATGTGGATCATTATATTGTTGATTCAAATGTTACTAGTAGATATGGAGCAGAAAGTATCAAGAATTTGACTATGTAAGTAACTTGCACACCAAACCTTTTATCAGACGAGTTTCACAAAACATTAAAACACCCATAATGACAGGGCTGAACTAAATAAGCTGGCTTCAAATAGTAAAAACCAAAAATTGTATACAATACAATTTTCATTTCAATATAACTTGCACACTTCAGTCATGGGGCAGATAAACGGAAAAAAAAGAACGACAACAAAAAATCTTTTTCCTAAAATTAGAAATAACAAAGTTTGAACTGAAAGATGTTAAGTTGGGATCACAACGACAATCACTAAAATAAAGAAAATGAAGTTCAAAAACAAAAACAAGTTAAGCTGCTTGAATCTAGTACATATAGCCATTGCAATTGTAATGTGATGCGCATGTATTATTATTTCATTATGACAGCATCACATGCAAAAAGAGGTAAATAATTGGAGAACGCTCCAAATTGTGCTTCAAGACATGCATTTGAGTTTTGACTGTTTCCAATTTCCCCTGTCCAAAGGTGCAGGTTAAAAGCACTATAGACTATAGAGCTCCTACCAAACTTTGTAGTTTGTACAATCAACAATGGCTGTTGATGAACTTTTTTTCTCCACGTATGAAAAACTCACATTTAAATACCCAAGATTCTAGAAAAATACTCCTAAACTTCAAAATCAATCACTAATATTAGAAGTCGCATAAAGTAAATGTGATATAAGAGTATAAGACAGCATAAAAGTACATAAACACCACCATTCGTATGCTAGCAATCATATGCTAATTCGTCACTATTTTATACTCTTAGAGGATTAATAACTCGTTTTAAATATGCACTTCTTAATTTTCCGAACAGCCAATAACATGATGAAAAACTAAACAAGAAAGTATACCATACAATATACAGGAGTCATCGGTATGTAAGTTCTAGTCTTCAATTAAACATATAAATTCGTGTTAGTTTCAGATTCCAGTAAAGACTTGTTGCTATGGGATCATTCAAGAATGTGTTTCCAGTTTGCCAGTATCAGTTAAAGTTAGTTGGTTCAAGCTTGACAGCTTGCTTAAATATGAATTTTCTGTGTTTCTTAATTGATGTCCTCTGTCTTACAAGAATGTCTAGGTCACATAATCGCATTCTTTCTACGGGGCTTATTTTTTAGTGCCTACCAAAGATTAGGGTTCCAGTCAATTCTAAAAAGTCAAAGTAGATAAATTAACAGATTATACAGATGGCCAGACTGAGTTGAAGATAGATTACCCAATCAAGCTAAGAAGAAAAAGCTTGATAACAATGGATATTTTCAGCCTCGGGACATTTGATCTTCTGCACACAAAAAAAAAGAAAAAAATTGAAACAAGAAGTTCAATTCAAAGTAGGGGGGATTTACAGAATACAAAATCATGGAATAATTAGGATAAGAATTGCCTGCGGACGATGAATGCACAAGGTATAAGAAAAATGAAGCCGACGATGAACACGTAAGTGGTAAAAACGTATGAATTGAGGCCTTGAGAAGTGGCTGATTTGAATAAAGTGTTTCCGCCGACTATGATACACTCGATCATCACCATTGCTGAAAATGGCAATGCATCTCTGTAGCAAAATCTGGCAGTAGAACCCATCTCTGCCCTTGATCTCTGCTATGAAATAACGGATATGTGGGGAATTATATGTAACGGAAACCCTTTACCTATACCCTATCTCCTTGAATCAACAATCGGACGATTTCAGTCATCCAAAACTCCAAACAAGTCTCGATCGAGTCATTAAGTTAGCTTTCTTCCGCAGCCTGCTAGTGTCATCAAGCGGATGGTTACACCCCATCATTGTCACTCTATAGAGTTTTTTTTGGTGGAAAGAAAATCTACCTACTCTCGTATTATATTTTGATAGGGGGAAGGGATAAAAAATAATGGATGTGTTTTTAAGTTTTTTTAAAGATAAAAAACAAGAGAAAGGGAGTAGCTATTTGGAAGAAAAACATTTTGTTTTCTATTCTTTCTTTTTCTTCTCTTATTAAACTCAAAAATAAGGTGTATGGACAGGTATTACACCCCACCATATCCTCCACACAAATACATCATCGAGTTATTTTTTTCACTACTCGACCTACCTATTAACCACTTTCTATAGTTTTTGAGATGATGAAATAGTTATCGATACAATTAATTAATTCGTGAGAGAACTATAAAAAGTAAACATGCAAAATTAACTCCTCTATTATTTATAATAAATATGATTCATTTTTATACCATATTTGTAGCAAAAGTATTTACAGACCAATAATTACTTCACATATAAAATGACTCTTCCTCTATTTATAATAAACTTGATTCATATTTTCTACCACATTTGTAATAGTGTTATTTACGGATAAAAAATTACTCATAATAAAATATAAATTATCTATAACATATGGTACCATGTAAAATAAAAAATAAATAATTAAATACCTCTTTATTGAAAATGTAACCAATATCTTGCTATATAGTTTGAACTTCAAACCTTACTTATTTTTATGGTAGAGCCATCATTATTTCATCACCAACCATCTTGATGAATTAACTTCAAATCAATTCTTGTATTACAATTTTTAAAACATGCATTTTTTAGATATATCTTTCATATGATGACCAAACTTACATTGAAATATAGATTAAAAAATGTCATAATGTATATTTATACTAGTAAAGCCTTTAGGCTATGTTTAGAACAACCCTCGACGTTTTATATTGATTTTTAAAGCACAAATACGTTATTATATAAACAAAGTATCCAATGTGGGACACTTGTGTGACATCCGTCACCTAAAACAGGTTAGTTGAGTCTAACTTGTACACCGTTGTCAGCTATACAACTTAAATATATGTGCTTATGTGATACCTAAGGTCTAGTAGATGCTAGAATTAGGTGTTATATATGTCTAAATTCTTCAAATAAGATAGTAGAGCTAGCAAGTGGGAGAAACCTAAGTCTTTATGACGATAGAGCATTTAACCGATTCCTAGTACACAATTTTATCGAGCAAACGTCTCTAGCGCAAGTATGGATGAATGAATCCCTCAACTAAATAAATAACCCTAATACTAATAATATATGGATAATAGTGGATACTAGATGACAAGTTTAAATATCATTCAAAGTGGTAACTTTAATAAGTCAATATAACACATAAATGGTTAAACACACCTACAAGAAATACATGTATGCAACACTAGGAACTTATAATAAGTAGTAATACTAATATAATTTGTATATATATCTTACGGCCAAAAAAAGAAGAAAAAAAGGATAAGGTTAATGTTTACTTCAAATTAAAACAAAAGAAATTTGTGATCCTAAACTAATTCCGAAGCAAAAAATATAATAATAATACAATTAAATATATATATATATATATATATATCCACGTCCAAGGGGTTTGATTTAAAAAAATAAAAATAATGACACCCAACAAAAAACTTGAATTTGAATTTGAATGGAAATCAAAATATCTAAATCTCTATCAAAAATCTCTTAAACAAACTTCCCTAATAACCAAACTAATCCCATCAAATTTTTGGCCTGCTTTTTCTTCCTCTTGATCCACGTTTCTCCAGCCCTATACCTTCTTCACCATTGTTTTTTTCAAATCTTCAAGGAAGCAAGTTATTTAATCTCCATTTGAGGAGTTTAGGTATGTACATGTTCCTCCATAATCTTTAAATTTCTTCTTCTTGTTTCTTTGCATGTAAAACATGGTTGATGGATTAAACACATCCTAATCACACATAAAGTTATGATTTTGATGTGTTTGGTTAAATATCAAACCCAAAGGATTGGTCTATTTGATTTAAAACTTAAAGAACAAGAACCTATAATCTGGGCAGAATATGTACTAACTTTAATAGGCCATATCTCGGCCAAAACAGAATGAAAAAAATCGATTCTTCACACTAAAAATAATTTCTTTGAGTCTCCTTTCATCTCCAACTTGTTTCATACAAAACTAAGTTCATTTGGTCGCCCAAATAATTAAAATCATTTAGGTGCGCAAATCTGTGATTTCTGACAGTTTTAATCTACTAACTTTAATAGTTCAAAAACTTATTCTAAACATCACGAAAATTCTTCAAAATAAATATGGGGAATATTCCATGAGTTTTCAAGGTACTGTAAAATTTTCAGAATTTGTTAAGTTGGTTTTCTATTTTAATTAGTTAAAAACATTTTTGTTGTCAAAATCGGGAAGTTTAGGGAATTTCTATAATCAGAGTTTAAAGTATTGTAAAACATTCAAATATCCGAATTGGTGGACAAACATTTATATGAATGAAGTTTTAAGTGTTTTAAGTTAATGTAAAATTTTTAGATTTTATTAAAGTTGTTTAGTACTTTAAATAAATAAAAACTTTGCGACACGCAAGCTGAAGGTATTTTCTGACCAGCACTAATTAAAATATTTCTTAAAAATAATAGACATGTTATTCAACTCTATAAAAAAATTATATAAAATAACAGATACATTAAGATCTCTTCCCTAAAAATTTAAGAAAATAATTAGGACGTTTAAATCATTTTAAAAATACATAAAGCTTACCCAAAATTTCAGAATTTAACATACACATTTGAAAAGGAAAATAACCAAGATTTGAAACCTCAAATATGTATATTGGGGTTAGGCCCAAGGAATAGATGCCCTTATGTAACCTACAGTAAAACTTAATCGCGAAACCTAATTAAATTTAAGGTTAGTACAAAAGAGAACTTTTACGCGTGAATAGAATATAACTTAGATTATACGATTGTTTGTAGATTTCCGAGCACGTTAAGATTCAAGTGACAACCCACAACTAAGGTGAGTACTCGTGGCCCCTTTTTACTATATTTCTCGGGGGAGAATGACACTCAAACTCCCTCTTAAACTTTCTATGCCGTGATGCATATTTCTTATTTATTTTGGACAACTTATGTGACGTATATGCAAAGACTACTTGTTGTTGGTTGATGACTATTGATTCTTATATTCCTATGAGACAACGGTTTATGCTCCAGCTGGGTATGCTATAATAACTGCTTGGAAGACAATGATTTGATTCCTATTGATTCCTATTGAACCTGGTGGTTTGGATGTTGGTACAACATCTACACGCTTAACATGCTATACGTGCACATTTGTCCTACTTAAACAATTTACACGGCAACTATGCTATTTCTATAAACCTGCGAGCTCACCAACTTTATGTTGACATTTTCGAGTGTTCATTTTCAGGTAATGCTAATAACCATGCCTAAGGAGCTTAGGTGACCTTAGATAGCCTTAGCGTGACATGGGCAGTTGACTAAGGATTTTTTCATTTAACTATATTATGAACTTGGATTTTATAAATCTAGGGCTTGTAGCACTGTATACTTGTCACGGGTTGTGGGAACAACTATTTCGTATGTTCTTGTTTTAAATTGTTGACTATGGTTGTCGTGAAGTGACTTGCCACGGCATAAGTCTCCTCTTGTGTCGGGGAACGTCGTGACACGTTGGTGTGAACTCATCTAGTAAAATTTTCTATTCATAAATCAATGTGTTATGACGATCCTCTCCATCGCACCTCGTGTTTCTGCCAAGACGGGGTATGACAGATTGGTATCAGAGCCATTGGTTGTAGAGAATTAGGTGGATTGACCTAGACTATAACCTAAGTATCCACATGTAGTTGCATTATAGGAACTATGTGTGCACTTTATTTTACACGAGTTACTTCATAGGTTCATACCCTCGGTCTAGCTAGTGGCTGTAGACTTTGGATGACAGCTCCCAATTCTAGCATCAGTTATTTATCTTCTTCAAGAGATAAGGGTACACACAATCAGGACTCATACCAAGGCTGAGGTGGTTGAGATCACAACACTTTGGAGGGCACTTACCAAGATAGACCACCTACTCCGTTAGATAAAGGAAGAGATCCGCCATCTTAGGACGGCGGTGTACTCCGTTGTTTGAGTAATTAAGTGAAAGAGATACAAGATTGTTAGTTTTAATAACATATATATACATGAAAGAAATTTTGCTTGAAAATAATATATTATTAGTATATAATAAAAAATAAATAATAAATAATAAACAAGAAAAGGATAATAGTATAAAACTATTTGCGATACATTTGTTATCTAAAGGAGGGAGTTGTTTATATATATATACATATATATAAGTATATATATATACTACTATATAACGTATTTAACATCCTCTTTCCTCCTTAATTTTAAGAGTTTTTAAAATTCAATCAGGACAAAATCTTGACCTTTCATTTTATCTAAATTAATCCCATCCACTCAATCTTTAACCATTTCATTCTCACTCCTAATCTACTTTAACTATTTATTCATTTAAAATATACTCTCTCACATTAACAAACTCTCTCATACAAACACAATTATTCACTCACATCAACATAATTTTCAAAATCTTATTAACATATCTCTCCTTATTTCATAAATATAATTTTTTTCTTATTTTAATGTCTTTCAGAATGTATTTTTAAAATTAATAAGATAGTTTGTGCAAAATAAAAGAAAAAACTGAAAAAAACGGATATGTTGCTATAGAAAACTTTTTCGTGACATTGAATCGTACAAATAACATATCATTATATTCTTGAAAGCGACTTGTTGTAAAACAGAAACTGTTTGCAGCCGTAGCATTGCGCGAGTACGATGCTAGTATATATATAGGCAAAAGTTCAAACGAGAACTGTTTTTCGTACGAGAACCGCGAGAACCAATCCTAGCCGTCCAATTCCCCCTCCTTAAATTGGATTGCCCAACCATGAATTCCTTACATGCACTCTGTCACACTCAATCCCCCCACGCTCTTCATCCATGAATTTCATTATCCAAAACGAACGCCCAAGATTGGTTCTCGCAGTTCTCGTACGAAAAACAGTTCTCGTTTGAACCCTCCCCTATATATATATATACACTAGTTGAATCTCTAGGTTGTGCTATGCACAACCCACATAGTTTAAACATGAACTATATTGTAAGGCATTGATGTATTCGTCAGAAATCGGTCACACTCACATCAGATATAATAAAAAGTTAATGAAACTTAATATATTTCTTAAGTTACAATAACGGTTGAATTATATAGAAAAGAAAACTTGTGAAATGTATAGTACATGCAAACTCTCGCACACAAGTACGGTACACATTAATTCTTTCATCAGATTCAAATATGTTGGTATTCACTATATATCTAATCTAACCATGTAACTATATAATATTCTTACAACAAAAAAATATATTAAATAATTTAACATGAAAAAATGTCATACCTGTTTTTTTCCTTCAAGGCACAAAAAAGTATTATACTAACATAATATAATATATGGGAAATCACACTTGATATATAATAGACCAACCACACTTAACCAAGTCATAACTCATTTTTTAATCCTAGTCTAGAAACACATATACACATGACACACATAGTCTCTCTTAAATATCCACCAAATCAAATCAATTATACGAGAGGGTACATATAAGGTTATAAACGAACCAAACATTTATGAACCATTTGTGAAATCGTTTGGCAGAAAATTTATTTATGTTTGTTTGTATAGTAAAGGAACAAACATGTCCAAGATTTTTCATTCGTTTAATTAAGGGATGAAATACGAACAAAGCTTTTCTTTGTTCATTTATGTTCATAAATGTTCGATTATCTGTTCATTTAAGTTAATTCAATTATGTTCGTTTATATTGGTTTGTATATATAGATATTAATAATATATATTAATAATAAATTAACTAATATAAATTAATTTAAGTAGTTTTTGTTAAATGCATTAAGTAAAATTCATTACACTATTTTCTCCCAACAAATTTTTTGTGCATGTAAAATCTTCCTTTAGATTCTTTTATAATTAATTTACCAATTCTTTCTGATTTATACAAACTATACGCCGGTAATATTAATCTCCGTTTTGTGTGTGCTCATTTGGCCATAATTGTACGTTGTAACTATAAATAAGAACTAAAGAATAAAGTGATGATTAATTCACCCATACAAGTTTAACGTTCTTCCTCAAGTCATTAATAATAACAGTGAAAATGAAAAGACTATTTACAGTCAAGATTTTATAATAATACAGACTTCCTCAAAAATAATTTGGAATTTTGATCTTTTATATAAATAGCGGAGTCTGTAATTTTTTAAATAAGATAGAACTAAACCCATACAATATACACACATTAAATTAACCGTTCAATATTCTATTACAATTTTAGCCGTCCAGACTTTGATATAGAGTATATATTATCAAAAGCAAAGTGTTACGAAATAAATACGAGATAACACAATAAAAAATAAACTTAAATAGTTTAATTAGAATGAAATAAAGAAAAATCAAAATTTGTCTGGAGCCATTTGAAATAAAAAAGAAAACTTATGTGATAATTTTTAACTTAAAATTTGCGATATAACTAAAAGTTTTTATATATTCATAAATACAAATATTTGAAACAAAAAGAGTTATATTCAAATTGTATATCTCTTTGGGGCATGCATTTTATAAAAATATATTGAGAAAATATATAATCAAATTGTAAGTAATTTGTTATAAATTCTTTTTTTTATTTTTTTTAAACAATTTATAAAAAATATTTTTTATTTTTTAAAAATTTATAAAAAAATTTAAATACTAATTAGTGAAAGCCTTTAATGGAGTGAATAGTATGAAATTATTCATGGAGATGTGTTGGTTTTAGAGGGATGGGAATTAACTCATAAATAGAAATACATTTTATGTGAGTACCATAAGGTATTATATCAAAATTTTGACATATATATAAATTACTTATTGTCACATTTTTTATTCTCATACCAATTTCCAAAAGTTTTTGATTTTATAATAATCATAAATCCTTAAGAAAAATGCAATTTATGGTTTAAAATACAAATCACTTCATACAAGTATTGAGCTAAAAAGGCAAAAGATGAACAAACAAAGACCGAAAGAGTAAATAAATACCTTACACAAAGGATGGAGAATTATGGTCGATGATGGTGATGAATCAACCATATTTAAAACTTTAATTACATGCACTAAAAAGGCACGAAACTGAGAAATAAGCAAATGCAAATAGTATGTAACTTCTGGTGTGTATAATTTTGAACGGGGAGTTGATTTGTACACAATAGTTTTTAGCTAGATACGAGCAATTAATGCACATGGTACAATTTGATAATACATAAAGTTGTTGTGTACTATTCAAAATACAAATTACTTCGTACAAGTATTGCCCTGATTTCGTGACTAAACCAAATCTCCTAGATCTTCTTTTTATATATCTCATAAAACCCTTTATGATATATTAATTCATCAAATCTAATTCCAAAAAGGTAAAAGATGAGCAAAACGGAAATAGTAAATAAAGACCTTGCGTAAAATATGAAGAATTATGGTCGATGATGGTGATAAATCAACCAAATTGCTTTTTGATAAGGGGGGAAATGAATATTTTTCTAACGTGGGTTTAAAACTTTAAGTACATGCACAAAAAGGCAAGAAGTTGGAAAATAAGCAAATGCAAATAGTATGTAATTTCTAGTGTGTATAATTTTGAAAGAAAGATTGATTCGTACACAATAGTTTTTAGTCAAGTCTGTGCTACGCACAACACACGACGTTTTATGTTGAGTTTTTAAATCATGAGTTATTGTTTCTGCAAAAAAAAAAAATACTAAAGAAACATTAATTGGAGTCTTAATATATAGACGTTAAAGACATGATACAAGCTAATAACAAAATCAACCTAATAGTGCCACTTTTAACTACATGTTACTAATGCATGTGCTTACAAGAAGCAATGCCACAAAAGTTGTAATTTACAAAGATTAACCACATAAGCAGCCAAAAGGATGCTTCATAGGTTTCTTTAAAGAAGGAAAGCATCAAGGATTGGTTTCAAAAAGGAATTTCCACCCGCTCACGCGTCTCGATTAGCAATCTTTGGTTTTCTTCGTTGGATTTCCATCTTTTTCACTTGAGTGCCTATCTCCTTCTTTATATGAAGGATGGGATGTTGAGGTTACTTGTTGCATTATTTTTAAGATTGGTATCCTCCTTAGTAAATGAAATAGTTCTTTTTACGGACTTTGAAGCAGTGGCGATTTCTTCAAGGGCAAGCTTAGTGGATGGTGTGAAAAGTTGCTCTTTTCCTCCCCTAATTGCAACCTTTTTACACGGTTCCGGATCACCTATTTTTGTTGGAAAGCTAATGAAATTTGTTGTAGGAAGCACTTTAGGTACTTTGTAAGCTTTAATAACAATAATCTTCATTTCACTTTGATGCTGGGAAGCAGATTCAAAAGTCCGTATGAAGGCAATGATAATGTGTTGTTGAATCGACTTTAAAATGTCTTCATGGAGGTCAACGTCGTGTGATTGTTGTGCATGAACCAGTAATCATAAGAATATTTACAAAAACAAAAATAAAATAACAGCCTTTTAGTTGACAAGGAATAACAATAAAACAAAACATGTTGGTAGCTTTCTTAAAAAAAACCTTCCGTGTTCTCTAATATGTGTTGCTATAGATGCAAAATTTCACTTATAATCTAAACTGCACTTTCAGTTCCACACCCAAGTCAAAGTCATTTATAAGAATCAGTAATGTTTAGATTTTGGGTAAATTGGTAAATGTTACATAACTTAGATTTCAACTCACATCTTCCTCTACTTGTTTGAGTTGCAGAGTTTGTAAATGGAATGAACATTTCCACATGTGGTGAACAGATAGTTGCATGAAGTTTGGCTATTCCATCGTTAATCTGGATCGTAATCCTAGAGCTATTAAATGTATTCAACATGGTTATAGGCAGAATAAGTAAGGAGAAATATTGTTTTATTTTTGTGGTAATCTATAGGAAAAGATGATAATTACATTGTCTGTACTTCAAACTCTTGTCTACACGAAGGACACATCACAATTGAGGTAAGATCAGCATCTAAACCCAATGGATACCATACATGCATGAATATTCAGGAAAACACAAAATCGAAAAAAGAAACAAACCTATGCAGGTTGACAATAATGACTTATTGCAACTGATTTCCAGTTGACTACATTGCCTAAGGTTGTAGGATTGCTTATAAACAACCTAAGTAAACAAATGATGCTTAAGTTTAATATCCATTTGAAGCTTAATATCCTGAAGCAACAAATTTAATAAAAGAAACTACATAAGAGTGTAAAAGACTTTGGTCACATTCGATTCAAATGGTCCTTCTTGTTCAATGAAGTAACAACCGGCAATGCTATACGTGTATTTTCCAGTGAATCAAAAGCAAAAAATGACAAAAAGTTACTTTGGTTGATTGTTTTTTTACTGCCTATTTCTAACCAAATTAATTGTAAAATGCACATAAAGAAGCACACCAAATCCTCACACCATCCTAAATCAAACATCCAAATATTAAACCCAGGCACAAAAGAATGAATTTGTATACTTTTTCCAATGTACAGACTAAAACAGAGTTTTAGCACCAATTTTTGCACAATAGAAAACTAATCAATTAAACTACATGTATTAAAAAGAAACTACACATGGAAACATAAAAAAGATATTACCCCAACAGGGAAGCGAATATAATCAACTCTTGCATTTTGTTTAGTAGCATTTCAAGAATATAATCAATTCCCTACATTTCGTTTAGTAGCACTTCAAGTATGTAATCAAACCTTGCATTTTGTATTTGTTTAATTTCAATTCCTTGCATTTTATTTAGTAGCATTTCAAGAATATAATCTAACCTTGTTTATGTGCTAGCCAAGTACATTGATGACACGTAAAAAATACAAGATCATAGATGATTTCATAAAACTGCCAAAAGAAAAGCATAGGTACAAATAATAAACCAATATCATAGGTAGATCTCATAACACAAAACGTTTTCTTTAAAATAAAAACCATTAAAATTCATTGCGACATTTTAGCGAACACTTGGGGCGTGTAGTAATGAAACTTACAATGAACCCATGTAAACAACTACTAATAAGAACATGGTAAGCCATAAATCACAGGTGATAATTAAAAACACATTGCTGACCAAATTTGATCTTTAGCAGGTGCTACAGCAGCTAGTTGAAAGAGATACATCTAATGAAAAATCCTTGACCATAGAGCTAAATCTCCAAAAGAACTAAAAACCAAAGAGCATTTTAAGGTAACAAATCTTGATTGCTTAAAATTTTCAAAACCCCATCTAAGTGAACACACAAACACGCGGGTAAAAGAGGAGGAATGGAGAAGAAGAAGAAACCTGTAGCGGAGATACATATGCTAAAGTCGACTTATCAAACTACAACTGGAGGTTGATTTTGAGCCTGACTTCGGAATACTTTTAGATAACCCTAAGCAGCTAATGAAATCAACAAAATGGAAATCGATGATGGAACCAGGGAGGATCAATCACAAAGGTTAAGCATACCAGCGAATGAAATCAACCGCGAAATCGACAAAATTGATGATGGAAACACATAACTAACACAAACAAACAACGGTTGTCTCAAGTCGGCGACGGCGGAGAAGAGCAGTCACAAAAGGCGGAGTTGTAGTGGAGAGGCTCATCGTCCTCAAAGAGATCGGAGTAGCCGTCGCCGACGAGTTTTAACTTGTAGAATACGAAGCTGTGAAGGGGAATCGGTGAAGAGAGGGGCAACGACGAGCGTAGCTGGAATAATGGTGACCTGAGGGGATGGGGTAAGGAGAGAGGAAAAGTATGAAACTGTTTATGGAGACGTGTCATTTACCTAGGGTATAGCCTCTTTTTATTAGATAGGTATATATATATATAGGTAGATGTATGTTAAAAGTTATAGGTGATACAATTTTTTTAAATACAATTTTTAGATAAATAACGTATGACGGAAAATTTATATTAAAATATAGATAAAAATTAGACAGTCACAAATGTGTTACAAGATATAAGAGAAAAACAAATAACATATAAAATTAATTATATTAATATAATAAAGATAATAACAAATATAAATAACATTTTGTATAGCAATGTAGAGGTAATAATAATAATAATAAAAGATTATCGCTCTGTGTTGTAGCGTAGAGGAAAAAACAAAAAAGAAACAAAACAATTTGCATCAGAGGAGTCGAACAAAGTATCACAACTATGAAATTGAATGCACTTATCATTGAACCAAAATTATAAATATGTTCCATTGTTGAAGCAAAAATTTTAAAATTTTAAAATGATTACGGCTCATAAACTCTTGTTAGATGTTATATATTAAAATGTGAGATGGAGAACTAGTCGATTCCACATAACACTTCACTCCTTTAATATCGTGTTGTTGCCCTTGTCACTTGCTACTTGCCTCCAAGCCGAGGTGAAGTATAGATAACGAACTATTAAGCAGGTGGCTTTAACATACTATCCTGCTCACACCGCAGTCTATATTCACACCACATACAATTTCTAGCATGCCGTTCACCTCGTCTGAAGTAGCCCTACTCACTAAGGCACTCCTATTCTACAGGCATACTACAATCCTACAAGTACCCCTCACCTGATTCACAAGAGTTCGTATGATGCCGGTAAGTCTTGACATGTATCATGTGTTCACAATAATATGGGCCCTTATATTATTCTAAACACATCACACATACCCAGTCTCATCGTAACCATCTGAAATCCCGATTCACAGGCTTAGGTCATGCATCACATAACATTCCGCATACATATACACATTGCATCTTCATATTATCATAATATTATGCAAACATATAAGTTCAACACACCAGCCATCATATCCTAGTTTATCCATATCCCGAATACATCCACGTATAATGCTAAGTCATACAAGTCTTTGAGCGTCTGATCCTACCCTACCCCAACATCAAACGAGAACATGAAATAAGGCCAAATCATCCGTTCTAAGCCTATATGGTTACCATTAAACATGGTGTACAGTATTCACGATATGTATAAACATGGATACAGTTAGGAACTACTCTAGCATACATCATGGATTCGATTGCACAGTATATTTCACCGACTATATATATATATATATATATATATATATATATATATATATATATATACCATGCTTCGCTTCACTTCGTGCTCACCAGGACTAAGCTCCAGCTGACAGCTCATTGTTTGGTTTTGAAAATGAATTTTGTAAATTTAAAAATGTTTTAGAACCAAGGTTTAAGTCCAAACACAGCTCGTGCATGCTTGAATCACTTAAACCTAGGCTCTGATACCAAGTTGTAACATCCCAAATTTTTTTTTTCATAAAGGTATAAAATATAAATGCATTCAACAAAAGTCCTACGAGGTCCCGCACCCGGAACTGCCCGTAGTTAAATGTATTTAAGTAATATTACAAATATTGTTCTAGCGAATGTTTGAATAAAATTAAACAGCGGAAACGGTTTGAAGAAATGATGAGCCATCTTCACACTGCCAGAGCTTTCCCACGATCAGGTCCTGAAAATAATAATTTCAACAACAGTAAGCATAAAGCTTAGCGAGCACTCTAACTTACACACCACACTAGGCATGTACATGTCACATCATAACACAAACCCATGATCACGTATCATAACACATACTACCGACGATTTCACACTTTGGGTCACAGTTGACTATCCAAGCCGTACCAAGGATTTCACACTATGTCTGACTGTGCCCGAGTTACGTTTTCACCACGATATAACGTAACCCTTCCCTTCACATAATCACATCAGGTAAACATCACGCAAGATATAACATATACATTTCACACTAATATCATGTATAAGTTAGGGTAACTCACCTGATTGCAGCACAGATAAAAGCAACAGGTTTCACAAGCTGAAAGTTAACAAGTCCAGTCGCAAGGACCTACAATACAGATATCTTCACTGATTAGCTTTGGGTACACTACAGACCCTAAGTCGGACCTACAAACTGAAAGTCGCATGGCACCCTATCCCAGTTGAAAGTCGCATCTCACTGAATGTCACATGAACTTGTGAAAGTCGCATGGACACACCTACTCTCCATCCGAAGGTCGCATGAAGCCTTGCTCCATCTGAAGGTCGCATGGACTGTAAGTCGCATGGAGCCCTCACTCAACTGAAAGTCGCATGGACTATCTGAAAGTCGCACGGACACACCTACTCTCCATCCGAAAGTCGCATGGCACAACCCTCTATCCGAAAGTCGCATGGACTCATGCCAAAAGACGCATGGAATAATCAGCTAAGCTGAAAGTCGCATGGAGCACTCCCCAAAGGTCGCATGAACTAGCTGAAGGTCGCATGGACTAGTCGAAGCTCGCATGGGGCCTTCTGAAAGTCACATGGACTTCATTTTCCCTGTCAGTTCATCTTTTGAAAAACCCAGAATCTTGAAACTCCATTTTCAAAATCACAACCTTCTCAAAACTCAACAAATTCACTATATTTTAGTTTCAAAACATTTCTCCCCTCATTTAGGCACTTCCTTCCAAATTTAAACACAACACAACAAGTATTCAAGTTTCTAGCTCATATTCTTTACTATGTTCTTCATAAACCCAAAACCCCATAAAACCCAGATCTATCTAGCTTAATAACCATCCAAACAAGGTAAAATTTGTATCTACAATATCACAGAGGTATAGGAAACATTACCTGATGATTCCTTTGCTAAAACCTTGAGTTTGCAGATGATCCTTAACACTTTACACCTTGCTTTCTTGTGGGTTTCACACACAAACACACACAAGTTTTTCCAATGCAACAGTAACACTCATCTGCGAGGCTACACCCTAATTCTCCTTATATACTTATTCTAACAAGGCCTTGGGCCCAAGATTAGCAATTTCCCTAAGCCCATAAGGCTTACTCTTTCATACTACCCATTTCACTTTTCTAATTACTTAATCCAACAACATGCTAGCCCAAAACTTGTTTATAATAGACTAAATAGCCCACCAATTCAAACATGACTTAAATTCTATAAATAATAAGCAACTCCAAAATATATGAAACTCACATCATCCAAATAAAATATTCGTTATTTATTATATGGAAACAAGATATTACAATTATGTTAGGTTTCAATTTGATTCAGGTTTCAATTTGGACAACTTCATTATTAACAAGATCAATTAAAATTATCACCCAATAAAACATAAGCGTTTGCTTTCTTTAACAAACAACGAAGGTGTTTTGTATTAGCTTCAACTTGAACAACATCACTAAAAATTATCATGTTTGTAAACAAAATTGTTGCTTAATATACCTACAAAGATTATCATGTTTGCTAACCAAAAGATGCCCTCACTACAACAAAAAAGGGTTTATAGGTCGCTTAGATATGATGCTTTTTCAATAAATGTTTCATTAACATATATAATACGACCATTTAGTTTTTGTGTCCAGTTATGGTATAGCTTAAGAAAACGCTTAATATTTACCTCATGTTAGATTAAGTTTATACAACACTTATTTATAGGGTCTTGTTATTATAGAGTCAATATGACACATAACATAATGGTCCTAATACTTAATGTTTTACATGACACTTATTTGTTGGGGTCTTATAATTGCAGAACATATTAGGATACCTGATGTTTGGGTCCTTTTAGATTAAGTTTTATAAGACACTTATTTATAAGGGTCTTGTTATTATAAAGTCTAATATAACACATCATACAATGGTTCTAATACTTAATGTTTTACATGACACTTATGTGTTAGGGTCTTGTTATTGTAGAATATATTAGGATATTTGATGTTCAGGTCCTTTTATATTAAGTTCTATAGGACATCTATTTGTAGAGTATTAATATAATGGAATCTATTAGGACACCTGAAATTTGAGTCTTATTATATTAAGTTTTGTTTTATTCAACACTTATTTACAAGAGACTTAATATAATAAAACTCATAGGACATTTGATATATTGGTCCTAATAAATGTTATGTACTCAATGTAATAAATATTTATATTCAAAGAATTGGTTCAATCTATTTTTTTAATTCCCAACATTTTCATATATTTAATTACTTTGTATGATTAATAGATTTATTCATATAAGCATAGTATATATATTCTCATTATATTATTAAGCATCGTACCACAAGAAGTTGAATTATTGTCTTTTATTAATTTGGAAAATGAAAAATATTTAATATAATTCATACTTAATTCATAGTATTAATGGATTAGTTTTAATATTTGAATCAATGTTATTAATAGTTCAGATTGTATTTTAAAGTTAGACGAATGATATTTTTATAATTTATATATGATACTTTCACAAATCACATATGATTGTATATCAAATCATTTACAATTCAATATTAAAATTTTTAAAAATTATATTTTTTATATAAATTAATATTAAAATTTTAAAAAATTATATTTTTTACATAAATTTTGTTGAACACAAACTCTTTAGAAAATATGAGTAACAAATATATAGTTCGATACTATAAACAATACTCCAAAAATCAATAATTCCTAAACCCTAATTAATCATCATCCTCCTGGAACACAGCCGACCTCCATTCAATTTCATTCTCGGTTCACGTCTCACGCTCTCGGGTCTCTCGACTCTCTTCACTGTTGTCTCCATTCACGACGCCGTCGGTGTCCCCATCATCGTCGCCGTCCCCATCATCGTCGCCGTCGTCATCATTTTAGCCGTCGCCGTCGCCGTCGCCATCCTCTTCATCGTCGTCATCCTCTTCTTCCGTCACTGCCACGTCGCCTTCGACGAACTATCGTACGAAGCAAGCCCAAATCCAAATCAGGTTGGTTAACTTTCTGATTCCATCATTATTGATTTCTATCGCCGATTTTGGTTTGATTACATCACAGTAAATGTGTTAATATGCTTCATAATTATCGATTCCGGCATACTTTCTTAGTTTCTTTCAGTGTGTAGATTACATCACAGATTTGTTAGTTATTTTTTGCTTCTTTTTTGCATAACAGATTCACAGATTACGTATAAGATTACATCACTGATTTGATTATAATGCTCTAATTTGGGGTCTGTTTTTGGTTCAATATTAGAACCTAGACACAACACAATGAACCAAAATTAAGTGTTCTTCCAAATTGGGCCATTATCGCCATTAGGTAACAATGAATTTGAAATTTGTGATACATCATACATGTATTGTAAGTTTGTAACTGATTGTAACAAATTGGGGGAAGTTGGTTAGTTAGTTAGTTAGGTGTGTTCAGGTATATGCTAGTACATGGTAATGACAGTATAATAAGTGAGCCTTTTATTCCCTTAAACCTTGCATCTGCCATTTTTCCGTCTTCCCTTTCCATGCCCCTTACTCTGTTGCAACCCACCAGGCCGCCGCTGCTCAATCACCTATTGATTGTTCATTGTCGTTTCCTTCTTCTCGTTCTCGGACTCAGGTACTCGGTATCCTTTGCCTCTCAAATAATTTTAGGATGTATAAGTACTGTTGTGTCGGTTGATAATATCTCCATCTTCTATAAAATTACGGCTGTAATTGTCTGACTACAGTACTCAATGGTATGTTAGTAGGCATTAAGCTATCTTACTAGACTTTTTCTTGCTAAGTTTTGACTTCGAATATGCTATGAATACATATTTTACGAGTCTGTGATTTAAAATTGTTTGTAGGATAGGCAGTAGGTATTTTTTGACTGTGAACTCTGTAACTACTAATGTAGATATTCTATTTATTTCTTGGTCTATCTATATTTAAATTATAGTATATAATTTATGTACAATTTTTGTAAATGTGATTATTTGAAATACTAGGGTTTTGTTGAAGAAGTCATAGACATTAGAACAATGCGAAATTGAATGTAATGGTTGAGAAGAATACGATTTTGGCTAATTTGTTCAAGACTTATGAGTTATGACTACTGGTGCCCAATCTGTTTAAAAGTTAAAACTAATGTTTTAGGTTAATTTTTTGTAATGTATACAATTTCAGTCCGTCAAACTATGACCGAACCGGTTTGACCGTTATCCATATTACTACCTCTGTTAGTTGGTGCCCCCACGACGCTTAAACCTTGATCCACCACAAAAATATATGACTAAAAAAGACAATTCCAGATGCCTCTGTTCACCGTCTCTGATAACTTGTTTTTGTCAATTACCATTTAACTTAACATAGTAGCAAAAAATATTCCCCCTAGTTGATCTGTAGAGTGTAGACAGCTACCCTCGCAAATGACTTTAGTTCCAGTTAAGTGCAAGTTGTATTAATTGTGAAGTGAGCTCTTTTTCATAGAATTTGCCGAATTTTGTTCGAATATGACTTACAAGTTACAACACAATCACATTAGCATGTTGCCAACACTTAAGGACTATCTGCATGAAAATGGTGTTATGTATGAGGCCTACCTATGCTAGTCCAGGAGACCTAATTCTATAAAGGGTAGGAATATGCATTATGAAGACAGATATGAAAAAACAATTGCAGTCATCTTTTTACCATGATTTCAGTTATTTCAAGTGATTTCTCATATTTCTGATTCCAGTATGTGTTTCTTATACGTTTCAAAGCCTTAATTTCTACCATAGTATCAAAGCTTTAATTAAGGCTTCTTATCATTTCTGTTAAAGCTTTAATTTCTTTTATGGTTCAAGCTTCCAACAGAATATTAATTGTTTGCACGCATGCTCAAGCACAACGTTAATTGTTTTCAAATGGTAAATGTTTAGTATATATGGCAATTGTACTCTCCAAAATCGTTTGAAGCTGAATGTTAACCGTTTTCTAACTGTTAATTGTATTTGAGCAAGACGGGTTTGGGTTTCGGGTCTAGGGACGTGGATGCCATAACTCGTCTCAAATCCATCCCTTTGCCATTCCAGTGTATTTTACGTTCAGTAGTAAATATACCGTCTAAACTATAGTTACTATATTAAATTGGAAAAAAGAGCCATCAATGACCCATTCTTGTGTGGATCATTTAGTCTCTAGCAACCAGCCCAAAGTAGGCAAGTTCACTACTTAAACCTTGGAGATTGGGGTTTATGACTTTTGGTTAGGGTTTTTAACTTTCAGCTACAGGAATATCAATGGAGGGATTGAAGGTATCTGATGCGGAATTGGTGGTGTATTTACATCCATCGAAGTCCAAGAATGTCTCTCAAGCCATTTTTGGTGAGCTGAGTTCAATGCTTTTCAAGTAATTCTTCTTCATCTTTCTTTTATTTCTTATATTTCATCGAACATGAACTTCTTTGTTTGTCATGCAAATATCCATCATTGGGGAAACATAAAATTGTTTCCATCTATAGCGAAAGATAATAAATTGATGCCTATGTATACAACATAACTTGACACCAGAACATTTCTATCTAATATTTATCTTTCCAAATGATGATCTCAATGTATCAGTGACTAAGGAAACAGAGAGCAAATTTTAATCAAGGATTCCACTGTAATAGTAGTTTTCTAGTAGGTGAACCTGAGAGTAGTTGTTAGACCCAAGTTGTGTTCATTAATCATTTTAGTTAAAGTTTTGTTTCTAGTTGTATTTCCTAGAAATATAGGGTAGAATATGTAAATACTTGATAGGTATATAACCTTTGTATTTTGCCCTAAATCAATTAAGCATTTCAATATTTTAAAACACTGTGTGTGTTCTTTGTTTTCTCTCACGTATTCATACATACAATAGCTAAGATCATACATGATCATTGTGGACTTGCTTCAATATACTTGATAGTTGATACAATTGGGATCCTACAATTGGTATCAGGGCATGGAGTGGATCAAAGGTGAGTCAACTCCAGTGAAGAAGATATTTTTCGTTTAGTATATGCCTTATTTGTAGAATGGACACAAAGGGGGGAGAATGTTAGATCCAAGTTCTGTCCATTTACCATTCTAGTTTAAAGTTTTGCTTCTAGTTGTATTTCCTAGAAGTATAGGGTAGAATATATGTAAATACCTTATGGGTATATAACCTTTGTATTTTGCCCTAAATCAATTAAGCATTCCAATTACTGTGTGTGTTATTAGTTTTTCTCTCACGAACTCATTCATACATACTAAGATCATACATAATCATTGTGGATTTGCTTTAACATTGATTGATATTTGATACAACTGCGTCCTACAATAGTGCATTATGTAGGTGGATATGTCACAAGAAGGTATCTTGGCTCAGCAGGGAGCGTAAGTGATAATTATGTAATTTGTTATAGTTAAGGTCAGCATGCTTAGTCTACTAAATCCTAAGCGCCGAGGTAGCTGATTGCTTAATCAATATAAGGTTATGGACTTATGGAGTTAGTTTCTGGGCAATGCATTCTGTTAATAGGAGTTATATGGTAGATATGTGTTCTATAGATTGGTAGGTAACTCATTACAGGGAAGAATTCACTTGACATTATAAGTCGCACAACTACTCTGCGATCGTAAAGTTGGTCAATATATATCTAGGGGGCAAATTTGTTATAGTTAAGGTCAGAATTCACTTGACATTCTGGGCAATTTATATGCGATATTCCAATATCTAGGGGACAAATTTTGTTTTGTTTTAGTCTGTTATCATATGGAGCCTTAGTCATTGGTATTCTTTTTTTGTACCCAACTACCATGTAACTTGGTGCTTTACATCAATGTACATGCCAAACACAACTCACTTATTCCCTCCCAGGAGAGAGTGGTGGAACAATATAACTATTTTACTTGGCACTTGGTTTCATATCAAGCCAAACATGCAAACATTACGATCTTTTTGATAAAGAATCCAAATTCAAGTATTAGATCTGTTATGTTGATTATTGTGAAACAAGGATAAGTAGTCAAGTACAATATTACTAAAAATCATTTCTCTTCTCTAGTGGTCAAAAACTCAAAATGGGAAACTTTATAAGCCTTGTGCAGAATGTGCGCCTTTTCAATTATTATGTTTTTCTGGGAAATTCGAGAGTTGTATTGTTACTTCGAAAACAAGTGCCAAGAATGATGATTATAATAGTCGATCATTCTATATATTCTTTGATGTATCCTTTTCCATAGATGATTTGCTAGTTCTTATTGGTTTGGTGTTTAAGGTCTCTTGTACTCTTATTTACGTGATCAACAACAACTAGTAACATTCTGTAGTTAGAGTAGCAGGTGTCCGTAATTTGTAGTAGCCGGTATATTTACAAACTTTGTACCTGTACTATCAAGTTAGTAAGAACAATAGTCAAACTAAAATATGTTATATGTTGTGCAGAAAGTAGTAATTATTCGTGGCTATATCAGTTGGTATGAATGTAGTACCGTGAGTATTTTGAATTAATGTTTCTTCTTATCATATCTCGTACTTGAATTACTTTTGCAGGTTCAATGAAACATTTGATGGTGTTCTGTTGGCTTACAGTGCTTCTACTGAACAGGAGCTGGCAAGGATTCTTCCAGGCCTAAATCCTTATTTTGGTGTGAGACTACAAGCACGACTGTTACTTTTTTATCCTAAACCAGGCATGCTTTTAGGTATTGCTCTTATTGTTCTCATGATACGTAGCATTGCATGTAAATGTTGTATATCTAAAATATTATACTTATCAACATTTGAATTGATCCATGATCCATCAGTTTTATGTTGTGATGTATTTTATATCTTAAACTTTCTACTAATAACTACTTTCAGAAGGAAAGGTGGCCAAACTTGGAGAGCATTCCATACACATTATTGTTCTTGGTTTTTCATCAGCAACTATAATAGAAGAAGACATTCGTGAAGAATTCAGTTACAAAGTTGTAAGTACATGAGTAAGTTTTACAAAATTCTTTACTTTTCTCCATCTATCACACACATACAAACACACTGGGTTGACATTCCAAAACTAATGGCAGCAAAATCTTTCTTGTTCCAGAGACATGGAAAAGAAACATATGCTAGCACACTTAATAAGCGCCATAAGATGGAAATTGGAACCATTATACGTTTTGTAGTCAAGAGGTATATTCTTCATGATTCTTATTATCCAAAGCAACGTCTCTTTGACTTTCTCTGTTGTATTCCCATGTAGATGCATTATGAGCATGATTCTAACCAAGGTTCTAAAAAACGTAAGGCGTGGCGTGGCGGCGAGGTCACTTTAGGAGCCATGGCGAGCCATGACCTTTTTTTAAGACGGCACTTAAGGCGGCAATTTTGTATATACTTTATAAATATTTATATCAATTTTATCATTATTATTATACAAATTACACAAAGTTGCACTAATTAGGAGCAAAGTAACATATACAAATTACAAAATACAAATTTATAGAAGTTAAACACATGTGATCGCAAAATGTATATAAAAAAAGTCGTTTCCGTGCGCCACGACTTAAAAAACTCATAATTTGGCGCGTAAAGGCACCCTTATGCCGCGTTGTCTTACACCACGCCTAACCCCACCGCCAAGGGCTATTTCTTAACGTCGGAGTTGCGCCTTGGCGCGTTTTTTAGAACCATGATTCTAACTAACGTAAAGCGTGTCGTGTCGGCATGGTCAAATCTTAAGCCTTAGGAGCCATGGCAAAGCCATGATGTTTTTTAAGGCATGACTTAATGCGACAAATTTATATATATTTTATAATTATATATATGCAATTTATAATTTTTTATATACAAATTACATATAGTTTCGCAAATGGAGAGCAAAGTAACATATACTAATTACTGAAGTTAATATGCACGATCACAAAGCTGTTACAAAAAAGTTCATATTTTTCACAAAAGAGTGATTTTGTGCATGCCATGCTTTAAAAAACAAGCTATTTAATGGGTAAACACCTAACACTTGTGCCTAGGACCATTCCTTATCGGCGGAGCCATGCCTTGTGCCTTGTCAACGCCTTGGCGGTGTCTTGGTGCTTCTGTTAGAACACTGATTATGAGATACTATTGATTTATTTTGTCGGTGTCTATCTGTTCTGTTTGCTGGGTTAAATACCATCTTAATATCAAATGAGGTAAGACCTTTAAGGGTTGAGTTAAATTTACGCTATGATTTTCCATCATTGTGGAAAGCAGGTCAAAGTTTAAAGAAACCTTTCACCCTTGTTGAAATATTCTAGCAGATCCACGCACTCTTTGATGCACACAAACACATCTACATGTTCTTTCTATTACTTTCACCTCAAATTTGAAGGCCTCTCTATTGTTTTGACAGGATTTTCTTATTCTTGTGGTAATTTGGATTCTAATGTGCTTATTAAGTGTTTTGTTGGTGGTTACATTTGATTATATAGAATGCATATTATGAAATTGATGTTATTCTGTTTGGCAAATGATAATTCATTGCAGTTTTGATGAGGAAATACTCCATATATCAGGATCATTGCTTCCACCTCACACAGGAAGTGTTAGCTGGTTGGATAAACATGCAGAGGCGGCAGATGTTGAGAGGTTTTTTATTTCGGGCCCGGTTGGTCCAATCTTCGGTCCTTGTTTTTTTTAATAGATTTCGGGTTTTGATCCCGTCCGCTTGGGTTTGGTACATTGTATAAAACAACCAATAGGCCGAAAAAATTGACGAACCTAACCAATCGGACCGACCTATCCGGTCTGGTTTTTGAACCAATCTAACCCCTATTCTGAATTAAAAAAGACTTGTTTATGGAAATTTCTACAAAATTAATTTTGTTCACTGTACATGCCTGCAGTAATTTGAAGAAGAGGAGAGGACATAAACTGGATAATGACAATTTGTCTCTTGACAAAGATTCATCATCTTTGAATGCTGATAACCGGATTAAGAAGTCAAAGAAACAACACAGTGGCAGCTCGTTAGTACCCCATTGGCATAATCAATATATTTTGTTATTTGAGTACTTATTATAGTTGCCTGACATAATCAACTAAACTGTTTGCAGAAGATAACTTGCCAAACACAGGAGAAGTCTTGTTGCTGTTGCTTGGACTCAATGTTGAGGTCAATATACTAAAGACTGAATGGTCTTTGAACCCTCTTAGAAACTCCATTCGATGTAGCACAATTAACGCTAATCTGCAGGTTTCTGTATTTTTCTAATAGATTTGCATGATTAAAAATGCTTATTTTTCTCATAACTCAAATAGCTAATTTACTGCTACAATCATATCATCATTGAAGTTATCAACTTCTAAAATATGTTATATCTTGCATGTAAGGATTATGATGGTTTAGTGGTAGCAATAGATTTTTTTATCTTTTAATTGCTAGTTTCTGCTAGGCGGTATTAAAAACTGACAGTTTCATTTTCAATCTTTTTAAACATCAATAAGAAAAATAATTTATAGGCCTAATGTGTCTAAATATATGTTTAAATAGGAGATGATGACATATGGCAAATTCAATGGTGAATATTATAAAGAGAAAGTATATAAGACACGTACATCCTCTATATATTTTTTTCCTTGTAGTGAATTTTTTTTCCTTTCTTGTATTTTATCGGGAGAATTTCATATATATTCTTACAAACTTATTTAATTATGTATATACTCTTACAAAATTCAATATTATATATATCCTCGTACATCCTCTAGACTCTCAAATATGTTCTTAGACTTTTAATGGTAATTACATCATTTAAAAATTGAAAAACATAATCCCTAATTTAGTTTACTTAGTAAAGTTTCTAAATACTCTTCTTTCATCATTCTTCACTTTATAGTTTGATGTGTAGATCCTAATTTAAAATTTCTAAGGGAGCCTTGTGCTTTTCAATCATTCATTTAATATGTTACCACTTACCACCTTGTTAGATAGAGAAGAAGCAATCAAGCAAACCTGGTTAGTTTATGGAGGGAAGGGAATTCAGGGGCCAGGTCCTACGTTTCAGATCGTTACCCATATTTTTAAATAGAGGGTTTTGACCAAAGTCTTAAGTTAAAACACCTACAGCACAAGGTACAACCTATAGTGCAACCCATTCACAATAAGTAAAACTTTACTTTCTATTTAGCATTCTTCATCACTCGTTATGGTTGCCTTCCATTATCTTCCTCACAAGCCACAAATTTAAAGTCTTCTCCAACTGCTCGGTAAGTTGCCGTCTTCATCTTTTCCTCTCTTCATAAGAAGTACGTAAACTCATTCTCTTTTTTATGTAAGAATTTTAATCTTTAATATCTACAAGAAGTACGTGAGCTCATTCTTTTTTTATGTAAGAATTTTAATTTTAATCCTTAATATTTACCAATCACATATTATACAATCAAGATGAGACTTAGACTTGTGAAAACCGATTTTGACGAAGGAAGAAAAAAATTAGGGGATTAGCGTTGTATTGATATGAAGGAAAAGAGTAGAAAAAAAAATTGAGGAGAGAAAAGAAGAGAAAATAAATTATAATACGTGTTCAAGTTTGAAAAAAAAAAGAGAAAAATTATTATTTTTATTTTGTGTTTCCGAGTCAAAGGAAAAGGAAAAAAAACGGGTTATATACAATAATACCCTTATTTTAAAATTATTAGTTATTGTTAGGAATAATTTAGTCATTAATGAAAAATCATAAAATCTTTTTACTTGGACGGAAAGTTTAGGAAAGAAAATAAAAATTTTCTTCTAAGTTATTTCTCTTTTTTCTTAAAAAAACTCACAACACAATTATTTTAATTCCTCCCCTTTTTTTTAAATCCTTTCTTTTTCTCCAAAATAAAACTTCAGAACACAATATAGCTTGGGGTTATGTTTTTCTATTTTCAACTGATTTAATTACTGTTTTTTATCAAATGATTCAAATACTATTAAATTTAAGGCTAAGCACATATTTGAGAGTTTATGGAGTTTAGGAGGATATATATGTAGTGTTGATTTTTGTAAAAATACATACGTAATTTAGAAAATTTATAAGAATATATATAATTTTCCCTTGATTTTATAGAGATATTTCCTTTAAAACAAACAATATATATTTTTATTAAATTCTCTTACTTTGTCATTTTACCTATGTGGATCCACTCGTTCTATTTTTTCACATCAAAGCGAAAAATAAGATATTGTTTATTTAAGGCTACAAATTTAAACTTATATTAATATCCTCAAAAGTTCAACTTTAAAATGTTTCGAAAACCTTGTCAATCATACTAGAAGGAGAGTGCAATGGAATAATCTTTTTTTTGTTCCAATGGACTACTTGTATCTAGTGTTATTAAGAGTTTAAGACGTTAGTTTGTTTTTAGTACCGAAAAATATATATGAGAATGAAATTGAAAAAGGTACTAGGTTGATTAGTTTCGAGTCATCCGGATCGGTTCAGGTTTCATGTTTTATGATGGAGTCGAATTGTTAGCTAAAGTGGATTTCCATGATTTAATAATATGCATGTTCAATGTAATTAATAAATTTTATTAAATATACTTGATTCTTGATAAACATATATGTTCATTTTATTATTGATATCTACAATATATTGATACGTAAAGTGTATCTTGATGATGGCAAGGTGGAGAATATAAAGAATCATAGATGGGTAAATGTGGCGCGTTAGCATCTGTCAAAGGAATGGAAAAATTGAATGATAAAGTTCTGTAATTAATTTTTTTATTGTCTAAGTAGATAACAAAGTTTATGGCGATATGTCAAATTATGTAACGGGACTTTATATAACATGTCACATACTTGTTTGTCTAGATAGAGTCAAAATTGACTTAAAAAGGTAGAACTTGGTTAATTTTTAGTGTAATCAATAAATCTTAAACAAAAACTAGGTAACCAGCTCCGGTCAACCAACCTAAAGATCTTATCCAAATCACCTTTTTCTTCTCTTTCACAACCATGGCTTTAGAAGTATTGAACAAAGTACCATTTTCATTCAATAGATAACAAACACCACCCATATTTGTAAAAACATAGATTTCACGGTTTCATACGCATCAATCTTCAAGAAAACATTAACATGACATGGGATTTTGTACTCGAAAGTGTTTATAGGGGTTTTGGGTATAAACCCTTCGACATGAATCAAACTGAAGTCTGTTGAAGGGGAAAGAACACTAGCTATGTTCTTTTTTTTATGACCGACTTGATTGTTGCCACTTATTCGGTTAGAACAGTATTATAGTCTGACAATGTTGGCAACAATAAAACTTATTATGTAGGTTTTTGAATTGATTGATGATGATTATGAAGATGAATCTTCATCTTTGATTGACGTGGACGACAATCAATCAAGGCTCGTTTTCGTAGATTTTAGGGGAAGAGTTTTAGTTATAACAAATGTAACTTTTTTTTCTAGCGTTGTTTTAATAGGTGTTTCATTAAACTTATTATAAAATTATTTTTACTACTTATTTTTCGACTTTTTTCAAAATTTACGGACGTAATAAAAGTAAAAACTTCGGGTGAAATATAAGCGAAACAAGTAAACTTACAAAAACTGAGTTACGGTAGAAAGGGATATAATTATATAAAAACAAAAAAAACATCATACTCCTGTATCGAGCTTGGTTGTTTTGCCGTTAGGGCTACTGAAGCTCGGAAGGTATGATTTCGAGCCATTGAAATAATCATTGGAGGTTGGGAGGGAAATCAAGAGACAACTGGCCACCGGCCCCGGAGACGTAATCAGCACACATCTCTCTCTCTCTCTCTCTCGTAAGTAGAACCCTTGTACATATATTTCTTATATGTTCGTCACTCGTGTGTTATATGAAATATAGTTTATTAGTTTGTGTTACGCCATGTCGATTTTGGTGTCAAATGTGCGTTCGGCAGCTTACAAAACCAGTGCTTCATGGTGGACAAGCCTGTATATAAATATGAGGGTCTATCTTTTGGGTTTATTGTAGATTATTCTGGTTTAATCTTAAGGTTGAAGTTTTCATAAGTTTAGGTTATGTAACTCCTATGATCTAAGGACAAGATACAGGGACTTTCGATGACAGCTTCGGTTGCTTGATTTTTAGATCATGTAACACCTTAAAGCTTTTTCAATCAAAATCCGTCTAATTCTAGTGTTCTTTTTAGATTGGCTTCTCATAATTTTCTGGTCCCGTGATTTATGACTTCCAATGCAATCTCAGTTGCCTGATTTTCAAGGGTGGAATTGTTTTGCGTTTACAAAATTACTTGACGTTATTAACTGTTAAGTTTTCTATACATCAAGGTTCCTTTAATCTATCCTTTTAGGTTAGTTTCTCTTTGTTATCTGCTAATTTGTGTTTAGAACCAGCTCTATAGGAGTAACAGGAAATTTGATATATAATTTAGGGTAAAGGCCATCAAACAGCATTCTAAGAATGTAGGTAATGTACTTTTTTTTAGGAAAAGTTGCATTAAAACACAATGAACTTTTGTCTTGGTTACCATTATATACCACCAACTTTATTTTCTTAAAAATAATACAACCAACTTTCATAATCCTCACATTGTATGCAGCTTGTTGTATACTATGAAAGTTATGGCAAAGTTCATTGTATACAATGGTAACTAAACAACAGACATAAAAAAGTTGTTTGCATACAATGAGGGGATTATGAAAGTTAATTGTATTATTTTTAAAATTTTGAAGTTGGTTGTATACAATGGTAACTAAGACAAAGTTCATTGTATTTTTATGCAATTTGCCCTTTTTTTTTTGTCACGAAAGTAGTTTACATACATTTATTTGTTGTAAGGTAGGCAAATAGTGGCCTTCAACAGTCAAAACTCAAAAGCACTCCCCCAATCAGACTAATCAGTCTAGCATTGTCTTTCTCCCTCATCATCTCTCTCTTATACTCTATCAGCACGGTGCTAGAAATACAAAAGAAACTGTAGTAGGTGGTAACCGGAACCCTTTCCCCAACGAATGAGTCTTGATCGATTAGCGCCTGCTATCATCGAAGATGAAGGTTAACCCTTCATCATCATCATCATCAATCGATTCAGAAGCCTACATGGTTGTTTTCGTTGTTGCAACATTGTCTGACTACAATACTAATCTGGCCGAATAATTGGCAACAGTCACGTAGGCCATATAAAAAAGAAGGTAGCTTGTGCTCTTTCCCCTTCAACTGACTCCAGTTTGGTTCATGTCAAAGGGGTTGTACCCAAAACCCCTAAAAACACTTTCCAGTACAAAATCGCATGTCATGTTAATGTTTTCTTCAAGATTGATGCGTATGAAACCGTGAAATCTGTGTTTTTGCATTATGGGTGGTGTTTGTTGACTGAAAATGGTACTTTGTTCAATACTTCTGAAGCCATGGTTATGACTTGTGAAAGAGAAGAAAAGAGTGATTTGGATGAGATCTTTAAGTTGGTTGACCAGAATTGGTTACCTAATTTTTATTCTGATTTATTGATTACACTAACAATCAATCAAGTTTTATCCTTTCAACCAGTTTTGTCTTTCGGGCAATTCCAAAGTATAATTTTGACTTATCTGGTCAAACAAGTGGGTGACAGGTTAAATAAAGTTCGGTTACCTAGGAAGGTTACCATAAAGTTTGTTACCACTTGGGCAATAAAAAAGTATATTACCTACATTACATTCAGAAAAGTAGGATGCCACCATAGGGCCTTTGGCCTAGCGGTATCAACTATCAAGATATGTTTAAGATGTCCTCCCTCCTTAAGTCCTTGAGGTTGGGGGGTTCAAGTCCTGTTTAGGACATTGGTGTAGATTAGAAGGTGTGTGTTTGCTGTTAAAAAAAGAAAAGAAAAGTCGGATGCCATTAATGGCCTTTATCCTGAAATTTACTGCCGGTTATTACATTGGATTAGTTTGTTGGATAATGATGGAAAAGCAAGACTAGTTTCATCTTACATTTTTCATTTTGGCCTGATCTTACGATTTAATGGTGTAATTGAAAGGTAATATATCTGGCGGACTTGACTCTCCTTAATACAAACAATTAAACAAATGTTATGACTTGTGATATCAATCTTATGATCAGTTATGACTGGTTGTTCACTATTTCAATGTTATTGTAACCATAACTTTTCTATTAAAATTTGTTTCTTTGACTTCTCTGCTAGGCTGGCATCTAGTGGTACTAAGTTGAAAACAACCATATTTCTTTTCACATTGTTTTGTTGCAAGATTTCAGTAACTAGGACAATTTCTTGCTTTGACACAAGAAATGAATGTTCTAAGATCTATACTTTTAGAATGAAAATTTTCGATAAGCATGATGGATCATGGATCCATTTGTCATGAAGGGAGAAATTTGATATGCAAAAAATCTATAAAGTAGATATTAACAAGAGAGATTCCTTTTTCTCAGTGGCTTTTATATGTTACATTTGTTTGTTTTCTTGGCAGAATTTCTCCGTTATCATTTTTAGTTAGTTTGTATTTAACTTATAATATTCACACCAAAAGTTACAGCTCGTAAATGCCTTATTCAAGGATTGTATGTCTTCTCTATTTCATTTAAACAACTTAACTTATTAATCCCTCCAAATTTCCCTAGTTTTGTCATCATAAATTAAGAACTTAATAGTCATTGGTTCTTGAATTGCTCAATTTAACGTGATCATTTGTTCTCTATTATCTTAGCAGGCTTGTATACATCATTTCAGCTCCTTTTGTCTCCTGTTTCTGTATGGTTCTTCATATACTTTTCTTCTATTTTTGTTTACTACTTTCTTAGCCTCCTACTTTTGCAATTCTTCTTCATTACACCACCGAGTTTATTCTTCTTCCTCTACTTTCTTTGACCTACTCATTTGCCATACTCTCAGCTCATACTCTTCCACAACATCCTCACTTCTTGTAGCACAATCGCTAACATGGATGTCTACTACTAGAATCCTATGTGACATTGTTAATTATGTATGCTAGTCTTGTCTTATGTATGACTGACATTGTTGGTTATGTATGCTAGTCAATCATGTTTTCTAATATTATTTGACCTGCTATGTGTTGATTATCTTACCTTAAATATGAGGTTTATCTTCATATCTTTTTCTGCTCTCTTTATCATTAGGAATAGGCATACCAGTCTATGCGCCTGCGGCATCAGCAAGTGGGTTCCATGCTCATCCAACTAGGGTAATTTTCTATCACTCCACGCTTTTCAAATCTTCCATTTTTTGAAGTTTCTTTCCTCCTACATCTGTCATCTGTGCATTACTATTTCACAAGCTGCTATTGTTACAACGTACCAGTTACCACTAAACCTATGCATCCAGTATGCTAGATTTTGAGTTCAAGAATGCTGTTAACTTGAGCTTTCAATTTAGACCGCACAAGATTATATTCTATAATTAGAGATACTATTTGGCTTGTGAATTATTAAAAATGATGTTCCATTTCTTACATATTACTAGTAAGTCAAAAAATTTTTATCAACCATCTATATGAATGGAAATGTTCAGCTTTGTATTTTGGAACCCTACTTCTCTCGTATCTTTCTTTCTGAAGATTGATTTCTTGTTTTATTTCCTCATGCTTCTTTCTCTAAAGAAGGGCACCATTTTTCACAGAATCTACAAGCCTCTTCCTTTAGCTCTTGCACAGACCAAGTTCACCAACAGAATGCATATCGCAGAAATATCTGTTAAAGCAGAAGTGGCATCTTCAGAGCATAACTCAAAGCCCGAATCTTTCAGATCTAGTTCTGTATCAGGTGTTCGTGTTTTTGTTAGGAAAAAGAGATTGAGAAAGCATGAAGTTGTTACAGAAAATGTAGTCAAAGTAGAGCCTGAAGACCATAAATTAGGCAGCCTACCTGACATTGAAGAATTTGCATATAAAAAGCCAAATAGCAACTTACCTTTGGGAGAATATAAACCTGCAAAAAATAAACTTGAGATCAAACCACCTTCCAATTGGGTCAAAGTTCTTGAAGGGATTCGTGAAATGAGATCTTCTGAAGACGCTCCAGTAGACTCTATGGGATGTGAAAAAGCTGGTAGTTCTCTTCCTCCTAAAGAACGAAGATTTGCTGTTTTGGTATCATCACTTTTATCTAGCCAGACCAAAGATAACGTCACCCATGGCGCCATACAACGTCTCCTTGAGAACAATCTTCTCGAAGCAGAAACAATTGATAAGGCTGATGAATCAACCATAAAAAGCTTGATTTACCCAGTTGGATTTTACACTAGAAAAGCTACCAACATGAAGAAAATTGCAAAAATATGCCTGTTAAAGTACAAGGGAGATATCCCAGATACCCTCGAGGCATTGCTGTCACTTCCAGGTAGAGCTGCCAATTAGGGAGGGCCATGTGGGTTGGATAAGAAGTCTATTTATTTACTGTTTTAAATGGGCAAGGTTGAGTCGAACATGAACACTTATATTCAGAATCCTTCTCGAGTAAAACAAATTTAGCACTTTTAGAGTCGTTTTAGGTGTCATTTAACCCAGTTGACCCTCTTCCTTTTTTGCTAAATTTTCTGTTTTGACTCATTAGAGATATAACAGAACCCAAATCAACCATTATATATTTATTATAGAAAAATGAGTTAAATTTGCAATCTCTACTCCCAGGTATTGGTCCCAAGATGGCTCATCTGGTGATGAATGTAGCATGGAATAATGTTCAAGGCATATGTGTGGATACTCATGTGCATCGCATTTGTAACCGTCTTGGTTGGGTCCCTCGAACCAAGACACCAGAAGAGACTAGAGAGTCGTTGCAAATGTGGCTTCCCAAAGAAGAATGGGTCCCGATTAATCCTTTATTGGTGGGTTTTGGACAAACGATATGCACCCCTCTGCGACCTTCTTGCACTTTATGTACTGTTAGCGACTTCTGCCCATCTGCATTTCAAGAGGCCACGCCCAAGAAGAAATCCCACACCAAAACAAAAGCCTAGTGAATCACGGGTATCTTCTTTGTAGATTTTTTTTCTTTTGGTGACATTTTCCGTATCATATATGCTTTTGTGACATGCGTTTGTCTTATATTAGCTTAGCCAGCTAATACTAACCAAGTTTTTTGAATTAGTGATAGTCGGTTCTAAGCTCACTGCTAAACAAAACTGTATTTAGCTGTATCCGAAAAGAAAAGGGTACTTGATGTTCATTGCCTATAGTTGATGGTAATGAGAAATTTCTTTTAATGTTCTAAATATTCTTCAAGTGGAATTAGGCGGTTAACCGACTTATAACACTGTATACTTAAGTTACGGATGCCCTTACTTCAACTTGTATGCTTCATTATTTTTACTCTCAAGTTGTTCTTGATGGCTGTTAGTAGTGGCAGACGCCAGCCAGGGCTGAATTTGTGCCGAGACTTTCTACAAATTGACCTGCTAGTTTGACATTATAAAACCCTGCTCCGGTGCTGCTTAGTCTTCTAGGATTACACTCTGGTCACACATCACCACCGTCACCGTACGATCCCACCACCTAATATGTAGTGTTCACATCCTACCGTACTAAATTCTAAAACCATCTATTTTATTTGATTTCACATTTGATAAAACCCTATAAATATATAAATTTAAAAAATACGACGCCTAGCTCCCCACCATGGCATGTTGGAATGACTGGTTACCACACCTGCACACCACCTCAAAAGCTTCGTCACCCCGGTTACACTAAACTGATTTTGATTTTGGTTATAAATTTAATATAAGATTTTAAAAGCAAATTAAGTTTAATATTTAGAGGTTGTTTATTAAAACATAATGATTAAGCACGAAATGATTCTGTGGTCTGAATAGTTTAAAGACTTTGAATGAATCTGCCTTTGAGTGTGACGTGCTGTTTGATAAAGGTTCCGAAAGAACAATCTGAATAATGCAAATTACCATTTAAACCTTAATAGTGATATATTATATTATAAGATAAGATATAATTGTTTAGCAAAAACGTGTAAAAGAAGGAGTATTAGGGTAAAATACTTTGTGCTTAATGATTTAGAATGTACTTCAAGGTAGAATGATTTAGTAACATTTTTCTATTCAATTCAACACAGTCTTTATTCAGAGACAACAATCAAACACACTAAATACAAAACGATTCAACATTCAGCGTCAAATAGTTTTATTAAATAGCAAACAAATCCTTAGGTTAATAATACGGTGGTAAGTTCCCACCAACTTACAAACGCGTCACTTTTCTTGGAGATTTAAAACATACAAACTTACAAATATACTAATTACTATACCATATATTTTGAAGGAAAAAAACTCCTTCTATTATATATATATTAGATAACAGCCATGCTAACTACATGCGGACTTGGCGGAGTGGAACGAAATACATTTGTTGAATTGGGTGGTGAGGGTTTGAATCTTGTCACTGTCAATTTTCAGTTTTCCACTTCCTTTTTATTAAACCTTTGTATTTTTTTAAACTCTTTTGATCTTTTTTAACTTCTAATTTGTTTAAAACATGCATTTCAAAGTTTTAACCCTTTTTTAACTTCTTTTTAATCTTTGTATTCTTTTTAACTTTTTTTTAACTTCTATATTTCTTAAATATCGTGTCTATCTTTTTTTTTTAATTTTCTTTTACTTAAAGTAAATTTACGTTTTTATAATTTTATGTAAACAATATTTAATATATTTATTTAATTTAGAGTTTTGATTAATGTTAAAAAATAATTTAAACTCTATTTTCATTAAACTCTTAAACTTTTTCTAATATTTGAACTTTAAAGCTTATATATGTTTATTTTGGTATAACTATTAACCTTTATTCTTGAATTATTTAATCATTAAAGTAAAATTTTATTTTAATTTAACCATTAAACTTTATTTTTAGAATTGATTTTATGTAGGTATGTATCATACTATAGTTTGATCATTGAGTCAAGATGTAAGTACGTCGTTATAGAACAACCGGAATTTTTGACGCAACAACTTCTGCCTTTTTGGGTAAAAAAATATTCTTAAAGATGTGTTATAATTTATAATTTACATAATAGCAAATAAGTTTTTAAAAAGAAAACGTCACTTACAAATATATTTCAAAAAGAACTTTGTACTAAGTCAGTAATAATATATTTTCTTAATCAAACAAAAGATCACATTAATTTTGTGCATTAGTAATATGTACATTTATTTAAGGTAAAACCATTTGAAAAAAATTAAAGGTTTAAATTAGTAAAGCTTATTTATGTTTTACTTTTTACACAAACTTTATATTAATTATTTACTATTATTATTAAGTTATATAATACTTAAAGTGTTTTTTTTTTCAAAAAAAAATACAACTTGACAGGTAAATATAAGTTTTTTTTAAGATGAAAAAGTCAATCTTTTATTTATGAGATTTGAGATCTCTTTTAACTCTTTTTTGTTTTGTTATTCTTACACCATATTAGAGCCCTAATCATTTGATTATTTTTTATATCAAGCGTTTTATTATTTTTCGATATATTTTATAAAATTATTAATATATTATCATGTAGATCACCTAATCCTATGATTTATTGGGATAATAAAATTTTAGATATATAAAACCCGGCGCAACGCGCGGGCTATAAAATCCTAGTGTAATTCATTAGTTTGATATAAAATATATTAAATAATAATAATAATAATAATAATAATAATAATAATAATAATAATAATAATAATAATAATAATAATAATATCTTGTATGCAATGTAAAACTGATATAACTTAAATACTTCTCCGCAGCTCTCGAAGTTAAACATAATTTGTAAGTCGGTCTTAATAAGCCGGATCTCTTTTAGAAAACATTAATAAGGAGATGGAGGTGGTATTTAAAAAGTGTTATATTCTATCTAGCAAATTGTATAAAAACACAATAATCTTTGTCTTAATTACTATTGTATACAACAAACTTTATTTTCTTAAAAACAATACAATCAACTTTTATATTTCTCTCATTGTATGCAAATTATTGTATACTATGAAAATTATGACACGGTTCATTGTATGCAATGATAACTGAATATTAGACACACATAAAAGTTATTTGCATACAATGAGAGAATTATAAAAATTGATTGTACTGTTTTTAAAAATTTAAAGTTGATTATATACAATGATAACTAAAATAAGGTTCATTGTAACAATTTGCCATATCCTATTAAGATGGAAACAAGTATTGTCTTTGTTTATGTTTTTTTTAAATCATTCTCAACAAGCTAAAGGAGTATGATTTTCAACAACATTAAGAAGGCGAAGGTTGATATAAAGGAGTTGCATTATATTGAGTATAATTTATTTTGATTTGGTTTATCAATCTTATTTCATGTCTAAGTTAGAGATACCTTTTGTATCCTCTTCACCAACATCAATATTCAAGAACAAGAAAACGGAGAGAAAAAAAAGAAATGAAAAATATAAAATGGAGTTTTTGAGCATCGTGTGGAAGTCACGTGAGGGACAACACCTACACGATGATGGCATCCATGATAGGGGTGAGCAGAAAAAACCGAAACCGAAAAAACTGAACCAGTATAGAAACCGACGGTTTTGGTTTTCAAATTTTCAAAAACCAACTTTTTCGGTTTGGTTTTGGTTTTACAATTTCAAAAACCGAAAAAACTGAACCGAACCATTCCAAGGGACAACAATGTAAATACACATGTCCAAAAAATCAAATACTCTATGATTTTCTCATTTACATAGCCACCTTCCATTTACATTAGAGTTCCACCAAAGAGGTTTCACTAATTCAGATATCTTTCGCAGTTGCAGCTCTGTTTGGTTATTGGACTACTCGATTGAGTTCACCAACATCACTTCATTTCAAGTCAACGAGTTCACTTCTTTTCGATTTTATCCATTTTCGCTTAATATAGAAATCCAATTCTAGTTGTTTATCTCGATTTTCATATTCTAGTTTTCTGAGTTGTATTTTGATTGTTCATCTCGATTTTCAGTTTTGCTAATATGTTATTTATTGATTTGCTTTGACTTTTGATTTATTTTAACTTTGACTTTAAAGTTTAAACATACGACGATCATTTTGCTTGTATCAATTAAAATATATATAGCTTGAATTAGATGACACAAATCTTGATGTTTTTTTATATAGCTTCAATTTCGTTTAATTTCATAGCTTTACAATGACGGTTGTATGACTTCAAATCTTGATCGTTAAAATGAAAAAGCTGTAAAATTGAACCAAAAACCAAAAACTGACTTCAAAACCGAAAACCGAACCACTTCAAAACTGAACGGTTTTGGTTTTAGTTTTTTAAAAACCAAAATTTTTGGTTTGGTTTCAGTTTTATGACAAAACCGAACCATACTCACACCTACATGACATGTACGAAAAACTTTACCTAACCTAAAAAAAAGTAAGAATTATGGAAGTACTAATGACCAAATTTGTAATTTCTTTTAGATGTTTTATTCATTAAAATGTATACACAATAAATAAATACAGCTTTTCAAAACAAAAAAAAAAACTACAAATAAATAAATTCAAGTTAAGAAACTTACGGGGTTAATAAATAAAATAAAATAAAAGGTTGTAAATTGCAACACACACTCGTCGGTCCGACATCCTTTACCTGCTCCCCTGGGAATCTACGTAGATTAGACACCCTATTTTCTTTCTCTTTTGTTAAGTTGGACTTGAGGGGTTCCACTTCATCTTCTAAAATAATAATAAATTAATAGCTTCTTTGCTACCAAATCTTTTTAATTAATTATGAATTAATAATAATCTTATATGATTGATAACCATGAATCTCAATACTTTTTTTGAACAGCGAAGTTATGTTAGAATGTTAGTGGGTTGGGTCCGCAATGACATCCATGTAGGGATCATTGGTACCATTTCCGGAAGGCTTTGTCTTCCACCTCCCTCTTAACCACTAGGCTAAGAGATCATTGGTACCATTTCCGGAAGACAACCTCTAGCTAAAGTTAATACAATTTTCTATTAACGTAAACTGTTTTATTTATTTTGGCTCCAACAAGTGTTAATATATTATAACATGATATTTGAATAATTGATCCTAATCTTAAATCATTTATTTATAGAGTTAATTACAAAATTGGTCCTTTCAGTATACCATTTATTTCACTTTTAGTCATTTCTTCTAAAAAGTTGCGGATTAAATCCTTTAAATGAGATTTTCGCACACAATTGGTCCTTCCCTTAAATGGACGTTGAATCTTAACGTTAGTTTAGGGGTATTTTAGTCAAATCCATGCTATAAAACCAACACCCGCCTAATTAAACAACCGGCTTCAACGTTCATCCATTGACGAGAAGAAGAAGAAGAAGGCTAAGGGCGATGATGGTGTTCTGTATGTGCGGGAAGGTTGCTGTAATTCAAACTTCATGGACATCCCTGAACCCCGGTCGTAGGTTCTATGCTTGTCCTCAACAGGTAACATTTAATTTTCCCCAAAATTAGGTTTTTCATCAAACTCCATGTGTCTGAGTTGGAGCTAATGAGCTAATCTAAGTCCGATTTTTATGTTTCTTGAATTAGGGTTCATCTTGCAGGTTTATTGGGTGGTTTGACCCCGTTACGTGCCAACGTTCAGTTGACATTATTCCAGGGATATTGAGGTCCAAGAACAAGACAGAAGCTGATAAGATAGTTGAAGTTTATTAATCTTCTATCTTGCGAGATAATCTTGATAATCTTCAAATCTTGATAAGATATCTTTCAAATCCACAAAGATAGTAGTTTCCATAAATATCTCAACAGAAACTGTTTGTTGAATAAATAGTTCTGAGTTTCTTACTAACAGTTTCAAAACTGTTTTCTCAAAATTTCTCTAACAGTTTTGCCTTTGTCTAACAGTTTTAAATTACTTAGCCAATTTCCCAACAATCTCCCCATAACTTAAGATATTAAACAATATACTTAAGTTGTTTTATAGGGTTCAACCACAGAAAAATTAACATAAGCAAATAAAGTATGCAGAACTGTTTCAATCAAAACATAAAGATTAAGCTTTCTTGGACTGTAGGGATTCCAACCTTTCTTTGAGCCTCTGAAGAAGATTTTCTTTAACTTTAGCAGGGCCAAAGAACTTTGCTTTTATCAAATATGAGAGCTTTGTTTTGTTATGCTCTATAAATTCAATATCAAACCATTGAGTCAGTGCATTTCCCATCACAATGTGATAAGTCTTTGACTTAGCATACACCTTGACAGTACTTATTGGGAATGCCTCCTCAGCTATCAGCATCGGCATTACTCTCAGAGGATCACATATGCTTGTTAAATGTCTCATCAGCACTCTGATTTCAATACCAGCAGCTTCTCCATAGTGCCTTAGACCATATTCATACATTTCTTTCACATCTCTTCTTGTCACATTCTCCATTAACTGCAAGAAGCTTGCATAGCTTTCAATAGATTCATGTTCTCTTACGATGGTTACCCCTTGTTCTCCTGTTTCAATCCTTAACAACACAAATCTCCACTCAGTTATGTGGGATTTTTGACCTAGTTGAACTTCCACCATCTTTTCCAATTTCCGTTCAACCTCTACTCTGAGCCTGTCTTGCAAGATGGTTTGAACCATACCAGCTGTATCTTTCTCTTTAGATTTTTGAACTGTTTGGGATTGTTGAGACTGTTTAGGTTGAGATATTTGCTTTTTCTTTTCAGCTGTCTGCTTTGAAAGTGGAACTGTTTTCTTTCTTTCAACTCTCTTTCTTTTCACTCCCTTATCAGCCTTCTTTGTCTTTTCTTCCTCCTCAATCTCCTTTGTTATTTCAGCAGCCATCTCTTGGGCCAATTCAAAATCTTTTTGCTCTTGTTGCTCCATCTCAGCACTCAGCCTTTGTGCAAGCTCATGATCATGCTCTTCTTGTTGTTCTTTTGAAAGTTTTAACTTTGGAATATTCACAACAACTTCTTTTCCCTTTCCTAGCACAGGAGACATCTTTTCATCTTTCTTTGATTCTTGAATTGCAATGCCTTTGAACCCTGGCTTAGGTGCAATTGGCTCTAGTTTAGACACTTTGCCATCCAGCCACTCATCATCAATCTTTTAAGCCATTTTGAATGTGCTAACATTAAGTGTTTGAGCACCAACCGTAATCAAATGATCTTGTTTAACTTTGGACCATGATTTGAATACCTCTGTTGTTGGATAATCCCCAGACATGATCATCCTATTGATCAAAACTCTATCAACTGCAGACAATTTATCTTCTTGTGATTGAGCACTTGCAGCTGTTTGAGCAACTGTTGTTTGTGGAGTTGCAACTGTTAGTGATTCTGGTGTAGCTGTTTGTGTACCTTGCTCATCCTTCACTTGCTCTTTTATTATTGTCTTCTCCCTCTTTTTGATTGGAACTGTTTGAGAAGGAGTGGCATGAATCTGTTTGAACATTTGATCGTGGATTCGAAGAACATCCGTAGCCTTCTTTAGAGTAGATGACAAAGCTTTGATTTAATTGTCTTGCTGAATAATAAGTTCATTATGCTTGGCAAGCAACTTGTCTTGTAAGGTGCTCCTCTTTTTGAGGTAGAGGAAGGCAGCAAGAAAGGGTACAAGTTCAGGATTCGTCAAAGCCTTTTGTTTCATACTAGCCTCAATGTCAGCAAGTGTTGCAACCTCAAACATATCATCGGCAGATAAAACTGGTGGGTCACTCCTAGAAGTTCCCTCACCAGTACCCATTTGTTCTTGGTACTGGGGATTTCCAAAAGCTGTTTGACCAGCCTTTGTTGCCGTGGTTGAGGTCTTACTTATGTTGACACTGCCCTGCTCACCCCTTGCGGATGAAACAGTAGTGCCAGCCTCAAGAACCACATGATCACCCTCCATTGGAGTGATCACCTCCTTAGTGTGCTTGGGAGACAGCACAATGGGTTCCCTTTGGATATTCTGCACAAGTGAATGCACCTGTGCAGGGCTTACAGTTTGGTATGGTGGGACTGTGGTGGAAGGAGCACCAATAGTTCTCTTCCTCTTTTTGAATGTTATAAGTGAGGGGGCTTGTGTTGTAGCTCAAGAAATGGTAGCAGAGGGAGATATTTGAGTATCATGAGCTGTAGGTTCCAGAGTTGGTGATGTAGCAATAGTTTGGGCTTCATGCTCAACTCTGGCAGCTCTGTTTCGTGAAAGAAACTCCACCATTGCAGAGAGTGGTGGAGTGATGTTACCAGAGAAATTCTTCCCATTTATCAACAGTTTGCTCAATGTGGAGGCCACATGAGCAGAGGGAATCAGAACCCTCTTATGAGTTTGAAGATTTGGCAATAAAAAGTTTAAACATGTTTGCACAAATCTGGGGTACATCAGAAAGAGACCATATTTGGTCCCGAGATGTTTTACCATACCATTAAAGATTAATTTTGAAAAGTTGAAGCGACGATTGTTGGCCAAACAGATTAAGGCCAAAGCAATGTTGCTTCCAAACTCATTCCAGCCAGTTCTTTTGGGGCTTAGACATTGATGTAAGTGTTGGTTCTATGTGCACAAGACACAAATTAATACGATATTACTGATAATAAATAAACACATAGGGTCACACATTTACAATCAATGGACACCAATTACATATTTGAATATGATTTAAATATGTTTCCAACTCATTATATATATATATATAAGTATATATGCATTGTTGCATATTATTATTTATGTAAAATAATAATATCACTCTTATATATTGATATAAGGTAATGCATATCAAATACATAAATATAAAGATATGATTATATATATATGTATGAATATATATATGTATAAATATATATTTGTTACAAGTAAATTGTTACTAGTAACAAATTATTTAAATGTATGTATATCCTTGTTACAAGTAAAGAGTTACTAGTAACAATCAAGTATGTATATAAAATACATGTAGATGTATTTTATACATTATATGGCATGGTCTAGTATATCTTTATATATTTAAAGATATAAAACTAGAAATCATCACAATAAACCAAAGGGGGCCATGTTGACTTCTTGTATGCAACAATTAGACAAGTATGGTACCAAGAAATTAAGAAAGGAAGACAAGCAAAGAGGGGGCCTCCCCCTCCCTCCTTTTTACGGCCAAACTAAGCCAAAGAGGGGCCTCCCTCTTGTTGTGGTGTTTTCTTGGTTTTTATATGCATGTATGTCCCTTTTGTGTTTACTACTACATGCTACCACCTTTGCCATTCAAAAGAAAAGTTCTAAGTGTTCTAAGATACTTAAAACATCCTTACTTTATAGTATTGGTGTTTTCAAGTAAGCAAAGTGTGATACTAGAATACATACTCATATACATACATAGTAAGTTCAAGAAGAAGAACAAGAGGTTGTTGCTTGCTTGCTTGAATTTCAAGGGTTGGAGAGACTAGCATCTTGGAGGTGTTGGACTCATTGATTGGTGGATACCTTGGAGGAAGTCTCTACTTGGCTTCTCATTGATCAACCACTTCACCAACGGTTTTATCACGCTACAAAGGTTGTAGTTCTAAACACCCTATGGTTCTTTTGTTTCTTAAGGCTTGCATATGGATCATTGGTGGGGAGTTTTAATAAAATTAAAATTGTTGTTCAAGCTTCCGTTGCTAAAATATATTTTGAAAAACCGAACAAACCCCAATAGTAAGGTATGTATTAAATATATCCAGTGAGCACAAAATTGCCCTTTGTAGAAGGTACCCTTTCCCCTAGGGCCCTCATACCCCAGCTTAACCAACTCCTCATGCAAGAATTCCAAGGAGACTGAATCAGAATACTCACCCTCAAGATCATCAAGGTGAAGGTGTTCACGGATGGTATTCTTAGAGAAAGAAACATCATGGCTATTAACACTTGAAGTGATCCATTGCACTCCATCTATTTCAGTGAGCGTAGCATTTTTCCAGAACTGATCGAGATGAGAAGTGTAGATGGTTGGATTGACGGTGAGAGCAGTGTTGAGGTTGGACAGGGCAAGGTAGTCGATCATGTCATGAAAGACATGCAACTCAGCTGGTTTGGAGAGGAAGGCTAGCATGTTGTGTTCTTTGACAAACGGAAGGGGAGCCATGGCGATTTTGAAGAGAAGGTCTAGGGTTTAACGTTCGATTGAATTTTAGTAAGCATAAAGAAAACTGCGAGGAGGGAATGACTTATATATGTAATGCATATTAAATGCAATTCAAAATCCCTCAGAATATCTTCAAAGACTTAAATAACCTTGACTAACAGTTGAAGGAAGATTTAGAGGTAACAGTTAAAAACTGGTTGGTTAGTGAACCTCAACTGTAACACTCCCCCTTAACTGATTAGGCAAAGACAAGGAACCACCATGATATTGCAAAATCTAAACTTCGATTCTTCAATTACACGAGCTAGGGTTTAGCAAATTTTAGTGAAGAAGAGAAGAGAAGAGTGGAAGAGAGAGTAGAGTGTGATTACTCAGACGTCTGGTATTCAATGAGAGGGAAGACACAGACACGGCATGGATTTGACGAAAATACCCCTAAACTAACGTTAAGATTCAATGTCCGTTTAGGGGAAGGACCAATTGTGTGCGAAAATCTCATTTAAAGGATTTAATCCGCAACTTTTTGGAAGAAAGGACTAAAAGTGAAATAAGTGGTATACTGAAAGGACCAATTTTGTAATTAACTCTTATTTATATGAGGAGTCAATGTTGATACAACATTGGTCAAATTACTCACTTAAGATGATTTTATAGACCATAAATCTTATTTCTGAAGTTGCATGTTATTTAATTGATTGATTATGAGGATCGATTATGGGTCAACTTAAGTTTATTGATGCAAATTGATCGTATGTTCATCAACTAGTTTGATCTTTGACACTAGTAGTGGTTTTCTCATGTTATTGTGGATTATATGATGGATACCAAGTGCTAGAAACATTACGGTATTGTTAAAATTGAGTTTGGACGAATTTGCAGTTGTTTTTATTGAATAGATGTCCACGCCAAATACAGCTGTGTCATGAGAGACACTGGCCGTGTCAAGCTCTAGATGAACACATGCCACACCTATGGGGCACCCCATTCTAAGAAGGTAGGACATGAGTGTGTCGTTTGGGACACGTTCGTGTATGGTTAAGGTTTAACAAAAGGCATGACACATCTGATGCCAACATGTAAGGTGACATAGGCGTGCTCAATGTCATCTCAAATATTTTTGAAGTCCGGGGCAAAACTAAAAAGGGACCCTTAAAAATACAAAAATATACAAAAAAACAAACTAAAATATATAAAACGTTGAATAAAAAGTTTACAATTGTTTCGGTTTTCAAATTCTTTATAACTTTATCTATTGACCCTCTTTGAGATTAGGTATTCAAATTCTTTTTTTCTTTTTTTTACTACAAGATAAATGCATTTTGAAAAACATGAATTATTAATTAATTATAAGGTGATTTAGATATTCAAGTAAACAAACCGCTTAACTTTATATCAAATGATTCAAATATTCAAGTAAACACATCAATTAACTTGATATCAAGTTATTCAAGTAACAAATGTAACTAATAAACTACTAAACTAATTAACTGATTAGCAAGAATATTCAGTTTCAAGATTTCAAATAAATGACACTAACAAACTTGATAGTTGATATCAAGTGACTAAATTTCAAATAAGTGATTTAAAGTAACTAATTAATTAATGACTCAAGTAAATAAGTGATTTCAAGTAACTAAAACAACTTAATTAAAGAAATCGCCTATTGTGTTCATGAAAGACCAAAGAATTCTAGATTGGATGAGTTATAATTTTGGTTTGTTTTTGCTTTTCATCGTTTGCAAAGAACGAAAGGGCGAAAGAAGAAACATTCACTAACGAAGAAACCAAACATCTTTACTCTCTCCCCAACATCTCGACTTATGATACATAGCCAAATCGTTTGCCACGACATTGATTTCGCTTTTCTTTTCCCCCTATGAGGTTGCTATGCGTCCGAGATTTCCAAGCCAATTGCTATTTTAATTTCCAAGTATGCATTCTAGATTTTGGGCCTAAGAAACCTGGCTTTTTCCCCCTTATTTGTGTGCATATTTCGGCTCAATAAACTAGGTTAAATATACATATATATATATATATATATAAGATACTATATAATCGTGGGCCTCCCAGATAGCCCTCCCCTTAAGACGGCCCTAGGTGTTCCATGGCCGTGCCACAAGTCGTGTCGGCCACTGTTTAGAGGCAGGAATCAAAACTTTTTATTAAGGGAGACGACTCGCAATATTTATGTGATACATATGTAGCCAGAGAGGTAACACAACCACCTCCCGTCACCGTTGTCGCCTGCCACCACCACCGCTACCGCCCCCAACATCCATGTCGCCGCTCACCACCATTGCCCCAACACTGCCATCACCTATGAAGCCTTAATAGTCAGGATACCTCTGAAGACGAAGCAGAAGCAGACGGAGATGAAGCAGAAGACGTCATCATCGCCTTAATGGATGACTAATGACAACGACGAATGGACGACTAACGACAAACGGGCGACTGACGACAAACGACGAACAGACGTCTGACGAACGGACGTCTGATGAACGGACGGCTGACGATGGCGGTAGACGATGCCTACACCACATTTCTTTGTTCTTGATTTTAAAATCCCACCTCCTATTGATGGAATTTAGATTCCCCCCTACAAGGGATTCTAATTCCCTAAAATTCCATTTCAAATACCAACCAAACATTGGAATGTCTAGGAATTGAATCCCAATTCCCATAAAATCTCAGAGATTCCTTCAAACCAAACAGGCCCTGAGTGAAAAAGCTAGGGCTAGGATTCTTATGTAAGGCGGGACATAGTGGTTTTTATATGAATTCCCTTAGATGACGACAAGATGTAACACCCGTAAACCTGGGCTAGTAGATTAGCGGGTTAGCGGTATGTGTTTAGTTGTTCTAATTTTGTTATGTGGTTATTTTAAGTTAATTAAATTAAATTGATTTAAATTAGTTAATTGAAAATATTTATATGTATATATATATAAATGTGGTGACTGAAAGTTATAAGTATGTATGTATGTTAGGTATGTATGTATGATAGCATGAATGTAATTATGTACGTACGTATGCGTGCATGTGGATAAATATTTAGCAACACCTCATGCTTTGGTAAAATAAAGAGGTATGTGTACGTGTATGTATATATAAAATTGAAAGATTATCTGCTCATTACTTCAAAAGAAAGAAAAGTGTGTGTGTGTGTTTTCTAAACTCTCTGCCAAAGAAAACAAGAAAAGTTGCAAACATGTATACTTGAATTGAAGATTTGGAATTCTGTAAATCAAACTGAAGGTTGGTTTATGTTCATAGCATGTTTAATACCATCTTGATGTGTTTTCTAATTGAAACCCATGAATACATGAAAATCACCATGAATGAAGTTGTAGCTTATTTGACTAAATGGGTTTTGCATGTTATGGTGATTTATGTGTTTATAAGATGTTCTTGATTCATGAATACATGATTATAGATGTTTGAAAATGATTTTGGTGAGCTTTGATGAGATTTGTAAATTTTGAAAATAATTCATGAATGTTGAAGTTGGCGGATTTAGTATTGGAGAAGATGATGAAATTCGATAATGCTTAAACCAACACCCTGCAATCCCGATACCTTTAAATCCGGTAACTTTGAAATCCGACCCTTGAAATCCGGATACTTTGAATCCGATAAAACCAAATCCCGACATGAAACCCGGTACCAAGAATCCTGAACCCAGAATCCGATAAACTCGGATTTAGACATTTTGAAATCTTATACTTGAAATCCGGATAACCCAGAATCCGACAATCCTGAAATTCGGAACTCTTAAATCCGGTACCTTGAAATCCGGTAGAGGAATCCGACAACTCTGAAATCCGACACTTGGGATCTGATTTGAAGTTGTTTGTTGTTTATGTTATCTTATGAGGATTTAGCTTTGTATTTATGAATGATTAAGTTATAAATATATGTAGACAGATATATTAATGAGTTTGAGACTGATTTTGTTGTTATTATGTTTCCAGGCAATCCAAAGACTCAGTAAAATAAGATCTCTGAGTTGCACGTTTAGAATCAAGAGGTGAGTGGATGTTAACTCACAGATGGTAAAGTTTACGATTGATATGGATGATGTGATGCACATGTTTGTGTCTAGCTAGACTGTTTAGTCTAATGCTCTGCACATGTATGTTCTTAGCTAGATTGTTTTGTCTGATGCTCAGTGTTATATTGCTTGTTGCGTGTTGAATATTGTTTATATATTTTGTGAGACTATTTGGCCGATACGTGCTCGAGGTATAATATCGAGTATCGTTTAAGGAGTCAGCTATGCGTGGAATTGGGTCGGGCCTGATCGTTATTGGTTGAGCAGTTGTAGACCCTCTCATGCATGCATTGTATTGGAGGGGATCTAACTGTACCAATTGGCGGTGGGCTATCGGTAAACCTTTGCTTTGACCGGCATTGGTTGTAGGTTTTGCGCGAACCGCCGATCTTCTAGATTATGTGATTGCATGTTATGTTATTGATTGTAGTTTCTTGCTTTTGTGGTTTAAGCTTCCTCTCACTTAGCTTTGTGCTAATTCCCCTTAGTTGTTATTTTTGCAGGTTTGTGTTTTTAAGGTGTTAGCAGAAGGAGAAGTTGACCCGACTCTGATATATGTTGTAGAAAGAAACGAGCCAGTTGTTTTTGTAACACCAAGACTATGATTGATGTGTTTAAGAACAGATGTTTTGATTTGTACATATTTGTAATGTATGAAAAGTATGTTTGTTTAATTAAGTTTCCGCAACGCGATTTAAAAAAATGGCTTGAGATTTTACGATGTTACACAAGAACAGAATCGCAGGTTTTAGTTTCTCGTTTTTCTTGATGCGATCAATGGGATTATAGAAGAGAGCTAAGGGGAGAATTCTGAATGAAGTATTGAAGATGGGAGACTACAACATCTGCATGATGAACTTGAGTTGATATGATCGGTTGTATTTGTTGTATTCTAGCTTGTTTGTGGATTAGGACTTCCGTTTCACTTAGACAAATTTGAACCCTAGTATCATTTATGTTTGATTTCCTTGGTTAACAAGCGTTTTGATTCTAGTTGTCATGTTTATCAATTAAAGTTTAGTTTTTCGACTTTAATCTTCATCTTGTGATTTATGGTTTGCATTGATTATGAAATGGGAGTTCATATGATGTGTTTACCTCTTTAGATTATTTGTCTATGGGATTATTCCAGAAAACAATTAGATACACTAAACCACAACCTAAGTTGGAAGATAAGGATTTTACCGTGACGGGAATGATATAGTTTTGTTAAATTCAAGTTTAAGTGGACATATGGATTATGAACTGGGTTGGTTATGAGAATGATTGTCCCGGGGGGGGGGGGGGGCTTGTTTTTTAAACTCGTAACACAATAATTACATGATATGGGGAGTGGATTGCAGTCAAGTCAAATCAGGTTATCCAATTAAATTGAATTCAATATGTTTCATGTTATAGGAATTTTGAGTCTTTGTGAAATAAATCTTCATTATTGTTCATAGTAGGTTTTCTTTTTCTTCTTATCTTCAATTGTTCTTTTATTCATGTTTATGTCTATTTAGTTTTTATCATTATTAAAATCTAAAAAAAATATATATTTTTGATTATTTGTTTGATAGGTTAATTAATAGTAGTTTATTTATTCAAATTTACGTTAACCTTTTTCTGTAAAGATAATACCTAAACTTATCATTACTAAACTCCTACATGAGTCTACATGTTTGTTGTGTGGTAGCCAATGGTGATATTTCTAGACTTAAAAAACTATAGACAGTTAGACAAGTCACTCTAAATTTGAAAAAACATAAGTAAATAGTGGGTTAATACGTGGAATTTGTTTGTTTTCAATATTTTATTTCTATATCTTAAATGAAATGATATGATATGATCTGACAATTCGATGATCGCCCGGGGTAACAATAGGAATTGACCTTATAATATAATCTCACTAATAATAATAATAATAAAAAAGTTATAAGGGTGAATAATGATTTAATTATTAAAGTTTTTAATAATTTCGGTTTAATCATTAAAGTTTTTTTCTAAACGATTTTACCATAAAGTTTAAAATTTGTTATGATTTAAATCTTAAAGTTTTTTTCAAATAGTTTAAACCTTCATTTTTTATTAAAAAATTGATAAATCACTTAAATTTTGTATGATTTTCGATTTTACCCTTTCTACTTGATTATGTATTTAATTTTTATTAAAAACATAACAGAACTTAGAAGGTTAAAACATTTTTTAACAAAATTTCAAAGGTTAAATCGTTTGAAAAAAACTTTAAGGTTTAAATCAAAAAGAAGATGTAACTTTGAGTATTTAATCATAACAAATTCAAACTATATTATAATACCATTTGAAAAAAACTTTAATTATTAAACTGAAACTAAGTTAAAACTTTGATAATATCATTATTAACGTTAATAATAATAATAATAATAATAATAATAATAATAATAATAAGAGGGTCTAATAATTGTAAAGTAAATATGCTTGAAGGAAAACAAATTTAAATGCTTGTATCGTTTACCTCTTTTAAACCAAAAAGTGATTATTAATGTGTACTAAAAGACAGAATAACATGCTACAAAAGTCTACAACTCCTTTTCATGACCACTCCACTTTCTGTACTCTCTCTGCCCCCTCTCCCACTCCGGTCACGGGTGCACCCGCCGGAGAACCTTCCACTTCCGGCAACCTCTTTCCGGCGACTATCAACTCTAATTTGGGATAAATGTGCTTCCATTGGATTTGACTTCTTCCTCCTGGTTCGTCAAATCTTTACCATTCACTAATATCCTGGTTTTTCAACCTAGTACTATTAATATTACTTCAATAAATTTTCTATTCCACAATCAATCCCAGTTTCTTTATTATTATTATTATTACTAATTCTTTATTTAAACTTCATTTATTTGCTGCACATCTTGTACTTGAACTCTTCTGCGGCGTGTGTTCAATTATCAGTTGAATGATTTCATCTTTTCGCATCTAAACCAAAATTTCATTATTGGGTTTCTCATTTTAGTTCAGAGTCTAAGATACCCATCAATGGCTTCTGGATTTCTTTCTAAATCTTCAGACTATATGTGTAAGTACACAATCAGATTCTGCTCAATGCTCCTTGTTATCGGCATTACTTAATTTCAACATCAAATTCCTCCTTTTTCCGGTAACAATAGCTCATAATATTTCATTCGCATCAAAAAATTCTAGACTTTTTGCTCAATCTCGTGTGTATTTAGCTTAATGTTTCCCCTATTCTGCATTTACTGAAAATCTAAGATTGGGAAATCTTTTTTTATTATTTGTTTTTAGTTAATTTCAAGATTGTTAACTCAATCTTCTGTGTACTCAACCCAGTTTCTTTGTTCTTATATTTATTTTTATTTTTTTGTTGCCTCTCACTTTCCCTTATTTTAGTTCATAATCTTTCATCGGATTCTTGAATTTCTACAAAATCTTGTGTAAATCTATGTAAATACATCCTCGATCAGATTCGTATCAAAACCTCTACTCTTTCAGCAATTACTCAACTTTACCTTCTCATCTTTCCTTAAATTTCTCCAGCTTGCTTCTTTCACATCCTTCACTTAAGGCTCAATCTTCTATGCATGTCGATGCAGTGTGCTTTGACTTGGCCTCTCTCCATGCTCCTGAGACCTTTTCATCAATTTGTTAGAACTTAGATATGAAAGTGATTGAACTAAATGGGTCCAATCATATGATTCCCAAGGTTTTTCCTTATTTGGGTTTTCCATATGTGTGTTCTATTCTTGGCCATTAAATTTGTGGGTTCCCATTGTGTTTTTCTTCACATGCTTTTTCTCTGGTTTACTTTCAATTGTGTTCACAAATAAATTATATATTAAACTAAACATGTCAACTTTAAATATCTATCTATGAGGTGAGGTGGTTCTTCAACAAATCTGCTATAATAAATTAAAGACTAAATTAATTGATTGTGTTTGTTAAAGTTTGGATCTTTTTTTCTATAAGTGCCTGGATATATGAACTGTTTAGCACAATTTCTTTATTGTTCTTTTTTGACTTACTAGAAAGTGTTTACTTATGCTCAAATGATCATCCTATCTGCCTAATCTGGGACCCATTTTTACCAAAGATTGAATTCATCAGCCTATCAATAAATCCATATTTTTAATCTTGTCCTTGGTTTGGTTAATGTGGACCATCAAATGATCAAAATCGATTCTTCATTCTTCTCATGCGAATTTCTTATTATTTGAAGCCATTTAGGTTGTCTTCTGATGAAATCTTTATGCTAAATTCAAGTCTTGTATTTAAGAAATGAAGCATTTGTCTTAGCTAAAGTCTAATTTGGTTGAATGTGCAGAGATCAAGACTACATCTTTAAGCATAGGCAGGTATGCTTGGAAGAGAGAAATTATCACACTTCATTTCAATCTTTTTGCTCGTTATCGTTCTTTTACCAGTTGCTTTTTCACAAATTCCTTTGGGTTCAAGGCTCTCTGTGGAGGCAAAGAATCACTGGGTGTCTCCAAATGGGGATTTTGAAATCGGGTTTTTAGGTCGTTCGAATGAGTATGGTATTGGGATCCGTCTAAGCTCGGGTTTAATACCAGTTGAGAAACAACCTGTTGTTTGGGTTGCTGGGGGTGATTTAAGAGTAGGAGACAAGTCATATTTTGAGCTCACAAAGGATGGAGAATTGGTTCTTTTTGATTCCACAAGGGGAGTTGTTGTTTGGGAAAGTAAAACTACTAATTCATCAGTTGTTTCTGCAGTTCTACAAAATGATGGCAATTTGGTTCTTTTGACAAAGAACAAAGACATTGTTTGGCAAAGCTTTAATACTCCATCTGATACACTTCTCCCAGGCCAGAATCTATCAACAAATCAAGTCTTGCGAGCTGCTAGCAGAAATTCGATTTCAAGTTTTTACAGTCTTCGAATTGGTGTGGCGGGTGATTTGGAACTCAAATGGGAGAATAATGTTATTTATTGGAGAAGTACAGCAACCACTTCACGTTTCCCTGTTCGAGCTGTTCTTGCTTCTGATGGTGCCTTTCGACTGTTTGATCAAATGTCAAGTCCAATATGGTCAGTTTTTGGCGATGATCATGGTGAACCAGATGTCAAGTTTCGGATCCTTCGGTTGGATGTTGATGGAAATCTTCGGCTACACTCATGGGCAAAAAACTCGACCTCATGGAAATTAGTTTGGCAAGCTGTTGAGAATCAATGTGATGTTTTTGCAACTTGTGGGCAATCCGGAATTTGTGCATTTAACGCATCAGGCTTTCCTGAATGTAAATGCCCGTTTTCTCTATCATCGCTTCCTTCTTCCAAATGCTTGCTTCCTTATCAGCAAAGCTGTGAATCAGGTTCTTCCATGATCAAACTCGATCATACTTCATTGTATGCTACTTACCCACCTAACGAAACCATCGTCTCTCAAGTTGGCTCTAAACAGTGTCAAAACTTGTGTCAAGAAGACCATCTTTGCACTGCTGCAACCTTCATGAATGATGGAACTGCGAATTGCAGAATAAAGAAAACACAATACGTTAGCGGTCAATTGGGTTTATCTGTAACTTCTGTTTCTTTTGTCAAAAGATGTAATGATCCTATAGCTGTAATCCCCAATATGACCAAATCTAAACCTGAAACACCCTCTCAAAACACTCCAACAGAAGAACATCTCTCACTTTGTGTTTCTTGTGTGATAGGAGTCAGTGGTGGAGCGGTTATCTTGTTTTTCCTGATCCACATAGGGCTAATGGGCTTTTGGATTTATCGAAAAAGGTATCGTTTCATGACTCGGGATTATTCAACCTACAATAAAGACTGTCCTAACCCGAGCGGTTTTCTTGCTTTGTCATACGGCGAAGTGAAGGACATTACAGATAACTTTAAGCAACGGGTCGGGTCAAATACATTCAAAGGCATTCTCCCGGAAAACCAGCCCGTTTTAGTGAAAGATTATAGTGCTGCGAACGTTGACCTACGAAAGTTCAGAGGTGGAATTTTGAAACTAGGAAGCATTCATCATAGAAACCTTGTGAGATTAGAGGGGTATTGTTGCGACTCGAGTTATAGATTCCTGGTTTACGAGTACCTCAAGAATGGCTCACTGGACAAGTGTTTAAAAGACCCCGTGATTCGGAAGAGGCTAACCTGGAGGAAAAGGGTGGACCTCTGTTTAGCCGTTGCGAGGGCAGTTTCGTACTTACACATGGGATGTCGCGAGTTCATTGGCCACGGAAGCTTAAGTTGTGAAAATGTGGTTTTGGATGACGACTTAGAAGCTAAAGTGAACGAGTTTGGTTTAAAAAGTTTTCTTGGTGACGACGGTTCAGACGACAGTGGAGGCAGCGCTAAGGATATTCAGGACTTTGGATATGTTGTGCTGGCGGTGTTAAGTGGTGACCCGAAGGCTAACCATGGCGGTTACGAGTGGGTTTACGAGAAATGGGTGGGTGGTGACAAGGTGGATATTGTTGATAAAATGATAGAAGGAGGTGTTGATAGTGATGAATTGGAGCGTGTTTTGAGAATAATGTTTTGGTGTTTTCAGTTGGATGAAAGAATGAGGCCTGCAATGGGAGAGATAGTGAACGTGTTAGAGGGTGCACTGGCGGTTGATCCACCGCCACCCGCTTTGGATAGCCGGAGAAAACTGTCGGGCGAAGAATACGGAAGCGGATCAGAGTCAGATGTTTAGAGCAGCCTAATTAATGAGCAGGAAATGTAATGCGTTAACTAATCTTTCTTAATTTCTTCTTGTTGTTCTTGTTTATATTCGGGGCTAACTTAGATTTGAATGGAAACTTTTGGGATTAACAGTTTAGATTAACTAATTTTCTTCTTCTTGTTCTTTTTCTTGTTTTTTATATAATAATGAATTATGATTTTACATTTTGGATTAACAAACTTAAATTCCGAACTTCTAGACGTCTGTGTTTCGTTTTTTGGGTACTATAAATAAATGTATCGGTGGTGCATGCCATTTTTTTAATATATATTTGAAAGTCAAATATAATATATATATATATATATATATATATATATATAGATATAGATATTTTTAATTAGTGTAAACAAGAATTCATCTAGAAAGGAAGATATAATATTAGATTTATTTTTCATAAAGTTGGAAAAGTAGGTAAGTAAACGACGATTTAAATATGATTCAGTCACATATTCTTTAATGTTTAATAAATCTCACATTATTAAGTTTACTCTTGACAGATCATATTTTCTTAAAAGATGCGATCATCAATTTTAAGTTACATAAGATGGCAGGCAGATCTAGAAAATTTTGTCACAGGCCACTATTCATTTTCTCATGGGTCAAATTAAACTTGTTCAGTAATCGAACTAACTTCAAGTTCAAACCTAAAAATCTAAAGTATAAACTAAGTCAAATAATCAATTCTTATTTCCTAACCTAATTTGAATTGATAATCAAGAGGTCCGAAGTTCAAACCCTAGGATCAACCAATTTCCTCCCTTGGCCACAAGGTTCACTCGCGATAACTGCGGACTATTCGTAAAGTGGATAGTCGTCCGGGATTAGTCGGCTCGCAAAGCGGGTCGAAAACCCAAGTTAATAAAAAAATCAAGATCAAGGGTAAAAAAATCTAACCTAAATCTAGAAGGGTTCTACAAGAGCACACGAAGACCGAAGAATTGCTAAAGAAACCTAAATGGATAGATCAACCAAACAATGAAACAATTCAAATAATGATTAACAAGTGAATGTTATGTAGCCTATTTGGTTACGTGTAAAGAAATATAATTCAACCACTTTGCCTAGAAAAAGAGTACCAATACCATCCCACGCCGCATCCCCACCATCATCAATGCCCGAAATGGACGGATCGAAGATGAAATAAAACATGCCCAAAACTTGAATTCGATGGTGAAATCGAACATGGTAGGTGAACTTGAACGAATCTGCCATCAACCTAAAGATGAAATCAAATGAGCAAGACGATCAAACTAGAAGCAAATGAAAATATTTTGAATCAAACAAGTAAAAGCAAAAATGGTGGTCAAAAGAACTTGGAAGATGAACTTGATACCGGAATCTGGTGGTGAAATCCCATAACTTCAAATGAAACGAACGTAGTAACAAAAATCAATGGTGAAATTGTAACGCCCCAATATTCAAAATGCGAGTATAATTTAAATAAACTTCATTTGTACCAAAACAGATATTTATACAAGCTAGCTGAAGCTAAAGCTGTTTGAATCCTCAGGTTTATATAACAGGAGTACCCACATATTTATAACAAAAGTATTTTTAGTCACAAAAGAGCGTTATTGTTAGAAAAGTATTTCAAGCAGTCAACCGTCAAACTGGGCCTTGCCCTTGGTGCTATCACGATCTGCAAAAGCAGCAAACAGTATCTGATAAGCTAAAGAGCTAGTGAGAATGCTAAACTGTAAATCATAAAGCTACATGTATAATCATATACAGATGTCACACGGTTCTTATGGATATAGTACCGCACCGGCTTAGCACCGCCCCACTAGGCTTAATGATGATCGTAGCCCCTACTGCACAAAACAGCATGCTATCCCACCAATTTGATCCACAAATCAATAATACACATTACAATACATCACACATTATACATATGAATCAGAGTTTAGTAAACTCACTTGCATTTAATGTGAATAACAGCGTATAAGGTTCGGATAAGCAGTCAATCACCTTCCTATACAAGTAACACATCAATGTATCATAAATCTGCAAATCTGACCTGAAATAAGGCCTACACGGGCAGTGTCCCCTGCACATCACACGACCTAACATTGCCACATGGCCTATGTTGACCAAAAACCCTACACGGGTTGTGTACCTCTTATGCTACACGATCATGTAACCCTACATGGCTTGTAACCGCCTTAGGTCTCTACATGGGCCGTGTTCATCTATACGACCTGCTTAAAGCTACACGGGCCGTGTACGCTACAGACTTAGCTGACTGTGTTTCCTCACAGACGCTGTTTTGACCTCAATTTTGAAGCGAAGTTGATTCAAACAAGCCAGGGGTGTTTTCCTACACCCCAAACTGTAAATAACATCAACAAAAACAATATGAAACACTATTAACATGCTATGATCATTGGTTCAACCATTTGAACCCTTTTGACCCATTAAAACAAAAAAAGAACCAAACCAATCATACCTTGTGATGCAAGAACTGATTTAGTGATGTTTATTGCTCTAATTCTCTGTTCTTAATCCAAAATCGCGAAGGGAAAATGGGTAGCCCAATGCACAGCAGATTGTATGTATGCAAGTGTGTTTGTAGTGTTCAAAGAAGAGACTATATATATCTTCAAGTATCACTAAATAAGAAAACATCCCTTGAACATATTTAGCTTTTTATTTGACAATTTTAACCCCTCTACTTAATAAATACCTCCTAGTTTCAAATAAGCAACCCGTTCATATAACACTAATTATTATTTTGAACGATGAACGATGAGGAATTGAATATAAAGCTGGAAGAGGAAGATGAGGAATTGAATTCTTTTGATTTGGAGGGATTTTGAATTCCATCATCGAGTGGAATGGAATATTTAGCTACGTACGTACTATAAAATTAAATTTCTTAGACTTTTGACAAACAAACGGAGTAATGAATCTTAATTAATTCCACCAGATTCTTGTGGACAAAACGAACTACTAAGTAACTAATTAAGATGTTGAAGTAAATCATACCAATTAATGTCTCAATTAGCTGACTTGATTTTAAGTAACATATACGTACGTTGTTGGCTTAATTAGCTGTTTTATTATTCTATTAATTAATTAATTCAGTATAAAATTAACCTGTTGTAATAGTAACATGCTACTTATTAAATTTGTAAGACTATATATAATTAATGTATTTATAAAAGTTCCAAGTCAGCCAAGCCATAAAGTATTAAAGTAGTTCGAAATTTATTTAAAAAGTTTTTTAAGTTTGTAGGAGGGGCATTATATATCAGTAAAATTAATTGAGTTTCATAACTTTGTTTTTTATGTATTAAAAACATAGTTTTAAGTATCTTGTTATTAATTAAATTTTATGTATCAACACTATACAATTAATATGTCCATTTTATTATAAAAAAGAGCATTCTTATATATATGCTATTCAATTGGTAAGTGAAATTCATGGACGAAGAGCGTGGGGGGATTGATTGTGACAATGTACATGTATGGAATTCATGAGTGTACAATCCAATTGAATGAGTGGAATTAGACAGCTAAGATTGTTTTCGCGGTTCTCGCAATAAAAACAGTTCTCAAATAAACTTTTCAATAAAGTCCATTTAAAAAACATAGTTCTGAAATTTTAATACTCAATCACAGGTAATTCAGTATACAATCACATGTGAATTACGAAAATGCTACTCCGTACAAATTTTTAAAAATTAATCTGGACCATTGATGACATTGATTCAAAAGCTAAAATTAATCTCTTAGTACTATGAATTAATTATTGACTATATTGAACATTCTTCTATATATATATATATATATATCACATCTATAAAAGTGTTAAACTATATAAAACACAAAAAATAGATTGTAAATATTTCTTCTTAATTTAAAAGAGATTTTTCTTTCAATAAAATAAAACGGATTTAATAGAAAAAGTAGCGTTTTTTGAAAAAAATAGTGGCAACTTGGAAGTGTGTATGTGTAAGTAACACCGTAACACTCCGCCCAAAGTGGCAAGGCTGACTCCGTTGACTCGATAGTCACCGAGTTGTCGGAGGCAAACAAAGGTATTGACTTTTGAGTTGTCAAGATTTATAAATTGGAATTTCTAGGTGGAAAAGTATCATGTTTAACACCAACGTAGACTTAATTTTGTCCGCTAAGGGTTGGCTTTGTTCGAGGTTATCATCTTCTATTTTTGTGATAATCATTTTGTCCGCTAACGTGGACCGTCTTAAACGTCGGACTATCTGAGCAATCGCCCAGAACCTATGGTTAGTATAGTGTCTTGTATATATAACCAAGTTTATTAAGATCAAATGTACATAAAGATGAGGAAAAAAAGCCCAATTTCCTATGCCCAAAGTCTAAAACACAAACTTAGAAATTGAAATAGCAATTAGTTTGGAAATCTCGGACCCATAGCAACCGCATATAGGGAAAAAGAAAAGTGAAATCAATGTTGGCTCAAACTATATGACTATGAATCAGAAATCGAGGGATGGAGAAATAGTAGAGACGATTGGTCTCATCATTTGTGATTAGTTCTTCTTTTGCTCTTATTGATTATTAGTTAATTAATTTGTTTTATAAAATTATAATCACTTAGTTTAATCACATTTTAATTGATTACTTTAAATCACTTGATATCAACTATCAAGTTTGTTGATGTCACTTATTTGAAATCTTGAAACAGTTAAAAATTAGCTGAATAGTCTTGATAATCGGTTCATTAGTTTAGTAGTTATTTAGTTTATTTGTTAAACTGGTTACTTGAATCATTTAATACCATGTTAATTGATGTATTTGCTTGAATAGTTGAATCACTTGATATCAAGTTAATTGGTTTGTTTACTTGAATACTTGAATCATTTTATAGAATTAATAAATCATGCTTTTCAAAATACATTTATCCTATAGTCGATAAAGAAAGAAAAGAGAAGAATTTGAAAACCTAAAACCAGGTTGTAAACAAACTAAACATTCATAAACCGTTCGTGAAATGGTTCAGTGGAAAGTTCGTTTATGTTTGTTTGTTTAATAAATGAATGAACATGAATAAGATTTTCCGTTCGTTTAAACAAACAGAGGTCTTATTAGTTTACTTATGTTCGTGAACGTTCGACTATTTGTTCGTTATATACATATATATATATATATAATATGTGTGTGCTTGTGTGTTTATATATAGTGTTTATTTATGTATAATATTGGATTTTCATTATGGTGTGTTTTTCGTTTACGTTTGTTTGTCAATTAAATGAATGTACAAAATGTTCACGAACTAAACAATCTTTTAAACAGTTGAACACAAAAGCTCGTTTGTTTATTTTCCGTGTTCGTTTCTTTGTTTGGTTAAAGTTAAACAAACGAACACGAATACATATTTCTGATTGTTTATCCGTTCATGTTCGTTTATTTGTTTGGCGAAGGTTAAACAAAGAACAAGCACAAGCTCCGTCCGTATTCAATCGGTTCGTTTACAACTCAACCTAAAACAATCTCAAAGAGGGTAGATGAATAAATTTTATAAAAAATTAGAAAACCTAAAGAATTGTAGGTTTATTATTCAATGTTTCTATATATTTAGCTTGTTTTTGTATATTTTAGTATTTTTATGGGGCCTATTTTTAGTTTAGCACCGGGCTCCGAAATTTTTTGAGACAGTCCTACCTTTAACTTAGATCGCAAAACTATAGTCAGAGTACGAGTTTCCATCCGTCGAGGCCTTGTTTTACCTGCCCTTGGGATGGATCTTTGTATTTATATATAGGTGTTTGGGTACGTTTATTTTTGGTACTTATGTGTATATTAACATATAGATAGATACGAATAGACGTTTTTTTAATACTTTACAAAGCTTATCATCTTATTTATGTTTTCTGGTAATTTTTCATTATAAAATTGATTTATTTAAATATATATATATATATATATATATATTCCATAGATCAACCAATTTTATAAATGTAAGAATCAACTTTTTATACTTTACAAAGCTTATCGTATGTATCACTTTCTTATAATGTGCTTGGAATTTTGTTTTTATAGCTTTACCCTTCTTCACCACTTTTCAAATGTTATTTTTTTGGTAATTTAGGATTAAAGAAATTATATTCCTCCTCTTATTTCTCTTAGTAACGAAATAATTTACATGTTGATTTATTAAAAAAATCCTATTTAATCTCTTGGTTGATATTTCAAGTAGAAAAATAATAAAACCAACTTGAATCTTGGGCCTAGCCCAAAATAATAAAACCAAATTCCACATGGGCCTTGCATTCGAGTTTCTATTCCTTAGTCCGGCATCCATCTTCCGTCATTCGAGTTTCTATTCCTTAGACCTGGGGTTTTAATCGGCTGTATTCCCTGCATTACAAGCCGAAGTAGCTGCCATCGCCGGAGTAATTTTTTGTAGGTTTTTATACTCTCAATTAATCTCACCTGTTGATTTTCTTCTCTTTATTAAATGTATATATACTTAGGGTACGTTCTCTCTGAAATTTACAAAATGGATAAATTTATTATAACGTAGGCGTATTTTTTCCGATATGTTTTACAGGAATGTAATCGAGTTTTTGGGTTTAATAATTACTCATTTTAGGTCCTGTTACGTTTACACTGTCTATACGATTATTAAGATAATATCGTTTGATGCAGTTGGTGGTTTTTAGTCTGGTCTAGAACTGGAATGTTATCTTTTGCCTTGCAGACGTATCTTGTTGAAGTTTTAATTTGATATTTAGTATACAGAAACTGAAACCATGGCGTATGCTGCAATGAAGGCAACAAAGCCGGGGCTAGAAGAGCCACAAGAACAGATTCACAAGATTAGAATTACCCTATCCTCCAAGAATGTTAAGAACCTTGAAAAAGGTATTAATTTCTTCAATCATCTTTTATTTTTTTTCAATTGGATATTTGTGTCATCCATTATCTTTATGATTTGTCAACCCTTTTCATTTCTAGTGTGATTATTGACCATGATTTTATGTTCCAACGTAACAAGCTTGTGACTTTAGGCTGGGAAGTATGAAAACCCTTAATTCTAGAATCTGTGCCTCTTAATGGCATTTGTCATTTGGTTATTCTATCAACATTGGAATGTAATGGTTTATTGATTTTAAGATGTTGGTCAACTGTTATATGAATGAATAGCAGAATGATAGTTTCATATACATACGAATGAATAGCAGGATGATAGTTTCATATACATACTGTTCAGAGTTTTGATGGTTTGTTTTGTTTATTCAAAATCACAGTTTGTGCCGATTTGATTCGTGGTGCCAAAGACAAGAAACTACGAGTCAAAGGACCCGTTAGAATGCCAACCAAGGTTCTTCACATCACAACAAGGAAGTCTCCTTGTGGTGAAGGTATTTTAAGCTTTATCCCTTTTAGTAATAACTCCAATCCACTTTGAAAGGTTTCTGTTGATGAGATGCTGGAATTAACTCTATATTCTTATGCGATTCTTCATAAACTTATCTGACTATGTGTTGTTCTGTTTTTCAAGTTACGTAGACCGCATCTCTCTCTCTACACAAATTGGCATTTCATATTAGTAAGATAGCTAATTTTTCTTGTATTATAATATTGTTATTTACCTGGGTCTGTAGGAACAAACACATGGGACAGATTTGAGCTTCGAGTCCACAAGCGTGTTATTGATCTTTTCAGCTCACCAGACGTTGTGAAGCAAATCACCTCCATTACCATTGAACCTGGTGTGGAGGTTGAAGTCACCATTGCTGATCCTTAAGCAGGCCACTTTCATTTAGTTATGTATTGCTATGCCATTTGGTTGGCATGGAAGTCTTGTAATTGGTTTTTTTTCATTTGCATCTCTTGCAACCACAATTTTTGGGATTTGCAATCAACATGGAGGAAAAGGTAGACTTATGTTCAATATTCTTTCTGGCCAATAACTTCAGTCCATGCTCTATTGGTAATTGTCAGTTTCATAGGCAACAATAACTGCATTTGAAATGTTTTATCGATTTCTTTCAAAGTGCATACGGTTGTGTGGAGAATATTTGCTGGGAAAAGATGTATTCTCCTTGTTTTTCATGGTGATACATTAATTTTCAGTGATGATTTTGATAGCATTCTTCTAAGAAGAAGAATTCCTTCTTTGAACCAGTTAAGAATGATTTTATACAATAAATTCATGATTCACGGACGCAGAGTTTGGAGTCTGAACTTGGGTCTTAATATGTTGCCAGTTCGACCTAGTTTTTGCTTAGGGTTTTCATAACTTTTGTTGATTTACTTGTTTGCTGATCAAGCTTCCAAAACTATGAAAGATCTGTCTCGTGTTGTGATGATTGTGGACTCGTGCTAAGATATTGGATTGATATGGTTCGGTTCTTGATTTTATTTGTTCCAACTAACTGGTTTCAAATAGTACCGGTAATTGTGACCCATTTGTTTAAATTTGGGCTGATTTGGGTAATAAAAAATTTAATACAGGCCTGATTTTATAGAATAAATTTTACTTGAGGGTTAAAATGGGCTAAAGCCGACAACTCTTGTATAAGAGAACGGGTCCATATGGGCAGGGTAAAAAAGGGCGCCGGGTCATCTGGGTAAAAACGAAAAGTTCATTTGGGCGGCCTGTGATGGATAATCGATAATCGATATCGTCTCCTCTGCACTCTACAGCGGCTACAGGCATTCGACACTCTCAAATTGAATCCTCCATGATTGAGACTCTGTTGATTGACTCCTTCATTGAAGCTCTCGATAAATGACAACTCCATTGAAGGACTCGGCAATCGATTCCTCCATTGAAGCCTTCGATAGTCGACTGCTCGATTGAAGCCCTCGACAATCGACTGCTCGATTGAAGCCCTCGATTAATCAGATTCATACTCGGTTGAACCCTCGATTATATTTTTTAAGTTCGATAAATATTGATACTCAGCCGTTGAACCTCGATTTTACTCTCTGTAAGTTCGATAATCATAAACTTCTAGTCTCAACTTTTGCTGTTGCTCATCTTGGTGCACAATCTGTACCAGATTTTATTACTTTTCATTCATTGTTATGTAACTTTAAGTGTCTGGCCTTTGCCTTTAAATGATGTTTGTGGAATTGTGGAGTTCAAAAGGGTTTACTAAAATTTTATGTTTGAGCTGCCAAGGCTCTTTTCCATATGCATCCACATGTTTAGGTTAGATATCTAATTGCAAAGGGTTTGCTACCATTTCCCATCTGTTGATACATCTGCAATTCTGCACCAAACAGGTTAGTCAAAGAAAGTTATAACCCTCTTAAAACAAGCATATTTTAGGGTAAACAATAAAATTTTGCAACATAAAAAGGTTATTGACTTATTGTCCAAATGTTGGATCTTGAACAGTTTGAATCATAAATGGATAGCAATAGTCATATTGTAAGTACAATTTCCATGAAATTTGCAAGATCTGAGATCAGAAATTACAATCTTTAGTTACCAAATTCAACTCACTCAACCAAACTTTAAGGCAAAGCATGAACTTTTGAGTGTTGACTTCCCTTATAAATTACATTAAATATTTAAATGCAAGAAACAGTTAGGAGTTGCTTATGAATTAGAATTCAGTCATTCACTGGGGATTGTATATAGAGCTCAAAATAATAAAAATTTAAAGAAAGATATGATTTTTATGACATATATATCAAAATATGCACCAAAAGCTAGAAATTAGGACAGAAGATTTGAGCTACTAGAAAATCATGGAAACAAATAGTACTTGAATATATCTATTTGTAGCAGACAGGAACTATGTGAGTAATGAAAAGAATACAAGTATGCAAATGGAACATCTTAATGATTTACACCTTTTTAGTCTACATAAAGTACTTGAGGCCACAGATAACTTTAGTGTCTTCATTAACTGAGCTACTTGGTTTGGTTTACATGAGTTTAAAGTGGCAAATTAACCAAACTAATTGTGTATATCATAATAATAAAAAGGGTTTAGTTCCTGAAAATGTATCCAACTTGTCACATTTTGCTATTGTATGTACTGAACTTACAAACTTACCATTTAATTACCTGAAGTTACAAAACTTACCATTTAATGTATCCGGTTACCTATTCAGCAGGTAACCGGTAATTTTTTTTATTTTATAATTATTTTTAATACAAATCATTTTCCACATCAGTAAATATATACCACCTCACTAATTATTTGAAGAGGATGAATGCAATGAAGATGAACTAAGATGAAGACAAACACAGAAGATGAATGCAAAACTCAGAAACCTAAGCAATACACGTTCTTACATATTTGAATTAATACAGATGAAGATGAACAGATCTCACATACAAATGAAGTACAAATCGATTTTAATTATAAAAGAAACACAAATCAGATCTTACATACAAATGATCAGATCTCACATACCAATCGATTTTAACCATGAACAAATCTCAAACATTTAATATCGCATATCAATATGAACCATAAAAGAAACACAAATCTGATACAAGCCCCAAAAATCAAATCAAAACCCCAACCAAAACGTGTAAGAAGAAACGTAAAACCGTGATGATAAACCCTAAATCAAACTTACCTTAATAAATCGAACCCTAAATCATTGAGATGAAGATGAAAGCTAGAATCGTTGGAGAAGATGAATCGAACCCTAAAACGTTGGGAAGCGATTATGAACAGGTTTGGGTATAGCAAGAACTAAAAACCCTAAACCGATTCGTAATCGAACCATCTTTGTCGGCAGATCTGATGAAATCAAACCATCAGATACCACGAATCGACCCATCTTCGTTAGCAGATCTGATGAATCGTACCCCGAAGTCGAACCATCTTCATCGGCAGATCTAATGCGATTGAACCCTAAATCGCAAACCTTCATCCATGGAAGAAAGGGAAGCCAAAGGAATTTGTTCTTTGCATATCTTAGGTAATAAACAAATTTGGAAATCTGGTTTAAATTTGGGTTTGATGAAATCACGATGAAAAAGATAAATGGTGAAAATTGATTTTGTCGAAAAAGATAATGGTGAAAAGGATAAATGGTGAAAAAGATCCGGAAAATCTGAGTATTATAATAATTATTATTATTAATGATTTTATTTTTTATTTATTTTAAACCATAAAAAATACAAGTCATAAGCCATGTCATCAAACACATCAGCAAAACCTATGCCACATCAGCTTGTAACCTGCTATAGCAGGTTCAGTATATAAAATGGTAATTTTATAAAGTCCAGTACATTAAATGGTAAGTTTAAAAGTTCAGTACATACAATAACAAAAGGTGACAAGTTGGATACATTTTCAGTAACTAAACCCTAATAAAAATATATTAAAGCTTCTGATCTCATGTATATTAATAGTTAAGTAGTTAGTATCTAGCTGTTCACATTTGAATATGTTTTTCTTGTTGAACAAGGTTGTTAAGTGATGACTGCATTTTTCTTTCTTAAGTTGTATATATATAAGTGATTTTGTAGTGTTTGTATGGTGCAGATTGATTTTGTTGATATGTTTATATATATTAGTCACTAGTTTTTTGTTTGTTTGTTTTTTTACATATTAGGTGAGCACCAAATGGAGGAAGAAGAGGAAAGAATATGTTTGTATTTGGTATTACTTTGTGGTATTTGATATAGTTTTTGTTTGATTCTTTTACATATTTAGTCTTAATTGTAGTGAAAGTCATGCTATTTTAAACATTTTTCTTAAACCGGCCCGTTTGGACCCGAACCCATTTTGACCCGAACCCGTTTGATACCTTTTTCAAAATCACCAGTTTGGACATGTTCTGACCCGAACCCGTTTTGACCCGACCCGCCCGTTTTGCCACCTCTAGTTTCAAATCTTGATCTACCCCTCAAACAATTTTTTAAAGTTCCAAGAACTAAAACGTTAGACCAAACTTTGAAAGTTGATTTCGCCGCTTTCAGATCTTGATCGACCATCATCCTCATGTCTCATCTCGGCTTTGGATACGTTATGCAAGATGTAATATAATATCATGTAACATTCATCACACATAATTAATTAAATTTATTGTTTCATCAAAATACGATATATATATATGGTTTATAACAATAACTCCTCATTGCACTATCAGTGTAATTGTTCCATAACCCAATTTGGGGCCGGACTAGTTTAGGTCCATTTCCACTTTCCGATTTATATATTTACTATTTAGTTTTTTATTTTCGGTCTGGTTTGAGACACAACGAACCTTATAAAATATACGCGGGTATCAAGTGGAGTTGAACCATAATCGGAATATTATAACAAAAACAAATACTTTTGTGTTTTTTTTTAAATATATTTTGAAAAAAAACAAACAAACAAATTTAGAAATCATTGTTTTTCACATGTTGTTATCTGAGAAATCTAAATTTGGTAGCCAAACAAAAGATAACATGGTCTAGTCTCGTCTTAAGTTTTGCACATTATCATTGAAGAAGATACATGCAGTGTAATTATAATTAATTAGGCAACTATTTGCAAAGTTGGTGGTAGACGTGTTTGTTTCCCACTGCTTACAAATTTCTAATTCACCGACACATCGCACATGACATGTTGTCTTATTATATATTCCAACCACAAAATGCAAACCACAAACATTCTGCGGACGTGTAGACATCTCTAATTAGCTTGTTTGTTTTTAATAAAAATAATTTTTACACACTCGTAGACATTTTCAATAATCTTGTTTGTTTTTCCACAGACATAAGACTTTATTTAGTCTTGTTTTTTATTATCCTGAGTAGCAAAAAACTATATTTTTTTCACATACCTTTGCAGACTTGAAATCTTATAAACCACGTATTATTTTGAAGACATAAAATAGGATATAAAATATTTATATCTTCAAAGACAAACGACGCCTTTAAGATTTTAATACATTTAAATGCTTTTTTTATAAAACATGTCTTTATATAGTGGTTTCAATGACAAGAAAACAACTATACCTCTCATGACGCCGGTTCTCCTCAACACACCCACTACCAACCATATCATGATAGTGTGGCGACCATATGGTCATGATGCGAGACGACACCCTTATGCGGTCACCACGACACCACCATGTGACGTCGTAAACTCTACAGAAACTAATAAGCTGTTGATCACACTCCCTCTCATACACATGTTACATCATATGTCAACTGATTACACAGATTAAAGAGTCATCTTATTTAGGGACGAGAATGGAATGATTCAAACCCAATCCGATATTTCTAAAAAACAGGGATCGTGATGATCAAAACAAATCTTCATAGATTTTATCCAAGTGTGTGATTGGTGTATTGGCAATTTCCTGTTTCCCCATCACATACATAGTTGCCAGTAGAAAGCTGCCAATGGCAGTTGCAACTTGCAAGCAGCCAACTGACTTTGAATACCAGCATAAACTCAAACCAATTACAAAATGACGCATCAGCATCTTACACACACAACATCCCACTCACCAACAAACAAAAGATCCCGGTGTAAACAGTAAACCCTTGATTTGAGCAATCCAAATTTGTGGGTCCCCCCCACCTGCCTTTCTTTATTTATGCCTTTGAGCCTTTCTCCTTTTCCTGCTTAAATGATTTTTTTAAAGATATATGGTTTTTCTATATACTATGAAAACCTTTGGTACATCATCAAACCAAACACCTGTTGGTGAAAGCAGTGTGTGTTGTAGGACCTGGTCTACTCGTCTGAGTACTTGGTTTCGACTCGCTCACCAATTGATCTTTTATAACTCGGCCCAGGTGGGGAGCAACAAGTCAAATTCGGTCAACATTTTATAGTGTTTTGCTGTTCGTCATACACTCGTAGATATAATTTTGAAACTTCCCCAACATAACCCAACCCGAGTAATCCTTACCTAGACATATTACTTGCTACACCATAATCGACCTCCTAAGTGGCGTCCAAACCATAACTTAGGTGATGTAGAAATAACCCCGTGATACGATTTGTTAGATACTTAATAGCTGAAAACCAAATGACCTCATATGGGAAAATACATAAAAAAGAATGCAAATAAATCTAAACTTCAGGTTGCAGTCACAGATACATAAAGATCTCCTATGGTCAAGATTCATCTCCTTTCTAATTGTTCATTCTTCAAAACCGAAATTCTCAGAAGTTGCTCCATTTCCCTCAATCAAATAACTTTTCAAAACACAAAAAAGAAAACCGGATTTCTAATGGCGAATTACTTAGTTCTTTTTTTTTTCTTTCGTTTTTATGTCTCCTTTTAAATAAGAAAACAAAATGGTAAATCCATGCCTATAATCGGTACTGAAGAGTTCGATTTATCAGAGTTACAACGGTTTATGGATCAAGAGCATACATTAGTAGCCCTCTTGTTCGGCCAGGCGCCCCTCCTTTAATCGAACATAAATCAAGAACAACCCTGCAAGAGAACCACAATTTATTCAATACCAAGGACATGAACATAAATTATCAGCAGTCACTGCACAGACTTTCATCAAAATTTATGTTGAAAAAATGCATTTAAATATGCATCTTGATGTTTGCTGCATGATTTTGTGAAGTGACTGCATATATACGAGTTGTTTGAACTCGTGTAGAATTTTTTATAAGACATATATACATACTTCTGTTCAGCAGTTCCACGATTTATCAGAATCTTTTCGTTGATTTTGGACAATGAGATATCCGCTGGTATATCAAACACCTTACTCGCTGTATTTCACAATGTAATGCCCCAGTTAGATTTGCATTAACACTATAAAATCAATGTGTAACTCCAAATTTCCATACACTTACGGATTTTTGGTGAAATGTTCATGCTTTCACTAATCTCCAAGATATTCTAAAGCAAAATCATAAAATTAGTCAGATAAAATCATAGTACATGCGTTTAAATCATAAAGAATTATAATACTTATTCACCTTAAGTCTCTCATAACAAGCTTCAAGATCATCGTTTACCAAAATATGATCAAAAATGCCTGAAGAGTTTCCTTGTTCAAGTTCAGCCCTTGCATTTCCAAGTCTTTTCTGGATTTGATCTTCGGTTTCTGTCCCTCTGTTAACCAAATCAAATGACTTGTTTAGTCAACCTGAAGATAAATGAAAAGAACTTTTCACTAGTGGGTTTTTTAGGAAAAGCTTAAACCTTGAACGAAGGCGCTTCTCAAGCTCCTCAAATGAGGGCGGGCAAACAAAAATGAAAGTAGCTTCAAGTGAAGTCGCCCTCACCGACCTTGCTCCTTGAACATCAATGTCAAGAATGCATCTCTACACAAAACCAGACTCCGAACTTCAAACAATGTTTGTCAATTAGGTAGAGATGGCAAGACGAGGAAGTTTGGTTGTTGGGTAATGGCGCAAAACAAGTCACTTCATTACCGGACGAAACGGGTCAAGTTGATCCAAAAACACTTTTTGTCACTTCTTTATTTTAGATATAGTTGGTGCAGTTAATATGATTACAAAAATTAATAGTGTTACAATAATAATCTAATCTAAATCTTTTAATAAAGTGATTTAGGAGGTATTATGGACAATGATTACACTATGGGAGACTATTGACCCGTTCTCTTTTTTGCTAGATTTTTTAGTTTGCCCATTCAACCCAAACATAAGCACATCAACCCATTCAAAGCTAAATGGGTCGAAATTTCCACCTCTACAAATCTGAAGCACGTGTAAATTTGAGCCTGGAAATGGTCCCTATTCATTAGGCATGTTTCCATCTAACTCGCTAAGAAGAATAAAATTATTTTCAAAGAAATGCAAGATACAGACCTTTCCTGCATCAGCAACCACATCGACAGCTTCTATGCTAGTCCCATAAAGATTTCCATGGACTCCAGCAAACTCAAGAAATTTCCCAGATTTAATATCTTCCTCCATAACACTGCGTTCAGTGAAATGATAATGCACCCCGTTTTGCTCCTTCTGTCTTGGAGAACGAGTCGTGTGACTAACCGAGAATCCAAACGTTGTCGGGAACTCTTTCATCAGCATATTAATCAGGGTACCCTTACCCACCCCAGAAGGGCCACTAATCACTACAGGCAGTTCAGCATCACCAATAACGCCTTTACTCCAAGCAACTACTTCTGTTTTATAATTCTTCTTTTGGTCCTTAATGAACTGTGTGTCCACCTGATAAAAAGTAACAAACACCCAATAATTTCCAAAATCAAGAAACACACAAACTGCAAAAATAATAAAAATTCTAAATCAAGAAATACCCACCTCAAGAAACCAAACCGATTCATTAGATTTGGAATTATGTTTGATGATCAAGATTCTATCTTTATTCAAAATCAAAGATGAATGGCCCTTGAGTGCCTTGGGTATTGTTCCTAGAACGGTCGGAATCACCCTGTCAGTAACAAAAACCAGATCTTTATGGCATAAAAAAACAAGAAAACGAAATACGCCGCTGTTGAAAAGATTCAAAACTCACCATTCACCGGATGAATTGTTGAGAATACGAATTGCGCGTGATGTTGGATCATCAGCCCCACTAATGACATACTGATTTCAAAAATTGAAAACTTTTATAACATGGGACAAGAAGCTTTCAAAGAAAGTCGAAATGAAATAAGCGTTTGTTCAACATCATACCGTTTTGTCTCCAATGACAACAGATGATTCGAAGTATTTGAGTTTTAGATCAAAATAATCTGAAAAACTCATTTTTATATCGTCAACGAAGAAAGCTGGAGCTTCCCCCTATTTCCCAAACCAACCAAAAAGAAACAGAGTAAGAGAACAAATAAAAAGTAATTTGAGCAAATTTAGAATCCGCATTTGATTTGTCGAAAGACTCGTAATAAAGATTTAACTCACCATTAGAACAATTTCTTCAACAGACTAATGATGCAACCTGATTAAAAGAAGGATTAGAATATAAATACTTATACAAATATAAACACCCAATTCAAGATCTTTCGTGACAGCATACAAAAATGCAACAGAAGAAATTAATTCGTATCGGGTAATCAAATAGATCAATGTGTACGTTATATCCTAAATACAGGAAAGATTGATACGAACATCAAAACCCAGAATTTTCGTAACCCTAAAATGCATTGAGTTCAACAAAAAATAGAAAAAGAATCGATATAAGCATTGAGCTGGCAAATATAATAGAATTAAAAAACAACTACTCTGTTTTCGACTGAAATCTAGAGAACCCATACACGAAAAAGGATTTATTTCAAGAATCCACGGAAAATTAGCTGAAATGAAATGAAAAGCCCACAGATTTGAAGAAGAATACCTGATGGAGGTAGAGCAATATATGTATATTAAGAAAATCAGAAGAATTAATATAAAGGAAGGGGGAGGAATAAAGGAGCAGAGGTTGAGTGATGAAATGAAAGGAAGTGTTGGTTGATTAAAAAGCAGTTAAACTTGAGGGGGTTAAGAAAGTGAGGATGGCGGAAGAAAGAATTGAAGTGAAGATGGAAGAAGAAAACGTAGACAGACGGCCATATTTATTTATTTGTAGAAAGAAAGAGAGAGAAGAAAAGGGGTTTGAGGGTGAGAAGGGGAGAGGAGAGGGGTCCTCCTCGCCTGGTCCCTGCTCGCATTCAAGAAACTTGCATACCCACTCTCTTTTCTTCCTTACCACGCTTTTTTTTTCAACAAGGGAAGGATAGGAAGTTTTTCAGGCGATTTATTTATTTCATTTCATTTTATTCCTTAAATGAAACCCGGAATAAATTTTTTTAGATTTTTTAGGATCTCTTTTTACTTTTCTAAAAATTTATAACACAGTGTAAGAGTACGCTTAATGAATACACAAATCCGTGTTGTAAGGTGGCTTTTACATAGTGGAGGATGTACTCGGCCACACCACCATGCGTAGTTTGGTGGTGGCCACTGGCCAGAGGTGGAAATGAGCACACTACATGGCATGTAGGTAGGCTACTTCTTTTTCTTTTTATTTGGCGTTTGGTTTTTAACTATATGAGTAGATAACATGGTGAGTCTTAGGATTTGATGCGGTAAATGAGTTATCATATCAAAGTTGAGTGGGCCTTTAGTGTGGTCGTGGTGCCCTCTATTCAAGACATGCTTGTTAAGCTAGATATGATGGGTATGCTTGTGTGATGCTAAATGCGTGAAAACACTCAAGCCGGGTGATCAAGTTTTTTTGTATTAAAAGTCTTTTTAGGGACCCAGTCCCGCTTGATTTCTTTCTTCTTCTTCAAAAGTTGAGTAAGGGTTCGGGTGGCACGTGAGTTTGATATTGTAATTGAGTACTACTTATTGTCAACCTCTTTTAAATGATGAGTATTTGATTCACAACCTCTGAAGAAGAGGAAGGAAATCAAGCGGGATTGGGTTCCTAAAAAACTTAGATAACTTACTGTGATTGGATATCATACTCCATCATAAAAAGTTTTTGACACTGAAAACTAATATAAATAAAAATAAAGATTTTTTATAGTTGCAAACACTTCCCAAAAAGAAACATCTAGCCTCCTCCCTTGCCTTTTTAATATGATTTTTTCCTCCATCCTTTTCTCTTCTATTCAACTTTTTTTCATTGCTCTTATCACCTTTCTTTCTTATTATTACTATGTTAATTTATTGTTTTAGTGTAAGAAATGTAAATAATTTTTCCTTATTTATCTTTTTTTGAATTTTTATTACATTGCTACAAATCTTATAATTCACTTTTGTTAATTTTTTTTATTCCTAGACACGTCATATGATTTTGTTTTCATATTACTAATTACTAACATATAACATATAACGATGAAATTTTGTTACTTTTCACCTTTTTAATAACTTATAACATATATTCATTTAGATGTTTTAAACATATATGCAATACTTTTTGTAGTGGAGCAAATTCCAATGTTCTCTCAATAACAAAATTTAACATACGTTTATTAATGAACAAAATAACAATGGTTACATATACGAGTTCGAAAAATTAGTTACTTTAATTTTATATGTTTCTACATATACAAGTTTGTATGAAAATAAAAAATATGTTAATAAAAAAAAGAACAATGTTTAATAATGAATGCTCACAAAATCAAGTTAAATATTTATTTATTTAATTGAACATTTATTATTGCAACGACCTTTTTACATAAAAAACTTGATCATCAAGATCAAATTTTGAAAACAACTTGAAACTATAAATAGAAATATGAAAAACTAAAAATCAAAACTTGATTGTAATCTTAAAATGAATTTGACAAAGAGCGGATAGAATCAACTATAATATGTTTAATTTCAATTATGTAGTTGTATTAATAATGGTAAATTAAATATAAGTTATAATAGTGGTCAATTAATAAGTAAATATGATTAAATAAAATTACTAATAAAATATTGATTAAAAAACTAATAATAATGGTTAGTAGTAAAATTTTTAATTAGGGTTAATGTAGTTGTCATATTAACGGTTAATACAATCTTCTAATATAGATAAAAGACTAATGTATATCAAATTTATTAGACTATTTTGACCTTTAATTTAATAAAATAAATAAAATTACTTAATCTTAATCATCCATTCAATCAAAATTAGAATTTTAATTTTAACTTTTCTTAGTTAAAATTGAATTAAAGTTATTATAAGAATTGCATATATGTCTTTAATAAACATTAAAATATCATATTTATTCACCTTAGTTCAGAAATATCATATTTACTTTTTATAACATTTAAAAATAATATATTTAACCAAAATTTTATTTTTATCAATTTAAAATAATTGTAATCATTTAAAGTTTTTTTTAGTAATAAAGACACGACCTTATTGTGTTAATTGTAACAACAATGATCAATAACTTGTACAAGAAATACAATTATTTCTCTTTGTATTATGATACCATGTTCCAATCATCATATCTACCCTCAGCTTAGCTTTGACTCGTCACTGCTAATTTGATGCTGACGACGTTAGTCATCAATCTTTTTAATTCTTATTTCTTTCGTGTTTTATAATTATTTGATTTTTTTATTAATGTTTAAGATTTTTTTTAAAACTAAACTCGTGTATTATACGAGCATCTAACCTAGTAATTAATAATACATGATTAATTTACTTAGTTAATCTGATTAAAATAAATTTTTTATCAAGTGATCAAAACTAAAATATGGATCAAACTAGGGGTGTAAACGAGTCGAATCAAGCTCGAGCTCGACAGGGCTCGAACTCAACTCGAAATTTTATGTTAAGCTCGAGCTCGGCTCGATAGCTCGACGAGTTTTCATACTTGAAGCTCGAGCTCAGCTCGAAAGGGTACATTTAGCTCGAGTTCGGCTCGAAAAGCTCGAAATAATATAAAAAAAATTAAATTCAAAAACAAAATTATTCAAAATATAGATAAAGTATAAAATTAATGATTTTGTAGTAACTACTTATTATAAATAGTATGTATATAAAGTAAATTTGTTTCAATAAGTACTCTTTTTAATATGTTTTAATATTAGTCCATCATATATACATATTACATATATAAATATACATATAATATACAAGGCTCGAAAAGCTCGATAAGGACTCGAGCCGAGCTCTTAGAAGCTCGAGCTTGACTCGTTAAATAATTCGAGCTCATTTTTGAGCTCGAACTCGAAATCAAGCTCGATAAAGTTCGACTCAAACGAGCCGAGCTCGAGTTCGAGCTCAAGTTACTCGATAAAAGCTCGACTCGTTTACACCCTTAGATCAAACCACATGAAGGTAAAATGATCATTAAAATTGTTTAATATTTGACGAACATATGGATCAAATCTGTAATAAATTTGGATCAATATGGACCACACTGTAAGTTTTCGAATAGAGGAACCAACCTATAATTTCTAGCAAACCTAGTAAGCCAAATTTTAATTAACTTATAAGTAAAAATAAATGATGTGTTTCTAATTCTAATTTGAACTCTAATGTCTTAATTAAATTAATTTCTTTAAAATAAAAGTAACAAGGAGGGGAGCTGTATCCAGGGCTCTGCATAAACGGAGAGTGGGGTCAACTGATCAAAGCCCACAACCGATGGAAGCTGTATCCATATTCAGATTCCCCCTCGCCGCCAGCGCCGCTAGGTGGGTCTCACGTGAGCTGGAAAACCTAAATCCCCCAATATTGCAGCACCTACGTCCTACGAACACACGTATGCGGTTTATCATAAATTACATCAACATTAATTGATTTTGTTAATTTCATAACCACCATATTTATATTATAGACTTATTCTTTAAAATATGTAATAACTGTTTTATATATATATATATATATTGAACATTTTATTTGAAAACCGTTTTTATTACAAGAACCGTAAGAATTAATTGTAGCCGTCTAATTCCCTCTCTTTCAATTGAATTGCTCACCCATAAATTCCTTACATGCACCCTGCCACACTCAATCCCCCCACGCTCTTCATCCATGAATTTTATTATCCAAAATGAACGGCTAAGATTGGTTCTCGCGTTTCTCGCAATAAAAACGGTTCTCAAATGAACTTTCCCATATATATATATATATATATATATATATATATATATATATATATATATATATATATATATATATATGGGGGAGGGTTCATTTGAGAACCAGTTTTATTGCGAGAACCGTTTGTGACCATTGATCATAATCAATCAAAGGTTATTATTAATTGTGACAAACATGTAATTAACAAAAAACACAGCCGTCATTTTCATTGTCAAAACATGTTGGAAGGGTATTTTAGACAAATTGCATAATTAAAAGGGGGAACCACTTACCCTACTTTCTTAAAACTAAAATATCTCCCAAACGCAAAGGTATTAAAATATGAAAATTATACCAAATTAACGAGAAAAATATGTTCTTTAATATGACATCCATATTGTTATACTTTTTCAAAGAAAAAAATTTCGTTTTTGCCTGGTTTTTTTCTATTACAGCATGAGATATATGCACATGTGCACATAACACTCGATTTTTTTCAAGCACAGGTGCATATGTGCACCACTTGTTAATGTTGCATAGGTGCGTCTAGGTGCATATGCACCGTGCACGTGTGCATCTCGTGCATATATGCATATGCACATGTACACCTAGATGCATGTGTGCACGTTATGGTTGTGAACGAACTGACCGTTGGGTGAACCGTTTGTGAACTATTTGGCGGGAAGTTGATTTATGTTTGTTTATTTAATAAACAAATGAACACGAACAAAATTATTTGTTCGTTTAGTTAAATGAACGAACAAGAACAAAGACCCTCGTTCGTTTATTTATGTTCGTGAATGTTCGTTTATCCATTTGTTTATGTTGTTTTATACGTATGTATATATATGTGTGTACATAGATATACACACACACACACATATATATATATACTATACACACTCTCTCACACACACACATATATATATGCACATAGTTAGTGTTTGTTTATATTTAATGATTTTAGGTTCGTATTATATATGTATATTGTTCGTTTGTGTTCGTTTATGTTCGGCTAAAATTAAACGATCGAACATGAACACAAATATTTGTTCGTTTATCTGTTCGTACTCGTTTTTTGTTTGGCTAAAGTTAAACGAACGAATACGAAAAAACCACCGTTTGTGTTTGTTCTTACAACTCTAGTGCATGTGCAACTCAAAATTGGTTTAGTCAAACTTATTGCCAACCCAAAAAATTTAACGAAAAAGGTCTAGGGGTATAAATAATTAATATATAATTAAAAGTTTTAATAAAAATATAAATAATTGTAATTAATAAATAAAGAATGACGTAAAAAATAAAAGAAATAATAAATTACTATCTATAGATTAATAGAAAGTAAAAAAAGAAAAAAAAAAGTGAAAAATCACATTTACAACAAACAGCTAAAAAAATTTTCATTACAAAGTAAACAATTCAAGGGAAAATTAAAAAAGGCGGCGCACAGCTATTAACTTTTTTTATTAATTACAATTATGTCCTTTTTAATTTTATCAGTTAAAGAGAAGATAATAATTGATTGTTTCATAATGGTTCTCGTGGTTCTCGTAATAAAAATGATTCTCAAATGAACTTTTCTCTCTCTCTATATATATATATGTTATTACATTTTTAAAAGCAACATGATATAAAATAGAAACTACTTGCTACTGCAATATTGCGCGGATACCTTGCTAGTATATATATATATATATATATGTGTGTGTGCGCGCGCGTGCGAGCGTAAGAATTAAGAGAGATGCCTATTTGAATTAACCATCTGACTTTATTATTAATATGGTGCATTAATCATTTGGTAATTATTCTTCATGCTTTAAACAAGATCTAATGTTAAAAAACCTAAATACATATATACTATCTATACTACTATATAAATCATTTAACATTATCTCTCCTCTTAAATTTTAATACTTCTTAAAATTCAATCAATATAAAATCTTGACCCTTCATTTAATCTAAATTAATTTCATCCATTCAATCTTTAACTATTTTATTCTCTCCTAATTTACTTTTAACTTTTTACTCAAAATATATTCTCTCATACTAACATAATTATCTACCTACATCAACATAATTTTTAAAATCTTATTAACTCTTCTCTCTATTTCATCAACATAAATCTTTTTTCTTATTTTATTATTTTTTAGAATTTATTTGTAAAATTAATAAAATAGTTAAACGTAAATAAAAGAAATTTTGAAAAAAAAACGGACATGTTGGTGTAGAAAACTTTTTAGTGACATTGAATCGCGCGGATAACATATCATTAAATTCTTGAAAGCGACATATTATAAACCAAAAACTATTTGTCGCCGCAGCATTGCGCGGGTATGTTGCTAGTATTAATTAGTTGGTTTACACAATGGCTTCATATACAATACATTTATTAGGATGATTTATTTTATTGTTTGTTAAGTTAGACAAGTATAGCATTAATGTAGGTGAAAGTACACTGCATGATCCAGGGGAAGGGATTGTCCTGCATGCACATATATGATTTGAGCCGGAGACAGTTTGATCTCGCTATATATATGACCTTCCAACTTTGTGGCTAAATGATAGACGGTTCTAATTTGTTTCGTTTTTTATTGTTCCTCTAAGGGTGAACAAAGTACTCTCCCTGCATCAAAGAGGCCGGTGGAAGGTTGGGGCCGGCAGGAACACCGCCCACCAAACTTAGCAACACCGCTTAAATGGGATGAAATCGGGGTCCCCTCACAACGTGGGAAGGAGAGTGTGTTTGAGAGAGAGAAAGAGGAATATGAAAAAGATTGTAGGATGGAGCGAGATGAATATATAAAGGATGAAATTGGATGAGATCGAGGATGAAAATAATGTGACGTTAATATGTCAAGTGAAATGAAATAAGATGGGATGACGGACAAGTGCTCCGAAAAACCGAAACACAAGTAAGAGAGTTTGGTGTTAAGGAACACAAGAGCTCCGAAAGGATGAGGCACAATTATTGAATAAAAAATTACACACATACATTACCCCTGACACATAACTTACTTTTCGTATTTTTATTTTCACACTATAAACAATAATACGGAAATATCTCGAACCCATTAGGAGTTAGGAGCAATATCATTAATTTAAAATGTTGGAAAAGTAACGGATTGATATGAAAAGGACATGTTTAGCCATTCGTCAATCGTCAACTTGTTGGGCAATTAATTTGTCATGAGTTTGGATTAAATATATATGTTTCATGTGCAACTTTTTGTTTGGATTATAATGTTTATATAAAATAAAATGTTCAACTTGAACATAATGTTGACTGCTTTCAACTAACCTTTGATCATCACGTATCCTATTTTGATTCTTATTTTGGAATGTTGTGCATCATCATCTTCAATTATATAATTAAAATCTACCAAGTACTTTACCTAGCTATTTCTTTAAGTTTTTTTATTATATATACTAGTTAACCATCCTGAATTCCTGCATGAATTACGATAATATTTGATTTTGTTAAATAATAATTTATAATTGTTATTTATGTTTAGTGTAGGACTCTTTATGTAAATACTGTGTATTATTTAGTTTGATAGATGAATGCAATACGCCCTCAACGGATTTCCACAATACCTAACATGGTATAGAGCCTAACCTTCTCGGTTTTTTTCCCGATCTACAGATCGCCGGTGCCCTCTGATATCGCGCTAAATATATATAAATATTATGCGATATCGGGTTGGTTTTAGCCGAAAAATGTTTATTTAATTGTAAAAAGATACGTTTACCGTTTCTTTTATGTTTTGCAGATTAAAAAGGCGAAATATCCAAATAGTCGAGAAAGTAAAGAGAAGTCGAGAAAATAAATTGAGAAAAATAATTGGGCCAAAGAAAGAAGATAAAAGAGAAAAAGAAAGAGCCCAAGAAAGAGAAATAATAAAAGGAAAGAATATAAAGCTAAGCCCAATAGGCTCAGCCCAAGAAAAAATGGATCCGGGCGCCAAAGGAAGCGTCACGCCGCGACGAGGTCTTCCGGATAAGGTCTATCTTTTGACCACGTATCGTCGCGGCGCGACGCGATGGGATGACGGCAGCTTAGAAATTTGAAAGAGTTGGGATCGGGTTAAAACACTCCGTCGCGGCGCGACACCCCTGTTTTCAGAATCCTATTTAAACGAACTTACATATCTGAAAAAGGGTTAACCACCCGATTTCTTCCACCATTCCTCTGCTAAATACATCCCTTAACACATCCCAGAAGGCTTGAGCTCGGATTTGGAGGATTAAAGATACAATTGAAGATTAAAGGCTTGAAATTCTTGCTTTTTTACGGTTTTTCTACTTCTCTTCTGTTTTTAATGTTTAATCTTGATTTCCAGAAGTTGATTATGCTTGTAATAGGCTAGGTTTTCTGTTTTCCTCCCTAGAGGAGATGAAACTCTATCAATTTGGTTAATTTTATATCTTTTAGACTTTAATGGCATTATATTTATCTTTCAAGTCTAATCAATGATCCTAGCATGTTTTAATTCTGTTTTTGATTTGTTTAGAATCTGAGTTGATGTAAATTGGAGGACCAATCCATTTATAAGACTTTAATCAATGCTAATTAGGACCAATAATTAGTGTTGACTAGTGTTTGATCAAAACCTAGGGTTAAAAAATCAAGATAGGAACTTTAATGTGTTAGAATTGATATATGATGATTTTCATGTGTTAATTGAATGATTTGGTAACTTAATCAATCATTGAAGATTAGATCTTGATAGATACGAACTTAAATATGCTTAATTGTGTAGTTAATTGATTTAATGACCAATTGATTAGTTAATTGCATGATTAGATAATTTGGATACTCGGATCAAGAGTCTAACAATATAGGAATCGGTATAGTGTTCATTAATTATCCATTGCATTGATTTTGATTTATAAAACCAACTTGAAAAGGGTGTGTTGGGAAAAATAGGCTTACAAATATATCCTCTTTTGTTGACACAAAAATATACAACTTGTTTATATAATTGTATGTACTAACATTAACATATGTGCACATATACATATATATATTCAATCAAATATATTCTCATATATAATTTACAAAACAAGCTTCATCAAATGTCCAAGCTCCAATCGTCAAGATCCGAGTTCAAGTAGAAGCCGATGTCGAAGATTCCTACAAACAAACGTTTGAAGTTTATGAGCTTACAAAATAAATAATCAAATGAGTTTAAGTTTTTATAAAATAATTTTTATAAAAACTTTTATAAAAATTGAGATAATTTTTTATAAAATCACAAGCTTGGTAGTCAAAGCAAATGAAATTCCTATTTTGGCAAATACTAAACACAATCTTCTTTTGAAATAAGCCAAAACCATATTTAGCAAAAGGAATCTCCCAAAGAGGTAAACTTCCAACATGCTTTGTGCATTTGGTTTCTAAACTACCATTTTTATGATTAAATTCAAACTTAAGAAGTATGACACTAACCCAACTTTTCTTAAGCTTCTTTTCAGTGCATTTTTATGGTAAAAATGGGTTGTGTGTGATTTTGGTAAAAGGCCAACGTCTATATTCACAAGTCTCAAAAAGTTCCAGCAGGCCGACGGTCGATGCCACGGTCGACCGTGGATCGACCGTGGACAGTCTGGACACTTTTTGAGCTTGCACCTTTTTCCTTATTTAAGGCAACTCAAGTCTTGTTTTTTACGAAGCTCTTGCAATCTGAAAAACACAGAACACATACTAAATCTTGTGAGCTCATATTCTTTGATAAATATTCTATCTTTCAAGATCAAGAATGAAGCAAGAGTGAAAGCATTCAAAGTTCAAACACTACATTACTTTCTTGTATATTTGTAATAGTGTGAGGATCATCTCTAGCCTTAGAATTAGAGAGAAGTGAGGATCATCTCTAGCCTTAGAATTAAAGAGAAGTGAGGATCAACTCTAGCCTTTCCAATTAGAGTGAAGTGAGGTTTATCTTAACCTTGTTTGCAAGAGTGAAGTGTAATTCTTGTAAGCTAAAGAGAGAAGTTGTAAAAGGTTTATCTCTACCTTCAAAGAGATAAGTTAGTGGAGCAACTCTTGGTGGGTGAGGCCAAAGAGTGGATGTAGAGCAAGGTTGTTAACCCTTGCTTGAACCACTATAAATCATTGTGTCCAAACTACTTCATTGGTGATATCTTTCTTCCTTAATCTCTTTAATTACTTGCAAATATTGTTAAAAACTTCAAAAAGTGGGCATATAACCTATTCACCCCCCCCCCCCCTCTAGGTTCTAACAGGGTGGAATTGAATCTAGGGAGGGAAGCCTTTTATTTGATAGTTTAATCCAACAAAGTTGCTTGCTTTTTGCTTAATTGGTTGTTTTTGGTAATTTAGTAGTGTTAGTAGTCATTTAAGTTGATAAATTTTGAATCTTTATTGTTAAGATTATAATTCCCCTTTAGTTGCTTTTAATAGTTTAATATTTAATTAGTATAGTTATATTCAAAATCATACTCGTTTCCCTTGTGTTCGACACCCGTACTTATTTACTATACTACGATACGATTAAGTTCTCTTGCTTATTTGTGTTGTAGTCGTGCTAAATAATTTGGATTTTATAAATTTAAAACTGGTATGCTACACGCACATCAAGTTTTTGGCGCCGTTGCCGGAGAACGGTCTTAATCTGTTTTTATTGAGTTAATTTAGAACTAACCGTTGTTTCCCGCGAGTTTCGGCTCAAAAGCAGCAATCTTGTGATTTCTGTCCACTGATCGCGCCGCGACCAGTGCCTGTCGCGCCGCGACCAGAACAGAAGTCTTTGTTTTTTAATTGCTGCTTTAGTTAATTATAAATTCCGGGCCTTATTTAGGATTAGTACTTTAATTAGTAATCTCTTTTAGGGATTTTAGGATAGTGTATGTCCTTAGACCCCACTTCTGACATCGTTCAGCCTTTTGACGAACCGGAACGTGAATTTCATCGACGCCTGCGAGTTAAACGCGAGAAAGAGCGAGCACGCATAATGGCAGCAAATATCGACGAATTATCACTCGAGGAGTACGCGAGCCGTGTGTGCGAGGGCACCGGAGTGGGTATTCACCGACCTGAAATACCCGAGGAGAGAACATTCGAAATCAAAGGCCAGTTCCTTCATCTTTTGCGCGAGACTCCTTTCACCGGAAAGGATAACGAGGATGCCAACCAGCATGTCGAGGCCGTTCTCGAGATTGCTGACTACTTCCAAGTGCCGGGAGTTAGTCGTGACGCTGTTATGCTGCGGCTGTTTCCGATAACACTCCAGGGTGCAGCCAAACGTTGGCTACGATCTGAGCCCACCATCCGTACATGGGATGCGCTCAAAACTCGCTTCATCAAATAGTTTAGTCCTCCATCAAAGATTGCTAAAATGAAAATGCAGATTCAAAATTTCATGCAATCTGAGGACGAAACCCTCTATGACGCCTGGGACAGATATAAGGAGATGCTCCAAAATTGTCCACAGCATGATCTCAATGCTCACCAGGTTGTCCAAACATTCTATAATGGTATTAATGTCTGCACTAGACAAATGGTCGATTCTCAGGGCCCAATACCAAAGAAAACACCCGCCGCTGGGTACGCCCTGATTGAGGAGATGGCTCAGCACTCTCATCAGTGGCATTCTTCTAGAGATTCTTCCTACCGGAGGAAGACTGCAGCTACAGCCGACTCATCTGATAGCATAGCGGCCCTTAGTGCCAAGCTTGATGCACTAGGGCGTGATATGAAGAAGGTGAATCAAAACATTCACGCTATGCAGGTCGGTTGTGACAACTGCAGTGGACCTTATCTTGCGAGAGATTGCCCATATGACGAGAATGGGGATCTCAAAGAATCTGCGTGTTATTCAGCTGGAGATAAATATGATTATCCAGAGGACGAGGCTTTCTTCCGCAATAGGAAGCCAAACTGGAAACCATATCCTGAATACCGCAAGGAGATGGAGGGGCGATTCAGGCAGTCTGGTCCAGGATTCTATCAGAGAGACCACCTAAAGGGGCCACTGCCAGAAAAGAAGCCCAACTTTGAGGATATGCTCACGCGCTTCGCAGCAGCATCAGATCAGAGGCATAAGGAGACTGAGGAGTTAGTGAAGAAGATAGGCGTTTCTACTGAGGCCGCACTGAGGAATCAGCAGGCGTCTATCCACAACATAGAGACCCAGATTGGGCAGATCTCTAGGGTTCTCCAAGGCCGTTTTCCTGGCACGCTTCCTAGTAACACTGAACCGAACCCGAAGGCCGAAATTAAAGCTGTGACCACCAGGAGTGGAAAAGAAGCTGCAGGCCCACCACTTTCCAGCTCCCATCCTGATCCTATTGAGCCACTATCCACTCAGCCAGATAAAGGGAAGGGGAAGGAGAAGGAGGTCACTCCTGATCCAGAACCTATCCCACCTACTCCATCCGTTCCATCTGTTCCACCTCCAGTTAAACCTTACCGTCCTCCGATACCTTATCCGCAGCGTCTTCGGCAAGACAAACAGGATGAGCAGTACCGGAAATTTCTGGAGCACTTGAAATCCCTTCACATCAACATCCCGTTTGGTGAGGCTATGGCACAGATGCCAAAGTATTCTAAATTCATGAAAGACCTTCTTACCAACCGCAAGAAAATGGAAGAAGTATCGAGTGTCACTCTGAATGATCAATGTTCAGCAGCCATGCTTAATAAGATCCCAAAGAAGATGACTGATCCTGGGAGTCTTACTCTGCCATGCCAGTTTGGCAATCTTCCCGTGAGTCATGCACTTGCTGACTCGGGAGCGAGCGTGAACCTTATGCCATATTCTTTCTTCGCCAAACTAGATTTGCCTGACCCTAAACCCGTTCGCATGGCTATACATCTGGCAAACAAGTCCGTCACCTATCCACGCGGGATAGTGGAGGACTTGCTAGTCAAAGTAGACAAATTCATCTTTCCTGCGGAATTTATCGTTATAGATATGGAGGAGGATGATACAGTTCCCATCATCTTGGGCAGACCCTTCCTAAGTACAGCTCGTGCATTATTTGATATTCACGAGTCACAGCTGACACTTAGGGTAGGCACAGATGCTATCACATTTGGGATTGATAAATCCATGAAACATTCCAAAATCTGTGATGATTCTGCCTTCTTTGTGGATATAGTTGATATCCTTCTTGAAAGAGAGCTGCAGAAGTTCGACACACATGGAGATGAAGGGCAGATGCCACTGGGGGAAGGTCTCTTGGATGCTGAGAGAGACCTGGAGGAGTTGGAGAGGCTGCTGGCAGAAGGGCCAGAGCCGAGTTCTGATGTGTAGGATTTTCAGCCGTTGCGGCGCGCAGCGCGATGAACGCGTCGTGACAGGTTGCATCATCGCACATAGAGGCTGTTGAAGTAAAGGAGGATCCAGAACCTCCTGACATATCCAAGGAGGCACTTCCACTCTCGGGTCCTATTCCTGAGCTCAAGGTATTACCTCCACACTTGGAGTATGCCTATCTAGGGGAGAATTCTACATTCCCCGTGATCATATCATCGGCACTATCCGAATCTGAGAAAATCCAATTTGTCGATGTCCTGAAACAACGGAAAAATGCGATCGCCTGGTCCATTTCCGACATCAAAGGAATCAATCCATCATACTGTTCGCATAAGATCCTCATGGAAGATGATTCCAAACCGGTAGTCCAACCTCAGCGCCGTTTAAATCCTAAAATGCAAGAGGTTGTGAAGAAAGAAATTGTCAAACTCTTAGACGCCGGTATGATTTATCCTATTTCAGACAGCCCGTGGGTTAGTCCAATCTACGTGGTTCCTAAAAAGGGAGGGATGACAGTGGTAACTAACGAAAAGAATGAACTCATTCCTGCTAGAACTGTCACTGGTTGGCGAGTGTGCATTGATTACCGAAAATTAAATGATGCCACTCGTAAGGACCACTTTCCCCTCCCATTCATAGATCAAATGCTTGAACGTCTTTCTGGTAATGCATTCTATTGCTTCCTAGATGGGTTCTCTGGTTACTTCCAAATTCCCATCACACCTGAGGACCAGGAAAAGACGACCTTCACATGTCCATACGGGACGTTTGCTTACCGGAGGATGCCGTTTGGTCTGTGTAATGCCCCAGCAACCTTCCAACGATGCATGACCGCCATATTCCACGATATGGTGGAAGATTTCATGGAAGTGTTCATGGACGACTTCTCGGTATTCGAAAATTCTTTCGACTCGTGCTTATCTAATCTAGACAAAATGCTCGCCCGTTGTGAAGAAACCAACCTTGTGCTAAACTGGGAAAAGTGCCATTTCATGGTACGTGAAGGCATAGTGTTGGGACACAAAGTTTCACAAGCAGGCATAGAGGTGGATAGAGCTAAGATAGACACTATCTCTAAATTACCACCGCCTACTAATGTGAAAGGGGTAAGGAGTTTCTTAAGCCACGCGGGATTCTATCACTGCTTCATAAAAGATTTCTCAAAAATCACAAGGCCTCTAACACAACTCCTATTAAAAGACGTTAAATTCAAGTTCTCCGACGAGTGTTTAACGGCTTTTAATACATTAAAGGAGAAACTCACTACTGCCCCGATCATGATTGCTCCAGACTGGACCCTGCCGTTAGAGCTTATGTGTGATGCCAGCGATTACGCGGTAGGGGCAGTTCTAGGCCAAAGGGTTAATAATCACTTCCAACCGATTCATTACGTGAGTAAAACCCTGAACCCAGATTAGGAGAACTACACTACTACTGAGAAAGAACTCCTAGCTGTGGTGTATGCCTTTGATAAATTCCGATCTTATCTGATTCTATCCAAAACTATCGTCTTCACTGATCATTCTGCTTTGAAGTACTTGTTTGACAAACAAGACTCCAAGCCTAGGCTTATCCGATGGGTCTTGCTTCTGCAAGAATTCGACATCGAAATCAGGGACAAGAAAGGAGCAGAAAACGTGGTAGCCGACCATTTGTCTAGATTAGAAAACCCACATGTTGACGAATTACGAGAGTCGGACATTGTTGACAACTTCCCAGACGAGCATCTCATGAAGGTCAGCAATGAACCTCCCTGGTTTGCAGACTTTGTGAACTATCTAGCTGCAAGGGTTCTCCTGAAAGGTATGACACATCAGCAAAAGAAGAAATTCATGGCAGATGTGAGGTACTATTTATGGGATGAACCCTATCTATTTCGACACTCCGCAAACAACATCATCCGGAGATGTGTTTCGGGAGATGAGGCGAGGGAAATACTGAGGGATTGCCATAGTGGGCCCACCGGGGGACACCACGATGCGGTCTACACCGCAAAGAAGGTATTTGAAGCCGGATTTTATTGGCCCACCATCTTTAAAGACGCATACACCCTCGTAAAGAAGTGTGATGCCTGTCAGAGGGCCGGTAATATATCTTCCCGGAACGAGATGCCCCATCACAACATCCAAGTCTGTGAAATCTTCGATGTGTGGGGTATAGACTTTATGGGTCCGTTTCCTTCATCCCGCGGAAATAAATATATCCTAGTAGCTGTCGACTATGTGTCGAAGTGGGCCGAGGCACAAGCCTTACCCACTAACGATGCACGAGTCGTAGTGAAATTCCTAAAGAAGCTATTCTCTCGGTTTGGTATCCCTAAAGCCTTGATCAGTGATAGGGGTACGCATTTCGCTAACAGCCTAATGGAGAAAGCGCTGTAGAAATATGGTGTGAACCATAGATTTTCAATGCCTAATCATCCGCAAACGAGCGGGAAAACCGAGGTTACCAATCGCGCGCTGAAACGAATTCTAGAACGATAGGTGAACGGGAATCGTAAGGAATGGGCAGATAAACTCAATGACGCACTCTGGGCTTTTAGGACTGCCTATAAGACTCCTTTAGGTACTACTCCCTTTAGGTTAGTCTACACAAAGGCATGTCACCTTCCAGTCGAAGTAGAGCATAAGGCATACTGGGCATTGAAGGCATGCGATCCTGATCTAGATAAGGCACGTGCCAACCGTTTCTTACAGCTAAATGAGTTAGATGAATTACGAAACGAAGCGTACGAGAATTCATTGATCTATAAAGATCGTACGAAAAAATGGCACGATGCTCGTCTGAAAGAAATCAAACACTTCGAACCTGGGGATAAAGTTCTTCTATTCAATTCTAGGTTGAAGTTGTTTCCTGGAAAACTCAAAACCCGATGGTACGGTCCATACGTGGTTAGTAAGGTATTCCCATACGGCACAATCGAACTACTTGATTCCAAGGGAATTACTTTCAAAGTCAACGGGCACCGAGTAAAGCATTACCTGGAAGCAATGCCCGAAGAAAGGGAAGGTGAGGATATCAACCTCGCCGTACTAAAGCCCTAAATATGGGGTGGAGTCCAGCTAAAGACTCGTTTAAAGAAGCGCTTTCGGGAGGCACCCCGTATTCTAGCTTTGTGGGTGTGTTGCCTAAAACACTCACGAGACTACAACTCGTCCACTCGGGCTACCGAGGGGTTTAAAGGCTTGTTGCATACGCTAAATGCAACCGTGATTCCTACGAAAGTGAGTTAGGTTGTTGTTTTTGTTTTAGGGAGTCCTAGCCTAGATAATTCTTCATATATGCTTCTAGAATCCTTCATATAAAATCACATTCAGACATTACTATCCTTTGATGTATATATATTTCTTTTATTGTCTGACGATATGTTTTGAGTAGTTTGTATTTCAGCGGGGCTTGTAATTTATGGAGTATGTGCGTATATGCTGACATTTATCTGCTCTGTTTGCCTAATAGTACCCAGGGAGTTTTCCTAACCTTTTTCTACCTTAGTTATATTTTATTGTGTACAATGGGGACATTGTACAATTTAAGTGTGGGGTAGGGGTTAGAAAAAGATTCCTCGCTTGAGCTTCATTTGTCCTCTTAGTAAAATATTGATTGTATTTGGGCGTTAAATTTAAAAATTTTAATATCATTCGAGTTAAAAGTTATATATTATTTAAGATTGTCAAAATTGTTTATTTATAAACATTTCATAGTTATATTTAGCTTTTATGCATAGTGCTTGTGGCTTTTCGTCAATTCTTTAAAAATTCGAGTCTTTAGTATCCAATCTTTAATTTTTGAATTGCTGCAATAAAATATAAGGTTAAGCCCTTTTGGAATCTAAGCTTGACAAAAATAGACTGAGTTGAATTTTCAATTTTTATAAGCATATGTTAGAAAAAAAAAGTGAAAAAAGCCAATGTGCAAAAAAATGAAAAAAATTGCAAAAGAGCTAGAAAAATATATAAGTCAAATAAATGGTCTTTGGAACTCGAATTAGTAAGCTCTGAGAGGTGTTCTACACCTAATCACCAAAAGCCAACTGGTTTGGGATCGGTTGAGTTGAGAATTCGCTACATGGGTTCCATAGAAAGTCATAGGCTTATATAAAAAAGAGCTGAAAAGAGAAAAAACATATGTGCAAATAAAGTTGGAAATCTGCAATAAGTCTTGAGGTCAGGGGATTTTCAAAAGGCAACTTAACCAAATTAAATTCAAATGCAAATTTTAAATTAAGGATTGGATGTATATAGATAGGAATATTCGTTAGGAATGGTTGAAAGTAAATAAGGATCTAATCATAGGTATATGCATAATTCTAAGTATAGGTTATGATTTGTTTTAATCAACCTTTTTAACATTCGTAAGTTATATTTAATTTTTCGAGAATGGTGTTATTATTTAAAGTTTAAGCCTGGATAGAGTTGTGATTTGCTTGAGGACAAGCAAAGTTCAAGTGTGGGGTATTTTGATATCGCGCTAAATATATATAAATATTATGCGATATCGCGTTGGTTTTAGCCGAAAAATGTTTATTTAATTGTAAAAAGATACGTTTACCGTTTCTTTTATGTTTTGTAGGTTAAAAAGGCGAAATATCCAAATAGTCGAGAAAGTAAAGAGAAGTCGAGAAAATAAATTGAGAAAAATAATTGGGCCAAAGAAAGAAGAGAAAAGAGATAAAGAAATAGCCCAAGAAAGAGAAATAATAAAAGGAAAGAATATAAAGCTAAGCCCAATAGGCCTAGCCCAAGAAAAAATGGATCCGGGCGCCAAAGGAAGAGTCGCGGCGCGACGCCTTGCTTGTCACGGCGCGACGAGGTCTTCCGGATAAGGTCTATCTTTTGGCCACGTATCGTCGCAGCGCGACCAAAAACCTCGTCGCGGCGCGACACGATGGGATGACGGCAGCTTAGAAATTTGAAAGAGTTGGGATCGGGTTAAAACACTCCGTTGCGGCACGACACCCCTGTTTTCATAATCCTATTTAAACGAACTTACAGATCTGAAAAAGGGTTAACCACCCGATTTCTTCCACCATTCCTTTGCTAAATACATCCCTTAACACATCCCAGAAGGCTTGAGCTCGGATTTGGAGGATTAAAGATACAATTGAAGATTAAAGGCTTGGAATTCTTGCTTTTTTACGGTTTTTCTACTTCTCTTCTATTTTTAATGTTTAATCTTGATTTCCAGAAGTTGATTATGCTTGTAATAGGCTACGTTTTCTGTTTTCCTCCCTAGAGGAGATGAAACTCTATCAAGTTGATTAATTTTATATCTTTTTGACTTTAATGGCATTATATTTATCTTTCAAGTCTAATCAATGATCCTAGCATGTTTTAATTCTGCTTTTGATTTATTTAGAATCCGAGTTGATGTAAATTGGAGGACCAATCCATTTATAAGACTTTAATCAATGCTAATTAGGACCAATAATTAGTGTTGACTAGTGTTTGATCAAAACCTAAGGTTAAACAATCAAGATAGGAACTTTAATGTGTTAGAATTGATATATGATGACTTTCATGTGTTAATTGAATGATTTGGTAACTTAATCAATCATTGAAGATTATATCTTGATAGATACAAACTTAAATATGCTTAATTGTGTAGTTAATTGATTTAATGACCAATTGATTAGTTAATTGCATGATTAGATAAGTTGGATACTCGGATCAAGAGTCTAACAATATAGGAATAGGTATAGTGTTCATTAATTGTCCATTGCATTGATTTTGATTTATAAAACCAACTTGAAAAGGGTGGAATTGAATCTAGGGAGGGAAGCCTTTTATTTGATAGTTTAATCCAACAAAGTTGCTTGCTTTTTGCTTAATTGGTTGTTTTTGGTAATTTAGTAGTGTTAGTAGTCATTTAAGTTGATAAAGTTTGAATCTTTATTGTTAAGATTATAATTCCCCTTTAGTTGCTTTTAATAGTTTAACATTTAATTAGTATAGTTATATTCAAAATCATACCCGTTCACCTTGTGTTTGACACCCGTACTTATTTACTATACTACGATACGATTAGGTTCTCTTGCCTATTTGTGTTGTAGTCGTGCTAAATAATTCGGATTTTATAAATTTAAAACTAGTACGCTACACGCACATCACCCTCCCTTTGCTAGTCACTGCTTCCGCTGCTACAGTCGTCGGAACCCTAGCTTCCGCCGCTATCATGCTTCCTGCTTCTGTCGGAACCCTAGCCTTCTTGTTGCGTCGTCGGTACCCTAGTTGGAATGAGGTCTTCGCTGTGTTGCTTCCTCTGTTGCAGAAACCTACGATCGCCGTTGCTTCCCTTGTTGCAGAAACCTTCGATCGCCGCCGCCGCCGCCTCCTTAGTTGCAGAACCTTCGATCGTCGCTCGACAGAAGCATTCACCGCTACTGCTTCCTCTGTTGCAGAACCTTCGATCACCGACCACGATCGCTCCTCCTTGTCACCGCTGCTGTTTCTTTTGTTGCAGAAACCTTCATCGCCGGCTCCATCTCTCTTCTCTCCTTCTGACATTTGGTGAGACCTTTCCTGCTTTTTGACTTTTTCTTGTTATTTATATTTTTCATTAGTACCATTATTATTAGTCATGGCCGTCAATTCTTCTCTCCCACATTCTCAATCTTCTTCCCACAACCACCCTGGCTTTCAAATCCCCTTGTGAAAACTTGTACGGTACCTTCCCTACGTTCACGCATTTGCGTGTCTTTGGTTGCCTATGCTATCCCAATCTCTCTTCTACGACGCCTCACAAGCTCTCCCCTCGTTCGACTGCCTGTGTGTATCTGGGTCCATCGTCTTCTCATAGGGGCCATCGATGCTATGATCTTGTTTCACATCACGTCATTGTCTCTCGATATGTAGTCTTTGATGAAGATCATTTCCCGTATGCTTCGTTTAATGTGCCCTCATCTAGTTCTGACTATGATGTCTTCATTGACGACCATACTTCCCCTACCTTGATGTCTGACGGTCCTTCTGCTTCGCCTCCAGCTACCTCCACAGCTGACTCTCCTGTTCGAAACGGTCATCACCATTCGCCTGCAGCTGCGACCTCCCCTGGCAGTACCTCTGCACCAGACACTGCCTCTCCCGGCGACACTCTTGTTGCCTCGTCTCCCTCACCTACTTCGTCCTCTACTCATCCCATTACCACCGGATCGCGTACTGGGAATCTCAAACCTCGTAAAATTCTCAATCTCTCGGCGGTTGACTCTCCCTCTGCGATCCCGAAAACGACTACTCAAGCAGTCTGTGATCCCAACTGGAAGGCAGCCATGGACTCTAAAATGTCTACCTTGCTTTCTAATCATACATGGGATCTAGTTCCACCTCCAACTAACGTTAACATTGTTGGTTGTCGGTGGTTATATCGTCACAAGTTCAATAGTTAGGGTCGTCTTGACCACTACAAAGGTCGCTTGGTTGCCCAGGGTTTTTCTCAACAACCTGACCTTAACTATGACGAAACTTTCAGTCCGGTTGTGAAACCAGCTACTATTCGGATAGTTCTTAGTATTTCTCTCTCTCTGAACTGGCCCATCCATCAGCTTGATGTCAAAAATGCCTTTTTAAATGGTGATCTGTCTAAGGAGGTCTACATGAAAAAGCCTCCAGGTTATGTTCGTCCTTCCTATCCAAACCATGCCCGCCGGCTACGCAAAGCTCTTTATGGGCTTAAGCAAGCCCCGTGTGCTTGGTTTCAGCAATTTGCGGTTTTTATCACCTCTCTTGGTTTCACTTCCAGCAAATCAGATAGCTCTCTTTTTGTCTATCACCATGGTCGAGACATTATATATTTATTGTTATATGTAGACGACATCATTCTGACAGCCTCCGCCCCTGATTTGGTCACGCATGTCATTTCTCAACTCTCGTCTGAGTTCAAAATGACTGGTCTTGGTGCTCTCTCTTTTTTTTTCTAGGGGTAGCTGCCACTCGCTCCTCCTCGGGTCTTTTTCTGTCTCATACAGTTTTTGCCCAGGATATCATCACTCGTGCTGGAAAGGATATTTGCAATCTCTGTTCCACACCGGCAGACACAAAGTCCAAACTACCCTCTTCTGGTGCGCCAGTATCTGATCCGACCCTTTATCGGAGTCTTGCTGGTGCCCTGCAGTACCTCATGTTTACTCGTCCGGACATCTTTTATGTTGTTCAACAAATCTGTCTCTTCATGCATGATCCTCGTGAACCGCATCTGAATACCCTTAAACGTATTCTACGATACTTAAAGGGTACTATTTCTCATGGTCTTTTTCTCCGTCCCTCGTCTGTTGATCGTTTGGTGTCCTACACTGATGCTGATTGGGCCGGTGTCCTGACACGCGCCGGTCTACCTTTGGGTTTGGCATCTTTCTGGGTGACAATCTAGTTTCTTGGTCGTCCAAGCGACAACATGTTGTTTACCGCTCCAGTGCTGAAGCTGAATATCGTGGCATTACTAATGTTGTTGTCGAGTCTGCCTGGCTTTGCAATCTTCTGACCGAATTGCGTCTCCCTCTTTCCCGTGCCACGTTTGTCTTTTGTGATAATGTGAGTGCCATGTATTTAAACAATAACCCTGTACAGCACCAGCGTACCAAACATGTGGAAATTGACTTAAACTTTGTTAGAGAATGTGTTGCTTTGGGCCAAGTGTGTGTGTTGCATGTGCCCTCGTCTCATCAGTTTGCAGATAATGTGACTACACAGCTGTTCTTTGATTTCAGATCCAGTCTGAGCATTCGCCCTCCAGCTCCGACTGCGGGGAGTGTGTTAAATAATAATTTATAATTGTTATTTATGTTTAGTGTAGGACCCTTTATGTAAATACTGTGTATTATATATATTTTGATAGATGAATGCGATACGCCCTCAACAGGTTTTCACAATACCTAACAGATTCCAAATAATAACGATTAAAAATAATAAATATATTTGATAAAAATAATCTATTTAACAAATCCTTTGTACTTTCCGAATGTAACAAGTTGAATATCAATCATAACAAGAGATTTAGAATTTTATTTTTTCTGGATGTAGCTAAACTTATGGTGTAGATTATTTTATAGTTTTTTTATTTATGAGAAGTATGAAATATAAATTAATGGACGAAACAGATTTTAAATTAAAAAATCGTATATATTAGAATTTTATTCTAGTAGATTAAAAATTAATGTTCTTATTTATGGAATATAATATATATTTAATGAAATATTATTATGTTTTAAGTAAATCATGTTATCTGCATAAGATTGGCTTAATTAAACTATATTTTATTTTATTACTTTTTATAGTCGAATTAGGTTTTAATTTTGACGGAATGAAGAGGTAAAATTGTATAATTAAAAAGCACTCTTAATTTTAATTATGACTGTCTAATAAAACTGGTTAATGCTAGTGTTTTATTAATATTATTAAGAGAAGAGATAAAAGATAAAAGATAAGATGAAATAAAGTAATATGATTAAGATCATCTTAAGTTGACAAAACCAAATAAGTTCTATAAAAGGTTCAAATTTACTTTAAACAAGGTCTATATGAAATTGAACCGACAACCAAGTACATTAGCAAGATAACAAGCCATTTAGTGTGTAATTTTTTTAAGATAAAGGGTAAAAAAACACGGGACCTTAAGTTGCTTAATATCTTTAGCAACCAAAAAGAGAAAACAGATTCAAATCATTTTAGATAAACTAGCATGATACTCGTGTAATGCGATGATGATGAATATTTTCTACTTGATAACGTATGAGTATGGTATCAATATACTATGGTGACATCAAATATTTTTCATTCGTAACATGTGCAATTTCATCTTTCTTTTTCCATTTACTTTAGAGTTAATTACAAAAATGGTCCATGTGGTTGTCACTGATTTTCAGTTTTAGTCCTTTAACTTTAAAAATTACGAAAATAGTCACTATGGTTGTTACTTTGTTTCACTGTTGGTCCTTTAAACTAACTCCAGTTAAAGTTGACCGTTAGTCAAATGGCAGTTTGGTCTTTTCACACCTTATCCTTGTAACCAAACATTCACTTACCTTTTTTCCTTTTCTTTTATTATTATTTAACTTTCTTTTATTATTATTTAAACCAAAGTAAGACTTTAATTATATTCAAACAAAATTAGATTAATCCAGTAAACAAATGAAATTGGTAAAATTAAGCTGTTAATTGCTTTAATTATTTTTAATGATTAATACAATAAACAAATAAACTGCAGATTATTTCTAAATTAACCTGTTAATTACCATAATTAACATCTAAAAAATGGATAACCAATATCTTCAATTATGTGCAAACCTAAAAATGGATAACCAATACCATAATTAACAATCGACTAAAATCCCACAAGAAAAAAATTGATATGAACAATCAAACTAATCTAAAACTGAATCACACATAAAAAATAGAATACTGCAATTAAACCAGTGGCATATAAAAAACAGATTCCAATGATTTGGAAATAAAAGACACCCTCTAAATTTGGTTGCTCGACTTCAAAATCTGCAATCAAACCAATCATACACGAGCAATCGAAGATGAATCAAAAAACCCTGAAACCCAAAATTTCATCAAGAAACCCTAATTTCCAACTGTGGTGGTTCAGATGCAGATGAGATGGCGAGCAACAGACCAACTGTTGTGGTTCAGATTGAGATGAGATAGAGAGCAATTGACCAATAGTGGTGGTTGGTGAGCAACGGATCAACAATTGCTTAGATCTAGATGAAATAACGATAATGGTGGTTCCGTACCTGGTGATGCTTTTATGATGGGGACGGTGTCGGTGGTGGCGGCGGAGTGAGGCAGTGGTGTAGACCGGCGGAGTGAGGCGGTGGTGTAGACCGGCAGAGTGAGGCGCTTGCTTCAGATCTCAGATCTCAGGGATGTGAACAACAGTGGTGGTGGTCGTGCTGTGATGACCGACGTGAACAATAGCCGGCGCTCTTGACGTGAACAACAGTGGTGGTGGTGGTCGTCGTGCTGTGACGACGGCGAGGAGGTGGTTGTGCTGTGAGGACCGACGGTGAGGAGGTGGTGTTAGTGTTGATCTAGCACCTGAGAGAGACGGGAGAGTAAGGGATGATTGGGTGTTATAAGGGTAAAATATAATTGAAAATATGGGTGTTTGGTAACAAAATGGGTGTTTGGTAATAAGTTTAATAGGTGATATGTGATTGGTAACAAGTATAAGGTGTGAAAAGACCAAACTGCCCTTTGACTAACGGTCAACTTTAATTGGAGTTAGTCTAAAGGACCAAAAGTGAAACAAAATGACAATCACAGTGACTATTTTCGTAATTTTTAAAGTTAAAGGACTAAAACTGAAAATCAGTGACAACCACAGGGACCATTTTTGTAATTAACTCTTTACTTTATTTATCTATTATCTATCAACTCTCTTATTAAATTTTATACTAACTTTTAAAACAATAAAATAAGAAAAAAATCTCTACTTTTAAAATATGATGATGAAACCATATCATGAGTTTAATAATTGTGTTTATGTGTATGATCATAAATTGCGTCGATATGAGAGTGTATATTGTTGGATTTATGTGTTTTAAAAAACATAAGGATATTTATAAGTATATTAGTCATTTTTTATTATTTAAATTTTACGAGTTTAAAAGTAAAGTAAAAGAGAGAATGTTAAATATATTATACATTAAACCTTTTATTTAGTTACACGAGTCATTTATAAAAACTCGGAAAAGTTTATAAATTCTGGTTACACGATCTGTTTTATAAGTTTTAATAATACGTAACTTTTAATACTTAAACCAAAATATTTGTTATATGATAGAAATTTTAAACATTATTTTTGTGAAAATTTTTTTATTTAATTTTAAACTTGTATTTGATATCTTATAGGTTAAAAATTAACTTGAACCAACAGACATATTTAAACATTATTTATTATGAAATATTTAATTATTAAAATAGTATTTAAATAAAGGATAAATTAGTAATTTCTTTTAAGTTTAAATAAAGACTAAATTGATAATTTTATATTATTTAAAATTAAGAGATTAAAACTTTTAAAATAAAGATTTAAATACTTTTATATATTAGTATAGATATAAAATAGAGGCCTACAATAATCATTTTATAATGATAATAGCTGTGTATAAATGTATAATGAAAACTTCCTCATGATCAATCCCAAAGGTTTGCTAATCTCATCGGTATGTATGGTATTAAAAAATGTTCCAACTTTATTAATCCATATTTACATCTTCTAATATAAATGAAAGACTAATATTCATCAACTTAATTAGAAGATCCTAGCATTTTATTATTTTAAAATTAAATCTTAGCCATTTATTTAATAAAAATTAAAAACTCAATTTTGACTTTAGATAGTCAAAGTTGAAACTCAAATTTACTTTAAATCTTCTCTAATTCAAATTTATTATCCAATCAATTTATGAAATCATATCATACGCATTATAGTTATTTTATATAAAAATAATATGCATACTTAATTTATCAAATTTATCTTTAATTATAGTTTAATAATATGGATACCCGTTTTATAGTTTATTTATATAAAAATATATGCATACTTAATTTATCTTTAATTATAGTTTAGTAATATGCATACGTATTATAATTTAATTATAGTTTATTCAATTTTGACTTTTCTTAGTTAAAACTTGATTCAATTATAACTTTTATATAAATTTTAGAATTAATTTCATTTATGCTATTCTTAAACCTTAAACTATCATATTTGTCCACTCTAACTTATAAATATCATATTTACTATTTATAATAATTTTAAAATATCATATTTAATTAAAATTTTAGTTTTATGATCTTAAAATATTTTTTAAATAGTTTAAATTAATTTTAGTAATAACCAATAAAGATTTGATCTTATTATTCTTAATTGTAACAATAATGATCAATAGTTTGTACAAGAAATACAATCACATCTCATCGTATCATGATAACACATTTTTATCGTGCCCCCTCACATTGTCGCTTCCGCTACTTGTATGAGTGTTAACACCATCTGTCGCTATTTTTTATTTCTCATTTTCTTTCATGTATTATAATTATTTAATTTTTATTAATGTTTAATATTTATCATTTTAAACCAACATGTGTATCACACGGGTAACTAATTTAGGACTTTAATACAAGATTTACATAATCCATTAGGATATATAATTTTAGTTACAATTCATGATGTAACAAGCTAGTCAACATCTTGAACTATGTTGTCAGTATCATCGAGGAACCTAGAAATGCCTATCATGCATATCGAAGGACATGTATAGGCTTAACAAATTATTTTTTGACTTACGTATGAAATGAAAATTTTGATATAAAAATACAAGTATCATGTTTCAATGTTACAACGGCGTGCTAATTATTATATACATCTAGTTCTTGACTTGTTGCTCAACTAGCATGAGATCGATATTTCTTGAGCTCATCGATCACGCTTGTCTTGAACCATCTTTAGATCTCGTATCATCATGGTACACTTTTGAACATGATGTTGTATGCATTGAAGGACTCTAGCATAGCAATACGATCATCCTTTATGGTGACACGTGTCAAAACCTGAGATAAATCCTCCATATACTTCCCAAATGAGATAGATGGTGAAGAACTCAACTGGAAGTGGAATATTGATAAATCTGGAGTGTTTACAGTTATAAGCTCGCTTAGGTACTATATGGAATATATGATGATTTACATAACCAATCAAATTGAAACTTTGTGACTGAATACAGTGTTAGCTAAGGTAAATGTTATGGGATGGAGATTAAGAAAGAAGAGACTTGCTACTCTTTGTAATCTATATTCCAGGGTGTTTCCATCGATTCTTCGCTATGTCTCCTTTGTAAAAGTATTCCTGAATCTGAGGAGCACCTATTTGGACGGTTTAAGGTCTTTTATTCTCTTCTGGGATCGGTTGTAGATGGTGAGGTGCAGATTACTCTATGGTCTCTTCAATTGATTCTTTGGTCTCATTGGGATTTTCAATGGAGTATAAGGGGAAGGTCCTGGACTCTTTCAATTCTATGATTTTTGCTTTTTGTCAGGTGATTTAGAAGCTAAGAAATTCTATTGTTTTCCTTTCAGGTGCTAATTGTTCTAAAAATTGGATAGGAATGATTCAGAGTTTATCGTTATTTTAGATAAACACTAGAGGAAGATTAGAAAGGAAGCTAAATTGGATAGGGTGGTGTTATAATGCAATATTGAAAATTTCTTTGTATTTCATGTATATCTAGTATCTTGCTAGATCTGTATTTTTTATAAAAGTTTCTTTTTCGTTGCTATTAAAAAAAATCCTCCATATACTCCTATTGCAAGGTTATGCTAGTTCCAGGGATGGACAAAGCAAGGTATTATAAATCACAAGAATCTAGGACCAGGATACCTCAAACAAATCAATAGCCAACCACCTACTACTTAGCGGACACCTTAGAGTCTTAATTAGACCAATAAGGGCTTGTGTAGATACTGGTTATGAAAAAAAATACAGTAGTTAATCATAAGGCCCGGTGTATAGTCCCAACCCGAAGGGTTTCGGGTACCAAGAGTACCTTCGGGTACACCGGTACTCCCCCTTCGGGTTCCTCCCATCTTCCCCCATTTCGGGTGTGACAAACCGAGACTCCCGAAGCTATTTTTCCTCGTTTTGTTTTGTAAAGAGAATAAGAAGAGAGAAAATATTTGTGTTGTTTGGGTTGATTTGTGATGAGTAGCACTATTTTGCCCCCTCCTCTCACATACCACATGTGTCAAATCATTCAATTATCATTTTCAATGTAGGTTTTACACTCACAAATGTCACATTAAATGGGGCAATTTAAATTATGAGGGGAGTCCAACCCGGAGCCAAATAGTAGCACCCAATCATATTAATATATAATACAATCATATAAGAAATAACTATGAATATACCTATGTAGACCGATCTAGACAACAACATATTCTTCAATAGTTAAATGAGTACTCTTACCATATTAAACAACTCTATGAAATGTGTTATTGTTTACACTCTCTTTCTCACATATCAAACATTACATATTAATAACTTACCGTTTTTAATACAGGTGATACACTCACATGTTATTGGAATCCTATATTCTCCTTATATATCTTGATTTGCTTGCCATGCATATTGCTTTGACCTCCCTTATTTTTGCCACTAATCTGGCTAGCTTCCTTTTCCTTTATTCTTCTTATATTTATTATGTATTGGCTTGTCAATTCTTTTCATGACATGAATATACGATGACTTTGTAACCATCATCTTTATTTAAAATTTTATGTGGCATGCCCTGTGTCCGATTGATTGCCATATATGTTTCATGCCAACTCACTCCAATTTACTATTTTGAATGTCAATGCTCTATAAAACAAATTTTTGATACCTTTTAGGGCTTAAATTAAAGAAAATAAAAGTGTATTATGAAAATAATTTAAAGAGTATTGTTGGTATGAGATAACATCTCTAAAATAATTAGACCAATGTACGAGCTAGACTAGTTAATAAATAAGAAAGATATAGTTTTGGTATAGTTTTAAGCGTCTTGATCCTAACTATTAGTACCAGAACGAGGCTATGGGTTCGTATTCGACATCTATCGAAAAAGTGCTATGGGGGAAGTTAGATGGGTCATTGGCCGCTATCTTGAGAAATCCACTAGTAGGTTGTGAAGAGTTGAAATCGCATAAGTCTGAGGCATTTGTGTCAAATGCTTGGGAGAATGATGGTATGAGACAACGTCTCCAAAATAATTCAACCAATAGACAAGCTAGGGTAATTAATATATAAGAAAAAGATAATGTCTTGACCACTAAAATTTTCTTTTGACCTAATTTTAATTAAAGTGTTTTACTTTGTCTTATTAAATCAAGATAATTATTAAAATAAAAAATGATATAAAAAATTAGTAAAATCTATATTTTATTATATAGAAAAATAAAAAAGAAAGAAAGGTTTAGTAAAAGAAAATGAGTAGCATTTTTCAAACCAAAATTCAATTGTAATTTAAATTGGACGCTTGCGCCGACAAGTAGAAATACTTTTATGCCAACAACCAATTTTAGGAATCAAGACGTGGACCCATGAGCATGCCGACCCTGTCCTTCACGTCTGAATTTGGTGGAGTCAAGATTCGCTGCATTCAAACTGTTGGTCACACACAGAATAAAATTACGTACAAAATGATACCCGATCTTCTTAGAAAATGAGTAGGCCGTTATCTATTTCGCTTTATGTCATATCATCTGACTTTTCCAATTTTTTTAACCCAAATCTTATCACACTTTTATATTATTATTTTAATATGTATATAAGAGAGATGAAGGAGAAAAAGGAGAGAGGGGAGTTTGAATAGGTTGGGGACTTGAATGAGTCATCTGATCGGGTGAGTAGGGGAGGCTTGGCGGTGCGTAGATTCAGCCCAACCAACCAAAAGCTACACCTGAAACCTTCAGGTTGGATAGTACAAGTGATCTTAATACTACTCTTTTTATATGTAGGCGATTTTAGTGTAACATAATTATTTCAGAGTAATGCAATTTACTGATAACCAATTAAGTTTAAATTCATTTTTATATAAGTTAGGAGGTGCGGAATGTACATTTGTATAAAATAATTTTTTTTCGATATGGCCAAAAAGACACGGGTCAAAGGGTTGCACCCCCTTGTCGGGTCCAAGAGGTAGCGCCCTGGCGGTCCAAGCTAGATAGATGCTCAAATACATTTGGCATTGGTTCTCTCTGGTTTTCGAACTTTCTTTATCATCTACAAACACACAAACTTTGAATCTGTGTTTATATTTCTAAGTTGATCATTGTAGGATTATCCCAGATTTGAATTTCGTTATAATCCATGTATAGGGACGAAACCAAATGATGCCTGAAGACTTTGATTGTTAGAGCTTATGCATTTAGATATATATATATATATATATATATATATATATATATATATATATATATCAGGGCATAACAAGTAACCCAGGAAAGCAACTGCTTACGAAACCAAATGATGCCTTTAAGCCGATAACTAGAACTCTAGTTTGTATTATTTTTTAGCTTTCACTGTAACTGAGAATTCTGATACTGCATATAAATGAAACCAATGAGTTGTTTAAATAAAGTTTTAGGTGTCACAGCAAATGAGGAGCAAAATAACGTACACAAATTCATAGAAATTAAATATACACGAATACAAATCAGATACAAAAAAGGTTTAATTTTAAATAGATATGCGCGCCACGCCATAAAAATGCATCATTTAGCGGGTAAATGTGTGCCTTAGCAAGCCCTGACGTGTGTCACGCCTAATACTTACACGTAACGTCATTTTATAATGATGAAATAACGTCTCGCGCCTTATCGACGCCATAATAAGCCTTTAAGAACACTGGTGATAACTATTGTGACTCTAATAATTAGACGTATTATTATAAAAACAATTAAACATATCTTTTGTTGTATAATAGAAAAATTCTCTACCCGTTATAAGCTGCTTGAGCATGGCGCCGGTCACCACTCATCATGATTGAGCATAACGACCCTGATCCGCTAGTGGTATGATCACTAGTCATGACTCATGAGCCATGACTTAAAAGGGATGATTCCCCTCTACTACAAGTGTTGTTATTATCATACATAAATCATAGCATGTGTTACTTGTACTTCTTCAATATGTTAACAACTTTTTTTTGATAGATAATGGAATTTTATTCTAATCCAAACATAATACAACTGTTGACTCCAAGGCAGAGTCAACACTTCAATTATTTACACATATCGCTATAGCTTCAAAGCACCACCTGCAGTTTGAAGCAATACTAATCCCTCACTTTTGCTACTACCAGTAGATTACTCATTTTTTTATAATCCTTGCTTCCTTGGGCTAATTATGTACAATAAATTTCATTATGCATTAAAATTGTCAATTTGAGTATAAAATTGTCAAAATAGAACTAAAATTGTCACACACAATATTCTCTAAAGAGAAACAATATATTCTTCTATTTTTTGTTTTTATTTATCTTACTATTCACTTGATCAAAGCAAATATCAGAATCAAGTGATGATATAGAAAAAAAAATATATTACAAATATTAAATATTTAATATATTACAAATATTAAATATTTAAGGAAACGAGGCGCATCTTACCAACGACTTCAAACGTCCAACCATTAAAAATTATAAAGGGGCACAACTTGACCAATGCTTATGGCATTTACAAAAATTGAGAAAGATTATTCTTATTCTTTGGTTTCCGTCAAAAAAAAAAAAAATTTTAACAACAGCAAAAATTTATTAAAACAAAATCATCTAGCAAGATGTTAGAAGTTTATAATTTACAAAATTGCATAGAAATTTTCAGAATAGAAAAACAACATCAACTATACGTCTATACCAACTCATCTTTTTTCCTATATTTTCCCTAGTATTTAAACAAAACAAGGAGAGACCTTGTACCATACCAATCCATCTATCGCTGCCTATCCGTAAGGAATGCTAAGAAATTCCGAATCTTTCAAATTACCCAGCAAAGAGCATAAATTATACAGTTAAAAGACTCACGGATTTTACCTTTGAAACCCAACGAAGATCCCCACGAGAATAACAAATCCATGGAGGTCACCATGCTCGCATCCACATTCCACCACTTCTCAATCATGTTTATCAAGGATCGAAAAACTAAACACCGAGAAAATAAATGTTCTTCTGATTATTGATCTCTTTTACACCGGTAGCATATCATGGAGTCAATTGATATACCCCTTGTAAAAAGATTACACAAAGTTGTAGCCTTCTTAATGCCACATCAATATATTCACTTTGGAGCGGACCGATTTTAGCCACAAAGTTTCAACAGGAGCTTCCGTGAAGTTTTCTTTAATCTCAATGTATCTTCTCAAGGAGCGAACCAAAAATAACCCAGACTTGTCAATGGTCCATGACCATTTTAGCTCCTCACCGTTGGATCCATCCTGCATAAAAGCTTAAAAAAGGTCATTAGGATTAACATTTACATTTTTAAAGAAGTATCCAGATTACAAATCATCCTCTATACACCATTTTTCTTGAAGTGTAATGGATCCACTGCAACACCTCTCTTGAATCCATGTATAGATCGAATTACTCTTGCTTAAATGGATTGATCATCCGTACGAGTTCTCCACCACCAGTTAGCTAATAGAGCAAGATTAAGGGCTTTTAAACTACCCAGACCCAATACACCTAATGACATAGGGGCCAATACTTTTTCCAAGCTACCCAAGAGATTTTATTATCCTTCTTTGAACGACCCTAGAAAAAATTTCTTCTAATGCTCTTCAGTTTATTAATAATAGCATATAAAGATAATAGATGATTACCAAGTGATCCCAAAACTAAGTCTGGTAATTTCTGGGTCGACCCGAAACCCGATACGAAAAAAGTGACACGAACCCGAAACGGGTCAAAAGCGGGTTGATACGAAATCGACATGAAAATAAATTGGTGGGGTTAGGGTCAACACGACAACCCGAAAATGACCCGTTTATAGGTAAAACTATAACTTTTAAAAAATTTCTTTAATACTTGAAATTTAAATTTTTAAAAGAAGATTATGAATTCAAATAAAAGAGTGACATTTTAGGACAATAAAACCCGTCAAACAAAAGTACAAAACCCTTAAACGTTAAAAACTCAAAATAAATAATAAAAGATTTACAGTTAAACAATAGTACGTTATTTTAGTATTTGTTATTTCACTATATGATTTTGATACTTTTATATTTGATTATTTGATAGGTGATACTTTAGTATTTTGGATTGATTCATAATTCTATTTGATGATGAATAATCTTAAATTATTCGGTTGTTCAATGACATTATTTATTGGTATCAAATAGTAATACATCATAGTTTTTATTATATTCATTTGTATAAGTGAATAAAAAAATAAAATCAAAATTTCAATCAAACTGAAATAAATACCGAATTTAAAGTTCGAATACAACGGAAACGAACATTGTTTATTAAAGTTAGAATATAAATGAAAATCGTTTTCGAAGTTTGTGCCGAACGTTGGAAAACAAACATGAAATTTGAAATATTGATAAAGAAAATCGTAGTTAAAACGGAAAACCGTATTCGAAAAGCGTACTCAAAAACCGAAAAATTCTCGTCGATGACATTTGCCTAAATAGGTCGACACGAAAAAAACTGTCATGACCCGAACTTAACACGAAAATAAATGGGTCGACACGAAACTGACCCGACTCGAATTGACCGCCTTACCCAAAACAAATCTACAAAGCACCATTCGACCTCCCATTGATAAACACGAGGCTTTCCAATGAGATAATTTGAAGTTAAACTTCTCTACTAGAGATTGCCATACAGACGTCTGGTACATTGAACAACCCACATGAATGCCTAAAAATTTGACAGGCAGCTCACCCGATTTGCACTTCAAAAAAGAAGACATTCTTTCAACCTCTTATTTTTCAATGCAAACACCAAAAATATTTAGATTAACCTTCAGCCCAGAAGCTAAATAAAAACACCTAAGGATACGAATTAGATTTAGAGCATTACCATTCCCCAGTAAATATTACTCATCAACATATATTAGATGAGAGACGGAGGGGCCATTATTCAAAAGATTTACTCCTGTAAAAGTCCCAACATGTTTTGCTTTATGAATGGACATATTTAAACCTTTCATTGCAATAATGAAGAGAAATGGGGCAAGAGGATCCCCTTGTCTAACACCTCGATCTGCCCATTTGTAGGAACTCCACTAACTAAAATTGAAATTCTTGATGAAGTTAAGCACCTTTTGATCTAGTTTCTCCAATTATTTTCAAATCTCATCAGAGTCATAATAGAATCAAGAAAGTCCCAACTAAGACATTGATATTCTGTCAATATTTAACGGGTTGATTTCGTAATAATATAGAATAGTAGTTATACATCTAACTTTAATAGAATTCTTCTACTAATATTTTTTTTAACATCAGAAGATGGATTTATTTATTAAAAATGAGTAACACTAGTAAGAAGATAGCAAAATAAATAAACAAGACATATTACGGAAAGGATTCTATTCGTGGGTCACATCTCCAATTTAACCATATCAGATTCCTCCCTAAATTATCTCTTGCATTTAACCAGAAAAGAGATAAACTCTGTAATTGACAAAACAAACTAATAAACGACACTGACTTTGAGTTGAACACTCTGTTGTTCCGATATGACCACCGAAGCCAGCAAAATGAAAACACAACGATATTGAAGGTAACTAGTCTCTTTCCCTTAAAGCCAAGATGCAAGCCTCAATTTACTAGATTATTAATAGACTTTGGGGTAGTAGAATTACCACCCCACCATTTGCCAATTTCCTTAAGGAACAAAGAAGCCAAAGGGCACTCAAGAAAAGATGCTTTTCTATTTCATTTGCAAATCCACAGAAAACACGGAAAGAGCTGTACAAGGATACATTTCCTTTTACCAAATAACACTTTGTTGGAAGCCTTTCCTGTAACAAGCACCAGATTGTGATGTTTACTTTAGAGGGGACATATTTGAGCCAAACAGTTTGTACACCTCAAGAGTTAACCACAGATCATTCCTCAATCAGTTTTCTCAAAGACTTACCGAAAAAACGCCGCAATGAATGGAGCTCCCATGACCAAGTCAAGTTCGATCCCTTAGAGCATTATCCAATCTACTCGCAAATAAGAAGAAAAGATTTATATTAACAGCTTGAAGATCAGCCCCAATCTTAGAAATAGAGCTTGAAACACCTTTTTGTTAGTAGCCAAAGGATCTATTACATGAGATCTACTAAACCATGTAAAGGGTGAATAACTTTACACCACAACAAGTGTTTTTCCACATTAATTCTCCACCACCATTTGAAAAGAAGAGAGATTTAACGCTTTCAAGCTACCAATTCTTCAACTAATATAGTCATAACAACTGATCCTGGCATATCATTATGTGTTTTATGATCATCGATTTGTCTTTCAAATTAAACCTTGAGTCTAGTAGTTAGGTAATGTATTAGGGATGTATATATTAGCAACAAATCAAATGTTTAAACACAAATACTTCTTAATCTACTAGTTAGGTAGCGTATTACGGATGTATATATCAATAAATTTAACTCTCTTTCTCTTGAAATTTAAAACTTATAAAAATTGAACTTCAGGATTTAGTACCCGATTCCTCTTGAATAAAAATTATCCTTTATATATTTTTATATACTGACCTTTTAAAACTTATAAAAGTTATTTGAACTTTAGGATTTAGTAGCTGATTCGTCTTGAATTTGTATAAAAACTGTCCTTTATATTTTATATTTTTTGTATTAAGCCTAGAACAGATTTTCGTGTGGATGTTTAAGTTTAAAACCCAAGAAATGTCAAACCATGCATCTTCGCACGGACGTTATATACGACAATAAGGATTTTCTTTTTATTTTTATTTTGGAATGGTAAGGGAGGTGTTTAAATGTACGTGACTTGGAGTTATCTGGTATGGGCTTGAATACTAATTATTTAGGGCTTAGGGTTGGGCTTGGGCTACAATACTCAAAGCCCAATCAAGCATTAATTAACATCAGCTTTCAATATTTGCATAAGTTAATGATTAAAAACTAATTAACTTGATAATAAAATTATAGAAAATTGAATAGAGAAGATCATGCTAATTGGTATTAAATACTAAATATAATTTTCAGTAACTTATCATTAGTTTTGATAATCAATTTATGACAATTATAGTCGAACTTTATACCTTAATGCAGTTTATCATAAGTTTGTGAATATTTAAAAAAACGTAACGTTTATATCTGAAATCTTACACTAAGCTCGCACACCCAGATAACATCATCTTTCTATCCCAGTATTTCTTGTTTCATCAGCGACTCATTACTTATTCTTTTATTTTTCTTTCTTCCTTTCTAAGTAATTCTAACCCGACTATACTCATCTTTAATTATATCTCATTAAACTTTCTTATTTTGTTCAATTAAATATTAGAGAAGAGAGAAAGAAAATGTATATATACATACATACATATATATATATAGAGAGAGAGAGGGAGGGTCATAGGAGTCGAGAAATGAGACAAACTTGGGTTATAAGGGGTGTGGTGTTGTTCCTAGAGAAGATGATGAGACCTGTTGGTAGGCCAGAGAGTCACAACGAAGAGCCTATTACCATCCTTAACCTTAAATTTAATTTAAAATATATCACTATCTTTATTATAGTATAACACTATAACTAGCTTAGCACCTCGTGTATAAACATAGATGATGTTTAAAGTAAGTTTTAAATATTTAAGGTATTAAAGAGTACTAACATATATAGTAAAACAAATCATAAAATATACACAGTGATATAAAATCTCTTAAAAACAAGGTAAATATATTAGAAATTCATATATAATATCATCATCAAAATTTTTATAGACTTTCTATATAATCAAATTTGAATTTGTTATTTTATCTCGTTGGTATACGTATTTACATAAATAGTCATGAAAATAGATAGATTTATCAACTAATTAATTTTGATAAATGCATTTGTTAAGATATTTAAGTTTTAACAAACGAAACCACCTAAAAAATAAAATTTTAGAAAACAACTCATTTGTAAGCCGTTTAAATAACAAAAAGGTTGATTGATCAAAAGAATTTTAAAAAGACAATTATAATGACATCATAACTTCTATTCTTCTAATATATTTATTAAAGATATGATTTCCCTTGATCTTACATCATTGTGACACAATTTTACATGACCTTTTCTGTTAACTTTTACAAGATGAACTACTAGAAAACACAAATAGCCCAGATTACATAATTAAGGTATCCTTCAACTCAAATAAGGAGGTGAAGAACACACATTTAGTTTCCACACACATGATATGTTAAAAAAGATCTATATGTAGTGTGATTGAAATGATGGAGGCTAAAATAATTTCTTAACAGGTGATCTTCCAACAGCTTTCATCAAGTTAGCCATTTCAAGAATCCTAGCCATCTTGCTTCCCCTTATTGACTCTGCTGATGCCCGCCTTTCCTCGGCTTTCTGGTGTGCTTTCGCTATCTCGTTTTCCATCTTTTCCTTTGCTCTCGCTTTCTTCTCCTCCAGTTTTCTCTACATACACCAACATCGATCAACCAAACATTTTAAAAATGACCATTAATATATACGTATGTATCAATATATGCAGTCAATAACATCTAAGTTAGATGCTTTTGTACTCACAGAGTACTTAAATAAACAGTATTTATATCATTTGATCGTTTAATGACGTAACTGTCTACGAATTGCAACAACACCTAAACTAGGTGCTATTGACTGCATGAATCATTTCTCCATACGTGTAACTATGCAAGTGTATGTGGTTATCTTCGAATTAGCAACAAAAAGTTTAAAAAGCTTCAAGCTTTTAAAGTTTGATTACTTCGACTTGCTTCATCTTTAAAGTCGCCTTCTGAAACTTCTCCTTCTCCCACCCTTTAATGATCGCATCTTCACACTTGAATCTGTTATTAATCTCTGCAATCTTAGCATTCTTCCAAGCGGTTATTTTCGATTCCACCTCTTCTTTCTTTACACTTCTCACCGGCACCATCACCACCTCCCTACCATTTCTACCATGATCAGGAGCCAAAGAAGGCTGCAACAAACCATCAACTTCATGTTCTTCACCAATCACACGGTTGCTACCACCATCGCTTTCAAGTCGCATGCTTCCTGTCACCGATCCTGCCACTACCAAAGTACTGTTAGTAACACTCATATTAGAGAAATCGTCACGAAAAGTTGGATCACTTGAAGCCATGGATAAATATGATCCAAGAGGATGGGAAGTCTGTGGAGGGAGGATGGATGATGGGCTTAAGGCATGAATGTCTCTGATGAAACTTTCATCTCGATTATGAGTGTTTGGATCATCAGTACTAGTAGCAAATCCTTGGTAATTAGACATTCAAATGAATGTGGTTTGAGTAATATATTTATCTGATCGATCAGGTGATTAATTTGATGCAATAATTAAGGATAGGATATGAATGTATATATGCATTGTGATGAAAAGTGAATCAGGTGGACTCGATCAGTATACTTGATTTTGACTGTATGTGAGTGTTCATTAACTAATTGATCTTCCAAGATGCTTCGTTTTAGGATTATCATAATATGAATGTCATTATCCGTTCAAAAGTTTTGAAATATGACAGTAACCTCTGATTAAACAAATTGGTGTAGTTTGAAACATTAACAAATGAACAAGATTCAGAAAACGCGTTTTCCTCCTAGATTTACGTTAAGTTAATTTTGAATTTTTTTTTTTGGGGTGAGAAAAATGGAAAAGAATTAATAGAAATTGTTAATTTTTTATATGGAGGAAAGATAAATGATGTGACAGAATGATTTATTTAATTATCCTAAACCTTCTTCTAAAAATGTGAATATATATTTAGAAGGAAAAAGAATATTTTATGTTTTTTTTTCAATAATTGACTCAATTAACACTAATTACAACTAATAAATTTAAAAAATAATAGTTAGACAATATAATGTACAATAATGCTTTTAAAAAACGTACAATAATAAAACATTGTAGGTATTATGTGTTAGTATTTATAGAGTGTGAATAATATAAGAAAATATCTAAGAATAAACTCCGATGAATGCATACTAAATAATAAAACAAGTCTATCTAATGCTCCTGACACCAGAGACGATAGAATGTTAGATATTCAAACCGAAATAAAATAATGAAAGATAAACAAAATACATAAAAAAGAAAATATAAAAGATAAATTACCGACTAGCTGTAAGAGAAGCAACAAGTAATGATGTAATGTGACAACAACAATAAAAACTATTCGTTTAGTAACATAAATTACAACGGATGGTATATGAATGCCATATGACTTAAACGAGAATGTACATATACAAACCGTCTTCCAATTTCTAGGGTAGCTAAGAATTTATTTATAAAAAGAAATTATGTATTCTCATACATTTTGTCCTACTTATCTTACTCTTATTAGGAGGATACTTGTCAAATAAAATATGATGAAAACGATGAGAAGATGACAAATATCCTCCCGTATGAATAAAATGAAAAATAGAAATAAAACTCAGGAAAATGATAAAATATATCATTATTCTTTACTAGAAAAAGGTGTTTTTCTGATTGTAACGTCGCATTTGTACATTAGCTGTTAACTTTGTTAGAAAAGCTAAACGTATTATTATCCATATATAATATATTGATTGATTTTATTTTTAATTTTAATTTTGTTTATTTAATTTAATGCTTTTTAAAAAGTTGAACATTATGCGATTTTTCTTTCATTATCTAGAAGGGTAAGTTTTTATTTATTTATGAAGGATGTTCACAACAACGTAACATTACTTTATGTGCTAGTGGTTAAATGTTTATTAAACTTAATTTTGACATATGGTTATTAAACTAGCTGTAAGTTGGAACTTTTGTTTCTTTTATTTTAAAAAAGGTACAAATTTAGCCATCTAATTATCATTTTGCTCGCTAATAGTCCTTTATAACAAATTTTGTTTGTTCAACCCCTTATACCATTTTTATAATTTTAATTAATTTTTAATATAAAATAGTATTTAACCTTTTACACATTATTTCAACGAAGAGTTTTTTAGTTGACATTATTTATTTTATATTCTTCGCGTTTTACAATTATATTATAGAATATGATGAAGTGTTTATTATTCACCTTATTCTATTTTTTATTCATTGCTCTCATCGGGTTTTTACAATTGCCTAGCATGCTTATAAAACACTGAATACACAATGGATTTCCTTTCCTACACATTCTTGTGCGATTCTGAATTTCTCTTTTTTGGTCTTATGGATATGAGCGTGATTTCAAGAACGTGCCATTCCAAATATATATCATCAATGAGGTGATATTCTATGGTGTATTAGACCAATTCACCATAAATTAACACCGATAACAAGCATCTGAAAGGATTTCGTTGAAAAATGACAATTGATCAAGGATATGGATGTCATTGTTAGACCCTTCAACACCCAAAAAACATGTCTAATCTATAAGTCGTGTGAGGCATCGGGACATTATCATTTGATGTGATGAGGTCCTTGGTCACCCCTTCTATAGACCATTCCATGCAGCTATGCAGTTTTTCCACTGTCAATGCATACACTTAGTGCTTCCAAACATTTGAGAAAAGTTTATTTGAGAAATATATATAGTGAAAAGTTTATTTGAGAACCGTTTTTATTGCGAGAACCGCTAGAACCAACCTTAGTCGTTCAATTCCTCCTCGTTCAATTGGATTGTCCACCCATGAATTCCTTACATGCACCTTGCCACACTCAATCTCCCACACTCTTCATCCATGAATTTCATTATCCAAAATGAACGGCTAAGATTAGTTCTCGCACTAATAATAGTTCTCAAATGAACCCTCTCCCACCACACACACACACACACACACACACACATATATATATATATATATATATATATATATATATATATATATATATCCTTGCTATGAAATTTTTAAATAGTACATGATACTAAACAAGCCAAGCTTAAAAAATTAAATTCGAGCTCAACATCATGAGCTTGAGTTCTAGCTTACAAAATCGTTAACAAGTCTAATAAATATCTATGACAAGTTTGTTCACATCCCTACTACACATGACTTAACATGCAATCTCTAGATGAATTTTCAAACCCATTTAATTGTGTTTGAGAACATAGTATTTTCTTACACAAATAGACTTTTATATATATATATATATATATATATATATATATATATGAGTAGTTTCAAGTATTTCAGCCACAAAAATACACTTTTGGATTTATAAACTTTTATTAGACCATTAATCATGTTATTAAAAAGTTAAGTAATACAGGACATATGAAACCCCCCGCATTACAATGTCATAAACAACCAGAAACGACTTCTAATAAAATAAGATTATGAAGTTCAAAACTAAACTTGATGATGCGTGATAACTTAACAATCACAAACCAACTCTTTCAAAACAAGTCTTCATATTAGACTTTTAACTCTAAAGCTTATAAACAAATACTTTATCAATACCATTGAAAAGTTTGACTCATTATATATATATATATATATATATATATAGGGTAGGGATATTGTAAGAGGGGATAAATGGTAAGAGGTTTAAGAGGGGTTTTAAGCCACACGATCTTCATCAAAAGTCAACAGATTTGGTCAAAATTAATGGCAATTAATGGCATGTAACTGGCATTTTAAATGATGCTGAAGAGCAAATTAGGTAAAACAGATTGTGAAAAGCCGATATTTATGCTAACTAGTTGACCACCTCTAACCAGATACATGATCTTATACGTAAATGCTAAAATCCCTTGATAAATTGATGAATCATTTTTTGATTTCTTCCATTAATAAACAGTAAACAAAAAAGATTGATTTAACGTGGTAATTTAAAAGAAACTGATTAAATAAATTGATGAATCATACATATTCAAGTGAATTATAAACGAACAACAAAAATAAATCATTGATGAATATATCATCATCTCATCATTCATCAAATGTTTCTCTATGATATTATTTCAGAACAAGAATTTGATGTATAAAAATTCAGGAACATAATTTTGAACTAATTCAAAATAAGAATTTGATGCACAAAAGCAAAACACAATATTACAAACGAAACACACCGTTTGATTCAATATAATGATGAACAAAGCCATTGATGAACAAAACACATTGATTCGCAATTGATGAAATACACTTATTCAAAAATGATGAATATAACTCATTTCCAGATGTGTTTGCCTTCTTCAAAAATCGAATTTAGAAATTGATGAAGAAATTGTTTTGAAGGCTTGATATACATACACCCTGAAAAAACCAACCTTGCTGAAACCCAAAATTGATGCTACTCTTCAGATCTGATGCAATTGAACGGTGAGGGTTCTCAAAATCGATGCGGTTTGGGCGGCGATAGTAGAGCAGGGCACGTCGGCGATGGTGGATTTGGGCGGCATCAGGCCGTCAATGTCAGAGTGTGATGGTCGAATAAAACAGGGGTGGAAGAAGGTTGAGAAGATTTGACGTTCTCCATAGAATCCAAACGATGGAAGAAGGTTGCAAAGCTGATGCGCAGGCTCGCTGGTCGGAGTAAATCCGACGAGGTTAAAATCGCCAGTGGAGTGAGGGCGGCTCTGTGATGGTTTAGGTTAGAATCTATCCGTTGTCTCCGATCTTCTCCCGCCTAACGCTTCTATGACGTCACCGTTTTCTCCTCCACGCAGATGGACGTCCCTACACAAGCTCGATCTCTGCTGCCCTGTGCTGACGGCGGTCGCACCGACGAGGCTAGGGTTTGGCGGCTATATCAAAGAGAAAGAGATTACGATGAGAGAGAAAGGGACGGTTCCCTTTTTTTATATTCTTATTTCTTGATAAACAATAAATTATTAATGCGCAATACCTTTTATACCCTTTTGTAATTTAAGCCACGTATCATCTTTAAAACAACTCTTACACCTCTTACCTTTAAACCACTCTTATTCCACGTCTAAACATACATCACCACAATTTCATTTTATTTTTTTAAACACTTAAATAAAACATTGCCCCCCAAGGTTTAAATTTATTATAACTAATTACTTTTTTAGAATTTATACAAAAAATTATACCAATCCACTAGTTTTTGAATCATCTTTAAATCAAGAACACTGTTCACATATTTTTGAAAATTTTATTTTAAAAATACAACTCAGATGAAGATGATAAGATATAAAAATTATAACGAATTGCAACCCACGTGAAAATAAAGATAAGTTGGGTTTGGGCTTTAGTATTTTTAGATTTTAATTTGAAACTTTACATTGCTAATGTGCACCAACTTTCATTTAGGTTACAGAGCTATTTGACAGCCCACTGGTTAACACTGATATCTAACTGGTAAAGAGTTCTAATCCTCTTCACCTACTTTTCTTTTAATTATGGAGCAGCCTTTTTGATGCATGTAATTTTGAGAATATCCTTCTATTTCTAAATCCTTTTCAGTTCTATTAGTTTTTTTTATGGAAAATACAACGACTTTATAAAAATTGTTTATTATGATTTTTTTTTAGCTTATTGATTTTATACTTTCTTAGTAAATTTATTGTTGCTTTGATTTTATAAAATATACATGTAAAGTTCAATCTTAAAAGAAATATTACCTCTTAAACACCTTTGTTACTAATAAAATTGTAAAATACTTTTTGGTAAACAAAAAATTAAGAATATTCTGACCTCATAATATTTAAAAAAATAAAAATAACTTCTATTTTATTTTGAATGTTCGATGGTTAAGAATATAATGTTTACAACTATGATGTTTTAACGTTTCCTTAATCAAACGTTTTACCCAAATATTTAAAAAGTTAAATAAAAATTAAAAAGTAAATTTTTTTGTCATATTTCTATAATATATTTTAGTGTTTAACCTAATGGTTGTTTATATTAGGGTAAAGTGCGCGAAAATACAACAAACTATATCGAAATTATCATTGTATACAACCAACTTCATTTTGTACCTAAAAATAACATCAACTTTCATTTTTCGTACATTGTATGTAATTGGTAACCTGATGATCAGATTGCCCATTTTTTCTTTAAATTTTTAGTTTTATTTAGTTAAGATATTCATATGTTCTTGGTGTTCTTCAATATTCATCATTATTTTCTTCATCTTTAAACCAAAAACATAAAGAAAGTATTGATTTACCATCTAATTCCAAATCAGTTACACAAAATCAATTTCCATATTGGTTACATAAACCCAGATTTGTTTGAGCAGATTTCATTCGATTTAAAAAGAAAAATATGAAGAAATCGATCGGAACCTTTTGTGAAAAACTCCAAGACAAAACCCATTTGCTTATGAATCGGCGTAATCGAAAACCTAAACTTTTGAATGAATCAAAACCCATATCTATAAATGAAACCTGGTAAATGAAACCCTAACCTGTCGAATGAATCAAAATAAAGAGGATGAACCTAAAAATGTAACCCTAAATCAAGCAAATATGAAAATATGAACAGATTGTAACCCTAATTCAACAAATGTAAAAATCAAACTCAAATTTAGAATGAAACTCTAACCTGGAATCAAGATTTGCATGTGCAAAAAACATTATCAAACCCTTCGATTTGGAGATGGAAACAGAAGAATGAGAATCGAACCCCTCTATTTGGGGACGAACAAAGCAGAACGAAAACCCTCTGTTAGGGTTCATGAAGAACATATAAACAAATGATTCCAACAAATCCTTGAAACATATGTAGAAGCTAATGAATTTAGCAACAGATAGAGCATATTCCTTCAAACAATCACAGATAAACATCTATAGAGTTTTCAAATTAAATATATTAAAAAGTAAAAAAATAAAAAAAAGGTGTAACGGGTAGTTTAACCTGTGATAGCGGGTTAATTGCCTACAATGTACCAAAAATAAAAGTTGATGGTATTTTTAGGTACAAAATGAAATTGGTTGTATACAATGACAATTTCGACATAGTTTGTTGTATTTTCGCGCATTTTGCCCTTTATATTAACATCAGTGATAGAAGTTGTGGTTAAAATACTAAAGTCTTTTAAATTATTATTCATAGAGTCATTTGGACACATTTAATAAAAAATTAAAATAAATAATATAAACTCAGAGAAGATGAAATAGTAATTTCATCCCGTTGCAAAGCACGCCTAATACTTACTCGTTTGTTTCTAATTTCAAAAGTATATAACATAGTACTTTTTATGGATACAATTACCTAATGCTCTTAACGCATAATAATAGTAATAGTAATAGTAATAGTAATAGTAATAGTAATAGTAATAGTAATAGTAATAATAATAATAATAATAATAATAATAATAATAATAATAATTTTTAAAGGGTAGGATATATAATATTTTATTTAAGTACAAAATATATCAAAATGCATTTAACTATACACATGTTATTATTGTACTAGCACCATACCTGCGCAATGCTGCGGTGGCAAATAGTTTTTGGTTTACAATATGTCGCTTTTAAGAATGTAATGATGTGTTATTCGCGCGATTCAATGTCACGAAAAAGTTTTCTACAACAAGATGTCCGTTTTTTTTAATTCTCTTTTATTTACATCTAACTATTTTATTAATTTTAAAAATAAATTCTAAAAGACAATAAAAGAAGAAAAAAGATTTATATTGATGAAATAAAGAAAATAGTTAATAAGATTTTAAAAATTATGTTGATGTGGGTGGATAATTGTTTTAGTATGAGAGAATATATTTTGAATTAAAAGTTAAAGTAAATTAGGAGAGAATAAAATAGTTAAAGATTGAGTGGATGGGATTAACTTAGATTAAATGAAGGGTCAAGATTTTATATTAATTGAATTTTAAGAAGTTTTAAAATTTAAGAGGAAAGAGAATATTAAATGGTTTATATAGTAGTATAGATATATTCTAAATTAAAACCTTACTTTTTTGGTGCATTGTATCTTCATAGTTAACTTGCCTTTTGATGCTATCAACTTTTCATATTAGGAAGATGGTATTCTTACTTGTGAAAATAATCCATCCAATGAAAATATATTTATCAAACGAAAATATATGCTACGCTAACTTATAACATAGTTTCAAGAGTATTGTATATTTTATGGATGAATCAGTTTTATAAGTGAAAAATCACCTTCTTTGTTATTAACATTTTTATGTAACTAGTTAAATCTATGTGTCAAAATTACGTCAAAGAAATATTAGAAAATTTATTGTTAATAGCCTGGATAATCAATCGATATATCTGTATAAAGATATTGTCCTTAAGTTATATTTATACTCAATTAAGGTTGCAATAATCAAACCAAGAATAATCGAAAGATTTTTTTGGACGTATCTATATTCATATTTGTTATTCTATAAATATAAACCCCGAAAACTATTACTTGGCGTCAACAATGGTTATCAAAATTACAACCCTGATCGTAGAATCCTACTATCCTACCAACCAAAAACGTGTCGTATCCTACTTAGGATCACAAATAGATAAGATTATACTCAGAATCGTAAAATCGTATATGAGATCGTAGGATCACTATACAATTCCACAATCTTACATATCTAGCTCATACTTTTTTATATTTTTTTAATCATTACTATTATTTTATATTTTTTATTATTACTATTACTTTTACATTTTTTAAACAGTCAACCTTAGCTTAAAATAATTGTTTACTGTTTTCTGCTTTACACATATTTCATAGTGTTTTTTCTTTTATTATAAGCTATAGAAGTTCAAGAGAATAAAATCTCTTTATGAAATAAGAAATTGATGTTTTGAAGTGTGCTAATAGATGTATTGATTGTGTTTAAGAGTTACATATTAAATTTTATTATGATATGTAAACCAATGAATTGTGATAAATTTTTATCTATGTTTTTAAAATTTAAAATTTTGATAGTTTGATGTATGTTATTTTAAAATTTAATGTTTCATTCTCTCGTAAAATTTTTATATAATTGGTTTTTGATAAAAAAAATTATATCATATAAAAAACTAAAAAACCTTTAGTGACTTGTGCTAGGATCTTAATATCCCGATCTTACGATCCAATCTTGCATTGAAGAAAAAACTTTTAGGTAAGATTTTGATCTTGAACCTTGTCATCAACTGCCAATTAGTTATAGAACTGTTATGAAATAAGTCAAAGTACAACACTTAACAGGTCACTTAGTTTGCACCGATCAACCAAACAAGTCACTCAACTAAGCACACAGCCAAACAAACAACACTTGCTTCAACGTAGCCATAGAGTAACTTGAGCACTCAGCCCAACATGTTGATCAATTATGTACTCAACCGAGAATGCTAATCAACTTCAGAAACATCGCATTTGAGAAAATCATACTCACTATGTATTTTTGTTTAGGTTTCAAGTCATTGCTCATTGCGGCTTTGACCCCCTAACCGATCACGTGATTGACTCGGCTCCCTCGACCCCCACTGTTTTAGGTCTAGGAATATAGCTAGGTCTTGAACGATTATGCACTCCTCGCCACCTAATTCGTATATCAATTAAGTTTAGTAAAATCTTTACATTACACTAAAATAACTAACAAGAATAAGTTTTAAAATTTGATATATCAAACTCTTAACATAACATAAAATTAAGTGCAAATTTACATACATCTTATACAATGTATCTAATGGTTAAAAACAAAATTGGGTACATGTTCTTTATCCAGCTTTACATACTTCTTGTTATTCAATCAAATTGTCTAACCGGGCAATTAAGAATGTTTATGCTAAACCTCATTTTTACATAAATTGAACATATTTTAAATAGATACCCAAAGCATGTGACTCTCATATGAACTACTAGAAATATAATAAAATCTAAAATCACATATCACTTTGCATATACGAGCTTTCAAACTTAAAAGATTTGACTGTTAACTTAATTAATGTCTTCTAGTAAAAGTGTAATGGTCCCCTTTAATAAACATGTGCTTTTTTTTAAAAACTCAAGGTTTCTAGCCTAATAGTATTGAGGTAGTTTAGCTTTGATGTTACTCATAGCTTAAGATTGTGAGTTCGAGTCCCGTCATTAATAAATTTGGGACAAATGTAAGAGCCGTAAAAAATGTGTTTTAAGGATACAAAGTATTTTATTCTATTGCATAATAAATATAGATGTCATTCTAGAATGTTATATATATAATTGACCAACTATAACCTCCTCCGTGATGGCCTTATTTTATACTTACTTGTGCACTAATTGCCAGGGATGGTCAAGAGGCTGCTCTTTCTTTATCCACACAATTCTGGAGTAAATGTCCAGAAAAGTTTTTTTATGGGTCCATATCCTTTTATTGAATTTTAAACACCTTCTACCGTTATGATCTATTCTATATATATAGACAAGCTACTGTTTTTAGATTATAGGGTTGTTAGTATGTTTAATACTAGACTAAATGTCCTTGTGATACACGAGTTGATTTAAAAGATAATAAATATTAAACATTAATAAAAACGTATTAAATAATAATAATAATACGCGAATTAAATGGGAATTTAAAAAATGACGACGTACGACATCAACACTCTAACCGGTAGTGGAAACATTGACGCGAGTGGGAGATCAGACTTGACGGCAGAAACGTGGTATCATGATATAAAGAGATGTGATTGTATTTCTTGTATAAGTTATCAGTCATTATTGTTACAATTAAGGGTAATAAAGTTAAACGTTATTGGTTATTATTAAAAAGGAATTTAAAATGATTATAAAATATTTTAGAGTGTTAAAACTAACAATTTGGTTAATTATGATACTTTGAAATATTATAAAGGGTAAATATGATATTTGTAAATTAAGGTGGCCAAATACGATTTTTTATAATTTAATAAAGACATATATGATTTAATAAGGACATATATGAAATTATCTTTAATAATCGACTCTAAAAAGTCAAAATTGATTTTTTGATTTTAAGTGAATCAATGGTCAAGATTAAATATTTTTTAAAATGAATGGTCGGATCATATAATAAATTTTCTCAAATTAGTCTTTTATTTAAATTAGAAGATTTTGATGAAAATTTTTATTTTCTTATTACTAAATTATGATATATGTACTTCATTAATTATCTTTTCTAATTTCATCCGTTTATTTTAACAAATCTCTTGATCTAATAGGTAAAATAGTTAATAGAAATTTTTTTAATTGTAATTATAAGCCATTATTTACACACAAAAAGATTGTTGTTGGGCTCTCAAGTGGATTATTTAGGGGGTGCTTGTTTAAGCTTTTTTTTAAGGGCTTAAGCTTATGAGCTTAAGAGCTTTTGAGCTTATGAGCTTATAAGCTTTTGAGAAAAAAAAGTGTCTGGATTAGCTTATAACTTATGAGTGAATAAACTTCTTTTAAAAATGTAAAAAAAGACCAAAAAGGGCTTCCTTACATTAGCTTATTAATGTATAATGACTAAAAAGAGGGTATAAAGGTAAATTTATAAATATAAGCTCACATGAAAGAAAATAAGCTAGTTCAAAATAGCTTATGAAAAATGGCTTATTTTGTTAAAAATAAGCCAATAAGCTTAAGCTAATAAGCTTAGTCAAACACCTAAAACATGATAAGCTCAAAATATAAGCTCATAAGCTAATAAGCCAAAATAATAAGCTTAGACAAACACCCTCTTAATGTCATACGATCATTTTCAAAATACACATACAAACACACTTTTGGTAGATATATGCCGTTCCATTATTGAATGCATTTTTATTTTATTTTTTAAATTATAGAAAACACACGTACATACTAACCTACTTATAAATCTATATATTTTTATACACAGCACAAAATTTACAAGCATCGACCCTTTTTATTTATTTTTCCCAAATCAATGAATCATCATATCATTACTCCTCATAACAGGTGCCTATCATATATAATGCTTGATGCTTATCATTGTTATCATCTATCACATAAACTACAACCCAGTCTTCTTAAGTTAGTCTCCACATGTTTTTCATAAGTAGGTTATTTTAAGAAAGATGTTTATTTCTAAGTTTGACTTTGACTTATAAATTTATTTCCCTATCAGAATCAGAATAAGTAGTTGTGAGATTTTAAAAAGTCTCCATCTTTTTTCTAATTGATATTCCATGAATATATGTCATGTCTTTCTAAATGACAAATCACTAAGGTCCTGTTTGGTTCACTGTATTTCGTGGGAATAAGATTTCAAATACAGGGAAATGTTGTGTTTGGTTGGAAAAAAAGGAAAGGATTTTAAATACTGGAAATTCTTTAAAATCCCTCAAATTCCCTTACTCAAGGGATTTTACAAATGCATCCACCTCCCATGATATTTCAAAATGCTTTGTATGAAGGATTTTCCATTTTACCATTTTGCCAAATACAAATCCATTTTACAATCTTGTCAAATGCAAAACCTGCGAAATGCAAATCTTTTGACAGAATGCAAATCAAATCTTTTGACAGAATGCAAATCCCATGAAAAAAATCAGCGAACCAAACGCCCCCTAATTGTTACAATATTCATTGCTTCTTTAATCAGACTATACTCTCAATCCAATTTAAGAATCAGAGTTTTATTTTTAAAAAAAAATAGATGTGATAGAAAATAACAATTATTTGCAGTTTTCTACTTTATGATTTTGTAAGTAACTAAATTACCCTAATCATAATAAATAAGTTTAAAAAATAAGAGTATTATTGTAAGTTAACCCATTTTTTAAGAACCAGAGTTTTATTTTAAAGAAAAAGAATTAGATGTGAAAGGAAATAACAATTATTTGCAGTTTTCTACTTTATGACTTCTGTAAGTAACTAAATTATCCTAATCATAATATATAATTTTAAAAAATAAGAGTATTATTGTAAATTAACCCATTTTTTTCATCTCTTCAATTCGGGAACCCAAACTTATTCATTTTCTTTTCTTTTTTTCCCCAACTCAAAAAAAGGAAATATGAAAATCATTATTATTATTTTTCTCTTCTTTTCTTTCCTTAATGTATATCGAGAACACAACGTTAATTTCCCAAGAACCACCATAACCTTCTCATTTCTCTCTACCTTCATTTCTCTACCCCTCTCCCCCGTAACCAAGAAGAACCACCATTCTCCCTCTTGGTTAACATCACCGCCATCTCCTCTCTTCTCCGTGTCTAAGAACACCCACCGCCTCTAAGTCTCTTCTCTGTGACACAACCACTAGCAACAGTTGTAGTGCATTATTCGAACATCCAAAATTGTTTTTTTAATGCATGTTTCTTAGGTATCAACTTATATTTTATGTTTCTTGAATCGAATTTAAGTTCGGATCTTGAATCGATTGATTTGAAAACGCTAACGGATGAAGATAACCCTAACCGTTATTTTGTGTTCAATCTATTAATCGCACATCCAAGACTCATTCATTTGAATCGCACATCCGGAAGGGGTGGTGATGGTTGCGGTTGCAATGATGGCCGCCGGAAGGGACCGTAATGGTGACTTCAGGAAGGGACATAATGTGTATGTAATTCCGGAACCATCTAATCGATCATACCATTAGATCTATGCTCGTCTCTTCAAAGTTATCATAGAAATCCCTAATAATTTATATTTATTTTAAAAATGTATGATTATTAATACTATATTTGCGAGTAAATGGAAGTTATATTTAGAACAAAAGAAGTTAGAAAACGATGCATTTGTATGTAACTTGTTTCTACAAAATTGAAGCTTTCAGCATCTTATAATTTCATTATCTTGGTTGGTCACAATATTTATTGTTACCACACGTGAGATCGAGCGTGAGACCCCCATTTCAGAAACTTCTAGCTTCGATGTTACACACACATACACACCAAAGACTCGCTATATACGAAAGCCATCTCTTCAAGTTGACCGATGGTCATGGAATTTATCTCCGGTAAATATGTTTCGTTAATATAATAATAATTATGGAAGATTCAAATAAGAATAGATATTTAAGTTACAATGATTTTATTTGATTTGACCAGATAGTCTACGTTTATTTCTTCATTTTATTCATAATCCAACCATGCATGCGATGACCATGAATTACGAATGGTGAATTGTGACCGTTAGATTTAATATATCAAACATCTAATTGATGGCTAAAATTTATTCTATTATTGTCGTCTAAATATCTATTCTTACAATACCCTCCCCATAATATGTGTAAGTGTGTAACCGAACAAATTATATTTAGGATAAAAGAAGTTATATGGAAAATACTTGGGCCACTTGAGCTTTCGAAACATGTTTCCTATAACGCAATAGGACTGATTTAAATAAAAGACCAACGGCTTGTTTGTTTTTCTAAAAAAATTCTTAATACATCTTAATCGGTTTCAATAAGAGGTTTTAAGATGTAATGGTCGATTTTTTTCATTTCATTAATAGCTGAAAACCTCTTAAAAATTCTTAATGATTTAGAAATAAAAGTACCTTTTATTACCTTTTACAGAATTCATAATTCATCCTTCTATAACAATCGGAGAAATTCCTTCACCGGATCACGCCAACATCTGATCCACCACTCCTCTACATACATGGCCTTCTCCTCTCCCCAGTCGCCGCCGCTGGTCACTGCACACCGTCGCGCATCTCTTTCTTGAATATTTTGATTTTAATTCACTGTATTATTATAGTTTGATATTGTTTTAAAATATTTTATTTTATAATTAAAAAAGTATAGATTTTTGTTTAAAATGTAATAGTTAAATATAAAATATCATAAAATAAAGAATTATATATATTATGTTCTTAAAAACAAACAACAAAATATAAATAAACATTCAGAATCACCTCTTAATGTATCAAAACCTCTTAAAAACAAACTACACCCAAATAAATTTTTTTTTTTTTTACTGCAGCCGAATCATAAAATGTACCTAGCAACCTCACACAGTTTGACCACGGTTCGACCATGCATTAACCATGGAGGATGTAAACCAATGAACAAAGTTTTGGTACATTTTTGTTCTAGGCGTTAAAACATCTTCAAATCACATTTTAAGTTTTTATTAATTATACGAGTTATGTTCAATAAAGTTATATGTAAAAAATATAGTTCTAAAATTTTAATATTCAATCACAGGTGACTCGGTATACAATCACATGTGAATTACGAAAACATCACTCCGTTCAAATTATTAAAATGCAATATTGACTATTTATGACATTGATCCAAAGACAAAAATTAGTCTCTTAGAACTATAAATTAAGTATAAACTATATATATTGAACATTATTCTTAATGATATATCTCAAGAAGATTATTTTGATCTTACATCGGCTAGTCTTCCGGTAAATCAAGGAACCTAATTTGTTAATAAAAATGTCAAGTTTGTAATTATCCTTAATTCTAAAGGGAATGATAGTTTAAACTGGTGGGATTAACCACAAGTGTATCTCCTCAAAAAAAGATATTTCTCAGCCAATTTGTTGAAATTCGAATTTTTTATAAAATTTTGGTTAGCTAATATAAAATGTAAAGTTTAATTAAATTTATGGTCTTTCACAAAATACAATTCTCAAATAATCAATTGTATTTAAGTTTAACACCATGAACTCTAAAAAGTGTTGAATGACAAAAATCACTTGAAATTGGAATATTTAAAGTTGACTACTAAAACTTCTAGACTAGGGTTGTTGATCATATCATGGTCCAATCGTACACTAAATATCCTCCTTATGAACATATTTTTGTATTCTCTACCTATAAGATTTTCTTTCAAATCTTGGACGATGACTGTGAATATCATATATTGAGTCATTTGATCATAGTCTTTTGGGAGCTTGCAGACTTTAATTTCTCCATTTCTTAGATGATGATCATGATGCAACTTAGTGATATGTAAATAAATACAATAGTTTGATTAACATATTTACGACACATGATTACTATTGTATATAGTTAAAGCTTTTATGTGTATAAATTGTCTGTCTATCACTCTTTCTCTCTCTCTCTCTCTCTCACACTATATATATACACGTAGAGAGAGACCGACAATGAATACACATAAAAATTTCAACTAATTACTCAAATGTTGTATAGAACATATTCTTCATTGCCTTTTAATAAGAGTAAATAAGTATTTTATTATAACTTTATTTGACTTAATTATTGTAAATGGTGAAATTAATTTTACCATAACTTTTTTTATAATCATTTATTTATGTTTTAAGATCAAAATGATATGTTTCGGTTCAACTTAACTTAATTGCACCTATAAAGACGGTTACCCATTATATAAGAGTTTGGTAGTCACTGTTTTCCGGGACCGACTAGTCTAGTATTGTCTCCTTCAAATATTGATATGAGCTACCTAGCTCTTAGAGCAGAGATCAAAATTTGACAACTCCTAAACCCACCACATTGACTCAAGAATAACTTGACTGCTCGTACTACCCCAAATATGAATAATAGAAAATGACAGAATGAAAGTTACAACCATGTCTGAGCTTTGTTAGTATATAGGTTTAATATGGATGTCAAAACATGTGATTGCAAATTAAGTGGGAACCATGGGTGGACCTTGGGATTCCTAGTCAAACATGTGACTGCGAGCTAAATATTTTAGTGACGGTACTATTCAAATTTTTTGACGCTAATAGTTAAAATAAAAATTAATGCTAAAATGTAAACCAAATTGCTAGTTTCATATTTTGTCGAAATTTGAAACATTATTCATGTATAAAGTTTTAAATTTAATATTTTTGTTAAAAACAATATTTTATGTTAAAACACTGATCTTGAGTAAAAAAATTGAGTTTTTCTTATGATAAAACTTTAAAAAAAAATATCTGACCCATTTTTCCTTGAAGATTTTATATTTGTTTATTATTTTGTAACACAAGCGTTTACAATTACTTATCCAACTTAACATTTAGAACAACTTCCCAATTTTGAATAACGCTACTTTTGGTACGTTCACTCATTGAATTGGTTGATATATGTGGCTACACGTACGTACGCTAATTAACAAGAAATAAAATAAAATATTACCAACATATAATATAATATAATTTAAGGGGAGGGTTCAAACGAGAACTGTTTTTCGTACGATAACTGTGAAAACCAATCTTGGCCGTTCATTTTGGATAATGGAATTCATGAATGAAGAGCGTTGGGGGATTGAGTGTGGCATGGTGCATGTAAAGAATTCATGGGTGAGCAATTCAATTGAAGGAGGGGGAATTGGACGGCTAAGATTGGTTCTCGCGATTCTCGTACGAAAAACAGTTCTCGTTTGAACTTTTGCCTATAATATAATATATAAGAAGAATTATAATTAGATAAGAGTAAAAAGTGTTTTTTTAATTTTTAAAACTAATAATAATAACTCATGTTATATAATCAACTTTTTATGTTTGTAAAAAACCACCTTAATCACCTTTTAAATATCATTCAAATTTTCATACATGATACACAGTTATCATTTTTAAAAATTAAAACCTTATTTTTTATGGTTATCCTTTTTCAATATGAAAATATCTTATTTTGCTGGTAAATGTTTAATTGGATTAGAAATATGAAAAAAAGAAGATAGTTCTAATATGAAGTTTTACACAAAAATGATGCATCATTCTATTTTATTTATGTCTACCAGGACGTATTAAATTTTGATTCTTTTGTGACTTTTCCTCCGCCCAAACGTGTTTACCCTTTTATATTTTCCATTTCTAAATTTAGTTTTATTTTTTTCACACATTATAAAAATAATTTTTATATAATAATAAATGATAAGTATTTAATGTAAAATAATAATAAATAAATATTAGTTCTTATTAGTACTATAAGAGATAAAAATAATTTTTATAGGTTAATAAAAACATTATCTAATAAACTATTATTATGTTTAAAATATTATAACTGGTATTTTTTCTTCGACACTACTAGATCTAACTATTAATTTTGTTATATAATCTTTAATTTAATCATAGATAGTATATTAAAATAAATATTATGTAAAATATTTACGTTATTTTTTAAATTTAAGCAAAATATTTTATTTACTTTCTATCTTATCTAATTAACATTGAATTTACATATTCTTTAGTTCTAGTTATTTAACCCTTAAAGTCATTTTAAATGGTTTTACCGTAATGTTTTGTTTTATAATTGTTTAATCCTTCAAACAAAAATTCGTTTTGAAATTTTACACATTTACTAACCTTTTAACTTGTTGAACAGGTAAAACAAAAATTTTTTCTTTCTTGATGGAGGTTCATACTAACGAAGATTCATGAGGATGAAAAAAATTACTTGTTCATCACAAACACACAATTGAACAGATGAAGATGTGAAACAATAAATAAATGAACAAATGTTTAACGATGAATCAGTTGACCCCGAATATATGAAAATTCATCAATGAACTAATTGGCCTCGAAATCAGCTTCAGATTGAATCATCTTCAACTCAACCTTTAAACATGCACTCACACCTGGACCGAAATCGTTGAACTCAAATTTGTTACCTTTGAATATGTCCCGTACAGGTAAAGATTCACACTCAATGATGAAGATGAACAGCCTACTTTTAATTGATGAAGTTGAATATGAAAATGAACGGATTAAACACTCACTTGCACATTGATGAAGATGAATAGGCCGACGAGAGAAAGAGAAGATGTGAGAGAGGTGAACATTTTATCGATTTCTTCATTTGGAACCACAAATCGCAGACGGATTTTCTAATTTGGTGGTCTACACAGGGGCATCTTTGTAACACCCAAGGTTCGAAATCCTTTAATTAGTTAATGTTTTAATTATAAAAATAATATTGCATAAATTTATATTGTAGTAAAGTCTTTATATAACTATAAAGACTAAAACGTCAAAAATTAAAGATAAAAGTATAGGGGGCGGATTTGCAAAATTACAAAAGTGTGGTATGTATAGGGGGCGGATTTAAAAACTAAATTATAAACAAATAGGGTTGGACATTTGGAGGAAGATGACAAGAAGTAGTAGCCAAATTCAAGTTCTTAACACATCATTTTTAAGCAAATAAACTACTAGGTATGTAATTCTTGATAAATTTCATGTTTGAGTTAGTTAAGAAGTCCTTTATGATTTTTAAAAGCTAGATTGAAGCAAATATACGGTATTAGTGGTTAAATGGTCATAAAATGTTGTATATTATGTAAGAAAACATCTCTAAGTAGTTAGAAGTGAATTTGGGTCGAAATTTAAGCTAGAACAGCAGCTGTTCGGATGACAACTTGTTGTATGTGATGAATACACAACCAATGTATGTTTTGGGTAAACCGTTTAGTAAGTCGTGTAGGTCTAAACAGCCCATGTAAGACCGTAAAACAACACAAGCCATTTAGCCATACTTGCCCGTGTAGGGTTAGGGTACACGTCTCGTGTATATCATTACACTGCCATGTAGGCCCTGTTTCAGGATAGAATGCTTAGTTTTAATCATTATCCATTTTAATTGTTTAGAAAGGTGACTGACTATCTGTTTGAACACTATAAGTTGTGTACTACCTTGAGCTGAATCATTCGGTAAGTTATATTATACTTTTCATCATATGTGCATAATATATAATATCATGTGGAACTATGTAATGTGTTAATTATATGTGTTATCTAACATACTATTTTGTGCGGTAGGCTCAACATAACGCAATATTGTGGCTTAGAAATTGCAGCACTAGGACTAGTATCAGAAGCCCACATAAAATAATACTCAATTATATTGAGTATTAATTGGAGCATGTGATCATATCATACAGCAGGACATCATATCTATAATAAAGAGAAGAGACGGTATGTGTGAATGTCTCACTCTCGATGGTACTGATTATGTGTTTATATGTATGAGTAGAAATGATACTTACTATTATGTGTATGATGTTCCTATATGATTTATACATGCATTTATATGATTAATTGTTTAGTATACTCATTAAGCTATTAAAGCTTATTAGATGTTATTTTTATGTTTTACAAGAGATGATAAAAGCAAGGGCAAAACTCGAGTATAGCTACCAAGTGCTTGAAGCTTTATATAGTCTTAGTGCCTCTTTTGTATATCTTATAAGACAACTTTGATATACCTTTTGTATGAAATTACTTTTAAACTAAATTAGCTTCCATATCAAATTTCTCTTAAACAATTTAGGCATGTTTTATAGTATTTTGTGTGATCTTTATTTTATAAAATTGGGGCATTACAATCTTCATCTTATTTTTTCCTGTTTTGGTGATCTCACCATTGATATGTTCATCTGGAGAGAGTGAGAGAGTTATCTTATCACCACCTATATGTGTGTGTGAGAGAGTGTGAGAGTGAGAGAAGGGAAATAGGGTGTTTGGGTGAGAATGTGAGATGTGGAGGTGTTTGGGATAGGTTTGAGGAGATTGTCAAAGATTAGGGGTTGTTTGGTTCAGGTTAACTTGATATAACAAGTAAAATGATTGAACTAACAAATAAATAAAACTTTGAAGTAAAATCATATAAAAAACATTGATGGTTAAACAAAAACTGAAATAAAACATTAGCGATTAAACCATTTTAAAAAATTTTATCATCTATATTTAAATCAAAGATTATATAATACAATTAAGAGTTGGGAAAAGTAAATACGAGATTGTCTCGTATATATGCTTAAATACAAAACTAATCAAAACGACGCAGTTTTGAATTAAATTCATCAAAATAACAGTTTAATTTAGTATCCTTGGGATTACATCCGTATTTCACTGTAATTGCAATGAAGAAAGAAACTTATGCAACAAATACAATAATATATTAACTTGGAATGTTCATTTTAACCTTAATAGTGATATATTATATTATAAGATATGATTGTTTAACAAGACAAAGTGTGAAAGATGGAGTATCAGGGTAAAAATACTTGGGCCCTGTTTGGTTGGACGGATTTCCTGGGAATCTGTGGGAATTGGAATCCAATTCCCATTAAATCCAGTGTTTGGTTTGCTTTGGAAATGGAATTTTAAGGAATTTAAATCCCTCATGAGAGGAAAAGTGAATTCCTTTAAAAGAATGAGGGAATTTAGAAACCATAGATGAGGGAATTTGACAGATTACAATTATACCCTCCTAAACAACCCTAGCTTTTCTTTAAACAACCCGCCTCCTTTCCTGCTCATAACTAGGGATGGCAAAACAACTCGAACCCGACAAGTTTCGGGGTCGGGTCGGGGATTATATTTTCGGGTTACTGTTGGGTTCTGGGTTTTTCTTCGTGGATTTTTCGGGTTCGGGTTCGGGGCCGGGGCACACTAACATAATTTTTAGTCGGGTCGGGTTTTATCATCGGGTTCGGGCCAATGTTGGGTTTGACAAACGCCCCGATGGGGTGCCCCGAAACAATCCCCAACGGGGAACAGGGCGGGGACGGGTTTTTATTTCGGGTTCGGGGACGGGGCGACCAAAACCCGCCCCGTTGCCATTCCTACTCATAACGACAACTCCCCTTCAAACGACACAACCCTAGTTGACTGCTCCTTCCGTCGTCGTCGTCGTTCGATCGTCGACAGCTTCTTCTGTCGACTGCTCCCTTCCCTCGTTGTTCCCTGCCGCCTTCCTCGGTCCTCCTCCGCCGCCGGTAAGTTCCCTTTATCTTCTCTCTCCCCCGTATATATTTCTCCTTCTCTCTCTCAGCACAACCTTGAAAATCAGTCGATTAATATGCTATCTCAACTGATGATTTTGGGATTTTTTTAGTATGATTGATATTTTGGATATGTAAGTTTTTAATAACTCTATTTTTGTAAAATCATCTCAAGTATATCTTAGATTGGATGTATCAAGAGATTACTAGATTATTTTGGTAACTTTATGACAATTAGTATTGTAATGATTCTAACTTATTATGTTTATTAACATGTTTATGAGCACAATTTTATAATTTATATAATATATTTTTACATAAAAGTTATAAAACAAACTAAAATCAGGTAAAAAACAGAAAGGGTAATTCTGTCATTTTACAAAAATGAAATCAAATTCATCTATATTGTCTGCAAACCAAACAGGATATGGAATTGGATTCCAATTCCATTTTCTGCCAACCAAACACATTATAGATTCAAATTTCAATTTCTGGCAGATTCCAATTCCATCAAAGATTCCAATTCCTTCAGAAACATTCTACGAACCAAACGCCACCTTGGTGCTTAATGATTCAGAATGCACTTTAAGATAGAATGATTCAGCAGCATTATGCTGAATCATTCAGCACAAGCTTCATTCAGAAGCAGCAATCAAACACGCTGAATGCTGAATTTCAGTATTTAGTGCTAAATGGTTCCATTAAGCAGCAAACAAACAGCCCCTTAAATCGTGATTATGGAGTAATGGTGTATTGACTTGATTTAAAAAAAATTTATATAAAAGGTTTAATTATTATAATATTATATAATATTGTCATTTAATACTTTTCCATTTAATAATATTGACTTTTTAAATATGATTTCAATGTTATATTTAATTTTTTATAATTTTTTAATGTGTTGTAATTGCTTTATGGTACTTACAATTAAGAGATTATTAAATAGATATAGAATATCTTTTTTTCTTAAATGCATTGAGAATAACGCATAAAAAGGGTCACGTGATAATTAGTTGAAAATATATATAAATGCGCTTTTAAAAGGATATTAATTATTTGTAATACAATATATTTTATGACAAAATATATATAACTAAAAGCATTAATAATATGTATTTTTATATATACAAATACTTAAATAACTAAAAGATAAAACGTATCTCTTAATTAAAAATATTTGTGATTATAAAAACATTTAAAACATATATTCTTATTTTAATAGATATTTGAAACAATAAGTGATTTCATGGTTGACTGATTCACCCGACTGCTCTGCTTGGGTTGTTATGTGTAAATTGAATGGCGGGTTCAAAGCAACAAACCTCCTAGTGCTTTGGTCTTAATAAATTCTCCCCTCCTTCCTCCCCTCCCTATATGCAAATGCAAGAAAAGATTCCCGTCATTATCATCTATCTCACTTGTTGTTTTCTTCCCCTTTTCCTTTATATATACATCATACATACACACACACACACACCCACACCCACATACAATTATACGTACTCCAACACCCTCACGCTACTTCTCACAATTTCAATTTCATCTAAAATTCAACCACTAAACTATTAACCATGGCCAAACGGACCCAATTGGAGCCCTGGCATGACCTAAGCGGCAAGGTTGTGATGGTCACCGGAGCTTCATCTGGTCTCGGTCGAGATTTCTGTATGGACCTGGCGAAGGCCGGCTGCAGAATCGTCGCGGCGGCACGCCGTGTCGATCGCCTCGAGTCTCTATGTGATGAGATCAACCGACTCGGTAATGGTGTCGTTGTCGATAAAGTAAGAGCGGTGGCGGTGGAGCTTGATGTCAGTGGCAAGGGTCCCGCCATTGAAGCATCGGTGAATAGGGCGTGGGAGGCTTTTGGGCGTATCGACGGTTTGATTAATAATGCGGGAGTTAGAGGTAATAAATAGTTATTTAATACTTCCATCCGTTTACGCCTGCAACATAAATTTTTAAATATCTTTTCATTCCTGATTTAAAACGAAATAACCTACCTTAAATTTGTCCATATCAATCGATTCCTTTCCCTATTTTAATTGTTTTTTTTCTTCCAATTTCAATAACAATTTTAACTTATTATCAAATTTGTAAATAAAAATAATACGAATTTTTTTTCCAAAAAAGAACTATAAATTTTCGACCGGAGATAACAAAAAAAATGTTATACACTATAATACCCTTAACACATGTCATGTCTTGGTCACGAGACAAGGGTGGGGTCCTGTCAAAGTTTGAAGTTTCACATGTCGTGAAATTGACTTTACATATATCTCAAAAACCATTGTTGAAAAGTAGCCAAAATTTTGCTGCAATTACACAATTTGGAAATGGTCCCTTCCATATATACTAAAAGTATAAATAACGACATGATGAATTAGGATGGAAATGGCTCATTCGAAGATTGATTCATACAAAATGCAGTTTTATATAGACCACACAAAATTTTTAAGTTTCATAAAGAATAGCAGGCACCTCATTTAATAAAGGTATGTGATAGTACGTATAGTATGTAAGAATAGATGTTGTTACATTCACATAATATTTAAATGATAAGTGTTTTTCGATATTTTAATAATTTAAATGGTACGTGAATATATGAGCATCTAGCTTAGGTGTTTTTTATTTTACAGATTTATATTTTATAAAACCCATAAAATATACACGCTCTAGGAATCTCACTTGTTTTTTTTTTGTTTTTTTTATTATGATTAAAATCCATTCAATTCAATAATAAAAGAAATAGTACTACACGGTGTTGAATATGAGAGGTGGTGGTGGTGGGTGGGAGGTTATTCATATACGTACTAACTTGTGGTTTTCAGGTAATGTGCGTAGTCCATTGGAGTTGTCTGAAGAAGAATGGGATAGTACCATGAGAACAAACTTGACCGGAACGTGGTTAGTGTCCAAGTATATGTGTATACGTATGCGTGATGCAAAACAAGGAGGATCAATAATCAATATCTCCTCGATTACGGGTCTTGATCGCGGACAACTACCTGGCGGGCTTGCTTATTCTTCTTCAAAGACGGGCGTTGTCACGTTGACCAAGGTAATCTTGAATTCATCTTTAATATTCCACAAGACAGTTTATAGTTGTTTCTTTTTCTTGGGATCTAATGATTTGAACAGGTAATGGCTATGGAGTTGGGCATGTACAAGATCCGGGTGAACTCGATCAATCCAGGACTTTTCAGGTCCGAGATAACCGAAGGTCTAATGGAAAAAGAGTGGCTTAACAAAGTGAGTCAAAGAACCGTTCCTTTAAGAACATATGGCACGGCTGATCCAGCCCTGACTAGGCTAGCCAGGTATTTGATCCATGACTCGTCTGAGTACATAAGTGGCAATGCCTTCATAGTTGATGCGGGTGTTACCTTACCTGGTGTCCCGATTTTCTCTTCGCTCTAGATATCACAGATGCAATCAGAACAACCATACAATATATACACAACGCAAGCGAACGTTTAAAGCAAGTTGAATCTTAAAGGATCAGATTGTGAAACATGTGTTCGGTAGTAAATAAAAATGAAAAATCATCATTTTTTAGGATGTTTGAATTTGTTACTAGCTAATGGAGCATCTTAATCTATGGTCCCATGTTTGTTAAGATGGTTCTCTTAATGTATGTAACTTTTCATCAAACATTCAATAAAAATATTCAATTAGAACTTCCAGACACTTGAACCAGGGGTATAATCTCTTGGGAAGTTTAGTAAAAATAATGTGTTTTTATTAATTTTGAACACATTTAAATAAATATATACATGTAATGTATATCAAATCTTTAGTGGGTTAGTATTCTGCTTTATAAGAGCTTCGAGATGATATATTAATGTGTTTAAAACGAAGTATGTGTGAATGAGATAGCGATACACAAAGTTGAATACTTGGAAGTGTACGGGCTTACAAGTTTTTTTGTGTGGTTTTTTTTGCTCTCTTGTCTACACGCGAAGGGTGCCGTTGGTGGATTTCGTAGGCTAAATTCGTCAAACTTGTGTGTGGGCACAATCTGCGAACACAAATACAACTTCAAAATCTCAAGGTCGCACAGCTTGGTTTAGTCAAGTAAACCTTGCATGTCTTATGTTACTCTTTGCCCTTTTGTACATGTATACTTGCATAATCTCCTCTAGTTTAATTGATTGAAACTTAACACGACAACTTTGAGTTAAGTAAAGCTTAAAAGTATCAATTATATTACCATTTACTATTTTACTACATAATTTTTATATATATATATATATAGGCAAAAGTAAAAACGAGAACTGTTTTTCGTATGAGAACTGTTTTTAACGCCATTAATGACTCATTAATATGGGTATTTTGGTAATTTATATATTTACTCAACTGTGAATTGCGTCCCGATGAGTCCTCGTCAATTTGCGAGACTTGATTTTTCTAAAATAACTCTCATTAATGCGTCATTAATGATCCATTAATGAGTCATTAATGAAGTATTAATGAGCCGTCAAAAAATCTTAGCCATTGATTAAGTTTAATCAAGGGCTAAGATTGATTCTCGTATGAAAAACAGTTTTCGTTTGAATCCCCCCATACATACATATATATATATATATATATATATATATATATAATTAAGCTCAAACTTCGAGTTTTCTAATTAAGTCAATCTTGAGATTGTCATGGGGATCAGCTCTAAGTTGACTCTTCTATAGCCTTGCTTGAGACCAACAAACAAGATTGCTACTAAACTCTAGATTGAGTATTAGGAGCGAGACAAATTATCAACCCTTTGAAGGACCCATGATCGTTATAGTATATGATATATTCTAGTTGGGTGAGCATATAAACCCCTATTAATTGAACTAACTAAGTGATTCGTGTGTCGATCAATACGGATATTATATAAGTCAATTTTAAATTTATATAGTTTTAAAGTGTACTAACACGTATAGTAAAAATAATTAAAAAACATAGATAGGAATATAAAATCTCGTAAGAAATTAGTAAACATTACAGAATTTTGAAATTCATACATAAGATTATCATTAGATTTTCTGTAAAACCTCTTTATAAATAACATTCATAGTTTTATTAGTACGGTTGCCTTCATCATCGCAAATTAAAACTTTTAAACCCTCCTTACTCTTCACTCGAGAAACCGTCACATATAATTGTCCATAAGTGAAAACGGGTCGTCTAAAAAACAATCCAACATTCAATAAAGATTGACCTTGGCTTTGGTTTATCATCATTGCAAAACAAACAAAGAGAGTAAACTGCATTCGTTGGAACTTGAATGGTATTGAACAAATTTCTAATTTGAAATTAAACGTACCATTAGATATATCATTTAAAGAAATCCGTAAATTTCTTCTATTATGAACAGAGTTGTCATGTGTAGAATGACTCACCCTTGATTTCTTCTTTTTTTTTAATAGGGCAAAATGCGCGAAAATACAAAAAAAGTTTACCAATATTGTCATTGTATGCAATTAACTTTATTTTGTACCTAAAAATACATACAACTTACAAATTTTGTTCATTGTATACAATTGGTAACCTGATTACCAGGTTACCGGTTATCCATTATATACAATGAACAAAAGTTGAAAGTTTTTTGTATTTTAGGGACCAAAGTTCTTTTATTTTTGATCAGGTTATCGGTAAGTTACGTGTTATAATAGGTAACTTGCATACAATGAACTGAATTTGTAAGTTGTGTGTATTTTTAAGTAGAAAATAAAGTTGGTTGCATACTATGACAATATTAGCATAGTTTGTTATATTTTCATGAAATTTCCCCTTTTGAATATTGTCTAAATGAAGGTCGCTTTGAAGCAGGAAAAGAAGCTTGTTTATTCTCCATAATTAATAGCTATCAAAAAGAAGAACAATATGTTACATTAGCATATGTAAATCGCTTTCATGAAATGTAAACAAAACTTTTTTACCTAGAGAACAATAATGAAATGGTACAATCTGATCGACAATGGTTCTTTGAATATTAATAATTTAGCATGTTGATTTTTTTCCTCTTTTTTCCACCGTAGATACAAATAGGAGTATTGATGATTTAAAGTTATTTAAATTTGGTTTTGAAAAAATATTGATGGTGATTTTAAAATTTTAGAATTTTAAAGAATAGTATTTTTTTAATTTGAAAATTAAATTTGAATGTTTTCAAATTAGTTAACTAATCTAACATTTTTCATAATTAGTTAGTATTAAATAAATAGTTAGTGTTGAATGTTTTTAAATTTGTAATAACTAATCTTCAAATTTAAATTATGTATATAATAAGTTAACTAATCTTTAATTCAATTTAATTTAAATTAGATGTGTTAAGCTTTTTCAATTAAGAAAATTATTTAAAGTGATATGTTGTAATTGGTGGAAAAAAATTTAAAAAATAGATGAACATCATCTTTTCTTTTAATAAGGTTACTAAATCAGATCGGAATTGATTTAACCAACAATTTAGTCTAAATTAATTGAACTATTTCTAGAGCCCTCGGTTTTCAATTTATGTAATTTCTTTTTATTTCTTTTTTTTACTTTCCTTTGTTACTATGTTATTTAATTGTTTTTCCTTTTTATATGACCAATGAAAGGTAATTCCTTTTGATTTTTATCCTAATTTCTAATTCTTTAATCTTGCTGAACATTTTATTCTTGGCTTTTGTTAATTCTTTTTAGTTTTTTTCTAAAATATTACTTGATTTTGATTTTAAGTTACACATATATTCCAATAACTTTTTTGTTTCTTTTTATTTAGACATATTCGACAAAAATGCTCACCTTTAAAACTGTATGTAAAGCTTCCACATCATACAACTTTAAATAGGTATATAACAAATTTATTAACAAGCATTAAACACACATATAACAGCTTATAATAGAAGCTACGTATTATAATTTAATATAACTAAATTTTAGTGGTTCAAATAAGTTTTCATAATATATGTTTTGAGTGAATGGTGACATTCTCTTAATAACAAATATAAATGAAATCGTAATATTTTGAACCTTCTATATATATAAAGCAAACATGAAAAAATTGAAATTCAAATGTTCATATCTAGATAGCATGATATATGAGCATAATTTTATAACATTCTAAAACTAGACTTTACAACTATATGTGATAAATAAATAAATAAATCCATAGTAAAAAGATTTTAATTTTTATTATTTTGATAAATAAGTTAACAAAAAAATGAATATACTTAAATTGCGTTAGTATTATTGAAATAGTTTTTTATTTTACTAATATGTGACGATTTACCATTCGGTCATGAGTTTTTTTTATCATGTGTATCCTCATGTTATAAGTTTCTACCGGCAGCAGAAGGGTTAAATGTGATGTTCAAGGAAGCTTGTGATAAAAACGTGTTTGAAGCCATTTCAATTGGCTCAGATAATATTCGGGTGTCACATCTTCAGTATGCGCGCAGATGACACCATGGTGTTTGGTAATTGGAATAAAAGAAATGTAAGGGTTTTGGTTCAATTCTTGAAGTGTTGGCAGGAAGCATTGGATCTAAAGGTTAATTTTTAAAAAAAGTAGTTTGTGGTGTCTCAGGGTTTCAACAGAGGGTCAAAGTTTAATGGGAGGACGCTTTGGTTTCAAATTGGGTGTCGGTGTATTCAATATGAAGAGGAAAGCTCATTGGAAGGAAGTGGTTCACAAGTTTAGCTCAAAATTAGCAAGTTGGAAAGCGAAGGTCCTGTTAAGTGTGGGTCATATTACGCTTATCAAATCTGTTTTGTCCAGTTTGCGGTTTGTTTATCTTTCGTGTTCCATCTTATATCTTTTCTACTCTGATAAATTTAGGAGGTCGTTTTTCGGAGAGGGAGGGGGTGAGGTTCACACCAAAAAAATTAATTGGGTAAAATGGTCAGAAATTTTGGGAATCTTAATTTTTTAATCTCAGCTTATTGGGGAAATATATGGTGGTGGCGCTTTTAGGTTGATAAAGATTCGTATTGGGTTAAAATAATCAAAAGCATCTACGAAGGGTCGGGGGTGGGATATCTCGGGTTCAAATGGGGGATTGGGTATGTGGTGGGGAATAATCAAGGCAGTCCGTGAATTGTATAATTGTAACACCCCAAACTTATAAAATTTATTAAAATGAGGTGTGGGACGAAAGTTGAGGAAAATGAATAAAAGTTATAAATTATTAAATATGATCCTAAATGTATCCTCTTTAGAATTTATGGATATCATACGGATAAGTTGTTAGTCGTATAGGGGAGCGGGATACCCGTCAAAAAATAGACAAAGGCTGCCCTTATCATATGCTTGTTCTTAGGTATTTGTAGATCTCAGGAAAAGATAAGAGAACGCTTTGGAAGTGTTGGACTATAGGTGAGTACATCAATCTAGTACTCGCAAATAGTGATTCATGAGTAATATGAATATGGTACAACAATATAATCTAGTACTCGCAAATAGTGATTCATGAGTTAATATAATTATATGCAAATGCATATATGAGTAATATGAAAATGGTACAACAATATAGTTTACCAGACACGAGATTGAGATAAATAGTATGGTTAGCTTAAGTGGAAATTACCACCGATATGCCAAATAGTGAAAGTAATATATGTAAAGAATTATACGATATTCGTACGGATATGTTTATGGTTATATAGATAACGAAATATCTATAGTATTACATTTACATATACAGTACCAACGTGAATACTATGATAGTGGTATAAATATACGTCTTATGATTATCCAAATATGACTATACGAATACAGTACTTTTATGTACACCTGAATAGTCAATCAGATATAAGTGTTATGGTTACAACCATAGTACACAGATGTGAATTACAAGTGTAGTATTTATATTAATACAATTATAGATATACATATATGGGGATAAAAACACGGCATCCATACATATACAATTATTGTTGTACGGCTACAGAAAATAACTACAATCACGCAACTATACATTCAAGAAAATACATATATGTGTGTAAATATAATTATATTATACAATACAGTATTTCAAATACAGCGGACACGGCTATATGCTATACGAACACAAATGTTTTACATATACGATGGTTATACAAATACAAATGTGATACGGATATATCTATGATGTGTTAATATAACTACGGTCACAGTAGTTGAGATATAAAGACAATTACAACGTGTGAATACAACTAAGTTTGTAGTAGTAGGGATACAATTACAGTACAAAGGTGTGAATACAATTGTCATTACAACAGTTAAAATATGAATACGACCGTAATATTAATATAATCGTATAGATATGGATACAGTTATTATATATAGTCAATTACAAAACATATATGGTCTCAGGTATTATTATTAAATAGATATAAATATAGAAATAATTATCATATAAACATGAGTTACAATATGTATTAAAATAATAAAGTTTAATGAGATCGTGAAACATTATTTACAAGTGATTATTTTGAGTTGTTCACTTGGCTTTATAACTCATCAAATACTCCTAACATTTTTCAGGTTATTGAAGAGAAGATTTTTTGTTGTAGATTCAGTGGATGACTCGAGTTTTGCAACCATTTTATTTAAAGATTATTTAGTGTCAGTTGTTCCCGACTTTTGAATTAAATATTAAGTGTTTGTAAAGATTTTCAATTCATGTTTCCGCTTCTATTTTGAAGCTGGATCTTTGGTTGCATCGAAGCTTGTTTATTTACGAATATTTTTCGTAAAGTTTTATATTGAAAACGGGGTGTTACAATAATCAAGGAATACATTTACATTCTTTGCAAAAAAAAATGTTGGTGATGGTCTAGATACTAGTTTCTGGTTTGACAGATGGATAGGAAACTCTACTCTTTCTACTGATTTTCCATGAGATTTCAACAAACTAGGGCGTGTGGATAAGAAGGTGGGAGAAATGGGTTATTGGCGTGACTCATGCTGGTGCTGGGATCTCATGTCCATGTTAACTTTCAGAGGAAGAGTGGCGGTGGAATTTAACAAACTACGCTCCTGATCATTTCGAGTACGTTACAAAAAGATAAAGGTAATATCAAGGAGTGGTCGTTAAGTAGTGACAGCAAATACTCGGTAAAAAGGACAAGGGAACTATTGGAAGAGCTTGAGTATACGCGTAGCTCGCACTTTCAGCCAACATTCTGGTCAAACCTTATTCCAATACAAGTTTATGTTTTCAGTTGGATGGTAGATCGTAAAAGATTACAGGTGCGAGTTAACTTAGACATTAGAGGCGTGGATCTACCTTCAATTCCTTGTCCAAGATGCGAGGAGCAATTAGAAACAATTGATCATGCGATTTTTTGTTGTGCGAAACTCTATTACCTATGGTTGCACGTTCACAATTGGCGGGGGTTAAAATTTTTGGGAGGCAACTCCTCGATGAGTTGGCTTCTTTGAGGCGTCAAGCTTAAACAAGTCTCTTATTACAGTTTGGGAACTAGTTATGAGATTGGTGGCATATTTAATTTGGAAAGATCGCAATGCCATTATGTTTTTTCAAAGACAAAAATCGGGGTGGACAATATTTTATTGGAGACTAAGTTGTTATTATTTCAATGGTTGAAGGTTGAGCAAAACTGGGGAAAGTTTAGGTTGGCAACAATGGTTAACAACTCAATTCTTGGTTTTGAAATTTTGGTAACTTGGTTCGTGTAAGATTTCATGTAGAATACTGAGTGCGGGACTTATCCAGATATTTTATTTTCACATCTTGTGAAGTTGTATATCTGTGTTTGTAAGTACTGATATTGTATTTAGTTATGTTTATCAATTAATTAAAAAAACAAGACTTTCAAAAAAAGAACATTATGAAAATATAACTTGATGATTTCTATTTATATGTTGCTTGCAATATCCGAGATATGAGGTACTAGCCTAGCGCCTCCTTACCCATTTCTTTTTTTACTTCATCATTTCGTAGTAGTGTTTGTAGCTTTCAGCATTTTTCTTTCTTTTTTCATAATTTTTTAATTCATGTTTATACCTTCTAATCTTTTTCTTTACAGCTTAAAAATATAAATTGATATAAAAAGATACAAAAATAAAATTTTAAATAAGAACAAAATTATTTAAGTGTATCTATGTAATTTGGTTTATCAAAATCTCTAATAGATTTTAACAACTACTTCATTTTAAAGATTTTAAGAGATTACTTTAAAAAATAAAAGCATAATTCCTGCAACTAAAATAGAGTTTATTTTCTAAAAACTCACAATGCAACACGGTGTAAGAACGCTAGTTCTTTTCTGATTATAAACAATATATTATATAAATATCAAAATTTATAAATAAAGATAATATGTAATGTTTTAATCAATTGTAAAATTCAAAAATGATCCCTCTTCGTTTTTTTATTACAATCCAAATATCTCTTCGCCCCGCTTTGAAGGTATATCAAATGCATCTATCACACCTCAAATTTAATTAGTACAAATAGAAATTTGAGTTTTCATAATGGCAGTATAACGATTTTTACTACAAAAAAAGTGACTTTTAGAGGCGAAAAATCTCACCGCAAAAGAGCAAAAGGTTGCCGCAAAAACTTTTTTGAGGCGACAATTTTAACTATTACGGTGAAAAATGATCCGCCGCAAAAAACTCGTCCCAAAAACTTATTTGCGGCGAAGAATGACTAACGTTGGTCTTTTACCGGATCTTTAGAGGCGACATATGTCGCCGCAAAAGTCTATAATTCTTGTAGTGTGTGAACGTATAATCTATCTATAATGGATACAAGTCAGAAGTTTACTGATTTACTATCGCAATATCCGCCCGCGTATGAACCCGTATGAAGTCCTTCGATTTCGGAGATTAGACCAAATAACTCTCTTAAGACACGCTATCTCTTGAATAAGATCTCCAACTCTTTTAACATGAATTAATAACAAATCTACAAGCATTTCTTCTTTTTCTTTCAATTTTTCTTCTTTTTTATTTTTTGTTTTTGGGAAGCGTAATAGTCAAGAAAGGCCATATAACGACTTCGACATTTGGGGACTAACTTATTGACATTTTCATACCTACTACTAGTATTTGTTTTTGGGTTTAAAAGAAGGAATATTTCAATGTTTCAGGTAGCAAATATAGAAACTCAAGGCTTCTAGCCTAGTGCGATAGCGATAGCTTAAGTTTGTGTTGCTATTGGCTTAAGATTATGGGTTCGAGTCCTGTTACGAACAAATTTGAGGTGGATTTAGAAGCCGTGAAAAAAAAGGTAGCAGAATAGCCGGTATGTCCAAAAAAACACCGAACATTTTGTTCCGTAAATTCAATTATCAGCATCGTTTGTTTGTCAATTTAAACAAGATTTTTTTAACAGCTAAGATGTATTGTATACGTCTCAAAGATTGGGACATGGAGTCACGAAGATACACAATTCTCTCACACCTTATAACAAAACCGAAAAAACCAAATACTTCAAACAAAATAAATCAACCTTGAAGTCTTAAACCATCTCTCAAACTCAATTATCAATATTAAGTGAAGAAGAATAAGTTTGCGGTTTAAAACGGACCAGCTTAAAAACAAAGAAACCACGTATAACAGGGAATTCATCTTATTAGCATCAAAGGGTTGGAAATAACCGTGCAACTCCGGACCTAAACTAAAAAACCCCAACTTATTTAATGAAAATGAAAGAGATTCAAAAGTGTTTAATTTAAAATTTTTATGCTGTTAAAAATTACTAACATATATAGTAAAACAATTATAAAACATACACAGAAATATAAAATATCTTAAAAGAGGAATACATATATTTAAAATCAGAAGTTCATACATAACATCATCATCTAATTTTTTGTTGAACCTCTTATAATCAAATTTGATTTTTGTTAATTTAATTCGATTGGTATATGTGTTTACATAAATAACCACGAAAAATATATATTTATCTACTAAATGATTTGATAAAATATGTTTGTTAAGATATTTAAATGTTAATAAACTAAATCACCTAAAAATGACACTTAAGGAAACAACTTATTCTTAAACCATTTGAGAAAAAAATATATAAGAATGATTGATAGATTTTTAAAAAAAATAGAATAATGATATCATAATTCCTTTTCTTTAATACATATTAAACATTAATGATTATAATAAATAATTAATTGATACAATAACCCCGTAATTGTAGGCAAATATATATACATATATATATATATGTGTGTGTAAGGAATTCATGGGTGAGCAAGTCAATTGAAGTAGGGAGAATTGGACGATTAATATTGGTTATCGCGGTTCTCGCAATAAAAACGGTTCTCAAATTAACTTTTCACTATATATATATATATATATATATATATATATATATGCAAAAGTTCAAACGAGCACTATTTTTCGTACGAGAACTGCGAGAGCTGTTTTTAACGTCATTAATGACTCATTAATAGGGATATTTTGGTAATTTATATATTTACTCAATCGTGAATTGCGTCCGGATGAGCCGTCATTAATTTGCGAAGCTTGATTTTTCCGAAATAACCCTCATTAATGTGCCATTAATGATCCATTAGTGAGTATTAATGAAGCATTAATGGGCCGCCAAAAAATCTTAGCCATTAATTAAGTTTAATCAAGGGCTAAGATTGGTTCTCGCAGTTCTTGTGCGAATAACGGTCCTCGTTTGAAGCCTCCGCTATATATATATATGAAAAATGTTCAATATAATCCATAATTAATTTATAGTCCTAAGAAACTGACTTTAGCTTTTGGATCAATGTCATATGGTCCAAATTAAATTTTAGAAATTTGGACGGGGTGGAATTTTTGTAATTCATATGTGATGCTTTTACAAATCATATGTGATTGTATACCGAATCACCTGTGATTGAATATTAAAATTTTAGGACTATGTTTTTTAAATGAACTTTATTGAAGACAACTCGTATATATATATATATATATATATATATATATATATATATATGACATCCCCTCATATCCCACTTTCAATTGATCCATGTGACACTGCCTTCCTCACACCTTCCACCGTTATGCGACTTATGCCATCGGTCATGTGTAATCATCTCCCCGCCTAAATTCTGACCCATTGACTAGGTTTTAGGTTTGTATGCATAAATTTTGACTATGCATGTGTTATGTGACTTGTAACCGCGCATGTATAGTTGAGTGTGTGCGAGTCTTTCGGTGTGTGTTTCATTGATGTTGTGTTTATGCATGTTCATGCATGTATGTGGTTCTTACTGACAGGTGTTTCATAAAAGTTGTTGAATATTGCTTGACATTGGATGAGTGTGACGTTCTCTTAATAAGGGTTTTGAATTAATCCAACAAACTTATATCTTATCAAATTCAGGTCCACCCGTGGTTGGTCAAACGGCTACAAACACTCTACATAACACATGAGTATCTACCTGTTAAACATAAAGAACGCCACGGGTGAGGTGTGTTGAGTATTGTCTCACATCAGATAGGTGTGACTTTGTAATGTGTTTAATAAGGATCATGAGTTGTTGAGTTTCAAGAGTCAGTTTAACAATAAAAATCAAAACTTTAATTTTGAATTTTAAGAACTTACTAAATTTAGAAACTTTATTTACCGAAAACATCAAAATCAATTAAACCGGAAGTAGAATCAGTTTTAACAAAAATCCTAAGTCCACCAGTGATGATGCAAACGAACACTCCTACTAGCCGGAGAATTGAAACTACGAACAAATCTCGAACCTTGAAACCAGACTCTTGGTTTTCTTCTTGGTTTTGACGCATAAAAGAAGAGGGAGAGAGAGTTTCAATTTTCTTCTCAGTTTATAAATTTTAACAACCGAAAACATTAACCTAAGGCTCTTATTTATATGATTAGAAATCACAGTCTAATAATGAAAGGATTCTATTAAAGTAATAGAATTTGTATTTATTCAAACCTTTAACTTAAAAAAATAAGTTAACTATTTAAATAATAAGATAAATCACCTATTATCCATAATATTTAAATAATCGTAATTAATTAATTATCCTTAAATTTTGATCATATAATTAAAATATATTTATATATAACTGAAATTTCATTTAATTAATTAACAAAGCATTTAATTAATATATACTTATTTAATCCAAAATAAATACACAATTAATTATTTGTTTGGAAAAATAACTAGTAAATTAAAATCTTTTAATGTAGTACCTTTTATTCTGAAAATCCTTGCATAATAATATCTCCCATTTAATATGGTTGCTACCACTGCTCAAATTATAACACTCACATGTATGACCTTTGAGTGTTATATGATATAGATTGTAACATCATATAGCTGTTCTGTACATAGTCTCTGATATGAGTTATTCAGCTCATTGCCCATGTTGTAAATTGGAACCCTACAAACTTATAGTTATGTTTGGTAATACAACTGTGTGTATAATTGTTGTGTATATTTTCATAGAAAAATGATATATTATCTTACTATTTCTTCCTACTTCATCCTCCTACTCACCATAAAATGACATGTACGTGTACTCCACTAATTCTCTTTGCTCACCTCCTCTCTTGATTTTGACATTTGTCTTGATCAAGTGTGTAGGAGGATAAATAGGAATAAAAAGTAAGAGGATATATCATTTCTCATTTTGACATTTGTCTTGATTTTAGGGTGATACTTTGGGTCTTAAAGGAAGGAAGAAGGAAATGTTCACAGGTACAATCTATACTTATCTATGGGTTATCTGGAAATTTCGTAATGAAAGGGTGTTCAACGGTGCAGTAGCGGAACAAAACCGTTCTCTTTACTAGGTTTATCGTTTTTTTGGTCGAAACATAGAGGGGGTAGTAAGTTATCTTCTTTGAATTAGATAGTTTGGTGTTATAGGCCTTTTGATTGCATTTTGTAACTCTTTATTATTTTCGCTAGCTCCTTGCTAGTGTTTTTATATATAATTTGCCTTTACCAAAAAAAAAAAAATCATTTCTCATTTTCATAACACTCATGTGTGTCTATGTCTCATCACTCATGACGTGTGTGCGCGCACGCAAATACATGTATGTGAGAGACATGTCTTTAGTAAATTGCAGTAACTTTATACGCATGATTAACCACTCAATCTACATTTTTATAGTATTTATGATAAGAAAAATCATTAAACTGCTTTCTAAATATCAAGTTTTCCAAGGGAAATTAACAAACATATTGAGCAGGTCTGCGTTTTGTGATAAGTAAAAGTACTTGACCTGATTAAAGCGACTCAAAGATAACAACCACATGTTGGTTACGAATCCTAAAGGAATTATTACGTTTTATTTGTGATAACAACCATATGCTTTATTCGCATTAGCTCCAAATAAGTAGTTGAGATTGCTCCATATATATATATATATATATATATCATTTTTATTGCGAGAATCGTGAAAATCAATTTTAGCCATCAAATTCCCCCTCGTTCAATTGGATTGCTCACCCATGAATTCCTTACATGTACCTTGTCACACTCAATACCCCCATATTCTTATCCATGAATTCCATTATCCAAAATGAACGGCTAAGATTGGTTCTCGTAATAAAAAAAGTTCTCAAATACTTTCCCCTATATATAGGGAATGGTTATGCGAAAAGTGTTTTATTTGTGAAAAGTGCGAAAAACAAACTCACCTACTTATTTGTATTTGATCTAATGGTCTAGATTAATCTTGTTTTATATTTTTTTTTGGAGTAAATTACACCAATCGTCCCTGTAGTATGTCACTTTTTCCTATCGTCCCTGAGCTTCATAAATTACACCAATGGTCCTTACTATTTGGATTTTGTTACTCTAATAGTTCCTTGTCCAGATAAAAAGACTAAAATGCCCTTTTCTTTTCTCTTAAAAATAATACTATACCTTTATTCCATTATTTATTTTTTTTTTAATTAATAAATGATTATTATTATTATTGTTATTAGTATTTTATTATATTATATAAAATATAAACATATACCTCTCCCTCACAATTCTCTCTCGGTCTCTCTCCATCTGCTCCCCATCACCACCATATTCACCCCCCTCACCGGCGACCCTCATTGGCCACCCTCACCGCCTCCTCGCAGGAGAAGACCATCGTCGTGAGCTAATCTCTCCCTCGCCAGAGAAGACCGCCACTGCCGCCAGCTCTAAGCCGCCCATGGACATCACATCATCATCACCATCGTCGGCCATGGCATCATCACCGCCTCTGTGTAGAGATCTCCGATTTGTTTAGGTCAAATTTTGGTAATCGATTTCTTGTTCTTGACTAGGGTTTGTTCATGTGATTTTTAGAAGTGTTTAGAAATCGTTTTCTTGTTCTTGATTAAGGTTTTATTAGGTCAAATTTGTGTAAAAATTGATTTTGTGTTCTTGATTACGGTTTGTTTATACCAGATCTGTGTAGAAATCAATTTTGTGTTCTTGATTTTGGTTGGTTTAGGTTAGATGTGTGTAGAAATCGACTTCTTAGATGTGTGTAGAAATCGACTTCTTGTTCTTGATTAGGGATTGTTCGAGTGATTTTGAGATGAACATCAATTAGGGTTTGTTCTTGTTCTTGATTGGGGTTCAATTGCTTCTTCATATGGTGATCAGTGTGTGTGTGTGTTAGTTATAGAGATGGTAGGTGTGTGTTACATAGCAAAAACTATACTAGTTTTAAGATAAATTTACAATATTCAATACTAAACACAGTCAATGATACACGCGTTTTATGATGAATTTTACAATATTCAATACTGAACATAACGATTTACGAGTTTTATGATGAATTTTATAATATTTAATACTAATATGTTTATAGCCATTAATAAAAAATTTAAATTCAATATTATTTGATGTTCGTACGAGAAAAATATCATGTAAACCACATATATATATATATATATGTTCAATACTGAATATGAAATGCAAGAACAATAGAAAGTAAAACAAGATGAAGAAACTAACATGTTTACCGTGAATAAAAATGCTGAAACTTGGAACAACTTTAACAAAAAAAATGTATGTTCGTTAATAAAAACAACAATGATTAGAACAACTTCCAACAAAAGCAAGAAGAACAGATCACACAAAAGAGAAACTTTAAACAATTTATACTAGGAAACATAAAAAAAGATTGGTGATATCGACAATATGAAAACTAAAAACATCGATTTAGTGTCATTGAAACAACTGCAATAGATCTACATTGGTGGTTCGTTTAAGCGGTGGTGACGGATTTCTTCTCGAGTGCCAGGAGTATAGAACTATAGAAGTACAACGGCCACCATAGCTGATGGCTACAGCGTGATGGAGCGGTGGTGGTGTTAGGAAGTCGCTCGAACAGTAGGTCGATGGTGATGGAACTAAACTTGAACAATAGTGGAGCTTAGCACTGTCGAGCCAACATTTGAAGTTGATTGGCAGATGTTTCCAGAGGTTAGCAGCAAAATTCCTTTGATTTGGTTTGATTTTCTGAACATACATGAATAAAGAGAGAAATGAGATGGGGCGTCGGGTTTTATGTGATAAATATTTTTCGTGGTGGTGTGTAATTGTGTATCTCCCAATTAGGGTTAGGTGAAGGTAATGAAGAGGGAGGAAGATATAGAGACGTGAGTGAGAGAAAGTGAGAGAAGGAGATAAATTATGGGAGAGGTTGATAAAAAGACAATTGTACCCTTGTTATATTTAAGGAACTACCATTATATTTTAAATTATTTACCAAAGTGCCACAACCAATCCTTACCATTGATCAATTAATCTAACATCTTAGATAACTTCACGCATTTTTCGCAAAAAATGATCTTTTCGTATGAACCTACCTCTCTCTTTCTCAGGGTCAAAATTCTGTAAAAAGAAAATTAAGATAAAAATGGTAAGGAGAAATCTCAACCATTAGATTCATCAGATCTCATATTTGATAACTAAGTTTCTTTTTTAAATTAATCAATTAAAATCGGTTTCGGCTCGTCTTATCCTCTGCTTTATTATAGATAGTTAGTTTAGGGTATATTAGTCTTTTGATTATTAATCACATTTTAAAATCATGTAAACATATCTCACACTAAAAACACTGATTCAAAATTCAAAAAGGTGATGGATCAATATATTTGATGCACAACACGAAAAATCAATTATAGAATTGATGCGCTTCTAGAGATCATCAATTATAAATATCGATGTACAATCTCAAAACTGGATTGATGCACAATCCAACAAATTCAACAACAAATATATGAGAAACTGATGAACAAATTTGAAACTGATACATACAAAATTGATGAATGCAGTACTAATACATAAGATGCACAATCCTAAAATTGAATTGTGCACCGGTGGTCACAGCCCTAAATCGAAGGACTAGTGGTGGTGGCTAAAAAAATGAAGTGAATCGGTCATGAATCTAGTGTTGATGGTCGTCGCAATTCACCACACGACATAGCCTAATCGATCTGTAAGTTTCCCTATTCACTGATCATCTTTTCCCATTGAACATCGGCCCTGGAAAAGGGTCACAAGAAAGGATTTGGGGGTAACCTTCATTGATATCGTTCGAAGGTAAGTTGCTGCATATCGTTTAAAGCTAAGTCGCTGACACCCATTCTACTGTTTGGCGGTATGCTATTCACCATCCCAACCGCCCTCTGTCTTTCTAAGAATTTTACAACATCGGCCGCCGTCTCTGGTTTCGAAGGTCGATCTCCGGCCTCTTTATCTCACAAACCGTTGCTGCGTCTCTCTCTGGTCTCAGAGGTCGATCTTCGCTGTCTCTGGCCTCGGTGGGCGGTTGAGAGAGTCGACAAGCGGGGCTTCATTTAGGTTTTATGTAAAGGGGAACGTGAAAGACAAGAGAGAGAAGAAAAACCATCAAATACTAATCTACCCTTTTGTTAATTATGCCACATGTCACAACCACAATTCTCTTTACTCTTTTTACATTAACAATTTTTTATTTGAACCAACTCTCTCTCTCTCTATATATATATATATATATATATATACTCTGCTATTATTCTTTGATAAATCTGCTTGGGATGCATTTCCTTTTGTAAAAGTCTCCTACCGTTCGTGAGCTGTATTACTTGGATTGGAGGTGTTGTTACAAGTTTTTTTAACATTGAAATGGATTAAAATAAAATTTTGGTTAACTATCATATTTTGAGAGGTTAAGTATATATGGTATATTTGATATTTTAATAATGAGTTTAGTTAACTAAAATGTATACAATTTGTTATGTTTTGCTATTATGTATATTGAAGTTTGAAACTTACCATTTAATATAAAAATTATCATTTAATGTATCAAACCTGGTATAACAGGTCACATGCTCACGTGACACCATTTTGTTGATGAGGCACCTGACTTGGATGTTTGACGGGTATTTTATTTGTTTAAAAATAATCAAAGAGTTTGAACGAGTTCTATGTTCCAATTGTTCACCGACTACATAGATGACCTAGGTTCTTCTCTGGCCTCATCTGTTTCTTATCCTATTGCAATTTAAGGTCCGAACATATCTAGGCTATACGTTTTCTACTTCTGATCGATGTTGCTTCTTCATCAATCTTGTTCAATTTAGGCTTTTAAGTTTTTTGGTTATAAGTTTGCTACTTCTTTGATTGATTGTGATTTAGGATTTCGAATTTATGTTTTGATTTAATCTTATAGTTAATGTTTCTTAGTCGGTCTGGTGTTTAGGTTCGCTTTCCATCATAGAAAACTAGATCTTTTGGGATGTAGGGAAATTTTTCTTGGATTTTTAGGTTCAAATCTTCTTCATGATCTTTATAAGTTTTCTTGAAAGGAGGGGGGGGGGGGGTCATCAAATGCTTCACCTATTCATTTATATGTTCTCGAAGAGATTTTGAGATGTTCATGGGTTGATTTCCTTTTCTTTTTGATATGTTCATCGTATATTTTGGGTTCAAATCATCATACGAACCCGAATTTTATAAATACTAATAATAATGGTTTTAAAATTTGTTTTGACACAGACTATTGATATGGTAGTATACGTAGTAATTCAATAACAAAAAAAAGAAGCAAACCATATGGATAACCTGATTGACAATCAATGCATAAATTGATAACTATTGATATTTATACTAATATATAATGTAGTTAACACTATTTCTCTTAAATGTCTTAACCTTTTAATTTTAATTAGTACAAATATTTATGAATCTTGTACAAATCATTACAATTTACAACACACTAGGAAATTAAATAAATCATGACAATCATAATTAGAAAGTTGAAAAATATTAAATAAAATAAGTATTAAGTGAAGTTAATAAAAATCTATATACCGTTTTAATAACTAAACCATCTATAATAAAGATACTTTTAAAAAATTAAGTCAATAATAATTAAATTAATAATTAAAAATTTAATAGTTAACACTTTTATATTAAATATTAATAATTAACCCATAATAATTTAAAAAATAAACACACTACTAGTGTAAAAAAGCAAACTCTTAGAATTTAATCCAATAATTTTTGACCACCGGTCGGAGACTGTAATGCCCTAAAAATTTTAAGATAAAAAAAAAAAAAAGATTAACCAAGTTTGTGGGCTTAGTTGCGTCAGCCCAAACCCATGGTGTATTTGAGTCCTCAACCCGAGAAAGGGGAGCGAACCCTTCAACAAGGAACTCGATAAATACCATCTGCCATTCTCGAAATCTTCCGTCTGTAGGCTTGAAATCGAAGTCGAAAGCAAGAGAGGGAGTTAGGGCATCAACTGTGCGACGGCGGAAGAAGGGGGCAAAGTGTGATCGGGACTAAAATCAGAGGTCGACGGCATTGGAGCTTGATTGGGGGAAAGTCGATTTCAGTCCGCCTTCTGCTTTTAACGTGAATTAAGGTTCGTTCCTACTCGTTGTGATTCCTTCTGATGCTTCAGTCGACTGGTCCTATTTTCCGATTTTGTTTATCTTTCTATACCCTTTTCTATGATGAGTTTGAACACAAACAGAAGGTTTTCGTTGTCTTTGATTAATAACCGAGACCAATTTATACCCAGGGGACACAAATTGAATAAAGTTACTAAATAAGATCTTTATATGAACATATGAATTAGACTAGTATCATAGAACAGTACTAGTATCATAAACCTGTACATCAACAGAAGCTAGTTAACTCTGTTAATTGTTCCAGTGCTCTCAATTCTTCTGATAAGTCCATGATTACTGCTAATTGTACTGAGTAGGAAACATAAGTTGGTTAATTACACTCATGGGTTACAAATAAAGCTTAAAGTTGCTATCTTACCAAGAATCGAAGTATTCTTTTTGCAAACTGCTGTCCTAATCCTTCTGGTAACTTACTGAGGATCTGTTAATCTGTGGGGAAACTTATGATTTACTCATGCCTCACGGTCTCAGCAAATAATAATGGCAGACGAATTTCAAACCGGTGACTCCCTCTCACCCTGACAGGTTTAGAAATTCTAAATCTTGAGGTAAATGAACTCCAACCGTAAACCTAATTTGGTCGAAATTAAAAGAATATATGGCTATCGCTTGTTATATGATATACTTAGGAGTTTTAGATTCGTTTATTTAGTTGAAAATTTGAAAATACAGTTTGTTGAATTATGATGAAAGATATAATACATAATGGATGAAAGATTTTTTTGTTGCCCCTAAAAGATTAGGGGCCGTGTGCTGTTGGGCAGCCTGCACAAGAAAGGCTGGACTATATTTTGCTGGTTTGTCAATTGTTAATCAACCCATTCTCAGACTATCGATTTATATCATTCACATTGACACTTGGCTACCATGATTTCTATATTGTTGGATGTATGTTGATGTTTTTCTCCATTTGACTTCTGATTAAAGTTTGGTTGATTTGAACACAGGATTATATTATCAGATAGTCTCCATTTTGTTCTTTGATCTGTAAGAAATAAGAAGAGATGGCAGAGAGAAAGGTTCTGAATAAGTACTATCCGCCGGATTTTGATCCGGCCAAAATTCCAAGGAGGCGAATGCCTAAGAACCAACAGATGAAGGTTCGAATGATGCTTCCAATGAGCATTCGCTGTAGCACATGTGGTAACTATATTTATAAGGGTACCAAGTTTAATTCACGCAAAGAAGATGTTATTGGAGAGGTATGCTACTAATGAACACATAAGTACGTGCATATTGCATTTATAATGTATTCCACATGTTTATGTGTTATTAATTCTCTTTAGAAATATGTTGTAATCTGTGGATATATACTAACTTTTTGGCTATAACGATACAATACTTAAATATGTTGGTTGGATAGCAAATTCGGCATAAAAATAGTAACTATGCAGAACTGGCTGTTCAGCTGTTGGTTTTGAAGAAATTAAGGGGCATAAAAGGAATGATCTTTAACTTGTTGACATCGTACTACTCTTTTGCAGTTTTGCCACTTTGAACTCTTTCTTCCCCTCTTTTATCTATGCTTGCTATTCTCATTTGAGTTAAGACTAAAGATATATTGGTTATCCATATAGATGTTTTGTAGAACTTATTAACAATGCAGATCCATATAGATGTTTTGTAGAACTTATTAACAATGCACTGAGCTTGTGCTAGTATTCTATTGAGAGCTTAATTTTTAGTTTGTGCAAGACTCTTAATTTTCATTAAGGTTATATATATTCACATTTAGGCCAACAACATATACTTAAAACGACACTCGGTCACTCACTTCTTAAATGTGCAGACATATCTTGGAATTCAAATATTTAGGTTCTATTTCAAGTGTACCAAGTGTTCAGCTGAGATCACCATGAAGACAGACCCTCAAAACTCAGATTATGTTGTCGAGTCTGGAGCTGCAAGAAATTTTGAGCCTTGGCGTGCAGAAGATGAGGTGAATTTTTATACAAATGATGAGACCTACCTTTCTTTTTCTGCTATTGATGTTAATAGAGGTGGCAATTTTGACCCTTTTACTTGTTAAAGTGTTGATCTAGGTTATGGTTTATTTCAAATGGGTCAAATAAAACAAAGTTAGCTAGCAGTGGAATGGGTTCAAAGACAATAAATATTTTATATAATGTATACAACCTCTTAAATTGCTTTATTGAAGTATTCATGTAATTGTGTTTTTGGGAACCATAAAAATATGCATTAATTCATTTATAAACAATGGACAAAAAAATTTGTTTGCAGGTTGTTGACCTGCCCATCTTGCCGCCTCTATTGTGTAGTAATGAGTATATGATTTCTCGCTCATGAAAATATATTCTGTTTCAGGTCGGTGAGAAGGAGCAACAAAAGCGAGATGCTGAAGAGATGGGAGATGCAATGAAGTCTTTGGAGAATAGAACACTGGATTCTAAAAGAGAGATGGACATCCTTTCTGCCCTTGATGAGATGAAGTCCATGAAGGTTTTTATTTTAATTGAAATTGCTGTTTATTCATATTGGTAGATTAGATATAAATCTATGCCTACTCTTATGGTTTAACAGTCTAAATCATTCTTATTCCAGAAATGCATTTAAATTATTATAGACCAAAGGAATATCAATGTCTCAGGAATTGCTAGTGTCCAACATGCCTTTATCAACACACACACATGTATGCATGTACGTGTGTGTGTCTGTGTTATAGCTACATTATTTATTTGATATACTCCTGGCTTGGATTATTCTTTTGTTTTTGTTTTCTGCTGTTCATAAAACTAATTTGGATTCTGAAATTGTAATCTGTCTCTGTCTGCAGTCAAGGCATGCACATGTAAGCGTAGATTCAATGCTTGAAGCCTTGCAACAATCAGCTCCAGTACAGGTATGGTGAGGTGTTCCATGGTTTTTGTGTATATTGTATCCAAAGAATATAATTTCACCGACATACACATGACACTTGCCCTTTCAATTGGTCTGATTCTCTCATATCGGGTATGATCTGACACATCGTCTAACTAAATGGATTGTGATCTGACCCATTAGTTAATGAATCATGACCTCACCCACGATCCAACTAATTTAAATAGTTTGACCATTCCACGAATTGACCCAATTTTTTTTCCTGAAACGCTGTTTTTCTTAGATAAGTATAAAATTGTTCATTCAAACCCAGCTGATCGCTGATGTTCAGTACTAAGAATCTATTAGGTAGCCACAACTAGGGATGTCAACGGGCAAGAACAACCTGTCAGGGCGTCAGGCTGTCACCTCCTCTTCAATGAGGTGGCGCAGGTGCCATGCAAGTTGATCTATCGGATTGTTTATTGAATCAAGGGATCATTTTTTTTCTTACTAATCTGTTGGGCCATGTATATGGATTGGATCAGATAAGATTGGATTGATTTGGAGATAAATATTCGATATTTATGCATACTTTTATTATTGTCCGTGTATGTATACCACAGAATTGTTGTTAAATATTGTTTCTGGATCTTTCTGCAGCAGGAGGAGAGACTCGAAGAAGAAGATGAAGCACTTATAAAATCTATTTTCCAAGTTAGTAGCAGTATTATTCTTGTTATTAGTTTTTTAATCATCATACTATGTTTCTACCTTGTTAGGAGTGGTTTATTAAGATATTGCAAGACATTTTTTTATTTATTTGAATTTAACTCAGGGGGGTTCAAGAGATTTTGTCCGTAGAATTGATGATGACGAGCTTGATGATGATGATTATGATATAACTAAGGTATGGTATAATGACATGGTCCAAGTCTATTTACTTCAACGATGTCGTGTCTAGCTTTTTATAACGCGCCACTTATGTTTTATTTGTTATTCAGAAGCGGAAGGTTTCTCAACAAGTTTCCGATAGCCCAACAGATTACTTGACAAAAACCGCTACTGCTGACAGAATGAATAAAAAAGGCGAGTTAGATTTTGTAGGGTTTTTAGTTGGTTCATTTGTGTGGAAAGGGTTCTAATGGTTTTGTTTGTATGCATTAATATTACAGAAGATTCAGAGGGTTGTGGATCCTCAAGTGGACGAATTTTTCTCAAGTCTTCGACAGTAAAGTTTTCTGTGGTGAAGAAGTCATCAGAGACTAAAACACAAGCGCCAAATGAAGATTCAAAGGCCAACAACATTACAAGTACCGGTTTGCAATCATTATGCGAACAGTACGAAAGTAGTGATGAAGGCTAAGCAGGTTTCATGTTTCACTTTGTTATTGACAACCTGCTGGCCCTTGGTGGCCTAGCATTGTTATCAACTTTTTATTCTCTTTAAAAGATAGTCCAGTATATCTAGCCAAACAAAAACATATATAAGATTATTTTTTACGTGAATTTAACAGCCGAAAATTCTATGGAAATGGTGATAATTTAATACCCAAAGAAAATAAATAAAATATAATGATGAAGGAAATAGAATAAAATGGAAATAGTAAGTATCTTGAATCCGACTCATGTACTGAATTCTACACATAAACCTTTTTCTTTGAATTCGTATTTTTCATTATTGTATATCTTCTTTGCTCCTTAAGTCGTGTTATAATTAACCTGCGTATTACACTTAATGATTTTTTTGTGTTTGGTGGTCAATCACCTACAGAAGAAGGTTACAAGTATGTTTTTCACCAGCCGGCCTACTTCAATTCTGATGGATCTTTGTACACAGATACGTCACATTCTGCCTTTATTTCTCTCCCTCATGCTGTTGAATACGTGAGTATGGGTAGACATGGAGGGAATTCATTTATTTATTTATAGTTTTTTAATGGATGCATGAAATTTTGCTGCTTCACTTGCACACACTACACAGTATATAGATAGATATATACACATGTATCCCATTTTTGAGAAAAGTGAAATGAAGGAGATCGATCCTCCAGTGATCAGTCGGTTGTGAAACCTAAAAAGATCGAGGTCCGACCCCCTCTTTTGTGCTTTTTGTTTGTTTCAATCAATGCATTAAGCCATTAGTTGCTTATGCTTTAAACACTCGAGACTTATTCTTTTACATCCAGACTTTTGTCAAGGTGATACATGCAACACAAAAGCTTTATGCGTTTTACCAAATGGAGGATGAGATCTTAACAATAGGTGGAAATATACAATTACAGAAAAACCGATCTTATTTTGATACAAATGTTTTTGCTTTACAAGGGTTAAAAGGACTAACACTTGGTTTATGTTAGACTTTATTCAAATGTGACTAATAGTAGAGGAAGGCCATGTTGGCCTCAGGTCATTCGAGCAGTCCATTCATCCTGACATCTTGGTTCACGTTCCCAAGGTTGCACTCATCCGGTCTTAACAAGTTGAATTAAGCCCAACAATTTCCACAATTCAACTATTTGCTCAATCAAAATAATCTAACATAAATACAGAGAAGTCATAAATTTCAGCCCCCCAATAACTTCAACAATGGTTTGCGCCTGACGCCAACAACAACCATGTATGTGTAATGCTCTCTAGCCACAATCTGATCAAACTATTTCCCATCCTGACACAACTCCGTAACCAAATGAATAAAACTATCATCCTCATAGATGTCCTTCAAGCTCATAATATTCATATAAGGTGGCATATGCCATCCTGACACTGTATATTTCCGACGGGATAGAAAACAGTTTCGGTCACTTGGTTTAGTTTTAATGGCCGATGTGGTGTTTCTCTAATTCTGTGAAAGTGTAAGGCTGAGACTCAAGTATTTCAAAGTTGGATAACTTAATTGGTGTTCTTTTGTAGATAGTGATCGGTTAACCACAAGAAGCTCGAGACATAAATGAGATAGAAATGCCAAACTAGAATTTCTCTCTTCCTCCTCCCTAATACGTTGAGACATAGCACTTTCTGCACCTCTTTGATTTCGATTTTGAGGAAACAAGAGTAGGAAGGAGTTCCAAATTTTTGGATATTCCAAGATGTGGTCTAGTAACACAATTCAAGAGATGCAACATTTGTGGATGATTTGTAATTCTTTTTAATTAAAAAGAACTATGTCATTAGTGGCGTCGAAGAAAACCAAACCCGAATAAATCAAACTGAAAAAAATTAAATTTGGGTTATCCGGTTATTGGTTTTTTTGTTCGAGTAATTTGGATACCCTGAAAGTAATCCGGTTCAGGTTGCAGGTATAAAAAACTTGGTTTCGGATATATTTGAATAACCCGCAATTTTTTAACTTTTTGAAATATTTTATTTTAGACACTATCCCTTCAAATTGTTAAATATAGACCATAATAGTTAATAAAATAACCATTATGTATTTTTTTTTTATCATAAATATTAAGAATTTAAGGATACATTTTTTAACAGTCGTTTGATCTCGTAATGATGTTTGAAATTAGGGTATGCTAATTAAAGCTTCACTGTTTTTGATATTTTTACTTTAGAATTAGGTTTTATTAATTTAAGTTTTTGTGAACACTATATTTGGTTACTGTAAGGACCATATTTCGTTCCACGTCATATTTAATTATTGTAAACATCATATTTGGTTCCATATCATAAAATATAAAGTTAGCAAGTGTAATACAAATACCCATTTAATGAGACATTTACACTTACCAAATAACTTCATTTCTTTGATTTAATTAAATACCTAATTAATTATTTTTATTAGAAAATTCTATGGAGACTCATGTTTATTTTATATGCATAATTATATTTATTAAATACTTGTATTAAAAAATATGAGAAGACAAATATAAAACATCTTGAGAGTTTACAACCATGTTGATGATTTTTTTATTTCTCCGTTAGTCCATTAAATGAATACAATAGAAAAACTCAAAAAAAAGAAAAGAAAAGAAAAGAAATCATATTTGGTTAAACCTGAATAACCCGAAACCATATGTAACGCTCCGTTTTCAAAATAACGTTTTACGAAAAATGTTCGTAATAAAATAAACTTTATTGCAACAAAAAGTCCTGTTTAGAAATAATAATGGAAGCATTTATTGAAAATCTTTACAAACTCTTATTAATGAAGAGATTTGATTAAAAGGTCGGGGAGCAATCAACATTAAATAAGCTTTAAATAATTTGGTTGCAAAACCCATCCGGTATGGCTAGAAATATCTGATGAACTATAAAAACTAGTGAACAATTCAAAATAAGTACTTAATAATAATATTCACAATTTGATAAAACTTTATTCTTTTGATATATTTCGTAGTTTATTATCGCGTCGTATAATAATTATCGGTTCAATAACGATACCTGTAATCATGTTTGCTCAATGACTGTGTCTATATTATAATTGTATCCGAATATGTACGATTGTGCTGTATTCATATAATGAATGTATGTCTGTATCTCTGTCTCGACTATCGTAACTATAGTCGTATTTACACATTGTTAATTGTATCTTATATCACATTTGTATCTGTATAACATTCTTATTTGTATAATATATAGTTGTGTTTGTTGTATTTGAAATACTGTATTTTGTATATAGATATCTACACATGTGTATATATATATATATTTATTTGTATGTATAGTTGTATGATTGTAGTAATTTCTGTAGCTATGTAACAATAATTGTATATGTATGGGTGCCGAATTTTCGTACCCGTATATGTATACATGTAATTGTGTTACTATAAATACTATACTTATATATTATATATGTTTACCGTATTAGTATAATTATAAAACTTGTATCTGAACGGCTATTCTAGTGTATATATTAGTTAATATGTTACGACTCTAAAGTCTATTCAATCTCATAATTACCAATCATCGGATAATGCCTATAAACAGTTGAAACTGTATCAATATCGGATTTTGACATGCAATAGTGGCTAACACTACTCACACAGCTACACAAGACGTTTATGACCCAATGTTCAATCTTAACGCTACACGGCTCGTGTTAAATTGTACACCGCCCGTGTAAGCCTATATGGGCTACTACACGGCCTATCCTCCTCTACACGGCCTGTGTTCTACAACTTGCAATAACAGTTCAACGGGAATTTACTGTTTTTCGGCCAAAATTGAATTAATTCACAACATGACATTTTCAGCACTTTTTAATCATCCCATAACATCTACTAACTATATTAAACAGCAAATTAACATTCTTTAATCATAAGTCAACATCTAAACTCAATTTGACTCATAACACTTCATATCTATTACGAACAATAAGAAAGATGATGAAGAACATAAGATAATCACTTACTAATTGACGAAGGAGATGATGGAATATATTTGATTCCAGCCAATCTTGATAATTCTCTTTGAATTTCTTCTTCTGATCAATTGCAAAGTGAGTGGTACATGTGTGTTTTGTTAGAGAACAAGAAAGAAAGAAGAAGAATGAATAAGGGCTGCCGACTCAAGTCGGTTGGCTCATCTTTAGCGGGTATCTCGCTTCCCTATCCGATTTACAACTCATTCATACAATATCTATAAATCCCAATAATGATATATTTGAAATCATTATTTTAAACCATTTAATAATTTATAACTTTTATTTGCTTTCCTCAACTTTTACTTAACAACTCATTTAATAAATTTTATAAATTTGGGGTGCTAGAACGTATAAACCAAATTCTTATACGGTTCGGTTAACAGTTATTTAAAAAAAATAAAATACCTGAATAATCCGATCTAAATAACCCGAAAACCGAATAAAATAATCGAACAATAATATGGTAATTAAAGATTGAAATCTGTGAAGCTATGTAAAAAAAACAAAGAATATTTTGTCTAGTATATTTAGTTATGAGCGACTTAGGTCAGTTAATCAATTTAATTTTTTGATTGAGGATTGGATTTTTTTAATGCTCCTAGTTTATCGTATTTTCTTGTTTTTATAAATTATTTTATGAACTAAAAAGAATCTTTCAAAGTGTGGGAGAAACCCAAAAAACCAAAAAAAAAAAAAGAAAAAAAATCTGATTCGATTCTAGTGAGTTGTGAGCCTGTGAGGGTTTAGGTAAACAACAATACAAAAGCATACTTAGTTTAAGTTAAAATATAAAAATTATATCTAAAATATAAAATAGAGAGCATTGACCTTTCACTCCATCTCCTTCAATAATGGGGTGGTTTCTTTTCTTAATACCTTGACAATTCCCATTACCATCCTCTTCTTCAACCCCTTCCAAACCCTATCCTGTTCATAAATCACAACTCAATTTTCTAATAATTCTTGGAGTACAATTCAGTTTCCTATTCTTATTCCAATTATTTGTCACCCGCTATTATTTTCCTGAAAACCCCAATTCAGGTTGCTAATCAAAGCCCAAGTACAAGATCTGGTTAGTTTCAAGGTAGGCCCCTCCGACCCTTTTCAGTTTTTATGTTATACGAACAGTTTTTCAGCTGTTCTTGACCTTTAAATTGTTCAATTTCCGCAGCCCCTTAAATCTTGAAACTGTTTTCTGTAAATCAGAAATTAGAACAAATTAGTTCAAGAAAAAGGTCGGATCTTGAAGCTTTCATTATATGGGTAATTGTTGCGCTACACCCTCTACCACTGATTCTGAAAATACAAAGGGTAAAAATAAGCCAAACCCATTTGCTCTTGATTATGGTGGCCCTAAGAATGCTGGATACAAGTCATATGTGTTAGAAAACCCAACTGGACATGAAATTGAGCAAACTTATGTACTTGGTAAGGAGATGGGAAGAGGGGAATTTGGGATTACATATATGTGTACCGATAAATCCACTGGTGAGGTTTTCGCCTGTAAATCGATATCAAAGAAGAAGCTAAGAACTAGGGTTGATATTGAGGATGTGAGGAGAGAGGTTGAGATTATGAAGCATATGCCACCTCATCCGAATATCGTCAGCTTGAAGGACACCTATGAAGATGATAGTGCTGTTCATTTGGTTATGGAATTGTGTGAGGGTGGGGAACTGTTTGATCGGATTGTTGCTCGGGGGCATTACACGGAGCGTGCGGCTGCTGGTGTCACTCGCACCATTGTTGAAGTCATTCAGGTGAAGATTTATGATTTATCTGTCTATATATCCAGTTATTCGTTTCTGTTCATGTAAAATGTTATTAACTGCAGTTGATGGTTCCAATTTAACTTGCTAAAGCTGCAATTCGATCTGTTATATAAATATATAATTGGTAATTGTGTGAAAGTATGTTGCTATTTCTGATGATTTTTAACGTACGTTGCTGTTATTTGATTGATAAATATCTTAGTGAATTTTAGTCTGTGCACTTAGGGAAATAATTTGGTTTTGTAACTACTATAAAATATGACTATATAAACTCACTTTCATAGTTATTTTGAGATGCAACCAGATAGGGACAGTTTCAATAGGTTTTTTATCGTGTCCTGTTGCATGTTTTATTATAACATGTTAGGTAAGTTCTAGCAAATTATTTTGAACAGATGTTCAATTTACTCTATATTATAATATTAATCTTTTACCTGTTTATCAGTGGTATGTTCTTTTCCCTAAACTGATCTCTGCCTGCAACCTTGGTTCTTGAATTAGTCCTAGTATTTAAAATTCCATCGATTTTTTTCTGCATAAGTTTATAATCCTCACGGGGTAAACATCTTGGATGGCCAAAGGGGATATAGGAAACATCCAAGGAAATGGTTAGGCCGTGTACATCTGAGCATAGCTCGACTCCCTTGCGGAACCTGCTAAAGCAGGAAATCCCTTTTGAAAATAAAAACATAATTGTTCTTTGACATTTCACTTGTAACTTTTTATGAATTGAGGGTATTTGTTTCTCACTGCAGATGTGCCACAAACATGGAGTTATGCATCGGGATCTAAAACCCGAGAACTTTCTGTATGCAAACAAGAAAGAAACAGCAGCCTTGAAGGTTATTGATTTTGGGTTATCTGTTATCTTCAAACCAGGTGAAGATTTGATTTACTTTGGTTCATTAAAAAAACACTACCCTTTTCTGATTTCACTAGATGGGCACCTCTTAATCTTGTACAGGTGAAAGATTTGATGAGATTGTAGGCAGTCCATACTACATGGCTCCTGAGGTCCTGAGACGAAACTATGGTCCGGAAGTAGATGTCTGGAGTGCTGGTGTAATTCTATACATATTGCTTTGTGGTGTCCCGCCATTTTGGGCTGGTCAGTCCAATCTTCCTTTAAAAAATCCATGTACTCATCATGTTTTCAACTGAGTCTTTAAATTACAACTTGTTTTTAATCCAGAAACCGAACAAGGAGTTGCACAAGCAATCATTAGATCTGTTGTAGACTTTAAAAGGGATCCATGGCCCAAGATATCTGATAATGCAAAAGACCTTGTAAAGAAGATGCTAAATCCTGACCCTAGTTCCCGCCTAACTGCTCAAGAAGTTCTAGGTAAAATGTCTATTTGCAAATTGATTTCGGATTATTTGTTAAGAGATTTCAAATTAGGATTTTCTTTGATCTACTACAGATCATCCATGGATACAGAATGCCAAGAAGGCTCCGAATGTTTCTTTAGGTGAAAATGTTAAAGCAAGACTAAAGCAATTCTCGTTTATGAACAAGCTCAAGAAAAGAGCACTTCGGGTAATCAAGACTTTCAAGATTTTGGGTTATGTCCTTTTTTTTTTTGCATTAATGTTTGCGGATCATGAAATTGCAGGTTATTGCTGAGCGTTTATCTGCAGAGGAAGTGGCGGGGATAAAGCAAGGATTTGATCTGATGGACACTAACAAGCAAGGGAAGATAAACATTGTTGAGTTGAAAGCTGGTTTGCAGAAACTTGGTCATCAGATTCCTGATACAGATCTTCAAATGCTTATGGAGGCGGTAAGTAATGTATTTCAAGTTAGCGTTATGCAAATTTAATTCATTTTATAAAATAATAATGGAATATGTACATTCGTACAGGGTGATGTGGACAAAGACGGGTACTTGAACTACGGCGAATTTGTTGCGATTTCTGTTCATTTAAGAAAAATGGGGAATGATGATCATCTTAAAGACGCATTTAACTTTTTTGATGTAAATAAAAATGGGTACATAGAGGTTGATGAACTTAGGGAAACCTTAGCTGATGAGATCGAATCCGATAATGAAGATATCATTGCTGCCATTATTCAAGATGTTGACACCGACAAGGTTTCATCAATTTATTTGTCTATATTTTTTGTTGCAGAAAATGCGCATTTCCAACCGCTATAATAAAGTTAAAAATCTTATGTTGGCAGGACGGAAAAATCAGCTATGAGGAATTCGAGGCAATGATGAAGGCAGGAACAGATTGGAGGAAAGCATCTAGACAGTATTCAAGAGAAAGATACAATAACCTCAGTTTGAAATTGTTCAAAGACGGTTCTTTGAATTTAGCCAACGACGGAAAGTGAATACAGATCAGGAACCCGCTTGTTGTTAATACTAAAAAAGGTTTTTTTTCCTTTACTTTTGGTAGTATGCTTAACTTCTAAAATTTGTGTTGAGATGTCTTCTGTGTAGGGTGAGAATCCACCTTTGGGCTTGGTATGATTTATATATTTTCTGTTATAGGATAATAGATCATCTTTTGTTGTTGCTTTGGTTTCTGTTTGTGGTTGTAAAGATGTTTACTTGTAAAAATATAGCAAGGAAAAACAACCGTCAGATGCATCTGTTGCATCAGTTGGTCGTTTAAGGGCATCGTCATCTTTCGACTTTCAATGCATATTCTTACGTCTTTTGAACTCACCTTTGCAAACTTATTTGCATGTAGAAATTGAGTTGCCGTTTGATCATTAGATTTTGCTTTTATAATTTCAAGAAAGCCAAAGAGATCCAAGATTCAAGAAGACAGTCTACAAATAAAGAAAGATGACAATCTTTGATATCATAAATTGGTCGTGCGGAAACTTGGTACTAAGGGGTTGTTTGTTAAAACAGAATGATAGATGGTTCTATGACCTAAATAACTTAAAAGACTCTGCCTCTTAATATGATATGTTGTTTGGTAAGGGTTTTGAATGAATAGTTTGATTGATGTTGTTATCCAAAGACGACAAATCAGCTTCAAATTGAACTGGAACAACGAAAAGTTTTGGAATTCAAATTCGACTCGATGCTTTATTAAGAGAAGATAACTACGAAGAACTGATTTTCCCAAATTATAACCTAACATAACATACAAAATTATAGTTTAGACTCTGGACTTATTTGAAAGTCATAAAACATCCACAGATGTAAATTACCATTTTAATTTTAACAGTGATTTATTATATTATAAGATATGATATGATTGATTAACAAGACAACATGAACAAGATATATTGAGGTAAAATACTTGGTGCTTAATGATTCGAAATGTACTTTAAGATGGAATGATCCGGCAATGTTTTTCTGTTTCATTCAACACAATCTTCATTCGGAGGTGCTTAATGATTCAGCATTTAACGCTAAATGGTTTAATTCAGCGCTGAATAATTTTATTCAGCAACAAACAAATAGCCCCTAACTTTAACATACGATTATGCATCGTAAAGTTCCATTTGTACATCACCAATATTATAAAACAACACACCGAAAACTTGAGGATGTTACCATAATCTATCTATACTATTATATAAAATATTTAAGTTTTTTTCTTAAAACTCTTAAATTTTAATTCATTTAAAATTACTATTCTACCATCGATAACCGAAACATAAAACAGAATTAATTGACATGCTTAATTTGGAAACTCACGGCTATGAATTAAAGAGTTTTTGAAAAGAGATTTTGCTATGAATTCACCTGCTCAAATCGTATATACAACACAGGAATTTTGGAAAGAGATTTTGCTATGAATTAAAGAGTTTTTGGAAAATATATCCTAAATATATAATATCACCTGCTCAAATCGTATATGCAACACAGGAAATCAATATTACAGATTGCAAAATATATAATATTACATAATATTTCCTGCTCACTAAGATTATACTTGCCGTCCAATTTTCCCTCCTTTAATTGGATTGCCCACCCATGAATTCCTTACATGCACCCTGCCACACTCAATCCCACCACGCTCTTCATCCATTAATTCCATTATCCAAAATGAACGGCCAAGATTGATTCTCGCAGTTCTCGTTTGAACCCTCCCCTCATGGGTGGGCAATCCAATTGAGGGAGGGGGAATTGGACGGCTAATATTGGTTCTCGCGGTTCTCGTACGAAAAATAGTTCTCGTTTGAACTCTTCCCTCATGGGTGGGCAATCCAATTGAGGGAGGGGGAATTGGACGGCTAATATTGGTTCTCGCGGTTCTCATACGAAAAACAATTCTCGTTTGAACTTTTGTCAATATATATATACACTATATTCTAAAGCAGTTAGGCATTTTGTTTAGCCTCTTAAATTTTAAGTGTTTTGAAATTACTAAATTACCCTCATATAAACTAAATGGGAACTAATATATAAAGTAACTATTAAATAGAGTTATTAAGAATCTTATATTCCATTTTAATAACTAAACCTTTCATATTTAAAAAAATTCAAACAAATTAACTTAATTATTAAAAATATTTTCATAACCAAACCTTTTATATTAAAATATTATATAATGTAATAAATATTTTAACATAACTATCAGAAATGTATACAAGTAGAAATCATAAACCTGAATAATCTATAATTAGAATTTATAAACATATATGTAAATTTTTTTTAAATAGCTCATGTAATTAATAGTTTCAAATTAGTTTACTCTATTTTCTTAATCTTTTAATTTTAAATACTTTTAAATTACTAATTTACACTCTGTATTTTCATACAATTTACCCTATTTTATAAGTAAAGAGTTTTTTTCTTATTAATTGTTCTTAGAGTTTATTTAAAAAAAATAAAAGAGTGGATTGAAAACAGAAAAATAAAGAAAATAGAAAAAAGATAAAGAAAATAGACATGTTATCAAAGTAAAATTATTCGTTGTTACAGTATTACGTAAATACCGAAAACGAACAAGTTATTGAGTATAAACTATTTGATGTCGCCGCATTGCGCGTGTACGATGCTAGTAGTAGTAATTTATGCAAGAATAGAAAGCCTTTAAATTTGGATTGATTTCCATTTTCGGGCACAAAATTTGAAGTTGGAACTTGATATTTGTTTTTTTTTAAACTTGGAACAATGTAACTTCTTTTCATTAAACATTTTGGGTATTTTATTTAGTTAATTGACCACAATATTTATAACTTTGAATTTTTGTTGTAACGTGTTGAGTTTTTCTAGAATCTGGTATGCATTTTCGAACAAAGTACCAAAATCTACCGAAATCGAATATTTGAATCCCTAACAACCTGGTTTGAATCACTCAACGAACCCAAAAACCGACTTGATAAACACCCCAACAAGATTATATCATTTGATAAAGTTTTCTTTTAATTATTTTTTGTTGCCAATTTGAGTATAATGAAAAATGGTGAATTGTAAGTGGTGAGGAGATGGGCTTGTTGTTTCTTGGTGAGAATCATGGATTGTGGGAGATAATGATGATGGTGAAAGGTGGGCCTGGTTGTTTGTAAGCAGTAGGTTGTTGTAGAATGTGGGAAAATGAAGACAAGGATAGTAAAAAGAGACTTTTTTTGGTCAGAATAGGGCCACCATGGCATTTTTCTCCAAAAATTATACTAGTTTAACACCACGGTATATATACACGGGGAAGGTTATAATAAATTTTAGATGTTTCTGGTGTTAAATATTACTAACATGTATAGTAAAATAATTATAAGTAAATATAGAAATATTAGTTTTTTTAAAAGATGGGTAAACAAACTAAATTATCTAAAAATGAAAATCTTGAACGATATGTAAAACTTAAGATTTTTAACGTAAAAACAATTAATTCTAAAAATATTTTAGAAAACAAAGGTTGAAAAAAATTCTAAAAAATAGTATGATAACATTATAATCCTATTGTTTTAAGAAAATAAAGACTCATAGAAGTTCTAAAAAATAGGATGATTTAAAGATTATAGATTTAAGAAGATTAAAGATTTTGGAGTACTTTTAGGGATTTCATAATTTTTCTCGTATTTTCAGTGATTTTTTTATCAAGAAAAGAAAAGGACATACCTAATAACAAAAAGATTAAATGATGTGGCAAAATTTAAAATAAAAGTGAGAAGAGAGAAAACATATGTAAAATAAATCAAATTTTAAATATATTAGACATGGTTTTATCTTGAGTAAATGATAAATGATGTTAATATTACCTAAACTTAGGTGATATTATTCTTTCACACTATTTAAATGAAGGGTAGTTTAATCTTTTTATTATTTACTCATTTAAAAAGTTTATAAAATCAAAATCACTTAAGTTAGGAGATCTTAATTTTCTACTAGCTATTTCTCTTTTTAACATTTATAACATTATTACTCCAAAAAGAAACTTGAAAAAAATGGTAAAGAGGTGTATTTTTGTTTTCCCCTTTCCAATAAGGAGATACCACGTGTACAACATGAATTTCCCGCCTTTTGCATGTTATCACACCACAAGTCGGTTTTGAACTCGACGACGAACTCCATCACTTGATTCTCGTATAAAAATCATAGTCTCTGTTACAAATCAAATCACCATAAACAAACTTCACTTCTCACAACAAGTTTTCTGTCTTTATGATTTCAGATGCGAATTTGATCACCTTTCATTTCATTCTTGGTTTTCAACATCTGCTGACCTGCTCTGCATTCTGTTCGTCATCGATAGGTACTCCATCCTCTCTTCTTAAATCTCTTATTTACTTCCATAATCTTCGTTGAAATTTCTGCATCTGATTTGGGGTTTTTGACTAGTGGAATCGCATGGCGTACTCGATTCTCATAAATTTGGCTATTTCCTCGATTCCCCTGTTCTTGCTTATGTGTCTGTTTGGAGTTCTTTTTTGGGATCTTGAAATCTCAGTTTCAATTAACAGTTTATTCCTATCTGATTTCATTCAAATTTGGTTTCTGATTCTTTAATATATTGTTCATGAATTAAATTTTTTAATCTATTTTTGATATCTTCTCTTCGTTCTTGATTTCTGATTTCTTTGTGCTCATAATGTAGACACTTGAAATCTATTGGGTGTTAGTCTTAGGTTTATATGCTTGAGTCTGCTTTGGTTTACAGTCTGATTTACGTTTTGATCTAAGTTGTGATCCTATTCCTAATGCTAATTGTAGTTTCTTGGAAATCTGTTAAGCACTTTCTACATATTATCCTCTCTAATTTGGATCATTGACCCTTTTGTTGTTCAAATCTCGGCCATCACATTCTTGTTCGAGTTATCTTTCTCTGAAGTTGTTTTCAAGCTGTATCTGTTTTCATTGTACATTATGATCCCTTGCTTCATTTCACATTCATATTTAGATAAGCTACCCTGCAATATGATAGTGCTATTACGTTTTTGACTCTTGATTCTAGCATATTAAAAATGGTTTTTATACAAGTATAGCTTCAGAAAATTCAACAGTAGGGTCTGTTTGATAATTTGACAGAGAATATCTTTTGATTTTACTTGAAGCAAAATGGATTTTTTTCTGATGGAAAATCTCTGGCAACTATTACATTCATCATTAACTTGACCATGCATGAGAATGGCATGTTACACCCAAAGAAAGATAAGGTCCATAAACTGATTAAACAAGTCTGTCACAGTGGTTTAGTTTTCTTCAATTTCTTATGATTCATGGTGTATTTTTCCAGGAACCTTTCTGGTTCAGGCTCAACACCGGCCATCTCAAATCAATAGGTCTAATGCAAGTTTTTAAGAATTTCATGCTCAAATAAGCATTGAAGAAAATGGGTAAACCAAGAAAAGATTCACAGTCGAAAAAAGGCAAGGGGGGACAAGGCTCAAGAAGAGGTCGAACTACTTCTAGTAGTAACGAAGAGGAAAAGGCACAAACAAAGATGGAAATAGCAAAGGGAAAGAAGCCAGCGGAAGTGAAAATGGAAGATGAGGTGCCTGATGTGGAATTCATTACGCGAAAAGCCAAAGGAATTGTAATTGGAGGAGCTCAAAAATCACAAACTGACACTGCTGATGATAAATCCAAAAATGTTATGAGTATTTATGGGCTAAGATCAGGAAAGAAAGGGAAAGGTGTGACTATTGCTTCAGAGAATAAACCAACAAATTCTGAGCCAAAAGGCAGAGGAACGAAGCGTGGACGTGGTCTCAAGAAGACAGTTTCTCTAACATCAGGACTGAATGAATTGGAAAATGCAGACAATGCTGATGTTATTATGATAAAGGTGCTGAAAAAAGGGAAAGGAAAGAAGGAAGAAGAAACTGATGCTATCCAAGTTTCAGATACAGATTCAGAAGAAGCCTGTAGAAGAATTAAGAAGGAAAGAAATGATGGCAATGACAGTGATGATGGTGGAGCAGGAGGAGGTGCTGGAGCAGGAGGAGGTGCTGGAGCAGGCTTAGGAGCATATATGGGGATTACGGCTTAGGAGGGCTTGCAGCGCAATGACATGTTTTTGTTGTTATGCTTTCATTCGTTAAGGGTAGGTACATAGTAAACCAATTGACACCAGATCACTTACTTGATTCTGTTAGTGTAAGCTGATAAACATGAAAAAATTCATGATATAGCAAATCAGACAATTTTTTTGCATCTTGGATATGAAGATACATGTGATAGATTTGGAGATGTGTGTAGAAATCAAGTGCTTTTCCATGTTAGCCACTGAGGATGTATAAGCCTGGTGATACTCACTGACTAGAGGTCTATATGATCGTATACTAAAAATATTAGGGATTGGCACAACCAAAACAACGCAAGATCTTAATTTTCGGGTTGCAAAGAATCAAAATTGAAACCTTTCGACAAGTTGGTGAACATATGGCGTTTTTGGCAAATAGGTTTTCTTTTTATCAACATGTACGTACGTTCATTGAAATACGATTCTGTGTAACGTTAAATAAGGAAAAACTGCTTGCAATCGATCATAATACGGTTTTGCTAGCACATCATCGTGTTAGGCAAACGGAATATTCTAAATAAATTTCACAAGATCAAAAATATTGGGAAGGAAAGTACAGAGAGTGTGATGAATTGGCAAAAGAAAAAAAAGTAAATGTGAAAGAATTCATCATTAATTTCTTATTGATAATTCTCGTACAGTTAACTGCAAGCAATTACTAAAATGATACACGCCCTTTCCTTTCAACGGTTATGTTTTTGCCTTATCTGCTCTTGCCTCTTGATTCTGCTACAGAATGCTAAGGTTCTGTTTTTACCTTAATTATCCTAGCTAGATAAAATCTGATGCGTGTTGGGATAAATGATGATTGTGTAAAATAAGTAGTAATGCTGTTTGCTTTATATGTTGAATGAATTGTTTGGATGAAAAAACAAATTAATTAAAATCATTGACTTCTGGAATAAGTAAAAGACAAGACCTCATAACTTAGTTACCGGCTAGTTTATTAAGTTAAAATCAAACACTACGTACCTAATTACTATAGAAAAATGACACATGTATGTATGTATGGGTTGTATATATACGTATGTGTATGATCGAGTCATGTGTTTTCTATTAACGATCGAATGTATAATGTTATGTTAACTAAGTACCTGAACTAATTAACAGGGATGCATGATAGATATATATCAACGTTGTGCAGTAGCTAGCTAGAAAATAAAAAGAATGAATAGAAGTAGAATTAATTAATTAGCTTAGGCTGTTAGAACTTGAGATTTAAAAGAAACGGCATTTTGTCAGCAAACGGTGGATCAGAAAACTTTCCCGTGAGTATTTGCGAAGCAATATGCTGATTTGCAGCTTCTGTGTAATGAATTCCATCCCAATTCACATATTCTGTTGTATCGTTGCACACCGTCGTTGTTATCGAGCTTCCATTTATGGTTTTCACTTGCCCACAGCTTACTTCGCTGTTGTAGTTTAAAGGCGGACCTCCATAGCCGCAACATGCTGACGTTGCTTGTTCAAAACCTGCAAGTACTCTCAAACATATATACATCAGATCATTAATATTATACGTACGTACGTAACATTTCTTTTTAAATACATTATTAAATCAAAATGGATACATTTGATTTTATTAAGATAGTCTATATTTAACATTTCATTTTATCTATTACCCAACCATGTATATTTGCAACGGGTGAATTACAACCGTTAGATCTAATAGATAAACATCTAATTGATGACTAAAATTTGTTCTTTCATTCTCACCTAAATATTCATACTCACAATAACCCTCCTTTATATATATAGTGAGAAATTCAAATGAGAATTAGAGACTTAATTTTGACCCTTCATTTGATTTGATCGGATGATCTACATTTGACACTTCTTTTTATTTATTACCCAGACATAAATTACAACGGATGAATTGCGACCGTTATATCTAATAGATCAGCATCTAATTGATAGCTAGAATTTGTTCTCCCATTCTTACAATAAACCACCCCTATATATATACACACATCAAATTAAATGTATTCTAGCTATTTCCAAAGACAGGTTTTCTTCAATCTCTAACACCACTACCACAGTCAACTTTTAAAGATGAGCATAGATGATGAATGAAGATGATGTCATGATGATATATGTTCATTTTTTGAAAAGTTATGTGTGCTCGCACGTACATATGATGATTAATATTGAAGAATACAATAGTGTTTATGAAAAATGAACAAAAAGTAAATAAACATGAACACTTAAAATGGAACATAGATTATTTGCAAACTATAATTATAAAATTTGATATTATTATATTTTTAATTATAAATTAAGTATATTTAAATTGAATTTAACTTAAAAGAAATATATAGATAAAAAGAGAATAAGAGTATCTTAATACTTTCAAGTAGACAAAAGATTAAAAATGCAAGAAGTTCCGGTCTAAAGGATCAAACCACTAAAATTTACATTTCATAGACTAAATCCGAAATGTGGCCCAAACTACATAAATATCAGTTGTCAGTGGGTTGGAACTTGGACAGCCAACATGTTTAAAGATTATATGAGCTATCAATAAATCATTATTTTAATGAAACTTTCTTGATAAATACATTCACAAAATACATTTGTCAAGAATGTAAATTATAAAAGTTTGGAGGATAATTACTTAATTAGACAAAACATGGTTTATATATGAAAAAAAGACAAAATCTATATAAATATTAAACGGGGTCACTTCTTAACATGTGAAACTTATGTATGATTTTAACTCGACCCAATTATCATACTAGTTACACGGGTCAACCTAAAAACGTACGTTTTATCATATGTATTAATCCAAAATCGTTTAGTTTCATATCGAGTTCGTATTGTGTTTCTTTTCATGTCAAGATTTGCCATTTACAAACTTTGTAAACCAATCTGTGTATTGCATCGACATTTAGTATATATTATAAATTGTCATTAATTAAGAGCCTGAATCGTCTATAAACATATTCGAATAATATATTAATTAAACTAGGATATATAATCAACATGAGCAATGTAAACCAAGCATGCCTCATCATCTAGGAAATCTGAATCATGGGCAATTGTACGTTTGTCCTTTTTTTATTATGACTTTGTTGATGTCTATATATCACATGCATGTGACTCTCCATATTTGTTGTTTTCTTAACCTATATATATATATATATAGCAGGCCAATTCCTCCTCCTTTAATTGGATTGTCCACCCAAGAATTCCTTATATACACCTTGTCACACTCAATCCCCCAACGCTCTTCATCCATGAATTCCATTATCTAAAATAAACAGCTAAGATTGGTTCTCACAATATAAACGGTTCTCAAATGAACCTCTCTCTGTATATATATATAGCTTTTCTTTCATCCAAAACAAACACGCACCAACTTGAATGACTCGTTGATTTATTTATTAAAACTTTTGTCTACCAAAATATATACTAATCTGACAAGGCGAAGTACTAACCATATTTCGAGTAATTGGCAATGAGACTAGATTTAATGGTGAAGACGTCAATATGTGTGACATTGGCATCCGAATACTGCGCTTGTAATTTCGTCACAAGCGCATGTAGTTGTATGTTAAAAAGACTAGCTGCCTGGTTGTGCATAGAAACACAACCTTGGGCGTCAAGTTTCGAAGGATCTGTCCCAAATTTTGCAATATTTTGTGGTAAGCACCCGAGGGGCCCCGTGTTATGAATCCAAAAATTTCTTGCCCCGTCATCATATAACTTCTGGAAAATGTTAAAGAGTCCAATTATGATACGTGCACAAATTAAGCTACTTTTTAAAATAAACCATGCATACCCTTTTAACTTAATTAAAGTCGTAGCAAATGTACCTTGATTCCGGCTTCGAATTCGGCTAAAACAAATGGAATCGAAGCGACGATTTGGTCAAACGATTTCGAGTAAAAGGCACCAGCAAGATCATTTTGGCCTATATCGAACATGTATAATCCCTTGCTAAAGTAATCTTCATCAGGTAAGTACTTGTTGAACCTTCTTGCTGTTACAAACAAAGTTGATTGTTAACACGATATATAAAAAAGAAATAAATAAATAAATAAATAAACAGATAGATAGATAGGTCCGCTTGTGTGTTTTCTAAACAACTTGTCCTATATATGACTGGCCTTCATAAATAATTAAGCATTAATCCTAATATATATAAAGAGTCCTTTTTATTACACTTTTGCAAATACATGTTTTACATCAAAAGCTTTATTAATTAGGCTTATAATTAAGCATGTCTAATTAAGATGTGGCTTACATTTAGCTTGCAACTGTAGAACGCGAGATTTGAATCGGAAATACTGAGCCACTTGAACCCCAAACGAGAAGGGGCTAACTGCGTTTATAGTCGTTGGAGGTAATATAGTAGATCCAGCTGCTGCAAAATTGCACCCTTTACGAAAATTCGGGACACCAAGAGCTTCCAAATACGCGTTTAGAAAAGGCAAATCCATTGCATCCACTGCAAAAACAACATATATCCTATATATATTCGGTATATATACAAATCGAGTACAAAAACAGAGAAAAGAAAAGGTAGAAGACTAACTTATAAAATCTATGATAAGGCGACCATCACAAAACCTTCCGGCTGGTCCCTTAAAATAAGTCTGACCGTTAGGAGGATCTAGATGGTCGCCTATACCAGCAACCAAATCACCAGTGTCAGAATTCGAGTCCCCAAAGTTGAAAACTGCTGGATAGTTGAACTCAATGCCATTAGTAAGATGTGGTATGAAGAAAATGATTAATAGAAGAAGATTGGAGTTCATATCTGGGGACTGGGGTGGGGTGTCCTAGCAGCACCAACCAACCCGGAATGATTTATGTATAGTCTACTTTTGGGTATTTGAAGGAGTGCTGGATGATGGCTTTTGTTTGTAATTGAAGTTTGCTTTGAGGTCACTACTAATGTGAAAGTACTATTATGTCCTTGGGGGTAAACTTACCATTGTACCCTTGGTGGTTAAGTAGTCAAGGGTAGTTTCTGTTATGTTGTCAACTAATATGCGACTTATTGGTAGCGTGTGTTAAAGTCATGCATTGCCCTCAAGCTTTTATCATTCAATTGATTATAATATAACATGTTAAAGCATCTCCAGGGCCATCAATTCGCATTTACAGTGTATTCAACCGTTTAAAGCTAGGTTAATTAACTAAGTTTGTTAAAAGTTTAATATAGTGTCACATCATCATACTACTTTTAAGATAAGTCTAAAATATATCTATGTTTTAATATATAAATTATTTAGTATTCTCTCTTTTAAAAATCTTAATCTTTTAAATTTTAAGTTACTAACTTGCCCCTCATTTAATCCTAAAAGAAAACTATAGAATGGATTTAATTATATTCTTAAAAACAACTAAACCTTTCTTAAGAAACAATATTTAAAAATGTTAATCCAATACAAATTAAATTTCAACCTATAAGATATTAACAAATTAAAAATTAAATAAAAGATCTCCCTAGAAATATTTTTTAAATATTCTATCATATAAAAATATTTTTATTTAAGTATTAAAAAATTCGTATAACTAAAACTCTTAAACCAACCCGAATTTATAAGCACTCTTATAAGTAAAATAAAAAATTTAATTTGTTATATATTTTTAACATTACTTTACTTACACTCTTAACTAAATAAATAATTAACAACATAGTCAATATCCTTACATTTTTAGAACGTTGCCACCCGCCGCATCACCACCACTTGTGACCCCTTAACCCCTCACTACTTTAATCTCTCTCTCTCTACCGTGTGCACACACGACGGCGACAACATCGCCATTGCGACCGATCTCCACCGGCTAATATGCACACACAACGGCGACAGATCTACCACCAGCCAATAATGACCGCTGCCTCCCATCTCCACCACGACCATCGCCGAACAACATCGCCACCGCTCCACCATCTGTGAGTGTGTATGTTTAGATCTACGATTTAGGGTTTACATGTTTTGATATTTAGGTCTATTTTAACCATTGAGGTTTCAATTTGGGTAGTGGGTTTTGATTTTCCGATGAGGTTTCATTGTGGGTAGTGGGTTCTCAATTTGGGAAGTGGGTTTTATCCGGTGGTTGGTGGTTTCAGGCGGTGACAGTTTAGGGTTCAAGTGGTAGGTCTCAATTTGGCAGGTGGGTTTTAGCTTAGGTGTTTAGGTTTCGATTGTTCTTGGTGTTCTTGTTGGTTTTTGACTTTTCTGGAGGTGGTAGGTGCCTGTTGGTTGCAATACAGTGGTGGCTGGCGGTGGTCGGTGGTTGTCTTCTTGGTGGTTTCCTCATTTCTCACTTTTGGTGGTGGTGGATGGTGGTGGGTGTGGTATACGGCAATGATGGGTGTGGCATACAGCGGTGGTGGTTGGTGGTTTATGACGGTGAGTGGTCAATTGGGAAGAAGTCTAAACTTTTTGAAACATCAGAGATTGTCAAATAAATAATAATAATAATAATAATAATAATAATAATAATATAGAATATTCAATATAGTCCTAAGAGACTAATTTTAGCATTTTGATCAATAGCATCAATTGTCCGGATTGCATTTTAAAATTTTAGGCAGAGTGACATTTTCGTAATGATGCTTTTATAAATCACATGTAATTGTATACTGAATCACAACTCTAATAATAATATATAAAGATGGGTTATAAAATAATTAAAAATGAAAATAGAATAATGAAAACTCCCGGGTGACCTGTTAACCTACAATTACAGGTCACATTACACACAATATTATAATTTGGAGACTTTGTTGTATTAATTGTTAAAAAATATGACTTCGGTATATTAATATCAAAGAAGTATAGTTCGTTATACAGAATATTAAAATGGGAAAACTTCGTTATATTTCGGTGCACTTAAGTCTGATCGTTACTAACTTAACTGATGCATCAATTTTTTTATTATAATCACTTGTATGCACAAAGATTCATCCAAATAGGTTCAACTTGGCTCAAGAAAACATACCTTTTTCAATCTCTGATTTTTCTTCCAATCTTTAACCATAAAGATTGCACGGATGATGAAAAGCACACCATCTCCAATTATTCTTAGTACTTCCTTGCAATTTATTCTCGTTTCTTCTTCATTATCGCACTCCCAATAACACATACAACACCATACATGGACACAACAACATGAAGCCTTCAGAAGGTATGCTCAGCAGACATGCATGGCCATGCTAGTGACTAGTGAGCACAACTATTCCCTTAGGGGTGCATTGCCACGGGCCCATGCCCCCCTCTCGGCGGCAAAATCAGCTTGCTTGAAATCTGATTGGCTCATTTGGGTTGGCAGCATTAAATGTCGATATGCTGCCTGCGCGGTTGTGTGACATTTAGAAAGGTTTGTATTGCCATTCTGTTTTTTGATCCAAGGTCGGAGATTAGTTCCTTGTTTTTTAATTTGTTTGGTTAAAAACTTTTAGTTATATGAGGATTGTTGAGAAAGAAAAATACATTACTTTCACATGTTTCTATCACTTGTGAATGGATGTTTAAATTACAACCGGAAGGAAGTCTGATCATAGTCTGAGTGAGAAAGTCAGATTGGTCACAATTGATTAATCACACATACATAGACTAGGGTGTGCAAGCAAAATAGATTAGGGTGTACATAAATTTACCCTACTTGGTTTAAAATTTTAGAGTAACAATGCAATTGTAAATCAGTTACCTATGCGCTCTTAGAAAGTCAAAGTCTCAAAGATCATGGATATGTAAATGATTTATTAGCTTAGAACCAGCAACAATCCTTAATGAGAAGTTCATAGCTAATGCTCTCATGGAATGCTTAAATCAATACACAATATATTATTGATGGGGATGGGGATAGCTTCTGGGTTTTCAAACAGATTAGATGTATTTTGTTTAATTCTCATTTAATTTCTCCTATTCTTTTTATAAAAAAGAGAGAATGAGAGTATACATGTGTATACACTTGTTTGATTTCAATTTATGAAGAAAAAATCATCTATGAAAGTGTGCATTAGATCCAATGTGTGATACTTTCCCTATGTATCTCAGCTTTCAAAAACAGAATCAAGTATGTAACCTGGTGTCAGTCTGTTAGATGGTATATTATGTACCCTAAAAGAAATAAATCACAACAACAAAAACATCAAATTGTGTGTGTTTAGTGTTAGAATTCTTCCATCAATTTGCTGCAACAAGTTCTACGCCCAGACTCGGTACATTTCCGTGTGCTTCACCTCCACCTCCACCATTATCATCTGTGTCATCATCACTAGTCTTTTTGATCTTAGTTCTTCCACACGCTTCCTCTGGATCCGTTTCCAAATCTTCCAAATCTTGAGTTACTTTCTCCTTTCCTTTGCTTTCATGGTAGACATTTGTTTGTTCACACTCAGAAGAAGCATTCACTCCGGGCCCTTTTGGTCCTTTTCTTAATTCATATCTACTCTTAACAGCATATACTCTCCCAAGTCTGATTCCTTTTGCTTTGGGTCTAACACTAGCTTTAGTTTGTGATCTTTTATCTTCATTAATCACAATTCCTTTGGTAGTTACTCTTCCAAACTTTGTATCATCGATATCCCACTTGCGCTTCTTTCCTTCTTTAGGTTGCATTGGTCTCTTTCCCTTAGCTATTTCCTGCTTCCTTGTTTGTGATGCTATCTCTTCCTCTGCATCACTGATACTCGAAATATCTATATTCTCATCAGAGTTTACCTCTGATTGTGTCTCTTCTTTCTTTTCACCTTCGGTATTTGATCTTGACTCTTCTTGTCTTCTTGGTCGGGTCACTTTACGTTTTACGATAGCCATTTTCGTCAACACTTATATCTTCAAATTATTCGTAAACCTGTTTATTTTGATTTCTATACAGTTGGAACAAGAAAGTTCCTGCAAAACACAACAAAAGAATAACAAGTTTAAGATGAGCAATTCCATTTTGATACAACTTTGTTCTCAACCTAAAATTAGATAGAAAGAAAATTACTATGAAAATTGTTAGTCAAACATTGAAAAAGGTTATCTTTGAGAGATCTACTAGTGCCAAGAAAAAGGTTTCTTCATTTCAAGTTTCAACATATATCAATTCAAGAGTGAAATTCGAAACAAGTAGTACCATAGTTGACAGGGTTGAAAATTGAACATAAAAGGCCACAGCATTCCAAAGATTTCTCAAACATAACATAGAATCTCAACTGAAATTGAGGCAGGATCTACCAAAGCAGAGTAAAGAAAAGTCAAGAAATGTAAAAGAAGACCGAGTAGAATGATAATAATACCAGCAATTGAATTTATGTATAAGAAGAATAGACTAAAGGAAATAAGAAGAGACAAATAATATGAGTGATCGAAAAACTTAGATAAGAAACCACACTGGAATGTAAAATCTTCACGAATATCTTATCAAACAACCAAGAAACTCGAATTAGAACAGATACATATACAGAAACTACTAACTCTTGACACAAATTCATCTCGTATACAAACCCTAATCATCATAATCAAACACTAAATGAGATGCAGCAATATCAAAATCTTAAGGAAACATGAGGCCAAGAATGAAGAGATTGATGAAGAATGATAAAAGTACCTATGGATGACGATTGACGAACGAATTAGCAGTTGATTACTAAGATTTGAAGCTCGAACTCTCCATATTACTATCGAAAGATGATCAAAATCGCATTATGATGACAGAAAAAATTCGAAAGAGAAGAGAAATTTGTTGATTGTGTTTGATGAATAACAGAAACAATCAAATTTATACGTGATGTGTGCTTCGTCGAGTTTGTCAGGCTGCAAAACTGACAGTTGAACGATTGCAAAAAGCGGGAATTTTTCATATTGGACACGTGGCTTTATCTTATTGGATTTAGCTGCTAAGGTACGTTGCGTAGAAAATTTTAGATTCATTAATTTTACTTTTTACTTCACACAACGGTAATTTTCTCCCTTTTCTTTAAGCGAAATAATTTTCTCCCTTAAAAATACATTTTTTTTATCAAACTTCAAATTTAAACCAAATAACATAATAATCAATCACAGATATTTAAATTTAGATTTGTGTAAATTACTGATTTGGTCATTATGGTTTGCTATAAATCACCGATTTAGTCCTAGCTCTAAATTATAAAATTACTAAATTGGTCTTTTAAATTAACAATTTGTTACAATGTTAGTCTTGTAGCCATTAAAAGTAATGGCATTGGTGTTACAATTTTCAGAATGAATATTTTACTATTTTATAGCGTTACAAACTCAACCACTAAGATATTATTATTATGCATCTTCATACCCTGTATTGCACAATAGCCTTTCAGAGTTAGAGTTATAATATACCGGTAATCAGCTACATACCCATGTAAAGATACTAGATTCTTATTTTATTTTTGCTTATAGTATAATATTGCTTTTTAGAAATGTTGGTACCATAGAATGTAAGTTTAGTGTAATAGTTGAGTAATTGTTAGTGTGATTGTGAAAAGATTGACGTAAAACATTGTAATAGTCATAAATAGTGTGTAGGAGTGATACACTCCCCCTAAGATCACTCGACGCACATACCTATATATATCTCCTATAAACAGAAGTTACGTGGTCACCTTACGCGAGTAGCATGATATATTATCCTCGTTTAGATAACATACACCGTACGTACATACCGTTTTAAAATAAATGATTTATACGTACGTATGGTTAGCATGTACTCTTCATATACAATAATTTATTGGTATAGGGGAGGATTATTGTGAGAATGAGAACAAATCCTAGCCATCAATTGGATGATGATCTATTAGATCTAACGGTTGCAATTCATGGTTGGATAATGAATAAAATAAAAGATCAAATGTATGTATACTATGCGATCAAATCAAATGAAAAGTGATGATTAAGTCTCCTGTTTTCACCTAAAAAACTATTCTCATTTGAATACACCGTAAGTATATCCCATATATATTCTTGATGTGTACAAGTATTAACATAGAGGTCGCCTAGCACAGAAATATGTGAACAGGTGTATATCATGGTGTAAGCACCGAGGTAGTTGGAAGGCGTAGGAAGCTAGCCGCGAAATATTTATCAAATATGTTAACAGGTGTATATATGCATGTTATTTTATTGTTATTTCTATTCAGTTCTATATATATAAAAACAGATTGATTGATGAGAACTGGGCCTCCTGGCTACCCAAGGTTGGCCAGTAATTTGGTTTTGTCGTGCTTACTCGATCTAGATCATATCATAGGCAATTAATTAAGCCCAATCATGTTTTTTGTTTTTTGTTTTTTTGTTTTTGTTTAAATCAGCCATTGCTAGCTGTCGATCTTCTGTTACTAAAACATCAAACTCACTCCAAAAACTAACTTCAACAAGATTAGATCGATCAAGATATATGGAATCAGAGACGGAGAAGACGAAAGATGAAGAAGAAACTATTGGAATGACAAAGCTAAAGAAGCTTGGTGGGATTAAAACACTGCCCTTTATCCTTGGTATGAATATTTCTCATTTGAAAATTAAGAATCTACGGTAGTTTTTAAGAATCCCCTTCTCCCAACAAGAACTTTTTTAAACTGTAGTCAATCTATGACGTACGTACTATCATCTTTTCATGGTTTTCATAACTGGATTGGATGGGAATCAGTATAGACTTTTGTTAACCAACTTAATGAGTAACTGATTGAACAAACTTCGGAGCTCTTTTGTAATTTAACATAAAGTTTAGCCGGTTAAAACGCTTGTTATTGAACCTGTTGATAGAGCCACTTAAAAACACGCGACTCAGATCCATCGATTTTCTGACAAACTTCATGTGCTATGTACGAACTAAGATTTTATCTGTTTCAATTCATTTTCTGAAACGCTTTCAAATCATATATAATTTGCATCATCATCATATATAGTTCGAAGACTAACTAATTATTATATCGATCGGTGTATTAATTAATGGATGGTATTTGTTAGAATATAAGTTGTCCTTTTTACATTTTTGTTAATGTTTGCTTCTAGTTTGTATTTCTTAGAAGTATAGGGTAAATTTAGTAAATACCTTTTAAATATATAAACAATGTAATTTATTTTAATTTCAAAAGCATTCCAATATTTTAAATAATATGTGTGTGTTTTTGGTTCTCTCACATATTCATATACAATAGCTGAGATCATACATAATCATTGTAGATTTGTTTTAATTACATTTGATACTTGATATATTTAGGATCCTAGAGTATGAGTGTGTGATATATATTTTAAAAATTCAGCACCTAAGTTAAATAATGTTATCATTATGGATCATCCCCCCCCCCCCACACACACATATATATATATATATATATATGAAGAAGTTTATTTGAAAATTGTTCTTATTGTGAGTACCACGAGTACCCTTTGTAACCACCATAAATATATATATATATATATATATATGTGTGTGTGTGTATATAATATAATATATAGGAAAAAGTTTAAATGAGAACTGCGAGAACCAAATAATTGGTGGGTCCTGCTTATACATTATGCATCATGGTGACCCAATGACCCCACAAAGTGTTTGTGTGTGCATTATGTAACTAACTGGCTACATGATGGTGTAGCTAAGTTATTCCTATATAAAATCAAACTTGATATATACAAATTAAGTGATCCCAAAATCTTGTTTAACTACATTAAACATTCGTCAACTACAAGTAATTAATTTAATTGCAAACTGATGAAGCATTTGATAGTAATTTCACAGCAAATGAGATATGTGACAGATTCGCGGCTACTGGATTCCAGGCCAATTTGATAACATATTTAACTGATCAACTAAACATGCCATTGGTGAAGGCATCCAACACCCTCACCAACTTCAACGGCGTTGCTAGTTTTACGCCTATTATTGGTGCACTCGTCGCTGACTCTTTCGCTGGTCGCTACTGGACCATCATCATTGCCCTTCTCATTTATGAACTGGTTAACTAATATTAATTTCCCCTCTTTCTATATATCCTTCAATCACATCATATACGTACCAATTAACTTATACTATATGTGTGTGTATCCAGGGAATGATCATCATTACTATATCATCAATCTTGCCACAATTTAGGCCACCACAATGCCCTACCCAAATGAACTGCAAAGAAGCTTCAAAATCTCAACTATTAGTGCTTTATCTCTCCCTTCTTCTCACGTCTATCGGGTTAGGAGGTACACGGCCGTGTGTTCTTGCTTTTGCTGCAGACCAACTTGACATATCAAAGCTGAAAAAGAACGCGAAAAACTGGAATTTTTTCAATTGGTACTACTTTTTATTGTCTCTGGCAAGTCTCTCTGCACTTACTCTGGTTGTGTACATCCAAGATAATGTGAGTTGGGGTTGGGGTCTCGGTATCCCAACCATTGCTATGGTCATTGCATTTTTCACCTTTTTAATCGGCTCTCCGATTTACCAGAAGATGAAACCAGAAGGAAGTCCGTTTCTTAGGCTCGCACAAGTGATTGTTGCTGCTATAAAGAAGCGGGAAGTTTTGTTACCCGTAGATGATAAACTTCTTTATGAAAACAGAGAGCTTGATGCAAGTATTTCTAAAGACGGGCAACTTCTTCATACTTATCCATTGAGGTGTTTCAATAAGGCTGCTGTAAAAACCGAAGGTGACATTGACTGCCTTTCAAACTCGCCAAAACTATGGCGAATTGCTACTGTACATAGAGTTGAAGAGCTAAAATCAATCATTCGATTGTTACCGATTGTATCAACAGGAATCATATATGTAATGGCGTATTCTCACCAAGGTAGCTTCACACTTATGCAAGCTCGGACCATGGACCGTCACCTAACCACAACTAGCTCATTTGAAGTACCTCCGGCTAGCATGGCAGTCTTTGATGTGCTAGCCACCATTGTCACCATCGCGTTATATGATCGCTTTTTTGTACCCTTTGCATACCGATTCACGAAGAACCCTCAAGGCATTACATGCTTACAACGGATTGGCGTTGGATTCATGATTAGCATTTGTGCAACTTTTGTTGGATCATTTGTGGAGGTTAAAAGAAAAGATGTGGCAAGAGATCATAACTTGATTGATAAACCGACTGAGACTATACCCATAAGTGTGTTTTGGTTGATTCCTCAGTATTCACTTCATGGTGTAGCTCAAGCATTCTTTCAAGTTGGTAAATTGGAGTTTCTTTATGACCAGTCACCAGAAAGTATGAAAAGCACAGCATTGGCTTTATATTGGACGACAATTGCACTTGGACAGTATGCAGGAACATTAATGGTGACCATGGTTCATAAGTATACTGCAGATAATGGTAGAAACTGGCTGCCTGATAGGAATTTAAATAGAGGTAGATTGGAATACTACTACATGCTTGTAAGTGGGATACAAGTTGTAAACCTTGTGTATTATTATGTGTGTGCCTGGCTCTATACTTATAAGCCCTTGGAAGAGGAAACCAAAAGTAGTGAAGATGGGGATTTAGAGTTGGTTATAGATAACTTGCAGGTAGTTGATGTAGTGAATGGTGCTGATAGACATGAACAAAAAGAAGCCAATTAAGGATTCATAGTAAGAAATTTCAACCGAGGCCCACTACATTTATCAAGAAAAATCATCAATGAATTAATTTGTGTATTTAATTGAGGTTTTTGCAATTTGGGATATGAACCATCTATGTTTGTCATGTATTTTAACCTAACCTGAATAAGAAGATAAACCATACATGATACATCTATGTTTGCTCCGTGCCTATTATGCAATTAGCTATTGATATATTCGATCTAACGGTCACAGTTTACCTGTTATAATTCATGTTTGTTGTAATTCATGGTTGGGTAATGATTAAAATGAAGGGTCAAATGTAGACTATCTGATCAAATAAAATGAAAGGACAAGATTAACTCTCTAATTCTCACTTAAATATACATTCTCATTTGAACCTTCCAATGTGTGTGTGTGTGTGTGTATATATATATATATATATATATATACATTGGGAGGTTCAAATGAATGACTAAGATTGGTTCTCGCAATAATAATGATTCTCAAATGAATCCTCCCCTATATATAGAAATCAAGTAAAAAGGATTTTATGATAAAAAGGGTAAGAGACAATAAAAAATCATTTTTATTGATTAAAACTAGTTCTTCATCAATTTATTTTTGATGAATCCAACATATTCATCACTTTTTAAAGAGCAAAAGAGATTTTCAAATGCAGATTTTGAAACCAAAATTTTGAAATAATTTGTTGATGAACGAAATGCTTTAATCTAAAAAGTGATGAATATGTTGGATTCATCAAAAAGAAATCGATAAAGAACTAGTTTTAATCAATAAAGATGATGAACTAACAATTATCAGTTAATGTATATACCAAAAAATGATCAAATAATCATCCCTCTTACGCTTTTTACTTTAATTTCCTTTGATCTCATCCCTATATATATATATATATTTATATATATATATATATATATATATATTATGTTGTTAATAATATGTTCTTCAACTCTACTTGTCTATGACAAATTGACAACTATCACTAGAAATTTTAGTAACCACGATCATATGATAATATCAAACCTATACCGGCCAATTCATATATTTGTCAAACAAGAATTTCCGTCTATGTTTTGGGCAGAGTTCCACATGAAGTAGGATAATAACTAGACATAAAAGTCAATATATGTGAAAAAAATTCTAAAGTATAAATATGTATTAAATATACGGAATAGAACAATGTTTAATGTAGTTCATACGTAATTCATAGTCCTAAGAGACTAATTTTAGCCTTTGGATAATGACATCAATTGTCCAGATTGCATTTTAAAATTTTGGGCGGAGTGGTATTTTTGTAATTCACATGTGATGCTTTTACAAATCATATGTTATTGTATATTGAATCACCTATGATTGAATATTAAAATTTTAGGACTATATTTTTTACATGAAATTTATTGAACACAACTCATAGAGAATAATAAAAGCATGTAGTTGTAGGAACCAATTATCTTAAGTATCAATCACACAATGATTATGTAGAACTCAAATCAACAGCAATGAGAGAATACGTCTAAGAACACACAGTTGATATAAGAGTAATTGAATTGCTTAATGAATTAGAGTTTACAATTTAGTATTTGTAGGTATTTACACAAAATACCCTAAACCATGACTAATGTCATATATACTAACAAACTTCACTAAAATGCATTGAACACAATACAAGTGATCTAAGAGTAGTCATACTTCAAGCATAATAAAAATCAGTAAAAGAAGTTAAAGAATAAACCTTATCTTTATATACGTTAACTAGTTTATATGTCCGTGTAAACACATGAGTAACCATAATTATTTATGTGAGAGTATTATTTTATATTCGCTTAGTTAAGCGTCCCATTTATACAAGGTGACAACATATCTAATCATTAATTATACTATATAATTTTTAATTTTATTATGATAAGAATAATAACGAATGAATGTTAGTCTTTATGTATATTAGGAGATAAGAGATAACATTTATATATATTAAGATAAATATTATGTAGATAACTAACGTGACGTTTTAAATGATAACTTATAACTTTTTTAACACTGATATAATATCTAAATTATATATTATATTATATAATTATTAATTTAATTCTAGATGATAGAGTAAATTACTGATTTAGTCCCTGTGGTTTGATAAAAATCACTAATTTAGTCCTTTAAAATAAAAAAATCACTAAGATGGTCACTGAGTTTGTCAATTTATCACAATGTCAGTCCTTTAATTTGACGGCGTTTATATTAACAGTTAGTTTGTCTTTTAGTGAGGGTATTATAGTTTTTTCGCCATAATTTATTTTGTTAAATACTTATTAAATATTTCTTTCAACAATTTGAACCACCATAAACAACCTCATTCAAAACAAATAATTGTGTTGCTCAAGACTTTTATATTGTATCCCCAAAACTATATTTGGTATCTAGAAACATCGAAGAGAGTTAAGGTGAAGTAAGTGATATAAAATTCCTAATTCAGAAAAAAACAAATCTATGGTCAGTCAAACACAATCATGAAAGATTAAACAAATTGAAAATGAGAGGAAACTTACGAGCTAAACCCTAAGGGGGTGTTTGGTAGAGAGAAAAGAAATTGGGGGAATGAAAATGAAAATATGGGAGAAATAGAAATGTTTGAAGAATTGGAATTGATTTCCTAATTTGGTATCAGGAAAGAAATGAAACAGAGAAATGGTGGCTCAAGTCGCCGGACAGCGGTTGCGGCATTGGCTGCCTTGCTGAACGTCAACGATGATGACTAGAATGCCAGAAACACATCGCAACCGGACACCGATAATGATGAGTAGACATTGGCTGCCATTTCTCTCCATTTCTCCATAATTTGAAGAGAAATGAAAATCCAAAGGAATGAGAGAAATGGAAATGGGTGGAGAAACCATTTCCCCTCTCAAAACTATAACCATTTCTCCTAAACAAGATAAATCAATTCTCCTAATTTCTTTTCTCTCTACCAAACATCCCCTAAGTGAAACCCAAACAAATCCTAGATCTAATACAATCCTTTTCAAATCTGAGAGAGAGCTTGAAATGAGAGAGATAGTGATGGTGGTGGTGGCGGTCTCCTAGATGGCGACAACAATCTTACAAAGATATAGAGAGAGAGGAGGAGAGAAAGAGAGTAATATTTTATTTTAAATGATTAAATCAGTGATTTTTATCAAATCATTAAGACCAAATCAGTAATTTACTCTAGATCAGTGGCGGACCTGTAAGGTAGCCAGGTATAGCACGTGCCACATGTGGATTTTTTACACATAGTGTATTCTTTTTTTCAAAATCGTATTTTTGTGTACAACGTAACCAGTTAAATAAGGGTGCAACACATGATTTTGTTTAACCAACTAGAAAGCCCAACTAAATATTTTGAAAGCCCAATAGCCCATTAATCAACTAACAATCATTTGAGCAATTAAGCCCATTATACTGATTTTGTGGTAAGGACGTTTTTAATTGGTTACATTTTTTAAATAATTTGTCAGTATTTAAAGTCTTCATTCTTCATAATCATTAGCTTTCATTCACATTTTCTCTCTGTGTAACCTCTCTTTTTCTCTCTTCGAAATCCGGTCACCTAATTCCGACCAAAGTCCGTAGATGTACAGAAGGACAATTCGACTTCTGGCCACTGTTTTAAACTACGACAAGGTTCCGGCTACGTCTTCAAAATCCGGCAGTCAAGTGTATGTAAGACTTGGATTTTAATTAGGGTGTAGGCAATTTGTTAGCTAGTATATGAACTTTATGTATAAGGCTAAAGTTTTTTTCCTAGTTTTTTTTATTTTAATCTAATTTTTAAAGCAATGGAAATTGAGGTAATTTATAATTAGTTTTTTGTATTAAAATGTGATCATAAATTCCAATTTCTTATTTGTTTTAAATGCAGTAGATTAGTTTATAATTTGAAAGTCTAGACTACTTGAGATTCTTTTGTAAGTAGTAGATAAGTTATATAATGGCTTGTTATGACTAGAACATATTTCACCTATTACCTAACCTGAAATTGCATTGTCTGTTTTACAAACTTAGAACTACGTAAGGAAACTCGGTTACTAAATTTTTGTTGTGCCACTAGTGAACTTGCGGGCTAGGTCCGCCCCTGCTCTAGATGATAAGATAAATAAACATTATCATGCTGTCTTTTTTAATTTAAATGATATGTTATTTATCTCATACATTGTCTGATATTAGATATTAGATGTAGGATATCATAAAAAATATATTTATGATAAGAATATTATTTAAATTCTTAGATAACATATGCGGTAGTGATTTAAGACTTAACTCCGTACTTAAAGTTCACCCATTTATTAAAAGTAACTTCATTTCTTTGTAAATTCAACTTCCTTTATATCGATAAAGATAAGAACATATCAAATAATAATTAATTTTAGTCAAATAATTTTGACAATTTAAAGTAAAAATTGAGTTTTTAGTTTTGATTAAATAAATGGTTATGATTAGGGGTGTTTATAGATGGTTAACCGGACATAAGTTTAATCGAGAACCGGTTAACCGAAGTATCGGTTCGTAACTTTCTTGAACCTAAAATTAAACCGAAAAACCGGTTAACCGGTCTTTCGGTTCAGTTTTCCGGTTAACCAATTAACCATTTTAGCTACTAAATAAATATATTTCTAAAACAAAAGGTTTCAAAATTTAATATTCATATATCAACTCGAACCAGGCTAAAATGAGAAATTTTAAAACATTATGAATTGTGTTATTTATGTATCAACTAACTATGAATAAAAACGTGACTAAGATATAGTGAAACTAAGTAAATAAATAGTAAATGATAAAATTTATAAATCTAGTTGATTCGTAAACTTAAATAACACATAAAATTTCATTACCTATATTGAAAAATGAAATATAGATATTGACTTTGGGTAACAATTCATTATAAGTAGATAATTATTGTATGTGAATATTGATTAATTTGTTAGTATTAATGAACGTAAAAACTAAAATTTGAATTTTTTAAGTTTTAGGTTTTTCGATCAACCATCCGTATCTAAATTTATGAACCGTAACCGAATTGAATTCGATTTGGTTAACCTAGATTTTGGTACACTTTGTCAGTTTTTAAGTTCCAGATATTTTGAACATCCCTAGTTATGATTCGGTTTTAACTAAATTAAAGGTTAGAATTTTCTAATTAAATTGTTGAAGATTATTCTTTTATTCATATTAGAAGATTAGGAGATTTAGTCGTTTGCTGATTTTTTGCAAATAAATAGGTATATGATGAAAACTTGAGAGGTAAAATTCATGGTCAGTAAAATTCAGCTTATTACATGTCCATGAGGTATGCTAATTAGTTCAAATTCCTTAATTTAATTCTTGTAAAGAATCATACTAATCTTTATGGTTGGTTTTTTACCTTCACATGAAACTGATATCTAAACCTTTATTAAAGACTAATTCTTTTGATTTTTCATGAAACAAAACGCATTCATTATCTTCAAGAAAAACGAACTATTTATTTCTACTTTATCTTCCTACTCATCATAAGATAACATGTGAATTTCACTAGTTCTCTTTCCCCGTCTCATTCATTGATTTTGACACTTGTATTGATCTTATGAGTAGAATAATAATTAGGAGGAAAAAGTAAGAAGATATATCACCTCTCTATCTTCAAACACTGTTATTTAAATATATATGATTTCTATACATCACACAAATGACATATGAGACAACATTGTACTTAATATTCGATTCAAACATCAACCATGCAGAAATGAGAAGAACAATTCAGTGTATTTGTAATTTGATACTAATGCACTCTTAAACATGCAAGACTGAAAAGGATGTAGAAAAAATAATAATTCCCTAAATTTGCCTGTGCACAAGTGGGAAAAACAGGAACAATTCCAAGATTTCCAATAGCAAAAGCACGATGATGATTAAAATTTCGTCGATTTTCCATCAATAAAAATGAAAATTTAGGGATCTAAAACATTTAGAGTAAGAACCTAGGGCTGGTTTGTTGTAATGCTCTCGGACCAAATCGCCACCACCTAACCACCAACCATCACAAACTCTAGACCTGTCTATCATTCCTCTCTTTTTCCCGGAGATGGAAACACGCTCCGTTAATCCATCCTCGAAAACCCACCACTGCAACAACTCATCGCCACCACTAAGTTATTCAAAACCGCTTCTAATCATAATCCTCTCACAATCGACGGCGCGGAGCTTCACGGCCATGATGAAATTGATGAACATCGGCTATTTATAGGAAAGTCGAAATATTATCGGGGATGGAAGGCTTTCATCAGGAAGATATAGATAGAAAAAGCAAAATGCAATACCGGATAGTAAGAGGAAAAAGAAAATCCTAAAGAAGAAGACTAGAACTTTTCGTTACTAATTAAAAATCAATTTTTTTAATAATACCGGATAGTAAGAGGAAAAAGAAAATCCTAAAGAAAATTGTTTTTCGTTACTAATTAAAAATCAATTTTTTTGTTGTCCCAATCGCCTGAGGAATGCAAAGTTCAAACTTTTTGGGTCCCAGATCGATTGGGAATCCAGCCCAATTGAATATTGGTTTCTATCATTTTAACTTTATATATATCAACAAGGAATCTCCACTAAAATTTCCCAAGTAGTGATATTGTGATGTGATGATGCTTCTCACCAAAAACAATTTTGTTTCTATTGTATCAAATGAGATAGAAAAAGCCCAAATCATGCTCCACTATGTTACAAATCATACGACAAAGAGGTTTTAACTAAAACTATTTTGGATAAATTTCAATTACCCTAATACTAATCAGAGTTTTGATCCAATTCGTAAAGTAAATGGACCAAGGGTCCACTTGTTCAATTTCATATCATATCCAACAATTTTCACCTAGTGACGAATTTAAATTTATAGCTAATAAGAAGATAAATATTTATTAAATTTCTCATCATAAAAATTATCGTGTATCAACAATCATTATCTTATACTATCAATTCATAAACTATTTAGCTAAAATCCCATGATATTTTAAAAGGTATTTTAGACATTTAACTATAAAACTTGATATGCTTTCATGTCAGGAGATATTAAAAGTGACGTGATATTTTGACTCCCACCGCCCTTTTTCTCTCTCTCACATGTTATCATCTACTAAATTTTCAAGCAGGCTTTCTCTCATGTCTCTCTAACTTCTAAATTTGCTTTCGTATTTCTATCAAAAGCAAGAAATTACTTTAAAATTTACCAAAATACCTATACATAGAGTCATGGATATATATATATATATAAAACAACTTCCTCAGTAAAATGCTAGATATTGTTTTCCAATATTTTTAAGGACTACTTTTTTTTCTAAAGGATTTTAGGTAAAGTAATTAATTATTTTATTACATAAATAGATGATTGTTGAACTATTAAAATAGGTAACGATTAGAATTTAGTCAGAGTTTTTATTGTTAGATCACTACTAAATCTTAGTGACCTTACTGAAATTACTTTTTAATAATAATGGTGAAGTCTGATCGACCTTTGATTAACCATCGTTACTAGATAAAAGAAATAATATATATTAAATTTGACATAAAAATAATATAATCCGATCGCGAAGCGCCGGCCATGTAAACGCTTGTTTAAAATCAAATTGTCATATCAAATCAAGCCTGAGCAAAGCACAAACTTCGTTGCAGGAATATCAGCTATCAAAATCTCTTCATAAAAGTTTTCTTTGGCAATACAACAACTCCACTTTTACCAGAATACTTGTACTCTTTAAGATCAAGCGTACTCACAGGAATAAAATTTCTTTTTAAATATGGAACATATCGAACATCTACAAAGGTTTAATAACACCATCACACATTTTGATCTGGATTGAACAAATTCTAGCAATTTTATATGGCGAATTATCTCCCATCAACATTGAGTCTTCTTTTAAAACTTCTTGAAAAATATTATTAAATGAATGGAGATAAATTTGAGAGAGAGTCTTACGATCTTTTCTTTCTTTCTCCTTATGCCGTGGGCATCTTTTCAAGACTTAATAGCACATCATCAAGATCCATTTGAGCCAATATCACTCGCATCTTCACTTACCATACAGAAAATCTTGTATCTTGGTCGAACAGCGGAAGATTGTAGTTCAAATTAGTCATGTCGATATAAAACCCCGGTAAATCGAAAAAGGGTAATTAGAATACAACGTGGCTTTGATACCACTTATTGTAAAATAAATATATCGAACCACGTAGAAACGGAATACACATAAATAATAGAAAATGAGAACACCTAAAATTTAACGTGAAAAAACCCTTTAACAATTAATAAATATATCAAACACCTAATAAATATATCGAACCATGTAGAAACAGAATACAAACAAATAAATATATCGAACCATGTAGAAACTGAATACAAACAAATAAATATATCAAACCATCACTATTCTATGAAGATGGATGTTTGTTAGAGTTCTGATGTTATACTTTAACAATTAAAGGCATAGTAAATACATTAGATGCTATGGCTTTTAAGATGTTGATCTGATGTTATATGAATAGGCTATGATGACGCATAAGATTATGGAAGGGGCGCTAATGTTGGAATGCAATAGTTGTTTAAATGGATTATTTATACACATGACTTACAAGGTCACTTAAATACCATGTAGACAACTATAAACGGGCATACGACTATTTATCCCGTTTAGGAGCCTTCATAGACTATAAATGGGCAAAATAACCTTTATATATAACCAAAATCTTGTACTAACAATACAAACAGCCTGTGAGATACAAAATCCAAAGTGGGCATTGTAGTAAACAAAGAAAAACCTTTGTGAGATTAAAAAATGGAACGATTTGGAAGGAAAGTAATATCAGCCATTTTCTTTTTTTTTCCTCCCTTTCAACAACTCGAGAACGCAGCGTATGTTTTTATTAGTTGAGGAATTATTAATTTTCCAATAATTATAACCTATTATTATTTCTAATTTGTCATTGCTTTTACATGATGACAAAAAATAAAGCAAAAGGTAATACGTTATGAGCACAATTTACATCAATTTTACGATTTAATTGTTGCTATTTGCTAATGGTAGGCATTAACACTCTACAAGTGCACATCTTTGACGTTGAACAACTTGACGATTCAAAATGCGCAACAAATGCATGTATCTTTCGACCATTGTGAAAACGTTCAACTTTCAAAGATTCAAGTGATTGCACCCGAAGATAGCCCCAACACCGATGGGATTCACATCACGCATACCCAGAACATCAAAATAGTTGATTCGGTTATAAAAACAGGTAATTACTTGTAACACCCTAAAATATGGCCTAGTTATACCCCTTGTATTTAGGGTTGTACCCTTGTTAAATAAATAAGAATTCTAAGTTTATAGGAGGACAATATATATATTGTTATTACTAAATGAGGTGTTAATAAAAGTAGACGAAAACGAATAATAGTTATTAATTATCGAATGGTTTGAAATAAGGATTCCAAATATATCCTCGTTAGAATTTATGGATAGCGTTTAGATAAGTTGTATATCGAAAAGGGAAGCGGAATACCCGCTAAAAAAAAGAAAAGAACCACCTTAAGAGGCGGTTCCCTTTTCCCTTCTTCTCACGTCTTCTTCTTCTTTATCTCTATTTCTTTCTTTTCTTTTCTTTCTTTCTTTGAACAAGCACACACACAAGTACCTAAAAGATTTGAAGATTTTAATCAAGTTTGAAGCTAGAGATTAGGAAGAAGAGATTACAACTATCATTTGGGGGACAAGTAAGTATTCTTATCTACTTTTGTTTATTGTTTTAGAAGGTTTGGAGTGTTAATGAGTAATTAACCCAAATCTTAAAAGGATTGTTAAAATAAGTTTTAATATATGTTAGTAGACTCCTTAAGAGGATAGGAGAGTGTACAAATGATTAAGTTTCAATTATAAACTGGTTTGGAGTTCTTAAATCAAATCTTGATTTTTGCAATTAAGTGATGTTAGGAGGTCTCCTATTGGTCCCTATAACTTAGATAGACTATCTTTATGTAAATAAGTGAATATAAGATCAAAACTGATGTTTTGAGTCTAAACTATTTTAATGGGATTATTTTATTTTAATATAATAAAGTGCCTAAATAGTCCCAAACAAGCTTTGTAAGTGTTAGGAGATGTTTGGGATTGATTTAGATGATATTTGGTCGAGTTTTAATCTGTAGAAAAAAATAATGGCGCTTTGTAACTATTTTAGCAACGCGATGCGTCGAAATAAAGATTGCGGTGCGTCCGGCTATTTAAGCGTGACATGACGCGTCCGGGACGTTAGTTAGTAGTTTTGCTGTTTTACGCATATTAATGCGTGGGCCATTATTATAGGTTAATATACGGATTAAAGACATCGTTAGAAGATTAATACGAGCATCCTGGACTCAGGTGAGTACCGACTTAATTCATAATCATTATGCAATATATATGGATTAATTGTTTGCCATTAAGTAGATACAAGACATGATAATTATGATTATGATTAGCAAGTTGGTAGAGTTGAGTTTAGGCTTGTGTTTATAGAAACACGAAGTATAGATGCTTGTATGATTTATGTTTATAATAATAATGAACGAATACTTGTTATATGATATGTATGCATGTTGATGGATCCGGATTGGATCCGCCTCGTTAAAGCTGTTAGTTATTGTAGAGTGCATGCCAGCGGATCCAAGTTGGACCCGCCTAGTTAAACTTGATGATAGGTATGTTATGTTGGATTGTGATTAGTTTGTAAGTGTATGGATCCTGATTGGATCACCCATGTTGTGCTTATGAATTTTACTTATTGAATGTAAGTAGAACTTGTTGTTATGCCTGCTATGGATCCTGATTGGATCAACCATGTAGAATTATTGATATGCTAGACATGTGTTTAAGTACATGTGCATATATTGGGATATATAAATGAATACAAGTTATATGTAAATGCAAGCATGCTATTGTCCCTACAAAGGGTTATTGATGAGCTATGTGAGTGTCCGGACATATATGTGTATGGAAGGTCAGCTTCGGCTGGGTCTCAAGGGCCTTCGGGTAATTGTTCGGGACCAATGGTACTCGAGTGCCGTTCCTTCAAACTCTTGGGGTGATTGCCTTAACTGGCTGAGCCTAATGAGCTTTTGGCTCCGTAACGAGCAGGTAGATTCACTTATGTGATGAAACCAGCACGGATGGTAGTGTCTGATTCCTCGGTGGAAAATTATTGAGCTGGATTAGCTACCCGGCAAGATATGATGCCTGCCGGTTGGGTTAGCACTACGCTATGTGATAGGATAGCATTGTTTGCTAAATCCTGTGTTATATGACTCACATGTATCTATGTTGCCATGTTGCTATGCTTATGATGTGAAGTATATGATGCCCTATGTGCTGCATGATGCTTAGGGTTAAGTTTGTATTCACTAGCTTTTAAAGCTAACCCCCTCCCAGTATATATGAATGTTTTTGCAGAGGTATGCTTAGCCTGGGCATGGGAGTGCTTTTATTGTGCTGGGACATTTGTTGCTTAATGCAGGTGTGATGGTCGGTCGGTATTTTATTGGTAACACCTGTTTGTAAATAAAGAAAATGTTTTTTTAAAGACTTCCGCTGTTTTGTTATCAAACTAAAATAATGTTTGACTTTTAGTTTTTAAAAATACTAAAATTGACTCTGAAATAACGGTGTTACATTACTCTATACGTGGTGTTCTAGTTACTATTTTATGCAATTTTTCAAAGGGACATAGATAGAGTATCAAATTAAACGTGTGAAACTTGTCATAGAGTATTTGATGTAAACTAATTAGGCATTGCATAAAGTCTATAAATTCTTGACTATTTTAAAAAGTTTCACCACTAAAACAATGTAAACTTAACTTTTTTTTAATTAGAGAAGATAAGATTTACCTACAAAATAGTTAAATACGTATATCCGGCCACTATATACAAGTTTGAGCTCATCAAGCCTCGCTTATTTATTAATTTTGGTTGAAAATGAATTGAACTGAATGGGATGATTGTATTTCGATCGTAAATGGATCCAAAAATGTTAAAGCCACTGGTATAATATGTGGACCTGGCCATAGGATTAGGTATGTCGTATGTTGGCCATATATTTACTTCTACTATTCACACTTTAAACATTAAAACACACATTCATCCACCTAGTTACACACATGCATTCTTACCTACATATCACATGTGAAATACATAAATAAACATTATTGATTATATATATATATATATGTATGTTTGGTTGGTGATTTTTATATATACTATTGGGAGTCTCGGGTCTAACAACTCAGAAGCTCATGTTTCGGATGTCACAATTCATGGGGCTAAACTTACCGGAACCACAAATGGTGTTAGAATCAAGACTTGGCAGGTACGTACCTACGTAAATAAGCTCCGATATATACTGGTTAATTAATTTTTTTCGTGTTTATAGTTCTATTTTACATTATTTATAACAATTTCTCTCCTACTTTAGATTATTCTTTAAAATTCAACAATTAGAAATTATTAATATACATCTAAAATAACCTAACCCAACCAACACACTCTCTTATACAAACACAATTCCTCACCTACATCAACACAATTTTCGGAAAAACAACCTTTTATATAAATTAAGATTTTTTTCTTTTTAAAATTTGTTTTCAAATTCAATAAAGAGGTTGATGGAAAAGGAGAATTAAATGAAAACATCACCAACGCTTGCCTTTTAATATTTCTTGATTTGATTGCAGGGAGGTTCAGGAAATGCAAGCGCTATTACGTTTAAAAATATCAACATGAAGAATGTGACCAACCCTATTATTATCGATCAAAATTATTGTGATCAAGATAAACCCTGCAAACAACAGGTCATGCACTCAATTTAATTAAAGTACTCAATTTAATTAAGGGTTTCCTTATTATGTTTCATATATATACTTTTTTAAACGGCAAACACACAATATCATTGAAATTGTACGTATGTTGATATTTGATTTTAACACAAGAAGTTATATATATATATATATATACATGCAGGAGTCGGTTGTTGAAATAAAAAATGTGACTTACCAAAATATTACCGGAACAAGTGCGAGTGAAGATGCGATAATGTTGAATTGTAGCAAAAACCATCCATGCCAAGGGATTGTTTTAAAAGAAATAAACATTACTCAAGAGGATGGTGATGATGCTAAGGCCATTTGCAACAATGTTGATTTGACTTATATCGGAACCGTTATCCCACGATGCCCTAAAAATAATATATGCTCAACATCAACCTTCAGCATATGGGATGTTTCTTACACTTAATTATCGTTGATTAATTAATTCATTATTGAATTAAATTAAATTGATGTACGTAAGTGTGTGCCCAATAAGGAATTAATTTACATATATATATATATATACATACATATATATATATATATATATATGTGTGTGTGTTATTTTGTGTGTAATATTGCTATAATAACTATACTTTGTTTAGTTTGAAATTTTAAACCATATTTGATTATTGTACGACTGTATAAATACGAAGGAGATAATAGTTGCACTAATTTGAGCGAACTTCGTCAAACTATTTAATTAGGGATTATATGTTTTTTATTATGTTAAATTACGTATAACTTTATATCTTTTGTAATTATGTAATGTTATAATGTGTTTAGTATATTAAACTTCTAAAATATTGCTAATATACACCATACTTATTATAGTTGGATGACGTTATATATAATATTTGACATAACATCTAACTTGTTTTTTTCTAATCTAAAAAATTCAAGAATTTTTTTTTTCTAATAAGACAATGTCACGCCATCACCTCTATTGTCGGCCACCTTCATCATAGGTTCCTCACAAGTTAAATTTCTATGTCAATTTCAATACCATGGGTTTCCACCTTTCTAATTATCTTTGGTTTCAATTTCAAATGAGTCCCACGATCCATGAGTTCACAAACATGATATTAGTTTCGATTATAAACTAATCAAGGGCTTTCATTTATTTGATGACTCAAGATTTGAAGCTATAGGTTCCGAACAAATTTGACTCTTGATTTTGAATAGATTGGGAGATTTCAATGGGGGTGTTTGTAACTCGTTAGTTTGATTTTTTAAATGATCTGGGTTTCGGTTCAAGGTCTACAAGACTACATCTTTTAGTTCATCAAATCACAAAAATGTTGCAATTCAGGGTTAATTTCAAAGGGTTGTATGTGATTTGCAGGTTTAGGAGGTGATTTATTGGGTTGTTTGTTATTCACAGTTACCATGATGGTCCCATCAAAGAAGATAAGACTAGTGGTGGTGCAATTGACTCGTTATTACTACTACTACTAATAATAACAATTAATATTATTATTAGTATTATTTATAGAAGTATGTTTAATATAGTTCATAATTAATTCATAGTCCTAAGAGACTAATTTTAGCCTTTGGATCAATGTCATCAATGGTCCAGATTAAATTTTAAAAATTTGAACGGAGTGACATTTTCGTAATTTTTCGTAATTCACATGTGATGCTTTTACAAATCACATGTGATTGTATACTGAAAATTTCAGGACTATGTTTTTTATATAGACTTTATTGAACACAACTCATTATTTATAATAATAAAAAAGTGAAACAATGTTAATAAAATTCAACTTATAAACTTTGCTAGTTACCAACTTACAAAGGTAAAGTTATTAAGATCGGGATCTTACCTTGTATAGTTTTCTTGTTTGATAGATCGGGATCGGGGTCTTAAGATCGTATCACAAGTCACTAACCTTTTTTTTAGTTTTTTATATGTTTATAATTTTATCAAAAAAATTATATAACATTTTTAGAAGAGAATGAAACATTAAATTTTAAAATATCACACATTAAACAATCCAAATTTTAAATATTAAATACATAGAATAAACATTTTCCACAATTTATTGGTTTACATATCATAATTAAAATTTAATACGTGTGACTCTTAAACATAATTAATAAATCCAGAGCACACTATGTACAACATCAATTCCTTAGTTCATAACAGAATCTTCTTCTCGTTAACCTATATCTCTTATAATAAAAGAAAAATAAATTATGTGACATGTATGTAAAGAAGAAAACCACGAACAATTGATTTTAACACAAGAATGACCATTTTAAAAATGTAAAAATTAGTAAAGTAAAATAATAGTATTAATCAAAAAATTGTTAAATAATAGTAAGAATAAAAAAATATATAAAAATAAGAGATATGTGGGATTATGGGAAGCAAATTCTACAATCTCACATACAATCCGATAATCCTATCTATTTACAATCTTAAATATGATTTGACTGATAAGATTATACGATCCTATTATTATGGTAGTGGTTTTGATAACCATGACCAAAAGTATATGTTGCATATTGAACATAATCATAATCATGGGATATTTTTTAATTGATTTATTTTTTTATGAGATATGGAGCGTGTTATTTGGTTACCTATGTTACTATGTATTGTATTCTATTCTACTCTTTAATATATTATCTGGGCCTATTTATAAGAACAAAGTAAGTGGCCGGTATAATTTGAGCCCAATAAACAAACCCTAGCAAGCATTTCGTATCCACATATAAACCTGTATGTCGTCCCGCTAGGGTTTCCCTCTTCCTAGATCTCACTACTCTCGTTCGCCTCGTGCACAACTAATCAACGATCAAAAACATGGCTGAGAGAGGAGGAGAACGCGGTGGTTTCGGGAGGGGATTCGGTGGCAGAGGAGGCCGTGGTGGAGACCGTGGAAGAGGCCGCCGTCGTGGTGGACGCCGAGACGCCGATGAAGAGAAATGGGTCCCCGTTACCAAGCTGGGACGTCTCGTCAAAGACGGTAAGATCACTAAGCTTGAAGAAGTCTACCTCCACTCTCTTCCAATCAAAGAACATCAGATCATCGATCAGATCCTCCCTTCACTCAAAGATGAGGTAATGAAGATCATGCCAGTCCAAAAACAGACCCGTGCCGGGCAACGAACTCGGTTCAAGGCGTTTGTGGTCGTTGGAGATGGCAATGGACACGTTGGGTTAGGTGTTAAGTGTTCGAAGGAAGTTGCAACCGCGATTAGGGGTGCAATTATTTTGGCTAAGTTGTCGGTGATTCCGGTTAGGAGGGGTTATTGGGGAAACAAGATTGGGAAGCCTCACACAGTGCCGTGTAAGGTAACTGGAAAGTGTGGTTCCGTTACAGTCAGGTTGGTTCCTGCACCTCGTGGTGCTGGTATTGTCGCTGCTAGGGTGCCTAAGAAGGTGCTTCAGTTTGCTGGTATTGACGATGTGTTTACATCTTCTCGTGGATCCACCAAGACTCTCGGAAACTTTGTCAAGGTTTGTTTTTATTCATCTTGTTCGTTGATTGTTATTTGTTTTATTGATTGTGGTCTGATGTGTGATTACACAGTTGGTGTTTGTTATGGATTTAGTAATCATTTACTAATGTTTCTTGAAAATTCTGGCTTTTTTGATTTATACGCTGAGTTATGGTCTTGTGAATTACCTAGTAAACATCTGGCTATTATTATCCTTCTATAAAAATGATAATATAATGCTATAATATCGTGCATATACATGATTTTATGAATTAATAATATATTTTGATGAGTGTTGCATCTACTTTGTAGATCTGTTTTACTGTGGTTAATGATTCATTTGGTTTTTGTTAGAGCATTCTATACAGTTTTAAGATGAAATTCTTGATAAACATTGATTGACATCTTACATCTATAATGAGATTGATAATATTAGTGTCCTTTTCATCTTTTGAGGAATTAGATAAAAGGCTTGTAGTAGGGATTTGAATTTTTGTCGCCAAACATTATGAAACTATTATGCTATTGTTATTCATATGTAGTATATTTGATTACTCTGCTTGTTGTTTACTCTGCTTTCCCTCTTTTATTGCGTATCAATTTTACCTTAGTTTATAGTATGGCTTATGCACTTTCCCTTGGCTGTCATGTTCTTTATGTATGTATACATTCCCAAAATTACTCCTGACAGAGTAGTAGGTGCTCTTCTGCTTCGAGTGGTGCAGATGGTAGGTTGGTACTGGTAGCTTTTAATATAATAAACTCAGAGTGTGCCCTATCTTATGTTCATGTATTCAGAGAGCTAGTCTCTATAATGTTCTTTAGTACATTAGTTTAAGAGTTGTAGTTGCTATTGAATTTTCTTTTGTGGTCCATTTACAACTGTGCTTTTTACAGAGGAAAGATTTTGAGTTTTATATTATATCACATGTAATGATTCTTGCAAGCACTGGGGTTGTGTTCAAATATATTGTAGATGAATATGTATGAGTTTAAGATGTCATATGCTGTTCATTTTTTAAAAAAATTTGTAGTTTATGAATCATTTGTTAAAGTAAATTTTTTGTTTTGGCAGGCCACGTTTGACTGTTTGCTGAAGACTTATGGATTCCTTACTCCAGACTTCTGGAGAGAGACAAGATTCAGTAGATCTCCATACCAAGAGTATACTGATCTGCTTGCAAAGCCCACCACAAAGGCAATTACTTACGTTGAAGATGTTGCTGATATTCCTGCTTGAGAATTGTCTATCAATTTGAATGAGAGTATGTTTCGTCTTTAGGACATTTTGATATAGATTACCCGTGTCTTAAAACTGTTTAATCTTACTATTTCTTTATACTTTATCTTCCTACTCATCATAAGATGACATGTGAATTTCACTAGTAAAGAATAGCAGAAACAAAGGAAATTTAGGACAAAAACACAAGGAGATTGAAGAATGGAAAGTTCATAGAAGGATTTGGAGTTTGCTTTTCTTGCCTCTTTCTTTCTTTCTTGCAGGATGTATCGTTGGCATAAAAAGGGAATTGGATAATTGGGGATGGGCCCAAGAATTTATTGCATCTTTGTTTCTTTGTTGCTCCCATTTTTCCCCTCAATTGTAAGTTTAATGTATGGAGAGGGGCCCAAGATTTAGAGGATATGGGGTCTTATAAAAAATGGCTATATAATTTATAGAATATGGGCTTTGGATGGGTGCTATTCCCCCCATTTCAGCAAGGTGGATCCGCCACGGGTTATGTAACCACGGCATGTCTTTAGTTGGCCATTTACATACTTGACACACGTTTTATGTAACCATAGAAATCTTAGTACCATGATGGACATCTAAATCCAGGCCTCGCAATCCATACCCAAACATCTAATCCAGGTCCCTCTAAGACTTTAATATTAGCAACTTGGGTTGCATTGGACTAAGGTTTAAACTCCAACTGGTGCAATTGGGCTGAAACAAATATTAAAAAAAATGAAAAGGGATTAGAATGGTTAGTCAGGATAAGATACACTTTAAAAAACCAGACCGTTTATCAAACTGTCAGCAATCAGTTCAAACGGTTAAAGTGTATCAAGAATGGGACAACATAATAATAAATAAATAATAAATAAATATAAAAAAATTATTTGAGTTTTATGTTTAAAAGTTAAAACAATTAATAAGAAACCTAATAAAATAATAAGTACTTTTTGGTCGTAACTTTTATATTAGAAAAAAAATAGTGGAGAAATGCGTTCATCCCGCATCGCTAGTAGGCGTAGAAAATTAAGTCAAAGGAAAATGCTATAAAACGGAATGAGTTGCCTTTTTATACGCTTGTTGGAAGCTGAAAGCAAGACGTTCCCTTCAATTCCGGTAACTGATTCACGTCATTTTCTTCATTCTCTTTAGGTTTCTAATGGTGTAAATCGATCGGCTACTGGTTTGTGTGTTATGAACGCTTAATTAGTCTGACGGAAAACCAAACAAGTATCTCTGGTACTTTTATCTGTGAGTTTTCTTCTTCTATAAGTGGCGTTTGCAGTTATCGTTTTTAAACCATTCTGTGCTTAATTAGTTGGGATTTGTGTATTCAAGATTCTTAATTATTCATCTTCCCAAAATGAGATAGTTTTCTTCTTATGTCACTTGTGATGTATTATGTACATTTTTGTCTTTTGAGGGTCTTGGGTATGTAATTTGTATAATCTTGATCTTGATTGATGGTCCAATTCTTGGCTTTTGAATACTTCTTTAATGAATGGGATATTTGCGCAGGTTAACGGGTTGTGTTATCCTGAGTGTTATTGCCTATGGGTTGTTAATCTGTTATGAAAATTATGGTGTGATATTTCATCCATTTACATAAAGATTCAATTGCCATAAAGTATTATTAAGTATAAATATGTATATTTAGTGAATTTTTAAAATCAATAGTAATACCTAAATATAATATTAAAGTTATATAACAATATAGGATTAAATTTACACTTTTCTATGATTTATGTCTTAATTTAAGTTAATTTTTTGATCCATATTTTTTATTGTTGGAAGAAGCTATGCATTTATACGAGTACAAATCTTAAAATATGTATTAAACTATGGTATTTTCTTTGTGGGAAAATTCATTTACCCGTTTAAGTGATAGATATAGATATGGATATGGACGGATGAAATTAGTTTAAATGGATATGAAAAATGAAGGTGTTGATGTAGCATCACCCAATCCATATTAGATCCGTTATCATCCTTAGTGATATGTGATATCATTCTAGCACCATACGGCCATACCTATGCATTTTGGATCGATATGTTTTACAGGATACTTGGTAACGGTCTCCTTGTTGATTCGTCTATGTTGGGTGTTTGTTAATCTAATGCTACGCACATCAGCACATGTTATTTTTATACCCCTTTTTACACTCGAATTGCTTGTTTATGAGCTCCATTTCTTATCTTGAATTGGAGCTAAGTTAAGGGATTGGTTAAACCCAACAAACACTTATGTTAGTAGACATAAGAGTTGAAGTTGTTGCTTGAGAGGGAGCCAAAGAAACACCATAAGTTAAGCTAATCTTATCCTAGATGAATGAAACAAAAAAAGATGGAGGTGCTGGTGACTATAAACAAAGGGCTAAACAGCATAAACTACAAGTTTAGTAACTAAAAGATTTGGATTGCGCTCAAGCTACGTGCTTGTATGGAAAGATAAGTGGACAATCTGTTGTGAATGACGTCAAAGTTGAACTAATTTCAAGTGACATAAGACGTCATTTGGTTGAAGTTTTGAAGGTCGTGAACAAAGTTTTGTTTGAATATGAAGGCTTTAAAGTCCACCAATTGAAGCAAAACGTTGTTCCTAATCTTGAAAACCTCAACTAAATGGCCCATATGTCTCTTGAAATTAGTTCAACTTTGACTTCTTTTACAATGTGTTTGTACATGGAAGGTTTCCAATAAGAACTTAAAATTGGTAGAACCATAACAATCAAACAATGAGATCATGTGTATCTAAAAATTCACCAAGTTCGTAATTGAGCATACAGTGTTTAAGAGGCACTATTATCTCACCATCGAACTGAGTTAAACAGTGTTTAAGATGGTGTTAAAGGCTTTCATCACTTCCTGAAACTTCTATGGCAAGACTTGATAGATTTGTGTGCGCTTCGGCTTCTGCTCCATCCTAGTCAAGTATGTCATCATCATTAATTCTTTATTTTTCATTATTTTACACACTTCCTCTGATTCTGTTTCTGAATAGAAAAAAACATCAGTTTTTTCTCCTTTCCTTTGCCTTTTTGGTCCACATTTGTTTGTTCAAACTCTAAAGAACACAAACTCCAACGAGCATATCTCTCGGTTTTCCAGCACCTCTTTTGGGTTAAGCTTCTCCAATTACAATTTAGTTGGCACCTTGAACCATACATCATCCCATTTGCGTTTGATTTTTTGCTTTCTCGCTCTACCTTCCATTGGCCTCTTACCCTTTGTTTTTTCGCTAAAGGAAGATGTGAGAGAAATATGTAATCAGTGGTTAAACATTAGAAGCAGTACACAAGAGATAATACACCGTCTTTTAAGTGTGATGAAGCTATGACAGTATTTGACCCAGACTTTTTGTCAACGCTATTCAAGATGTACAGAAAGTGATGCTGAGTTCATCGATCAATTTAAACCATTAAAGATAAGTTTCTATTTCTATTACATGTTAAGGAGTTAATTTTTGAATTATATATACTAATCGAGCTAATTAATGTATTTTCCAGGGTTATCATCACAAATAAGCATGAATGCATGCATGAGGACGATATTTAAAAACTGCATTTACCAAGACATTTTCGTTTGGTCCTTTGAGGTGTATAAGGTGGACACTTGAAAATTATTCACACATGTGCACACTGCAATTCTCAATTAGTTAGCATAGGTTGGAGGTCTTGAATTTGGTCATTGATTTTACACTTGAAAGTATAAGGATGGTTAACCTATGATCTGAGAGTTACTTTTATTTCTTGGATCTTGTTCATGCCAGAGTTTTTGATATGCGCTTTGGTTCTTGTGACATTCTGTCCCTGTTTCATAATCTGGGTTGGGGGTATTCACATTTGGAGCGTCTATGATCGACACCTTCATTTGATTATGTTTGATATATGGTGGACACTATGAAACTCACACGTCCACTCTTGTTGACCCTCTCTGGTGTCGATTTCATAGCATAGGTAGTTCAACGGTTGTAATTAAGCAAAGGCTGTTTACCCTATGATCAGATTTTTTTTCTGTTTTCCCACATAAGACGAAAAGTGACTTTGTAATGTGTTTTATAAGAGTAATGGGCTACTCCACTCATAGCCAATTGGTTTTTGAGTTGTAAACTCCACAAACTTTTATTATTTTCTTATAATCAACAGGAGAAATGCTCAGCTTTTGCTGATGTCTTTGTTGTTCTCATTATTCTATGGATTTAATTTTCAAGTTTGGGTACTGATGTGGTAATGGATGTCTTCATTTGGAGGCTTGGTGAAATGTAATGTGATTCTTTTAGTAGTTCTATATGTGTGTAGAGTGCAGAATGATGACTAAAAATTTTGGAAATTAAATTGCTGGTTTAGCAGTAAGGGGCGACACTCGTATAGCTCAGTTAAAAAAGTCGAGATCTATCAGCTAAGCTTCATTTGCAGCATGTTTCAGTTTTGCAATGGAGTCTTGAAATTTATTATCATGGAATTGGTGTCAGGTGGAAAAGGAATCACGAATCTCCTGCGTTTTGGAGTTGTGTCTTAACTCTTAAAGCTTCATATGGAAGAATTAAATTGTCCATCAGTAGTGTTTCATTTATATTCAGATATATTTCTGGAAGCAAGCTAGCTTGGATGGAATCTCAAGGTATGGGAAAAACAAACAGGAAGTTATCAGGGCAAATGGAGGTGATAAAGTTGAACAATTAATGTGAGTAATATTATTTCATCTTAATATGGAGGGTGTCACTTACTGAATTGATGATGCTCCTCCTGATTTGTATTGATAGGCTATGATGGTATTGTTTCCCCTTAGTTATGTCTTCAATGAAATGATGCAGACCAGCTCTTTTGTTTTTTCTTGGATGTCAATGAATATTTAGTTAGTTTAGTTGGAGAGATAGGATTCATGAAATAATCAATTTTCATGTACGAATGCTGGATTATTGTTATGGTTGATGTTGGTAAGAACACTTGTTTAAGGTTTTTTCGGTTGAGTCTTGCGTTTTCTTGTTACTTCGTTGTTGTTCAGCTATGATCGATTCGTGTAGTTTTAAGAAACTTGATGAGCAATTAAAGATTTCAATGGAGACTCAGTCGGGTTTTATTTTGAATATGCATAGTTTCTTTGGTGACATTAATGAATAAGTCTGGTTTTGTCCAACTGAATTGAAGCTCTGTGTGTTGTGTGCTACCCTTTTTCAGTTAATGTCTATTTCATCATAATGAAGTGTTATCAAGTTTTTATTTCTAGCTCTCTGGATCTCAATTGCCTTGTCTTGATGATATGTTCAACATATTACATTTGCAGATTGGGTGTTTGACTGACTTTTATTAAGAATCAGTTTACTTAAGACGATGGACTCGGTTCTAATAGTTTATTTTTATTTTTTCAGACACAAACTAGATGTTTTTATTGTGAAGATCAAGAAGAGGTCGAGGGTGAAGTGTTTTGATACATACTTTGAGAAAAGGTTATCCCTTTGAGCAAGCACCACCCGTCTAAAACCACGTCCCAATACTATATACGTATATATTGACACTTTTTTTTTAATATTCCGCCATTTCATCTCGACCAACCCGTTGTTGTAAGGGTGTTAACGAGCCGGCTCAAGCTCGTCTCATATAGTGATGTGATCTAGATGAATGAAACCAAAAAGAATGAAGTACGTAGGTGACCATAATCAAAGGTCCAAAGAGAATATAAGGCGAGTTTAGTATCTAATACATTGGGACCACATTAAAACTATGTGTGTATCTTAAGAATAAAAAAGTCTTGTATAAACCTATCTTGTTTTCCACATTGTTTATTCGTTAAATGAATATGTTAGAGAAATATGTATATCTTTGGTTAAATACTTAGCTATAAATACTCAAGTGTGATGAAGCTTTGACACTTTTTACAATTAGTGACTTTTTTTCAAGAAGTTTTCTTCTTCCAGCTGTATAGAAAGCAAGTAATGCATGAGATAAACAAAGAGGGACAAGATCAAAGAGTTAAGGCGAAAATAAAGAGACAGGAATTGTAATTGGAAATGCTCCTAAAATCTTGAAAACTGAGTCTGCTGGATCCAAAGCAATAACATGCATGAAAAGAAAAGGAGGATATGTTCTTAAGAGTTTGTACTCTCGAAGATTAGGATCGAAAGGGTCTGTACGTGTGGATGTGTTTTAGAGTTTGAACAAACAAATGCTAACCAAAAAGGAAAAGGAAAGAAGAAAGAAAATGATGTTTTCTTCAAATTCAGAAATAGAATAAGAGGAAGTATGTAAAACATTGAAAATAGAAAGAAACAACGAGGATGTCACACCTGACTAGGACGGAGCATGAGCATGCGGACACACAAATTTATCAAATCTGGCCTTAGAAGTTAGAGGAAGTGGTGAAAGTGTTTAACACCATTTGATACAATGGTGATGATATCATTACCATGAACATCAAATGATAGTGTTAAAAGCATTCATCACTTCCTGTGTAACTTCCTTCTTGGCAAGACTTAACAGACTTGTGTGTGCTCCTGCTCCTGCTTCGTCGTAGCCAAGTGTGTCATCATCATTGTTTCTTTATTTTCCATCGTCGTACATAATGCCTCTTATTCTGTTTCTGAATATGAAGAAAATGTCAGTTTCTTCCTTCTTTCCTTTTCCTTTTTGGTTAGCACGAATTTGTTTGTTTAAACTCTAAAGAACAAAAAGTCCTACGAGCATATGCTCTCGGTTTTTCCGGGTGTGTTTAGCTTCTCCGGTTACAATTTCTTTAGTACCTTCCGGAACATACATCATCTTGTTCATTCTTTTGATTTTCTGATTTCTCCCTTTATTTTCCATTGGCCTCTTACGCTTAGTTGTTCTTGCCTCTTAACTTATGACTTTGACTGTATCTATTCAGTCTTCTTACCTTGAACATTTGATCTCAACTCTGTGAATGTTCTTGTTCCAAAAATAAGCTAGTTTTGGATACCCAAGCTATTTTTTAAACCCATTTTAATTTCATATCGGGCTATATCAACCTATTTCGTGTTCAGGTCAGGTTTCAGGTTTTGTCAGTCTTACCCTATATAATAGAGACACACAAAGACATGCATACATACATAAATCGCTACAACAAAAGGAGTTTTAATTACCAATGCTTTTGTGACAAAAAAACTAAAAGCGTCAACAAAGTACATTTTATACATCGACTTACGGAAACCAATTAGTAGGAGTAAATATTGAAATTTAAATTTAAAAAAAATCTCATTTGTCAAAACCTAGTCGTCGACCCTTCACTACAACTTGAATGCTTCCGTCGTTCAGATGCACACCCTGCCCCAATGACCAATGACGGACATCATCGGCATCACTGCCCTCAACTCTTCTATGTGTGTCGTTGCCAGACTTAAGTCGCCCTTTCTGCCTCATTTTCATCTCTACTCGATCTTAGGGTTTGCTTATTGAGGTACAGTTTTGGGTTCGAATCTTCGATCTTGATCTAATTGATAAACTCATGTTTTTTTGTGTGTTGGGATCAATATGGCAATTAGTGAAGTAATAAAAGATCCAACATAAATAGGTTTCATATTTAACTCTCTACTCTTCCTTTTTTATGGTTATCTGTTATATTTATGAAATGAAATCATCAATAATTGTCCTTCAGAAATCATTTTTGTTTGTTAAATTAATGAATTCTAATTCGCGTGCTTCTTATTTGATTCTCCCCCTGGCAGCAATTTGTATGCTATTTATTAAAATTGTAAAATTCTTGGTAATGGTGCTTGTAGAATTTGAACATGTAAGGATAAAATTGTTCTTGTGTTCTACAAATAGGAAATGTTTGTTCTGAAGTAGACGGAGATGAAATCAGGTTTTAGGTTACTAATGTTACTTAAGTTTCTTGGTCCCATCTGTTATTTGTATCAAGACACTTAATCCATAGCTTGTAACTATAATATATTGCACAATCTATTCATGTAGACATTGTTAATTGTTCACAATTCAATTGCAGACATGTTGTCAACTTTAATTTCTGTCGGCCCGCCTTGTTGTTTCTTCGGTTCGTGCAGCATATTCCTTACTTCCTTAGCCAGATTGCATGACAAACTGTTCATGAGGCTGCTACATATTCTACCTCACAAGTTGATAATACTACTATGGGTTGTTTTTTTAATTTCCCTTGTCTTATTGATGCTTGGTATGTCATTGCATCCTTCCATCATAACTGCGTGATCATCACACATGTATCCTCAATTGTTTATTCAATTCTTCTCTACATGTTTTTTTAATACCGTTTTCCTCAAGCAACATAAAGGTCATCACCTAGCTTTCTGCACTAGTGATTACTTGTGCACTAGTGAGTTGATTTTGTACACTTTTAACACCATGCGTGTAATTTCGCAAATTTTTTGATGCATAGATAGCAGTAGCTGAGATGATCAATTGTTTAAAATCAAGCATGAAAGCAAAAGTTAGGTAAATGAAAGAAATGAGAGAAAGGCAAGAGATTATGGTTCGGTTTATGTCGGTTATGAAGGAGTCGTTACCTAACGTAAACTTTTCTAACATCTTCAATTATTTACACAAAGGTAATATTATATGCAACAACTTTCATATTCATGTTTCAAGATGTGATTGTGTTTAATTGCATAATATTATTTTATTCTAAATGGTTGCTAATAATTCATGCAATGCCTATGAACACTGTCCTAATGTAAACGTGACTTCATCTCTTGCAAGTCAAAATTACATTTATGGTAATTTTGCATCTTAACTTATTAGTTCTTGCACTTGATCATGTACGTAAATTAATGTTATTATAGATCCAAGAAACATAGGCAAATTATAAGTGGATTTATTAATTTGGGGAATTTGTTAAAGAGTTTAACAAAGTCATAACATTCTTGTTGGAGTTCCTAGCATTGATATCCCCTTATCAGCTCTAATCAACTCTACAGTTACTAATGTATGCAAATCTTTCTTTTCTCATTTTTTGTTTGTGATTATTACTCCCTTGTCGTATATGCAAAGTTTTGATGGTTCTTGATCCAGGCTCATAATATATAACCCTAGATTAGAGGTGGTAAAGTGGGTGGGCTAGGTAACTGGTCCTCTCTATTATGGGTCAAAATGGTCTAGGTCGGGTAGCATGTCCTTTCTATTATTTGTTGTTTTTACTCATTTAAATACAAATTTAGTAGAGATGGTTATGAGCAATTTGGTTTACCTTATGCATGACTTTAGAAAGTTTCTCTTATATATTTAGAAATTTAGTGAAAGGTTCATTTGAGAACCGTTTTTATTGCAAGAACCGCGAGAACCAATCTTAGCCGTTCAATTCCCCCTCCTTTTATTGGATTGCCCACCCATGAATTCCTTACATGCACCCTGCCACACCCAATCCCCCACACTCTTCATCCATCAAATCCATTATCCAAAATGAATGGCTAAGATTGGTTCTCGCGGTTCTCGTAATAAAAACGGTTCTCAAATGAACCTTCCCCTATATATATATATATAGGGTAGAGATCAAGTAAAAAGAAAATTAAAGTAAAAAGGGTAAAAGGGATGATTATTTGATCATTTTTCGGTATATATATCAACTGATAATCGTTAGTTCATCATCTTTATTTATTAAAACTAGTTCTTCATCATCTTTATTGGTTTACCTTACCACCATCCCTACCCCTACCCAACTCAAAAATAACTGAAGGGCAATTCTGTCATTTGTTACATAAACAATCCAAACACAAGACTGGATTCACAATCCTACCAAATGCAAATCCTTTGACAGAATGCAAATCCTATGAAAAAAATATGTGAACCAAACGCCCCCTAAGTGAATAACATTAAGAACTAGAAAGTCATATAAGTCTTGTATAAGCCTATGTTGTTTTCCTTCGCTGTTTATTCGCTAAATGAATATGTTAGAGAAAGTATGTATATCTTTAGTTAAACAAATTGTGTATAATCCTATATATAGGCAAAATTTCAAACGAGAACTGTTTTTCGTACGAAAACCGCGAGAACCAATCTTAGCCGTGCAATTCCCCCTTCTTCAATTGGATTGCCCACCTATGAATCCCTTACCTGCACCCTGTTACACTCAATCCCCCCACACTCTTCATCCATGAATTCCATTATCCAAAATGAACGGTCATGCAAGATTGGTTCTCGCAGTTCTCGTACAAAAAATAGTTCTCGTTTGAACCCTCCCCTATATATTTCCTATATATATATATATATTGTAGTGTAAGTTAGTGTGATTCCATCAATGTATAGCTAATCCTAAAACAGGAGTCAAGGTTGTAATTATTGTCATTTAGAGTCTTAAGTTCTTGAAATTCCTTAAATTCTTGGTTCCTTGTCATGTCATGTCTTCAAAGGTGGTAGATCGTTTTCTTAGATGAAAAAAAGCTTGATAACTTGTACTTTCACGCATGGAAATTGTACATGTGGTTTATAAGCTAGGTGTGATTAATCAACAAGTGGTTGCCTTTATCTAAAGCTAGACGTACCTTTGTTAACAAGCGAACGAAGCACAAGTTGATTACGATTAGTCATAACTAATTAATCATGATTAAGATTCATCACGAGTCTCGAAAGATCAAAAAATGAAAAAAGTTGAAAACCCGTCAAGTAATCCTCGTTCGGGTTGAAATTAGTTACCCGAGTCTGAAAGGTTTCTGCACGTCTTTGATGAGGAAACAAGAAATGTGAAATTGAAAAAAATAACAAAAAATGTCGACAATTTTAAGACTAGCACGAAGCTAAGAAATCATCAATTCTTCCTCATACGAACAAATTGATTCTATCCGATGAGTTAAATGTTTATAGAATAGACCAAGTTTGTAAGCAAAGTATTGAAATTAATGATCGTTAATGGTATGAATATTATTTAGGTTTTACTTATTAAGTAAAATTTAAAGATAGATAGATAAGCGCGCGCAGAAGAAATTAAAATGGACATCTTAAAAGAGACAATTAATATAAGAGGTTGTTTGGTTTGAAGGATTTCTCAGAAATTCTAAGGAATTGGAATTCAATTCTCAAACAATTTCATGTTTGGTTCACTATTGATAAAAGGAATTGAAATTTAGCTTTAGAAAATTTTTTCTCAAATGAAGGAATTGAGATTCCTTCTTAACATAAGTGGAATTGAGATTCCTTCTTCTCACCAGGCATCTCAACGACTCAAACACAAAATGGTGACCGGCAATGGTGACTGAGCGGTGACCGGCGATGTCGACTGAGGCGGTGACCGGCGACGGCGACTCCTTCTGCTTCGTCTTCACAGGTATGCTTCTGCAAAAGCTATGGCGACAGAGATGCTTCTTCGTCTTCACAGGCGGCGATAGCGACTACTTCTGCGACAGCGATGACAACGGCGACGGCGGTTGCAAGCTACAGGGATGCTGGGGGAGGCTACAGTGGCGGCGGAGAGGATTAGGGCTTTTCCCGTGCTTTCAGATTTCTCACTTTAATTCCCATTGTCTTGTCAAACACAAAAAGGAAGGAATTACTTTTCAAATCAAATTCTTTCTCATTCAAATTCCTTCCAAGATTCAGATTCCAATGAAAAACAATCCGCGAACCAAACGTCACCTAACAATCTAAAGCCCCTCCCCACCCACCCACACACACACACATATATATATATATGTGTGTGTGTGTGTGTGTGTATATATATGTGGAAGGTTCATTTGAGAACCATTTTTATTGCGAGAACCGCGAGAACCAATCTCAAATGAAAACGGTTCTCGCGATTCTCGTAATAAAAACGGTTCTCAAATGAACTTTTCAATATATATATATATATATATATATATATATATATATATATATATATATAAGCATCATCATTTACATTGTTGAAATGTCAGTACCAATATTTTTCATCAACGAGTTAATTACCATATTGATACCATGAATTTCTAGGTATGTGTACGTACATTAACCACTATGCTAATTATATATATGTCGATTGATGAATAATAAAAAGACTTGGTTATTTAGCACCTAGTGCTATGTTTTTCTTTTACACGAATTGTGTAGAAAATGGTTATAAATAATTTAGTTAGTTGTGTCCAACTATAATAATTAACTTTTAACTATTATATTGGCAGGTGCTGGAGAAAAGGGTTTGTAGAAGATAAGAATAACAATATATAATTTGAATAATTTCGTGGATCGTGTTTAATACATTTTCCGTAATCTATAATTCGACCTTTTTGTCTGGGGTATCACGAATTCAGATATATGATAATCCAAGAAACTCGATTTGAATTACAAGTTTTATTCAAATTCAAACACAGAATGTCTTTGCTTTATCTCTCGTTTATCAGAGATTATTTCGTCAGAATAACGACTTATAATCGTATTCTTTTCTCGTATATCGATTGTATACTTTGCCTTCTGCCAGCTTTCCGTATTTTCGTAGTGAAAACACGATGGCCGAAAATGGCCTTATATAGGCCACACATAGGTGGTTAGCGGCGGTTATTGCCAACGGTTACCGGCGGTTGAGGGGGCGGCGACCGCCGGCGGCTAGGCGGCGGTTGGCAGCGGTTACGCGGTGGTTATTCATATATAAATATATAAATAATTTTTGCTACGGGACCCTCGCCAGGGGCTCTACCCTCGGACCCCGCCAGGGGCGCTGCCCCTTGGAACCTTTCCAGGGGCCAACCCCTGGACCCTTGTACCGTATCCCGATACTAACTTAGTTTATTCGAGTGTGCGCTCCGCACCTCCAAACCCGAATTATAACCAAGTCTATAATCGGCTAGTCTCAAAGTCAATCCCGATTATACTAAATGGCTTGATGACACTAAAATCACCAACAATTACCTGCCAAGATCACCTTTGTGCAACAAGATCAAATTTCAATCTTGTCTCATAGTTACTTCTATATAGAGGTTGTTAGTGTGAGCTATTTTTGAGTTGATTAGACCACCTTTAACTAATACTGAATATTTTCAACAAGGGGTTCTGTCTCTTGAATCCACTAAAGACGTTGCCCTTAGAACGCGCAAGGGCCAAAGGGGACCAACCCTCTTTGCGCTGGTCATTTTGGTTAGGGAATTAGTAAGACCTAAATGAGGGTGCAATCCGCACTGCCTGATTTGTTATCAAAGTAGAATCAATGTCCCTTGTTGTTACTCTAAAATTAGCAACAAAGATGCTAAGAAAACATGCATCATATTCTATCTACATGTCGAAAATAAGTGATCTAGTTGATCATTGAAGCGGAGTGATTGCTGACGTTGAAGTTTATTGAATACCCTAAGCTTAGTCATCATGGACACGGAATCTGAACATATTGGCACTGAAGTTGAGTCTTCGGCGAGTCATCAAGACCTACATAATTGTTATCAGAATGATAGTTACTTATCTAAATAACCTTTATAATTGTGGTTATAACTAATTTTGGTGTTACTGATGCCAAAATATCTGGATCTTAGTGTGTATGAACATAAGAACAAAAGATAAATTACATATTCAGTTTTCGAAAAAGTATATTTCAATTATCCCTAAGTTGCCTTCTTATAAGTATTCTTATGAGTACAAATACAACATAAAAATGTGCTATAAATGACCGATTGATAATCCAAGCCTTAATAGTCTATACCTTACAATCACCAAATTCTCCAACATTAAAAAATAAGAATGTAAGAGTGATGTTATCCCTGATAACTTATTGTTTTAAACCACAAAATGCTACTTACGGGTTTCTTTTATTTTTTGGCAAAGTGAAGGAAAATACATGCACACCTTGTTAAAATATTATGAAATACAACAAACTTTATATTGTTTTAAGTAATAGAACATTCTAGAATGAGTCATTATACGTGATGAAATCTTTGATAGTAGATTACTAGGTTTTTAGAATATTAATTTCCACACTTCATTCTATCGAATCAAACTGATTTTTTTATTTTTTATTTTTATATTTGTCTTTTGTTCCTTAATATTTAACGAAGGTATATATGGTTAAACTCATTTAATAGACTTTGATTTAAATATTGGTAAAAAATTTAGGGCTTTTATATGAAAAGTTAGAAAAAATCGAGCTCGTTTAATTTAAAAACAAAAGGGATACTATTTGGATTTTTTTTTTATTTTAGAAAATAGACTCCTTAAACATAAATAAACCCGATATTGGGTTAAATAAATTAACCATGCTATTAAAATATTAACAAACCCAGTTTTTTTAATAAAAAAAGGGTCTCTCAAACATATATAAACCTGGCTTTTAAGTTGAAAAAAACAGGCTTTAAAACACGATCAAACATAACGAGACTCTATTATCGTTTTTGGTGGATGAAAAGAAAGTAACATTAATTATTAGATTTAATATACTAGTTTAATACCTCGTATATAAATACGGGAATAGTTAATATAAATTTTAAACTTTTATAAAGTGAATACTACTAACCTGTATAGTAAAAATATTATAAAAATTACATGCTCAATTTAGAATTCGGGTTACCCAAATCCGTGCCCAGTTTTTCGTTTAGAATGTTATGACATAAACAAACTATGAAATTTCAAATTTTGATTAGTTAAAGAATTTTGATTGGTAGAATCACCTTTAATTAAGATGAAAGTAGAATCACCTATAATCAAGAAAGATGATATCACAATCATTTTTTTAATATATATAAAATAAGATAAGATAAGATGTTACTAATTAATTTGGTTATCGTATTTCTTGCGGAGTGAAAAGAAAGTAAACAGCCACGTATACACATATAGTGAAAAGTTCATTTGAGAACCGTTTTTATTGCGAGAACCAATCTTAGCTGTACAATTTCCTTTTCTTCAATTGGATTGTCCTCCCATATATGAATTCCTTACATATACACTGCCACACTCAATCTCCACGCTCTTCATCCATGAATTTCATTATCTAAAATGAACGATTAAGATTGGTTCTGTTAATAAAAACAGTTATCAAATGAACTTTCCCCTCAACGTTAACAACAAAAAATAAATAAATATCTGTCCTATATATATAAATAAACCCGGCCATCATCATATATATCTCTTGTGCTTTAGATTCAAAAGGACATCATTCTATTCTCGTACTTACGTACGTACCTAGTCCAATATTCCCATAAATTAGCAACTAATGTCTTCACAAAGATATCTCACATTCCTCTCTTTTCTACTCGTTATTTTATGTTTTTCTTTTAGTTACCATGAAGATTTTCACTACGACTGCTATAAATCGGGTTTTCTAAGTGTTTATACTAATTGGTATATGAATACCATACATAATTTCATGTTTCAAGAGACGTCGGACTTCTTCGACGATCTTAACAATCTTGCTATGATTTCAACTAAAACATTTGATGTCGATTCTTTTGGTGCTAAAGGTGATGGCAACAAAGACGATACCAAGGTACATATATATATATATATATATATATATATATATATATATATATATATTTCTGATAATAAATGATCACTATATATAGTACGTACGAGACATATTATATATGTAACAAAACTTATAATCATATTTAACTTAATTAACCCATAACTTCTGAAATACGTACTTCAATTCGAGTATATATATCCCAACTAGCTACTTGGGTCATTGGGTTAATTTATGAAAACGATTAATCTATCTAAACACACACACAAACACACACGCGCACACACACACACACATATATATATATATGTACTACTTAACCAACCCAAGCCTGGTGTTGAATACTTGAATGCGTGTGTTGTTATAGCTAGATAGATGCACACACAGTACGTACATATATGTTGTGTGTTGTTATATGTACATATATACGTGGTGTTGTACGTGTAGGCATTCGAGAAGGCATGGAAGGAAGCATGTGCATCTACAACAGCAGCAGTTTTTAGTGTGGCTAATGAGAACAAGAAGTACCTTGTAACGCCAATCAGGTTTAAAGGTCCTTGCAAAGCTTCGCTAACCATGCAGGTCAGCTCATTAATTAATTGCTAAATAAGTTAATTTCCCTTCAAAACAATTTAATTTGGAGGATATATATATTTTAAAAGATGCCTCATAAACATTAAAAGTTTTTTTTTTTTTTTTTGAAAGGTGATACATTAAAAGTTACATATCACACATTAGACCCATATATATATATATATATATATATGTATGTATATATATATGTATATATATATATATGTTACCTAAAACGTACGTACAACCCAACCACGAACTCGAAATATATACTCTAAACGAACCACAACCATGAACTAGAAAACTTGAATCGAAACAGTGAAAATAACAATTGCGTGCATGTGTATATATAGATAATTAATGTTTTAAGTAAAGATTATTGCGTTGTACGTATTTCATTAATTTTCGAAGATATATGCATGCATGATGGGGATATCAGGATATGATGATCGAGATACGTAGGATGATATGCATGATGATTATTAATTTGCAGATTTCGGGAACAATTTTAGCATCAAAAGAAGCATCGAAGTATAAGAAAGATGAAAAGCATTGGCTTAGAGTTGATGAAGTTGAGAAAATGGTGATTGAAGGAGGTGGAGTGATTGATGGCAATGGGGACATTTGGTGGAGTAATTCCTGCAAAGTCAACAAGTCACTTGTAAGTAATTAAGTAATTAGTACGTATATACATACATCACGCGCGTGACTAATTAATTAATTAATTAATTAATTAATGGAGTACGTACGTAATTAATATTTCACCTTTCGATCATACACAAAATAAAAGCAGCAATTGCAAGGATATATACAAATTAAATCTTTAATATGTACGTATTTATCGTGTATATGTAAAGTAGTTAATATATAATTAATGAAACTAGTTTAATTAATTTGAGGGGAAGATTAGAGATAATTAAATTGAGGCGCGATGAGTTTGGAGAGAAATTAAATTAGTTTTAGAAGTTATATGTGGAGTAAGTTTATAGCAACATAAAACACTTTAACTTTAACTACTTCTAGAGTAGATCGAAGTGATCGATGACGAGCTTTATCATGATCACCATTACTATATCCATCTTTATCATAATGGCGTCCTATTTTCTTTTTCTTTTTTTTTAACTAATAATATTAACAAAATTAATTTTGTACGGCTGATTAGTGGTACTTATGTCATTCGGTCATTACTATATATGCGTGTACTAAAAAAGATCATGACGTAGCTAGGCTTAGGCCAACTTCCCAAAAGACGCGAGCGCGCGCGCACACACACATATATATATATATATATATATATATATATATATATATATATATATATATATATATATATATATATATATATATATGGATGATCTGTTCGTTACTAACGAATTACTATTTTCATTGTGTGGCCGGCCGGTGATTAACAAATGCCTGCCTAAGCCATGTAAAGATGCCCCAACGGTACGTTCTTTAATTGTCCATTCCATTATCACCTTTTTTTTGAGTTTTTTTAAGGAGGGAAAATAGAGAATTCAGGAAAAAATTCCTATAAAAAAGTGTTACTTGAGTTTCATTAGGGAATAAGGAAGAAAATCAAGAGATTTAAAGAGGGGTTTTAAGCTTATTTTACCCTCAAATATATTCTTTCAAAAATGGATTTTTTTTTTAATAGCTAAATAACCTTTATATACAACCAAAATCTTGTACTAACCATACAAACAGCCTGTGAGATACAAAATCCAAAGTGGGCATTGTAGTAAACAAAGAAAAACCTTTGTGAGATTCATAAATGGAATGATTTGGAAGAAAAGTAGTATCTGCTCTTTTCCTTTTTCTTCTCCCTTTCTACAACTCGAGAACGCAACGTATGTTTTTATTAGTTGAGGAATTATTAATTTTCCAATAATTATAACCTATTATTATTTCTAATTTGTCATTGCTTTTACATGATAACAAAAAATAAAGCAAAAGGTAATACGTTATGAGCACAACGTACATCAATTTTATGACTTAATTGTTGCTAATGGTAGGCATTAACACTCTACAAGTGCACATCTTTGACATTGAACAACTTGACGATTCAAAATGCGCAACAAATGCATGTTTCTTTCGACCATTGTGAAAACGTTCAAGTTTCAAATATTCAAGTGATTGCACCCGAAGATAGCCCCAACACTGATGGGATTCACGTCACGCATACCCAGAACATCAAAATAGTTGATTCGGTTATAAAAACAGGTAATTACTCTATTATGTGTTATTCTAATTACTATTTTATGCAATTTTTCGAAGGGACATAGATAGAGTATCAAATTAAACGTGTGAAACTTGTCATAGAGTATTTGATGTAAACTAATTAGGCATTGCATAAAGTCTATAAATTCTTGACTATTTTAAAAAGTTTCACCACTAAAACAATGTAAACTTAACTTTTTTTAATTAGAGAATATAAGATTTACCTACAAAATAGTTAAATACGTACGTATATCCGGCCACTATATACAAGTTTGAGCTCATCAAGCCTCGCTTATTTATTAATTTTGGTTGAAAATTAATTGAACTGAAGGGGATGATTGTATTTCGATCGTAAATGGATCCAAAAATGTTGAAGCCACTGGTATAACATGCGGACCTGGCCATGGGATTAGGTATGTCGTATGTTGGCCATATATTTACTTCTACTATTCACACTTTAAACATAACCACACACATTCATGCACCTAGTTACACACATGCATTCTTACCTACATATCACATGTGAAATACATATATAAACATTATTGATTATATATATGTTTGGTTGGCTGGCTGGTGATTTATATATATAGTATTGGGAGTCTCGGGTCTAACAACTCAGAAGCTCATGTTTCGGATGTCACGATTCATGGGGCTAAACTTACCGGAACCACAAATGGTGTTAGAATCAAGACTTGGAAGGTACGTACGTACGTAAATAAGCTACGATATATACTGGTTAATTAATTTTTTTCGTGTTTATAGTTCTATATTACATTATTTATAACAATTTCTCTCCTACTTTAGATTATTCTTTAAAATTCAACAATTAGAAATTATTAATATACATCTAAAATAACCTAACCCAACCAACACACTCTCTTATACAAACACAATTCCTCACATACATCAACACAATTTTCGGAAAAACAACCTTTTATATAAATTAAGATTTTTTTCTTTTTAGAATTTGTTTTCAAATTCAATAAAGAGGTTGATGGAAAAGGAGAATTAAATGAAAACATCACCAACGCTTGCCTTTTAATCTTTCTTGATTTGATTGCAGGGAGGTTCAGGAAATGCAAGCGCTATTACGTTTAAAAATATCAACATGAAGAATGTGACCAACCCTATCATTATCGATCAAAATTATTGTGATCAAGATAAACCCTGCAAACAACAGGTCATGCACTCAATTTAATTAAAGTACTCAATTTAATTAAGGGTTTCCTTATTATGTTTCATATATATACTTTTTTAAACGGCAAACACACAATATCATTGAAATTGTACGTATGTTGATATTTGATATATATATATATATATATAAATCAATAAATACATGCAGGAGTCGGCTGTTGAAATAAAAAATGTGACTTACCAAAATATTACCGGAACTAGTGCAAGCGAAGATGCGATAATGTTGAATTGTAGCAAAACCCATCCATGCCAAGGGATTGTTTTAAAAGAAATAAACATTACTCAAGAGGATGGTGATGATGCTAAGGCCATTTGCAACAATGTTGATTTGACTTATATCGGAACCGTTATCCCACGATGCCCTAAAAATAATATATGCTCAACATCAACCTTCAGCATATGGGATGTTTCTTACACTTAATTATCGTTGATTAATTAATTCATTATTGAATTAAATTAAATTAAATTGATGTACGTACGTGTGTGCCCAATAAGGAATTAATTTACATATATATACATACATACACATATATATATATATATATGTGTGTGTGTTATTTTATGTGTAATATTGCTATAATAACTATACTTTATTCGGTTTGAAATTTTAAACCATATTTGATTATTGTACGACTGTATAAATACAAAGAAGATAATAGTTGCACTAATTTGAGCGAACTTCGTCAAACTATATTAATTAGGGATTATATGTTTTTTATTATGTTAAATTACATATAACTTTATACCTATTGTTATTATGTAATGTTATAATGTGTTTAGTATATTAAACTTCTAAAATATTGCTAGTATACACCATACTTAATATAGTTGGATGACGTCATGTATAATATTTGACATGACATCTAACGTGTTTTTTTCTAATCTAAAAAATTCAAGTTAAATTTTTTTTCCTGATAAGACGATGTCACGCCATCACCTCTATTGTCGGCCACCTTCACCATAGGCTCCTCACGAGTTAAATTTCTATGTCAATTTCAATACCATGGGTTTCCACCTTTCTAATCATCTTTGGTTTCGATTTTAAATAAGTCCCACGGTCCATGAGTTCACAAACATGATATTAGTTTCAATTATAAACTAATCAAGGGCTTTCATTTATTTGATGACTCAAGATTTGCAGCTATAGGTTCCCAACAAATTTGAGTCTCGAGTTTGAATAGACTACGGGATTTCAATGGGGGTGTTTGTGACTCGTTAGTTTGATTTTTTTAAATGATTAGGGTTTCGGTTCAAGGTCTACAAGACTACAACTTTTAGTTCATCAAATCACAAAAATGTTGCAATTCAGGGTTAATTTCAAAGGGGTTGTATGTGATTTGCATGATTAGGAGGTGTTTCATTGGGTTGTTTGTTATTTACAGTTACCAAACTTACCATGATGGTGGTTTTACCCATCAAAGAAGATAAGACTAGTAGTGGTGCAATTGACTCGTTACTACTACTACTACTAATAATAATAATAACAATTAATATTATTATTAGTATTATTTATAGAAGAATGTTTAATATAGTCCATAATTAATTCATAGTCCTAAGGGACTAATTTTAGCCTTTGGATCAATGTCATCAATGGTCCAGATTAAATTTTAAAAATTTGAACGGAGTGACATTTTCGTAATTTTTCGTAATTCACATGTGATGCTTTTACAAATCACATGTGATTGTATACTGAAAATTTCAGGACTATGTTTTTTATATAGACTTTATTGAACACAACTCATTATTTATAATAATAAAGAAGTGAAATAATGTTAATAAAATTTAACTTATAAACTTTGCTAGTTACCAACTTACAAAGGCAAAGTTATTAAGATCGGGATCTTACCTTGTATAGTTTTCTTGTTTGATAGATCGGATTGTAAGATCGGGATCGGGGTCTTAAGATCCTATCACAAGTAACTAAACTTTTTTTTAGTTTTTTTATATGTTTATAATTTTATCAAAAAAATTATATAACATTTTTAGAAGAGAATGAAACATTAAATTTAAAATATAACGCATCAAACAATCCAAATTTTAAATATTAAATACATAGAATAAACATTTTCCACAATTTATTGGTTTACATATCATAATAAAAAATAATATGTGTGACTCTTAAACACAATTAATAAATCTAGAGCACACTATGTACAACATCAATTCCTTAATTCATAACAGAATCTTATTCTCGTAAACCTCTATCTCTTATAATAAAAGGAAAATAAATTATGTGACATGTATGTAAAGAAGAAAACCGCTAACAATTGATTTTAATACAAGAATGACCATTTTAAAAATTTAAAAACTAGTAATAATAAAAAAATTGTTAAATAATAGTAATAATAAAAAAATATTTAAAAAATAATAGACATGTGAAGCGATTCTACAATCTCACATACAATGTTACAATCCTATCTATTTATGATTTGAAGTATAATTTGGCTCGTTTTTAAAAATAATAAGAAATAGTAAAGTAAATAATAGTAATAATCAAAAAATTGTTAAATAATAGTAATAATCAAAAAAATAAATAAGTAATAAGAGACATGTGTAATTATGAGAAACGATTCTACGATTTCACATCTTACAATCCTATCTATTTATAATTTTAAGTACGATTTAGGTCGTTTTTTATTGATAAGATTATACGATCCTATTATTATGATAGTGATTTTGATAACCATGACCAAAAGTATATGTTGCATATTGAACATAATCGTGTTATTTCTTTACCTATGAATTGTATTCTACTCTTTATTATATTATTATCTGGGCCTATTTAGAAGAACAAAGTAAGTGGCCGGTATAATTTGAGCCCAATAAACAAACCCTAGCAAGCATTTCGTATCCACATATAAACCTCTACATCGTCCCGCTGGGGTTTCCCTCTTCCTAGATCGCCTCGTGCACAACTAATCAACGATCAAAAACATGGCTGAGAGAGGAGGAGAACGCGGTGGTTTCGGGAGGGGATTCGGTGGCAGAGGAGGCCGTGGTGGAGACCGTGGAAGAGGCCGCCGTCGTGGTGGACGCCGAGACGCCGATGAAGAGAAATGGGTCCCCGTTACCAAGCTGGGACGTCTCGTCAAAGACGGTAAGATCACTAAGCTCGAAGAAGTCTACCTCCACTCTCTTCCAATTAAAGAACATCAGATCATCGATCAGATCCTCCCTTCACTCAAAGATGAGGTAATGAAGATCATGCCAGTCCAAAAACAGACCCGTGCCGGGCAACGAACTCGGTTCAAGGCGTTTGTGGTCGTTGGAGATGGCAATGGACACGTTGGGTTAGGTGTTAAGTGTTCGAAGGAAGTTGCAACCGCGATTAGGGGTGCAATTATTTTGGCTAAGTTGTCGGTGATTCCGGTTAGGAGGGGTTATTGGGGAAACAAGATTGGGAAGCCTCACACTGTGCCGTGTAAGGTAACTGGAAAGTGTGGTTCCGTTACAGTCAGGTTGGTTCCTGCACCTCGTGGTGCTGGTATTGTCGCTGCTAGGGTGCCTAAGAAGGTGCTTCAGTTTGCTGGTATTGACGATGTGTTTACATCTTCTCGTGGATCCACCAAGACTCTCGGAAACTTTGTCAAGGTTTGTTGTTATTCATCTTGTTCGTTGATTATTATTTGTTTTATTGATTGTGGTCTGATGTGTGATTACACAGTTGGTGTTTGTTATGGATTTAGTAATCATTTACTAATGTTTCTTGAAAATTCTGGCTTTTTTGATTTATACGCTGAGTTATGGTCTTGTGAATTACCTAGTAAACATCTGGCTATTATTATCCTTCTATAAAATGATAATATAATGCTATAATATCGTGCATATACATGATTTTATGAATTAATAATATATTTTGATGAGTGTTGCATCTACTTTGTAGATCTGTTTTACTGTGGTTAATGATTCATTTGGTTTTTGTTAGAGCATTCTATACAGTTTTAAGATGAAATTCTTGATAAACATTGATTGACATCTTACATCTATAATGAGATTGATAATATTAGTGTCCTTTTCATCTTTTGAGGAATTAGATAAAAGGCTTGTAGTAGGGATTTGAATTTTTGTCGCCAAACATTATGAAACTATTATGCTATTGTTATTCATATGTAGTATATTTGATTACTCTGCTTGTTGTTTACTCTGCTTTCCCTCTTTTATTGCGTATCAATTTTACCTTAGTTTATAGTATGGCTTATGCACTTTCCCTTGGCTGTCATGTTCTTTATGCATGTATACATTCCCAAAATTACTCCTGACAGAGTAGTAGGTGCTCTTCTGCTTCGAGTGGTGCAGATGGTAGGTTGGTACTGGTAGCTTTTAATATAATAAACTCAGAGTGTGCCCTATCTTATGTTCATGTATTCAGAGAGCTAGTCTCTATAATGTTCTTTAGTACATTAGTTTAAGAGTTGTAGTTGCTATTGAATTTTCTTTTGTGGTCAATTTACAACTGTGCTTTTTACAGAGGAAAGATTTTGAGTTTTATATTATATCACATGTAATGATTCTTGCAAGCACTGGGGTTGTGTTCAAATATATTGTAGATGAATATGTATGAGTTTAAGATGTCATATGCTGTTCATTTTTTTTTTTAAATTTGTAGTTTATGAATCATTTGTTAAAGTAAATTTTTTGTTTTGGCAGGCCACTTTTGACTGTTTGCTGAAGACTTATGGATTCCTTACTCCAGACTTCTGGAGAGAGACAAGATTCAGTAGATCTCCATACCAAGAGTATACTGATCTGCTTGCAAAGCCCACCACAAAGGCAATTACTTACGTCGAAGATGTTGCTGATATTCCTGCTTGAGAATTGTCTATCAATTTGAATGAGAGTATGTTTTGTCTTTAGGACATTTTGATATAGATTACCCGTGTCTTAAAACTGTTTAATCTTTTGAGTGATGCTTCTTATGGATGTGGGTGGCATGGTGGCACACTCATATTTTAAGTTATGGTTGTTTGCTACATCGATTTGTTGAAACCGTGCAGTGGATCTTTAGACCTCTGGGTGCTCTTCTAAAATGGTTTTATATTTCATAATTCGGTCTTTCATCACCAATAATGTTTAAGCGCATCTGGTTTTTGCTACCCTTGCAAATTAACTCGCATAAAATTTTAGTCTTAGTTTTTTACTTGTACAACTGCGACGAAACGGAAAGACAAGCTTTAGGCCCTTGGTGTTTTTATTGTTTACATAAAGCTTTTTTGGAGGTTGTAATGTTGTATGTCTTGTATTCTTGTCGATACGAACATTAAGACTGACAATTCGAGTTGGTTTATGTTATTGGTCTAAGTTATTCAAGTTTTGTTTCAATTGTGCATCGACCCAATCTGACTTATTTATTGTTGTGTCGGTTTCGAGTTGTGTTGTTTCTTTTTGTGTCGGGTTTTGTCTTTACCCATTTCAATCATGTATTTGACAAGTAACCTTTTGGTTTATTAATATGCTTTTCACTTTTAGTTTTTGAAAACCTTGTTTGTTCCAATCTGAATTTTGTATATGCTTTTGTTTGGACTCGAACTTCAACTTCAGTGTTCGTTTAAGTTTGATTAAATTTTGATTTTTTTTACTGTTCTACTTATATAAATGGCCTTTTTTATGACACTTGTATAAAATAAATATAATAAACATCGTTACTGTACACTTCCAGCAGGTACTAATAAAGTCGTTAAACAATCCAAATGAAATTAAAAAAAGAGTTAATTTTATAAATGGTCCTTCAACTAACCACGAAATGCAAGTTTAGTCCTATTTTCAAAAAAGTTGCAAGCTTGATCCTTTAACTACCATTTTTCTGCATAGATGGTCCTTATTAACAGATTCTGTTAATCATTGTCGTTAAATCCAATTGATACGAGGGTATTCAAGTTTTTTTACCAATTTTCATTTTTAATTGATTTTTTTAATATTTGGGATATTCATTAAATAATTCAGAAATTATATATGTACTTAATTAATTTTTTTCCCAAAAGTCTGCACATTCTACCACCACCACACATACTACCGCCTCACCACCATTCACCACCATTGCCTCACCACCATTCACCACCATTGCCTCACAACCATTCAATCACCACCACCAAGAACACAACATACCATGGTTTAATGATTCTACTAGACTCAAAGAACAAGCTTGTAGGACATAAAAACACACAAAAAACACAACATTTCTGGCGGTTGCCTCCGACAAAATCCTCACCGGAAATCTCACCACCACAGCCGCCTACCTCCACCAGAAAATCAAAAATCACCAAAAACACTTGAAAACCTACCATCGTGAACCACCAAAATCAAAAAATCAAACCCCAAGGACCTGAATCACAAACCCACCACCCAAAAAGAAACCTTAAACTGTTAGAACACACACAAAATCAAAACCCATAAACACTAAATCAAAACCCATAAACACTAGAAAAGTCGAAACCCACCATTCAAAGACCCAAATCGAATACCCAACATTCAAAGAGAAACCCTAAATTGTTAAAACACACCCAAAATCGAAAACCCAAAAACCTAAAATCACCTGTGTGTGTTGGCGATGGTAGCACACGATGGTGTGGCTCTCTCGTCATGGAGATGGCGACGATGGGACACGATGGTGGTGTTAAAGGCGTTGAACAGGTCTTAGATGGGGCGCGGGTCGATGGTGGTGCACGATGGTAGTGGAGATGAGAAGCGTCGGTAGCCTGGGAATCGCCGGCGCCGGTTGGTGGAGACGGGAATCGCCGGTCGGTTGGTGGAGACGGGAATCGCCGATCGGTTGGTGGAGACGGGAATCGCCGATCGGTGAAGGATAGTTCTTGTCGGCTGTGTGGGACGATTAAAGCAATTTTAGGGTTTATATATAAAAATATATATAAAAGATATTTTTTAGGTTTTTAAAATGTATTTTAAAATGGTAAGGGTAAAAAGGGTATTTTAATAAGACTAACAGAATTTTTAACGAAAACCGTTACAAAGGACCATCTATGCAGAAAAAAATGATAGTTAAAGAATCAAGCTTGCAACTTTTTTAAAAAAATAACTAAACTTGCAATTCGTGGTTAATTAAAGGACCATTTATGAAATTAACTCTTGAAAAAATGTATCATCAATCAAATATAATTATAAAAGCACAAAGCCAATCCAATGTCGTCCCAAAACTTATGGGTTAAATATAATTATCTGAAATTTTATGCTGTATCCGATCTGATTTTTTCGTGTCTAACCTGTTTTTTTTTACACATTTCAAGTTTCATGTTGGGTTAAATTTTGCCATAATGGAATTAAGCTTTAATTATCTTCTTAATTTATGGGTGTTACCTTTGATTCTCATGATCTTGGTTCGTAATAAGTGAAGTGCCTAAAAATGCTGTGAATAAGAACAAATGGTTCTATATTTCTAATGTTGTTTGATAACTGAATTGCACAGAAGAGAATGCCAGTCTGTCATGAAATTGAGAATCAAGGTGATCACAAGTTTATTGTACAATTTTGGCATTTGAAGATGAATTATTAGCACAATCTCTTAGGTTCCGTTCGTTTCACCAAAATGTGAAGGAATGGAATGAAATTCAAATCAAATTCCGTTATATTTTGCTTTCGGTAAAATTATTTGGGATGTAATCAAATTCGTTGGAATTTTAATATTACAAGTGGAATGGAAAATTGCAACGTTTTTTAGCCGGTGCTACTGGTTAAATTTTGAGGTGCCACAAATGGTTTTTTGATGCCACCAAATTTTAATGAAAAATGAAAAAAATTAAATGATATACTTCAATCTTCAATTTATATCTTTAAAATACTTTTGTTTACCTTAAAAATAACAATATAATAAACAGTGCTTCATATAAATTGTGTTTTTTTTAAATTTTGGCTCTAAAATACCGGAACAACTACTGAAACATCGTTAATCCGACCCGATTAACTACAAACCTGAAAAAACCCAAACAATACCCTCAACTTTAATTAATTTTATTTTTGTTATTATATAATTTGTTACTAATAGTTAACAAAAATCTTAGGTTTGCCTCTTATCATCCGTGTGGGTAGACACCAATAAAAACACTCATTCAATATATATTTTTATTTAATTTATTGCAAAAACAATTCAAAGGTAATCAACTTTATTTGCTAAATAATATCACAATGGTGTGTGTATATAATCCTTAATTTTTTGATCTTTTGTAAACACATCCTTTGATAAATAGAAAGATAAGTAAAAGTGTAGAGGGTAAGTAAAAATGATTTTATGATAAAAGGGTAAGAGGCAATAATAAAAATTCTTTTTATTGATTAAATCTAATTTTTTATTGATTTATTTTTTATGAATCCAATATATACATCACTTTTTACAGAGGAAAGAGATTTTCAAATACAGATTTTGAAACTAAAATTTTGAAATAATTTGTTGATGAACAAAATGCTTTCATCTAAAAAATGAAGAATACGTTGGATTCATAAAAAAATCGATAAGTAACTAGTTTTAATCAATAAAAATAACAAACTAACAATTATTAGTTGATATATATACTAAAAAATTATCATTAATTATTTCTCTTACACTTTTTAATTTAATTTTTTATTTATTATATTTTTTACTTTAATTTCTTTTTTATTTGAACCGGTAAAACTCTCCACTACACAACTATTTTGCATTTTACGACTTACGAGCCCTCTAATTTAAACCAGAAGCTTCTTTCTTGGGTCCCTTTTTAACGCACCCTAGGGCATCAAAGTTTAGTTCTTGATTCAATCCACAAGCGTAAGAAGGTAAAGTCCAATGCTTTCCTGTTCATGATTTGAGTATAGATCTCTGTTCCAGATCGGTTCTGTGGAATTGATTCATATAACAACCCCTCATTCGATTTTGTCATCTATTCGTTTATGATGTATTCCATTTAATAGGGCTTAAATTCAATGTTTAATCGAAAAAACATTGCTATGGTAGTATGGTACTGGCGTTGATAACTTTATTTGAACTATCTAGTACTCCTGCCAGTTTAAAGGAAGAGCAACGCATTTTTAGGTTAAACTTGCTACTTTTCAAATGTGATTGTTGTTAACTTTCTGTATAACTTACTGCGACCATTTTTTTTCTGTCTATAAGACTTGCTATGAAAAAATGACTTGATTTTTAAGTTTCTGCAAAAAGTTTCAAACCCTTATCAGATTATGAAGTTGGAAAGTAGCAAACATTTGGAGCAGAGGGAGTATCATAGATTGTGAATCAAGTTTTTTTTCTAATAGTGAATAGAGAAATATAAATATGTTTGCATACGCATATACATGCATGTCATGCCCTTTTGGTAACTATGTGATGCATACTTTGAGAAACTGGGAACATGAATCTGGTACGTTAAAGGTGAAAATCGTTATTGAGGCAGATTCAATTTTGACTAAGAGTTGCTATAAGGCATCCCCCCTCTTCCGTGATGCAGAATGTGAGTGTAGGGTGAATGTACATCTATTTGATAGTTGGGGTTGAAGCTACATCAAATGATTCTCTAGGGGCGAGGGTGTTGGTCATAACCATAAGATCACAGCAAGATTGATGGTAAGGTATATTGCATTAGCATGAGCGAGGTTGAAGGATATTTTCTATTTTTTTCTTGTCTTTTTATTTTTTATTTTGGATCAAAACACAGATTGTATATATTATGTTGTCTTGGTTTGAAATTTTGGGCTTTAAAAGCAAGACATACATGAAGTAGGTGTTAAACAATTGCAACAATAAGCATTCTAAGGTGGAATTAACATAAGGATGGTCTCCAATACAAATGAGGATATGTTAATTATAGTTGTGGTGAAACAAGGAAGTGAAAAGTTGTTTAGGAATGTCTCATCAAAGTTGGTATAAAGCATCCAACAATGTATAACTAAGTTCAAAGTTGGTCTTTAGGACTTAGGAGAGTGGAAGAAGGGATTCTCTCACTTGGTCATTTCAAATGTCGCTCAGATGACATTATTTAAGCTAAACCTAATTGGTTTGGGATTTTAACACCTCGATCTCGTGATTATTATCTTTGAGCCTTTAATACAAGTAATATAGAGAAAACTATAAATCTTAAACTTTTTATTCATCATAACTTAATACAGAGCTTATTACATCAGTAGAAATGCGTAAGATAATATTAAAAAAGTTCTAATTTATTAGAAAACAATACTTCAATGGTCCCTTACTCCTTGTTTCCTGAGATACATACATGCATACGTAAGCTTTAAGCTTAGTGAGTAATTATTGTTTCATAATAATTATTTTTCACAAATACTTAGCCAAATCAAAGGCTAAAAACAATCTTTCTTGTAAACCACTTTCAAGTATAAAAACACTTCTTTGAGATCCCATGGTTATATGTTAAGTATGCCAAACTTCTTAAACCTTGAGAGTCCACATAGGCTCTACCCAATAAGGTACATTTGCAAGACGTCCCTTTATTTTACATCCCGTATGTTGGATATCTTTAATGGCCATACTTATTAGGTATAAAAACTTTTATGTATCATATTTTAATATGCATGATAAAATTATGTTATTAAGACATACTTTTGCCACATACTTACGTAATCATAGCATAATTTTATGCAAAGAAAACATAGTAATATATCATAATAAAACTTGCTTCGTGCATAAAACATTTATATAGCACATATATGTCTCATTAAAGCACATAACATACTCACCTTGTTTTGTGACTTCTTAAACTTCTTAATCTCCTTGAGTTACTACTAATCTTTCTTTTGAGATATTTTAGAATTTAGGGATGAAGAGAATGATTTACCTTTGGCCTCTATTTATAGTGTAAGTGCCTTGCTTTAGGGTATTTGTTTTTTAAGCTCTTTAACTTGTGACTTTATAAGGATAAGACACATATGTACTTGCTTCACCACCTCATGCTTCTAGTCTTGAATTGTCACTCTTCTAGCTTTGCCTTATCACTCCTTAGTTGGCCAACACTTGAATCTATTTGTACAACTCACATCTAGGCTTGATTTGTCATGTCTGTAGCTTTGATTTATCATAGAAACTAGTCTTGCCTTATCATATAAAATTTGTGGTCCATGTTGTACATTTGTAAGGAGCTTTGTATGCTACTTGTAAACGTACTTGCTAAATTTACATTTCCTCCCTAGAGGTTTTATCTATCTTGCTTTAGTCCTTATAGTTTATATATTAAGCATTTTTAGCTGTATAGTAATTTTGGATGTTTACCCAAATGTTTTCTTTAAAAACACACAAAAAAAATTTATATATATATATAGGGGAAGGTTCATTTGAGAACCGATCTTATTGTGAGAACCGCGAGAACCAATCTTAGCCGTTCATTTGATAAGTGGAATTCATTGATGGAGAGCGTGGGGAATTGAGTGTGGCAAGGTGCATTAGATGAATAAATAATGAATTCATGGGTGCGTGATGACATTGAAGGAAGGGGAATTGGACGGCTCAGATTGGTTCTCGCGGTACTCACAATAAAAACGGTTCTCAAATGATCTTTTCACTATATATGTGTGTGTGTAAATGACGGCTCATTAATGGCTGGTTAATGATGCATTAATAAGGGGTATTTTAGAAAAATCAAGCCTCACTCTTTAATGACGGCGCACCCGGACGCAATTCACAGTTGGGAAAATATATAAAAGACCAAAATACCCCTATTAATGAGCATTAATGACGTTTACAAATGGTACTCACAATAAGAACGGTTCTCAAATGAACCTCTCCCTGTATATATATATATATATATATATATATATATATATACACACACACGTTTGGCTGAAAATTGGACTGTTACAGGGATTAAAGTTTTAGCAGTGTTTGTGTACAGTTTTAAAAGTGAGTAATTTGCAATAATATTAGGAAAATATAGTTACCTAATTGCTTATCTTTTTCAAAAAAAGTCGTCTTCCAAAAACGTCTCTTGAAGTAACGACCAATAATGTCTAAGTACTTTTTTGGGCATAGAGGGTCTTCTTGACATTGGTCAGGGATGCAGCCCAAGTCGTTAGTTATCCGGGTGACCTTATTTATACTGGGAAACATCTCCACAGAAATGTGTCTTCGTTGCAGAGAGAAAAAGAAGATGCAATATTAGTGGGTGTTTGGGACTGCTTATTTAAACAGCTTATGCTTATTCTTTTAAGCAGAAGCAGATAATCAGCTATTGAAAACAGCTTATTTGCCGTGTGTGTAAACTTAAAATTGTGAATCCATTAAGAATCATCAGTTTTAAATAAACAATCTCAAACTGCTGATTGAGAAAAAAATTAGATTACTGTAATTAAGGAGACAAGCACAAGCATGTCTATTCATCGAAAAACACAAAAGAGCTTATCTGCTTTAAAAAGAAACGGACTAAGCAGATAAGCTTTTTTATTATGCTATCCCACGCAACCCCTTATTGCCGGGTTTATAGTGTCAATATCATGTTGAGAAAAACACAAATGCATAGAGATATGGGTCCATACACACACAAATAGTATAACGAAAACTTTTCGACTGTAAATTGCACAAAAGAGAACAACCATGTGGTTGCATGGTTCGATCAAGAAGTGAAATACGTCAATGGCTCCATTAATGAGTCAATCTTATTAATTTCGACAAGGGCACTCACTACACATGAGGACTGGTTAGTGGGTACCTAACCAAGTTCTCAGACCCTTGGGCTCTCACACATTTGGTGACTTAACAAAACATCAGCTTTCACAACCCAACAAATTTTGCTTTGGCTTACTTAGACTGTTTCAGGACTGACTTGGACACGTCGTGCACAGGAATTAGAGGATGCCACAAACAGATTAATGGAGATGTATTGCAATAACAACGTGATCCTTTCTTAAGTATTCTTCATATTGGGATAGATTCATCATCGTACCACTTTCTTTGTGAAAAAAAAGCCTGTGTTATTTATTGCTCATTAAAACTCTATATGTAGATGCCTTTTTCCTATTTATGTGGTGTTCAATCCTCCCCTGAACTTCTTTCCTATACACCCGCTATTATCGTTCATTTCTTTCTGAGAAAGACGTAAATTTCTTTATAAATATTACGTTAAATGAGTGGCATATTTGTATGTTTGGTGTCGGAGCTTTCTGTCAAACTTAACCACATTTAATAAATGCTGTGCGGCTGACACTCGTTATTTTCTTTGCAAAACAGTTTGAAAAAATGACCGGAGCCAAGATTGTTGGTGCTGTTGCTGGTGCATTTGTACTAGCATTTGCCTGTGACTATGTAATTGCAGACAAGAAGATTTTTGGAGGCAAGTATACAAACACATGCATACATACACACACACGTGTGTGTGTGTGTGTATATATCAGTCTTACAATATTAATTAATGCCCCCAAGTCCCTAAGCTACGCACTGTCTAATAGTATACTCTCGACTGTCATATATAGGTACTACCCCCTCTACGGTTTCAAACAAGGAGTGGTGGGAAGAGACCGACAAGAAGTTCCAGGCATGGCCTCGTACTGCTGGTCCCCCGGTGGTCATGAACCCCATCAGTCGCCAAAATTTCATTGTCAAGTCCCAAGCTGAATCCTAGGACCTGCAAATTTGCAAAGTTTTCTCAATAATTGGCACTTTGACCCTCAGGTGAACCCTGTTGCTTAGTTTGTGTTTCTGTTACAATAACCTGAAAGACATTCTATAGGCTCGAGCTACTGGTACTGGTTTGCTCCTTTTTTGTTGCTAATTGAACAATAATCTCGTGTTGCAAGTTTAATCTTTGTTTTTTGTATTGTTGATATTTGTCATAATTTTTGTTGCTAAATGAACAATAATCTCGTGTTGCAAGTTTAACCTGAAAGACAAATGGTTGATTTAGTTTTTCAACATGCAGCATAAGGATTGTTGATCCATCAGTTATGGTTTGTGCTCCGTAATATGTAACCACTTAAAATACTTCTATCTTGCCGTCTCATTTATGTGGTGTGATAAGACCATAGTTGAGTGACGATGAATTTAATCCATATTTGGAACAAAAGAAGATGAGATGCATAAAATACAAAGCATTGTCGGCATGAACACTGTTTGTGGAAAGACAAGCTCTTATACTCAGTTCTAGGAGGTGTTTTCTGTGTTTCTTTAGTTGAATAAACATTTTATGCTTTGCCCTGTTTCTTTAGTTGCAATCCTTTTATTCTTTGCTGCAAGTTGATCAAATTGTGTTTAGTTAGGCCAGCCTACAAGTTTCTAACTTTCTATGTAGGTGCAACTTAGTCTTTCATTCTGTGTTTTTCTCTTGAAGAAGCACAAAATGCCCGATTCCTTAAGGATTGTGCCAAGTTTCCAACTTTTCTAAAACTGGTTCTGTAACCATCATAACTGGGATTGGTTCTCAACAGGGTTGATCATGGTCTTCAACCTTTAAGTTTTGAGGTCGTCGTTTCTCATAGAACCAAAAAAAAAAAAGCAGATGCTCTTTCTCTAGTGTGTATATTCTGCTCAGTCACTTAAATTCTAGCGTGGATTTTCTTTAGTTTTTTTATTATGTAATAGTTCATTGCACTTGATGAGAAAATATAACTATTGATGTGTTTGTTTTTCTTCAAAATTTTGAATGTTATTTATTGTGCATAAGATTGGGAAAAAGCCGTATACGAGGAGTTCAATCAGACAGATCACAATGGTCAGAAGTGGTTGGGGGAAGCAAGTTTAGGGTAAGAACTGCTTAGACAGACTACAATGGTCAAGAGTGGTTGTGGGAAGCAAGTTTCGGGTAAGAACTGCTTAGACAGACCACAATGGTCAAGAGTGGTTGTGGGAAGCAAGTCTAGGGTAAGAATCGCTTTGATATTGTTGACCGTGGTGAATGGTGCGTACAGCTTAGATATTATTTTTTGATGTATGTCGAGAAACGCTTTTTATACCATGATTTTTGAAAAGAGTATGAAGCATGTTTAATTCTCGACCCTTATCACATCGGGAGGCTTGAGTGTCTGTTTTAAAGGAGGGTGGAACCCAGGAAAAATCATCTAAGAATAGAACTTGAAGTCGCTCATATTAATAGCAGGAGAAGTTCATAAATCGAAAGGAATAGGTTCAAGCAACCTTGATTTTAACAGAAGATTGAAACGGAAGTGGAGGTTCCTGCATGCACGCCGTGGCATTCGAAGACATGTCAGTAAGAGTGGTAGAGGAGTTGACTTGAAACTCAACAAAAGAGTAGGATGCAGACCACTAATGTGAAACTGGTTGGCCGAATTCAAAATTTCTCAAATGTAAGCTCACGAATATAAATTTAGTTTCTGGCCATTTGATTAGATGTTCTTTTCAACACAAGACGATTATGAGAAAAAGGGGGGAAAATTGATCAATAAAGTTAATCGTGAGTAGAGATGGTAAAACAGACGGATTGGGTCGCGGGTCAAAACAGTTCGTTTAAAAAAAATAAAAATAATACCCCTTCAAACCAACACATTTTTATTATCTCTTGTAAACCAAAATTGTGCAACTTAAACGTCACAAAAATCAAAAACCCTGTTTCGACGGCTCTTTCTTCTTTAATTACAGTTGGAAGCTTCCATTAATGGGTGCTGACCAGCAAATGGATCTAATCTTTTGATTCGGCCCCCCTATTTTTGTCTCATATTTATAATTTAGGAGAAATGTTTAATTCATAGTTTTAAGAGATAATTTATAGTCATTAAATTTTAGATAATAATAAAAATTGATATATTTGTATGAAAAATAACATTTTTGACTATTGGTTCCACTTTCTCTCTCCTCTAATTTGTTTAAAATTAATTATCTCACAAGTCGTTAATTGTTAGACGAAACGAATTATACCGCTGCAATCCTCGTGTTCCCTTCTTTTATTAGAGAGGTCACTTTATATATTTTCGACAATTTTTTTTTTCATTTTGTTAGGTTGGACTTAAATTTAATTAAAGTATAATCACATATGATTCATAAAGGTCTGCTCAATATAGTCTTTATAAGTTATTAGTTGTTTCATAACATATACGATTATCTATCTCTTATACATGCACATAATCATGTGTGATTCGATTAAATATAGCATTTTTATGTCACATATTTGACAAAATCAATCACATGTGATTACATATTCAATCACATGTGATTGCGTATTCAATCACATGTTATTTTATACAGAATCACATGAGAATTTGTACAAAATCACATATGATTGAATATCAAAAATATAAGATTTGGTATTCAATCACATGTGATTTTGTACAGAATCACACGAGAATTTGTACACATTCACATGCGATTGAATACCAAAAAACATGAGATTTGGTATTCAATCATATGTGATTGCATAGGGGATTGTTCAAACGAGAATCATTCTTATTACGAGAACAAATATAAAAGACATCGAATTCGAAGGAGAACACATCTGGACCTTTGATAGAGGTGATAGAGTGTTGCTGGTACACAATATATGCATTCGTGGGTAGACAATGCAATTGAATTGAGTGAAATTGAATATGTACATACATGTATAAACGGTTTTAAGCAAACGTTGATTTTTTTCAGCAAACATTCAAAATTAATAAACGTTAAATGATATACAATTCAAGAAGATAAAAAATTAAAAAACAACACATGTAATATTGTTATGAATCATATGTGATTATACATTAATAAAATTTAAGTCCAACATAAAAAAATGAAAAAAAAATTGTCAAAAGTATATCAAGTGGTCTCTCTAATAAAAGAGGGGAACACGAGGATCGCAACTGTATAATTCGTTTCGTCTAACGATTAACGATTTGTGAGATAATTAATTTTAAATAAATTAGAGAAGAGTGAAAATGGAGACTAATAGGCAAAAAGTTAGAATTGTCCTCTCTCATATCAATTTGGTTATTATCTAAAATTAAATCTGGACAATTAAATCTTAAAATTTAATGGCTAAAAATTATCTCTTATGATAATTTAAATTATGACTATATTAAACAAAATCCTATAATATATAGGTTGCTCAAGCCCTTAACGTGTGTTAGTTTTACTGTTTATAGAAGAGTTTTGCTAAGCTGTGCACTCTCTTTATTTTACATACAATATTTTGAATTCCTTTGTACAATAACTTGTTTGGCTTGGATTGTTTGGTCTTTCGATTCTTTATTTAGCATCTTCTTTCTCATCCTTTTTCCCCCTATACTTTTCATTTCCCTCCTCCCCTTTTTCTAAATTCTTTTTTTATTTAAGTTTAATATAAATAATTTTTTTGATATATTGTCATTCCATTTATTGGCATGTGCTCCTTTTTATTTCTTTATTAACTTATCAAAACCTGCTATTTTTTTCCTATCTTTTTCTCAGAAAAAAATATGATAGTTTTTATTTATTTTTTATGTCACTATAAATATGGATGTAAGAACTTAAATTATTATAAGAGTACGTTTAACGTAAACGGGTGTAAATGGAGTTGGCGTGAAGCTTTTAAGAGCTGAAGCTAGAAGCTAAAACTTTTATTTGTATGAAGGTGTTTAACAAAGTAATTATATTTATAGCTTAACATGTAAAATGACATAAATTTTATCATCTTATTTGGTTTTATTCTACAATTCTGAACACAATATCATTTTATATCTATAGATAGGGGAGAGTTCAAACGAGAACTATTTTTCGTACGAGAACCAATCTTGTCCATTCATTTTGGATAATGGAATTTATGGATGAAGAGCGTGAGGGGATTGAGTGTGATAGAGTGCATGTAAAGAATTCATGGGTGAGCAATCCAATTGAAGGAGGGGGAATTGGACGGCTAAAATTGGTTCTCGCGGTTCTCGTACGAAAAACAGTCATCATTTGAACTTTTGCCTATATAGATATATATATGTAAACAAAAAAAATACATATCACTACATAGCTTTTGACATATTTTTGGTTTAACTATGAATACGTGTGTATATATATATATATATATATAATGTTAGGATAAAATATGAGAAAATTATTGTAAGAGGGATGAGAAGTAATATAAAATTATCACATGTTATCAACTAAAAAGGGGTAAATTAGACATTTACAAATTTTCTTCTCTTTTATTAATTTCAAGTAAAGTTAAATTACTCTCAATATACGATCAATTCTCTCTCTTCCTTGGTATTCACGTTCTCTCTCTATTCACGATGTATAGATCACTCTCTCTATTCACATATACATGTGACACTTAAATTTTTATCTACGTTTTAATATAATTTTATTTTAATATGGCAAGGATAGTAAAATGTAATTCTCAAAATCATATGTTGCATCTAATACATGATACAAATTCTTTATATTAGTTATCTCAATTTTGTGTTTAATTGCAGGTAACTCACACCTCGTTTCTTACATCCAGCAAGTTTTTAAATCGAAGTTGCTTCATGAATCATGTGGCTCTAATCTTCTGGTTCATCTCCCTTTCTTCCCGATTGGATTTTTATTTATAAACAGAGAACAGCAAAACCAGGTGTGAACTAGAGTAGCATCGGAACAACCTCCCACCACCGTCTAAATCCGTCAAGCTAATCAAATCCTGGATCTACTATGCGAATGGTGGTGGTGGTTGTACGATGTATGTACACCAGAAACACAATGGAGCATTAGTCGAATTTTGCACCAGCAGTGGAGACGCTGACTACAACATAGATTGCAACAGAGGTTCGTAATGGCTACGACTCTACGACAATGAAACCACAGCAGTAGGGACGATCTAGCATATAGATGGCAGCAATGATGGTGGTGGTTGTTGATAGCCAAGGGGTAGCAACATGTGGTGTTGTTGGTTGACAAAGGGCTGCTTTAGAGTTGCATCATAGTTAGCACCTGGTCGACGAGAGATCATGTCATGCTGAGTAGAAAACGGGTAGATGTATAGTAAAAGTTTACCCTATAAGTTCTTCTTCAAGTTTAGATCTACTCTAGGCATTCAGGAACCTCGGGTTCCAACTCTTATGTTAGATTGTAGCGATATGCAATGGTTTATGACTAAACATACTTGAGCTAAAATACGTCTTCAAAATTCCTTAGAGACACAACTTGAGGATACAAAATGCTCACTTCTTTTTAATTGATGAAAGTATTTGCATCACTTATTCACTATGATATACAATAATCTTTTTAGTTCATACTTGAGCTAAGATAGTAAATGTATATTGCCTTTGAATTCGGTCTGTTACACACTCGCATACAAGATATATAAAAACGATATGCAATATATCTGATTCGATGTCGTCTTCCTTCATTCATCGAGTTCGTTACTTGCTTCTATATAGGCCAAACTTTGACATCATCCAAAACAGGGCCACAAAAATGTCCATAGTCATTTACCTTCATGTGGTAAAACGCACTATAAAATGTGAGTCTTGTTCGTGTTGAAGTAGCAATAAACTTGAGATTTGCTGGCTTAAAAGCACCCTTTCCTCTAGATTCATACTTTACTTTTACTGTTTCTCTACCTGCAAAAGCCTCAACCATCATTGATCCATGGCAATCATTCTTTGCATCTCCAATGGTGAAAGATAGGCTATAGGCTTTGTTAGGCACGGTTCGGATTATTTGTGCAATTGCGGTTTCTCGCCCTCCAACTAACTCAATAGCCGCGAGTCCCTTTGGCACTGAGAAGTGTTTGGAGTCTATGTATTTTGCTGGTTTAAGAGATTCAACAATCCATCCGGGAAGTGGTGAAACTATGTCGTGTATTTTTGGGAGGAGGAGGACTCCTGTCGAGTAGTTCTTGAACACATGTGGACCGATCTCAAAACCCCCATTTTTCACCAAGTTACCTACACATTAGAATCAACTAAGTTAAATGTTATTAACAGCACAAAACATTTCCCTTTTAAATAAAAAGTGTTTTAATTTACCTTTTGTGTATCTTAGAGGAATCATCTCCTTGATGGCAATGGCATCCAATAGAGGTCCACAAGCAGGATCCTCTTGAACACCAGGGTTATGAAAAGTGACTTTTATCCTACTTGAAGTAGCCTTGAAAGCAAAAGCATATGTATCCCCTCCATCACTACTATACAATGTTTGAATTGGAAGGTCGCTTGTTTGGCCTGAGGCCGACACCCTTAGAACCTCGTCTTGAGCACAGGTCCTTGTGGCTGCAAACGTGAGGGAGTACACTGTACCCACCTTCACATTGACAGTTTGGGATATAGAAGCGTCATTACCAAGCCTTGCTGCATGGGCCCCACGTGGGATCGCAAAGTAGAACCCATCAGGTTGAGGCCCACCCGAGACATACTCCACCAAACCCGAGATTTCCCATTTGGGTAAAGAGTATTTCCCTATAATCACCGTCTTCTTGAGGTTTGAACGACTTGGCCCTTGTTCAAAGTTCCCATTTGCAAGAAACCCTAGTACACAAAAAAAAAAAAAAAAACATAAAACCAGACACTAAAAAACCAGACCAGCAGCACGAAATGCAATACAAATCTAACACAAAAGCTAAACAGTAGAGCAACTTACCGTCAAGAAACGGAGTTTTAGCACGAGTGGCAGCTTGAGAAAACGATATGGAAGAGAAGAAGAGAATAGAAAGAAAGAGAAGAGAAGGCATGTTTAATTTATGGGTTGAAGGAAAACAAGACCGTTAGAAGACGAATGAATACGTAGCTAGGGTAGGTTTGATCAGTCCTATCCTAGTGGCCGGAGACACAAGTAGAAATGAAGGTGATACGTAGGGTAGGTATTTATGCAAGATTATTGGAAACAACGAGGAAATTAGGATACCACGTTAAAACAGCACCAAATCAGGCGATAAATGTGTTGGATTGTTAGCTTTTGGACCCACAAAGGCCGTTGGCGACCGTGATTGGCTCGTACTCAAGTGTATTAGATTCCTCGCTTATCCACGTTCGTTTTCTATACATATATAACATGTTTAATCATCTTGATGTTTGCAAAACGGGGATCGCTTTGAGGGTTTCAATAATTCTATTTACTTTTTTTGTTTATTTCACGTGATGATAATTGCGTCTGTCTGTAAACACAAGTGTATATATATATATATATATATATAAATATTTTTTTTAATTATATGGATGTCACTGCGGACCCAGCCCACTAACATAACTTCGCTGTTCAAAAAAAAAAAGGTGCTGTTCTTAATAGACTAGCAAAAATATCATTTTAATTTGGTTATAAATTATTTATCTTGTTTGTTTGAAAATAAAACGAAAAGTGACAATGGTTAAGCGAATTCAATACCACTTAATATTCATATTAAATTGTATATTTAATTTTTGTTTGAACGTTAAACAAATAGACACGCTTCATATTTTTAATATATATATATTGTGTAAAGGACTATATATGTCTTAGATCACAGTCCATAATGAGGTTTTCTTAAATGCGGCCATTACAAATATATATTAGATATCAAGAATGATTACCAAATTCTGCTGAAAATCAAGTGGTTATCAACATTGCATCGTGTATAATTCATTAACGAGGTTTTCTAAAATACGTATATTAGTTATCAAGAATGATTACCAAATCATGCTAGAAATCGATCAAGTGGTTGTCATCATTGCACCATATACAAATCACTATTCATAGATTGATTCATATATAATAGTTTTTAGTTATATATAACAAGATACAAACAGTTAATACAAATGATATAAGTTGATAATGTATAAAGTTATTAATACCCCTTTTATTGTATACGGAATGTATCATTACTATTTTATATTAGATATCAAGAATGATTAACCGATTCAAGTCGTTCTTGCCACAATGCCACCTCATTAGTCATCGCCCATATTTTTAGTCCATTCCATCTTCTCTCACTTTTTTTGTTTATTTATTTTCTTTTTTTATCACGTATTATTTCTTTTTTTTACCCCTTCTTGCATGTTTGTAACGAGGTTTTTCGTACCGACCCGCGCTTCGTAGCGGGATAAAATCACTTGCTCGTAATTTATATTATTTATATTAGTAACAAAATTTTAAAATAAAGTGAAAAAATTCAATCAATTAGGATTGAAAATGTGATGAAAGTTTGTTTCCGTATTCACTTGTACATTCCACCATTTAGTTTGGATTGAAACATTTGAGGTTTAGTAACGTATTTTCATAACATCATACACATACATATGGTTAATAATATAAAATTAAAGTCCAAACATTAACGTTGAATTAAAGTAGATAAAACTCAAAAAGAATTTGTAAAGTTTCATCGGAAAAAATGAGTTTTTTTTATAGTTATTGTAATGCTATAAAATTTATATTAAAATATAGATAAAAATGACACGGTTATAAAAGAATAAAAACATATAAAATTAATTCTTTTAATATAAGGATAAATAATAAATAAAATAATTCAATCAAAAATAAATAAAAGGAAATCAGCCATGCACGTGAGGCTGGGAAAACAATAAAAAGGTAGGATGTAAGAGTTGATCTCCTGACTTCCAGTTGATACAGTAAGGATGTTAAGCCACTCCGCAAGTTTATTTAGTGATAAATGTTTAGACAACTACATGTATATAACATGTTATCAGAAAATTACTATTCATAATTTCCTGATAAATGTTATATATATATATATATAATTCCCTTCTTTCATTTTTTTTTCTCTTCTATATCAATAAGTTTTATGTTCATATAATTTGATTTTTATTATTATCCTATTTTATTACAACAAATTTGGTTTGGTTGTTTTAACAAATAGTAATTATTTATTCTCTCTTTTTAACAGTTGAAGAAAATTATATTATTAAAGATGTAGCAAAAAAAGAGTATTGAATTAAAAAACGGAGAGAACAGAAAAAAGACAAAGCTACAAAACAGGCTCCGATTCTCGTAAGACTTTGAACACCAAAAAAAACTAGTGATATACTCATCCGTTGTTTATGATTATTTTTTCATGTATATGTGTGTGTGTGTTTGTGTGTACGTATGTCTTTATTGGTGATAACAGAAAATTAATGTTACTTGGCTCATGAAAAAACACGACCATGCTTTTTACGTACATCACATTTATAGGTTTATATACATAAAGGTTACACATGTACAACATGATAGTAATCGTCGACTAAAGTGTGGGTTGCGAAAGACAAGTTACGGTTGTCGGTTACGATTGTGGTAATCAGTGGCAATAGTAATGTTGAATAGAGTTAGAAAATCAATTTGAAGCTTACATTATCATTTTCTTAAAAAATGACTAATAAAACAAATGGATGACTCTGTGTTATTAATATTACTATTGTTAGATACTCGTATGCAAATATTTGATGAATAATTATATTACGTTAGTGTAATCTTTTACTCAAAAGAAGTTTTTTTTAGAAAAAACAGAACAATATGAGTGTTAAATTAAAAAAAATGCTTGTTGATTTGATATTATTTTTATAATTTAAAACTAATTTGAGTTTTAAAAACATTTAGAGTAAATGTTTAACTTTAGTTTTGATTTGGTTAACATTTAATAAAAAAGGAGTATAATAATATTGATGTCAAATCAAAGAGAATAAAATAATAGAAAATTTGATATAATTTTTATAATTTTTAATTTTTGAATCTTGAAGATATTTTTATTTTAAATATAAATGTAATGTTTGACTTGATATTAGCAATACTATAGCAGTTTAATCTTATAAGGCCATCCGTAAGGCCTTTCCACTTCCCAAACCAACCCAAATGTCACATCATCTTTTTTACTTTTTCCTTCCCAACTCAAATCAACCCAAAAGTCAAGTATAATCTTTCCCAAATCAACCAAATATTTTTCTCTCTCATCACTCTCACTAAAAAAAGAAAAAAAAAGAAAAAGAAAAAGTCTGACAACCCAATCGGTTTGGCGGACCCGAATCGGAAAAATATTTTCGGAACCCGAAACACCCGTAGGGGTGTTCCCGAAGGTTTCCATGGAACCCAAAAGAACCCAAGAGGTATCGGGAGAGGCCATACGGATGGTCTAATTAATATTTGAATTGGTCAAACACCATGTCACATCTTCACATCCTTAATGGCGTTATCATTTTCTTTCCATGTTAGCATTTCTCTCTGCTCCGTTGACAATATATATATATAGCTTTTTAACAACCCGTCATTTCCTCTGCCAAAGGAGGAAAATGAGATACAAATTGACCTTCTTCTAGCTAGCTAGCCTCAGAAAAAGAAATAAAAAGAATTCTATAAGCAAGTTGACTTATTAAATTTGGTCCTGAAAATACGTACCTTTGGTATTTAACCAAAAGAAAGAGTTGCCTTCCATAATAAAGAGGGACGTTATGATGCACTTTTTCAGAGTTGGAGGGAAGATTAATTGCCAACTTGTAACAAGCAACGTACGTAATTGTTTCAACAAATATCCAACTTGTAATCCTTGTTTGCCTGTTGTTTTGTTGATGGTCTGATGTTACAAGTAGATAATAATAATAATAATAATAATAATAATAATAATAATAATAATAATAATAATAAAGTGGAAAAAGATCATTGGAAAAGTATAGGAGAGTGAAGCAGAAAAAAGTAATTCTCAATGAACATACATTATAAAAGAGGAAATACGTACTTACGTGTTTATAAAGAATTTCAATATAGTCCATAATTAATTTATAGTATTAAGGGACTAATTTTAGCTTTTAAATCAATAAAATCAATGATGGAGATTAACTTTTTAAAAATTTGGACTGAATGGCATTTTCGTAAATTTTTCGTAATTCACATGTGCTGTTTTTACAAATCACATGTGATTGTATACTAAATCACCTGTGATTGAATATTAAAATTTCAGAACTACGTTTTTAAATGAACTTTATTGAACACAACTCACGTGTTTATATAGATAAAAGATATACAAAATACAAAAGAACTAGCTAACTCTATCAGTAATGCACCTTTTTTATTTTTCTAATACTTGCTCAACATTTATGATTTCTAAATCAACCATCTACATGATTAACTTGGATTTTAGAGATACCGAGAAATGAAATTGGAATCGATAAAGAAAATAAAACTATGAATGAATTAGAATGTGAATTCAATTTTTTATTAATTACTTGTCAAGGAATTAACTCCGCCTAATCCAATGTTATTAAAATTTTGTTACGTCACTTATAACTTAAAAATGTTTAATATAGTTCATACTTAATTTATAGTTCTAAGTGACTAATTTTATTCTTTGGTTCAATAACATCAATAGTCTAAATTGCATTTTAAAATTTTAGACAAAGTGACATTTTCGTAATTCATATGTGATACTTTTACAAATCATATGTGATTGTATACTGAATCACCTGTGATTGAATATTCAAATTTTAGGACTATGTTTTTTACATAAACTTTATTGAACACAACTCCTAACTTATATCAAGTATAAATATCATATTTACATATATGTATTATATATATCATGTCATGTCAGATGTTTTTAAATCTTTTAGCAAATTTGGTACTTGCATACAAGTTTAGAACCAAACCCCATTGTCATCTTATAAATATAACCCTATTAACCTAACTATCCTGAACTTACCAACAAAAGACCAATAAACCCAAAGCTTAATAGGGTTGAGTTGAAGTTAATTTTTTTTAAAAACTAGTTTGACCTAATTAATACTCATACCAACGATTTAGTTGAAGATGATAGAAATTTGAATTCCTTAATTAGGGTGTGGAAATGTGTCTGCATTAGGGGTGTGTTCAGTTCTGGAACCGGGCCGAACCAGACCGGAACCGAAAAAATTGATAATCGAAAATGATGAAAAACTAGAATAAAAAATTGAACCGATATAAGTGATACTTAACCGGTTATTTCGGGAATGGAACTGGATAAGACCGAAATTTTACTTTGGAACCAATTTCAAGAGTCGGAACCGAAAATAACCGATAACTAAGGAATATTTTTGCTATTAACGGCAAATATGATACATTTATATTAGTTGTTTTTTACCTATAAAGGTTAACTAATAAACAAACAACTAAATGGTTTAAAGTAAGCACTAAAAATACTTGAAATCCATAATTGAACATGTAACACTCTGATTTTCAGTCTAAATTTATACTTTTCAAAACTCAATTTAAAACATGGTTTATATAAAACCCTTTAACTAAAAGCGGAATCATATAATTCATTTACAGTATTTCAACAAAATACAGTTCAAAGTTTAACAATAAATTCAATCATCGTACATGACCCGGAAGCTTTTGGTGTTACCATAGTTAATCTTACGACCATTACAGACAAATAAGAAACCCAAGATTACCAGTAGCTAAAACAAGTCATAGTAATGCTCAAGGCATCTACACTCCTCACAAAGGCCACTAGTCTACCTGCGGATACAAAACATATAATACACCATGTTAGCTATACAATATAGCTAGTGAGTACCACCAAAACATTTATCATATAAAAACCAAGTCATCATCTTTAGAAAACACAAGTTGGCAATAACCATAACATACTAAAATCCACATAAGAGCACATAAGGATGTAGATTTGTCCATTGAGTCATGGTATCTCCACGTGGTAGCTAACCACGGTCAACACGTTCCCATGTGGGGGATAACCACATCTCTCCGTCAAGATAGGGGAGCAGGAAGCATTCCACCATACAATGGTTGTCAAGAGTGAATGATGTGTTCCCTAAGTCCACTCGTGTATACACTAGTTCAGTTCGCTCGTCAGCCTCTTGAACCACACGGTCATAATAGATACTACCATTCACCTCTACTCTTTGCACCAATTCTACAATCACCAGTGTATCTTGGTTCCCAATTACCGAAACCGTGTGAACCAATTCACGTCACCCAGTGATGAGGAACTAACATGGTGCAAAGTACTTAATCTCAATCACAGGTCCATACCAAAACTCAACCAAATGGGTCACATAAATCACATGCCATAAAGGCCAAGTAACTCAAACACTTATGTTTAACAATAAGCAAATACATGTCACATAACTCATAGCTTTTGAGCATAAATGTTTAATAAACAATATCATATTTGTCATCTCAATGCCCATAACACACTTTAATTCTAAACACAACTTGTCAATTCAAAATCACATGAGTTAATACAATATCATACCTCACTCCTACATGAAGTGTCATATTACAAGATAATATCATGTAACATGTCAATAACATGGACCTCCTCTAAACTGGAGTATTGGTCTCACTTTGACTTTCATAATGATGCTCATCAACATAGAAAAGACCACACAAGTTCCACATTTTTTTAATTCATTAAGTTTCATAAAACAATTTTCCAAACATATAAAAACACATTTATGATGACTTATAATCTTTTACAAAATTTAGGTATCCGCGGAATGTACTCACCTGAGAGTGTGATGAGGATCACAATCCCAACAAACCCACAATAACTCATTAGATAGGAAGGGGAGCTCTTTCTTTTCAAATCATCACAAATTTAGGTAGGGGTGTTTACGGATGGTTAACCGAGCATACGGTTAACTGAAAACCGGTTAACCTAAGTATCGGTTTGTAACTATCGTGAACCTAAACCTAAACCGAAAAAAACGGTTAACTGAAAACCGGTTAACCTAAGTATCGGTTTGTAACTATCGTGAACCTAAACCTAAACCGAAAAAAACGGTTAACTGAAAACCGGTTAACCTAAGTATCGGTTTGTAACTATCGTGAACCTAAACCTAAACCGAAAAAAACGGTTAACTGGTTTTTCGGTTCGATTTTTCCATTTAACCGATTAACCATTTTTAACTACTAAATATATATATATATATATATATATATATATATAACAAAGGGTTTCAAAATTTAATATTGATATCTCAACTCAAACAAGGCTTAAATGAAAATTTTATAAAACATTATAAACTGTGTTATTTATGTATCAATTAATTATAACATAAGAAAATATTTTGAATAAAAATGTGACTAAGTTAAAATATAGTAAATGATAAAACTTATAAATTTAGTTGACTCATAAACTTAAATAAAACATATATATATATACTAATATCTATATTGAATAGTAAAATACAGGTATTTACTTTGGGTAACAATTTGTTATGAGTAGATAATTATCGTATGTAAATATTGATTAATTTATTAATATTGATAAACGTAAAAAATAAATTTTGAATGTTTTAAGTTTTCAATTTTTCAGTTAACCGTCCGTCTCTAAAATCATGAATCGTAACTAAACCAAATAACCGAAATATTCTTAGGTTCACTTAACCCAAACCAAAAAAATTAAAATATTCAGTTTGGTTAGCCTAGATTTCAGTACGGTTATTCAGTTTTGGATATTTTGAACACCCTACATTTAGGACGATATATTTTTAACCAAATAGTCTCTCATTCTCCCTCCCTTTTCCTTTTTAAAAAAACTAGAGAACACGTAACCTTGTTGATTTTCTTCCATTCTCCTCCATTTCCTAAAAAAAACCACCTTAAACTAGTGGGATGTTTTCTATACCATGGTCCAAGTGATCAATGTGTTTAGAGGATGCAGACCAAACCAAGTATTGAAGGTTAAAGATAGGCCCACACTTAAGTTATCTCTTTTTTTTAATTGATTTTTTTTAGCTAACAGGTATTTTAAGTAAGTCTTATAATTTAATGTGACGAGAAATAATCTCTAAGAAATTGAGTGATGGGTTAAAAAGTTTACATGAAAGTGTGATGATTGTTTGGATTACCAATACACTAATTGTAAACATATTATTACACGCATACGTCAAATGAAACATGCCATCTCTTCTACCTACGAATACGGCAGTAAATAAAAAAAACAAGAAAATCAAACTTTTTTGTTTGATTAGTAGAAAAGATATGTAGTATTTTCTTTTATTACATTACTTTTTTTTTGCAAGGGCTGAAACAAACAAATTTGACCACTCAATCAAGATTCAAGGAGCTTAAGTAACTTCAAAACCTTTCGTTCCAAGGTGTGTACGTATGTCCCCTGCAACTCCATGCAACAGGCACTTGTACACTAAGCAGTACTTGTCGTACACCGTATATCCGTTCGGTATGTCGGCCGTGTCTCCGGGAGGCAGGCAGCAAGCTAATTAAGCTTCAAGGGGAAGTGAAGACATCGAGCGGTTCCTCCTGCCACTTGTCGTACCCATCGCTCCTTCTTCTATTCACGAGCGACTCAAAAGTGCGTTTGATTTTGTGGTAACGAATTCGCCGGAGAACCACCTCTTTGTCGAGGGTTGCAGAAGCGGAGTGATGATAATGAGCGAGTTGGAGTTTAGTGGTGACGGGTTCTTCTGTAACTCCGCCACTGACAACTTGGGTTTCTGTCATCAATTGACGATTTGCTGAAGAAGAAGAAGAAGAAGAATCCATAAGAATGAATGAAAATGGGAGGAAAGGAATGGAATGGCGATGGAGTATGTATGTGACTGTATTTATGAATGGTGGGTGATTGGGGGATTTCAATGTATTCTGTGGGTTCAGGGGATTGGAGGGTAAATGGTTTTGTTGTTTTCCTGCAAATGGAAATGGAAGCAGTTTCTTATGATAGTCGGTTTAGTTTTTGTCTTATTGGCTATTTTTAGATTAGATTAAATGTGCATTTCAGTAACGTTAAAAAATAATAAAATAAAAATAAAAATACAGAGGTGTTGGGATTTACTTATTTAAAAATTAATATCGCTTTATCCTAATTTTGATGGGTTTGTGTAGAACATTTGTTTTTGTCGGTTTTAAGTTATCGGTTTCATGTTGTCTATGCTTATGTTAATTTTGTAACAAGATATATTTATTTTCGTTTCAAGTTACTGTTATGTTATTTTTTTCGTGTCTAATTATTTTGGTCAAAGATTTTAGACGAGTATTTTATTGGTGGTTTCAATATTTTGAATACATTGTTTGTTTTGATGAATATGGATGTAAAGGAGTCGAGCTGTTCGTGAGCTACTTGTGAACGGATCGTTAAAAGTTTGAAAGGAGTTGAGTCTAAACGATCTCGAGCCCAAGCTTCTACAATTTTAAATGAGTCTAGCTTGATTGATGTAAAGTTCGGCTTGTTTACATTCCTAAGTATAAGTTAGAGGTTCCAAATTGCTTCACACCATCAAACCATGTTATGTTACTTTTTTCTTCCATCACACAGTTAGTCATTCATCACATTAAATCTCTACTCCATTACATATTCACACCTAGGGATGTCAATAGTCATCCGATCCGATGATCATCCCACTCGATCCGATCCATCGGGATAAGACATGGACGAAGTTAAATGGGGGTGTGAAGCGGATGTGAATGACGATATCCATCCATGAATTAATCTATGAACGCGAAATTAAATTTTCTTAACTTAAATTTTCATATAATTAAGTTATAAATCTAGGGTTTTGTTGAATATAGTCCTTATTAAAATCATAGTCCTAATAAACAATTTTTAGCCATTAGATTTCAAGATCAATATTTTAGATTTAATCTTAAATAATAATTAAAATTAATATAAGGAAAGAACAATTCTGACTTTTTGCATATTGGTCCCTACTTTCTCGTTCCTCTAATTTATTTAAAATTAATTATCTCACAAATCGTTAATCATTAGACGAAACCAATTATACCGTTGCGATCCTCGTGTTCCCCTCTTTTATTAGAGAGGTCATTTGATATACTTTTGACAAACTTTTTTTTTTTATTTTTTTAAGTTGGACTTAAATTTTATTAATGTATAATCACATGTGATTCATAACAATATTACATGTGTTGTTTTATTAATTTTTTTATCTTCTTAAATTGTATATCATTTAACGTTTATTAATTTTGAATGTTTGCTTAAATAAATCAACGTTTGCTTAAAACTGTTTATACATGTATGTACATATTCAATTTCACCCAATCCAATTGCATTGTCTACCCATTAATGCATATATTGTGTACTAGCAACACCCTATCCCCTCTATCAAAGGTCCAGATGTGTTCTCCATCGAATTCGATGTCTTTTATATTGGTTCTCGTAATAAAAATGGTTCTCATTTGAACAATCCCCTATGCAATCATATATGATTGAATACCAAATCTCATGTTTTTTGGTATTCAATCACATTTGAATCTGTATAAACTCTCGTATGATTCTGTACAAAATCACATGTGATTAAATATGCAATCATATGTGATTGAATACCAAATCTTAAGTTTTTGGTATTCAATCACATGTGATTCTGCACAAAATCACATGTGATTGAATATGCAATCACATGTGATTGATTCTGTCAAATATGTGACATAAAAATGTTACATTTAATCTAATCACCTGTAATTATGTGCATGTATAAGAGATAGATAATCACATGTGTTATGAAATAACTAATAACTTAGAATCACTTTCAATTGTTGATTTTTTTGTTACTAAACCATAGAACTTTACCGGATTATCAAACACCAAACTATAATTTTATAAAGACTATATTGATCACACCTCTATAAATCACATGTGATTATAATTTAATAAAATTTAAGTCCAATCTAACAAAATGAGGAAAAAAAATTTGTCGAAAGTATATCAAGTGACCTCTCTAATAAAAGAGGGGAACACAAGGATCGCAACGGCATAATTCGTTTTGTCTAACGATTAACAGTTTGTGAGATAATTAATTTTAAATAAATTAGAGGAGAGAGAAAGTGTGGACCAACGGTTAAAAAGTCATAAATGCCCTCTTTTATACAAATATATCAATTTTGATTATCATTAAGATTGAATCTAGACCATTGAATCTTAAAATATAATGGCTATCAATTGTCCCTCAGGACTATAAATTAAATTAAGACTATATTAAATATTTCTATAAATCTATGCATTTACTATATTTTAAACATTTATATATAAACATAATATTGAATATATATATATATATATATATATATATATATATATATACATGTATTCAAAATTACAATATTATATAACTAAATATTATGTTTTACGCTTTGATTTTAGTTTTATTTTGATTTGTTTCTTTTTTTATAAAGAAACTATGTATTTATTTTAACAAAAATCATAAATTATATGTAAATCTATGATATTTCTTTTTAAGAAAAAAGAGTTATTTTGATATCTAATTTATATCTATTACATGTCTTATCCGATAGATGTGGATATGGATGATGAAATAATTTTAAGTAGATATAAATATGAATATAGATAATGAAATACTAAATGAATATGACATTATTATATCCAAATGACCAAATGAGATCTATTGTCATCCTTAAATACACAATTACGCTAACTCAATTGCTTCATTAATACACACGAAAAACAATTTTTTTACCATTTTCCTGAGGGTTGTGTTAGGTTAACTCATGAATATATTTATGTCTATTTGTTGTGTTTTCTATATAATTTATTTCAATGGACTCAGTAATATATTGCAAAAAGTAGAACAATTCATACATGTTAAAATGCATTAAATCATTTATAATTAATTGATGTGAAACATAGTAAAAAGCAACATACTTTAAAATAAAAGGTAAATTGCACGAAATTACTTTAAATTTTATCTCAATTGTTATTTATATATAATAAAAATTTTATTTTTAAAATTAATAGAATTAACTTTTATAATTCTCCTGTTGTATGAAGGTTGTATAAAATGAGAATTATGATAAAGTTTATTGTTTATTATGGTAACTAAAAATCAAACACATAAATAAGTTATTTGATATACAATGCAAGTCTTATGAAAGTTGATTGTATTGTTTATCAGAAAAACAATTGGTTTTATACAATAAGAATTAAGACAAAATTAATTGTATTTTCACGTATTTTATCATAAAATATTATGAACCTAAGAGTAACTACTCTATAGTTACTTCTTTATCAAAAGCTTATTTTAAAATCTTTTATTATAAGTCATGTGTATAAGTTGTAATTTGTAATAAAACTTTGTTTATTGAAATAGCTAGCATATTCAGCAAATAGAAAAGAAAGAATAAACGTGTAGTTAAAATTTACAGTTGTTTCTTTTGGTGAAAAAGCATGGATATATGTTTTTACCAAGTATAGAGTAAAATGTTACGTTTTCAAATATTTCTATTTGAATTTCTTGGTGTTATGTACGTATAATATGCGTGTAAAACTAGGAGCTGCTTGTTTGTTGGCAAGTGCCACCTAAATCCAACCGTACTATAAAAACTCTATCCTAAGGGTGTATTTTACGAAAGTATAACTAGTAGCTGAATTTCACGAAAGATAACTAGTAGCTGAAGCTAAAACTATATATTTTATTTGTACATTTGTGTGGAAAAATAACTAATTATAATGATAAAAATGACAAATACTAAAAATAGTATGAAATATAAAACAATTAAAGAGCGTCTTTAGGTAATTTTATATATAAAAATTTTCAACTAGTTTTAAAAGTTAATTCAAGAAATCTTTTGTTTTATAGTTTTTTGTTCAATTTTTTTTTTAGTTTTCCACCCAAACAAGATTTATAGTTTTTCTTTCAAAAGAAAATACTATCAGTTTTTAAAAAACTACGTACTTAACGCACTCTAAGCTAAAATTTTACTTGACTGAACCTGATTAATAAACATTGTTCAATAACAAGAGGTGATATACCTTCCTACTTTTTTCTCTTACTTATCCTCCTATTTACCATAAGGTGAAATATAAAGTCCAATAATTCTCTTTCCTACACCATGTCATCTTGAGTAGGAGGATAAAGTAAGAAGAAAAAGTAGGAGGATATATTATTTTTCAATTATCAATTTTGAGAAAATTTTATTCTTTTTTTACGGCAAAAAGAAAGAATACTAGACTAAGAGCTTCGGCATGACCATCAACTCATCACCCTCACCTAGCATTCCAAAAATATTAATATTAATATACTACTAGCAAGGCGCTATAGAAAATTTTATTCAATAAACTAAAATCAAGAATTCGAAAATAAGCATAGATGTTTCAAAGAAGAATTAAAATTGAGACAGTCTAATGTATATAGGTAGGTATTTTAAGAACTTTGATACACACGCGTGCGCATATTAAATACATCGTTTAAAGGTGATACAATTATCCATTACTAAACATTTATTTATATAATAATAATATTCATATTTATTATAATAAAAAAGAAAAAAGAAAAAGAAAACAATGGGCAACGTGGGGAAACAGACGGAAGAGGTCTTCCCATCCCATGGTTTTGGATTTTATTAACAACCTAAAACCCACGAATAGCGACGGCAGAAGATAAACGCTCTGCGGATATGTTTATGAGGTTTTTTTTTTCAATTAATTAAAAGTAAAGTAATGAGTAAAGAAACAAATTATTAGCTTGTAACTTTGACTTGGAAAGAAATAAAATAAAATAAAAGGCAACTTTTTTTTTCTTCTAATTATCTCATTTTAAATATAGCATTAATTTTTCATGTTTTTTTATGAAAAATTAGAATGGTTCTGTTGTGTTAAGGCATGGTTTTTATATTATTCATTCTTATTGTTTGTTTTATGTCATAACACGTGGGTTTTACTATACAGTGTTTAAACGGTTAGCTTTTATAATATTTTTATTTTTGTTTTCCAACCCAACATATGGAATATTTCCAACTCGTTAGACCACCCGCATCGGCCACCCTACCCGACTCGGGTTGGGGTGGAACCCGATGGTAATTCCATCGCCCCCCTTCGGGTTGGGGTTGGCTTGCGACCCGTCTGGCTTGTAAATTCGTTGCGGGTTGTTTTTTTTTTTACCGTTGAAAAACGGTCACACACACACACACACATATATATATATATATATTCTTTTTTTCTCTCCTATAAATACCAATTACATCTACACATATTTTACACATCTTCTCCTCTCTACTATATTTTATACACTATCATCCATTCTTCCAATTCTCATTCTTTAAAAAAAATATACATTACCCACTTCATTTTTTCACATCTCCATTCTTCTTCCTCTATTCTTTCTCTCTCAAACTTATATATTTATTTTTTACATACACAAAAAAATGTCTTCTTCATCGTATGATACGTCAGAGTCAGATGATTCGTCTTCTTCATATTCCAATGGATCTCGTATTGTTGCGTATCGTCAAACAAGTGGCGTATTTTTTCATGCATTACTAACGTCGGCTGTGAATAGTTGTTGTTTTTTTAATTTACGCATCACAACCTTCGATCGGATTTAATCGATCACATTAATTGGCTTCCAAGACACAACAACAACGATAACTAATTGTTGTTTTTTAATTTATGTACTTCTATTTTTTTATTTTTTAATGTAAGGTGAAATATTATTTTGATTTACAAATTATGTAATGAAATTTATGAAATATTATTAATTATTTTATATTTTATTGTCTTTGAAATAATTAAATTATTTAAATTTAAAAAATAGAAAATAGAAACAATATAGGGTTGAAAAAGGTTGGATGTGGAAGTTTGTGGGTTTGATAGGGTTAAAGGTGAAAAATGATATGGATACTGATATGACAATGGGTTAGAGAGGGTAACTTGGGTTAGATGCTAATGATGTTAGTCTACTAATTATGGGCTTGATAGTGATACACATATGGAAAAAGAGAGAGACGAAATTACAAAGGTTCTTAAGAAGTTTTTTTAGATTAGTCGCAAAAGTAAATTAGTTTGCTTGAAGTATTTGACGATTAAGGGTATGTTTGGCGGAAGTAGCTAGAAACTGTTAGCTGGAGCTGGAAGCTGGTAGCTGGAGCTGGAAGCTGTATCTTTTATATGTATATGTGTTTGGCAAAATAGCTAGTAACTGAAGCTTAATTGTGTAAAATAACAAAAAAGGACAAATAATAAAAATAGAAGGAATTGTAAAACAATTTTAAAGAGGGTATTTAGGTAATTTTATATATAAAAAGCTTCCAGCTAGTTTTAAATGCTAATTCAAGAAGCTTTTTATTTTTGACTTTTTTGTTTAAAAAAAAGCTTTCAACTTTTTAATCTAAATAGAACTTGAAGCTTTTTATTTCAAAATAAAAAGCTAACAGTTCTAAAAAATTGCGTACCAAACATACCCTAAAGCTACTTGTAATCTCTTTTTTTGGATTTCGATGTTATTAATTCTCCTCCTTTACAACATACATTTTTGAGACCATAAGAGTGGGAAATGGTCATTCTTCACCGTATCGTCGCGTTAGTTTTTTTTCTTTAATTACTCAATTTTTTACTCAATCTCGTAATAATTATTTTTTATCAAAATATATTATGTGGCTCACCTAATACCAATTACCCAATTAAAAACTATATAAAAATTGAAATAAAAAGAGAGATAAAGAGAGGAGAGAGGGCTAGGTCTAGTGCCCTCCAACTATCACCACACTTTGCATCCCTATATGGTATCCATGATCCACCCCAAACATTCACACGGTATGGTTATAGTGTTGATGCCACATTGTACCTTTAAGTGATGACTCTCACCCCTCCCACTACACATGCACTCTTTTCAACCTAAAAGTGAGGAGAGTGGAGAGTGTGGTGGTTTTCTATGATCCGGTCAAACATTTTATCACTCCACATATGAGTGATGTTAAATCAGAAGCAAAAATGTGTTTCTTTCTATCTTTTCTTCCTATTTACTCAATGATTTATATACAGAATTTATTAATTCTCTCTTTCTATTTCGTATCTTGTTTTGTCACTTGTCATTATCAAATTAGTAAGAGGATTAATAAGAACTAAGAAGATAAAGTAGGATGATATAAAGTCTCTTTTTAAAAAGAATATGTGATGATGAAAACGCCTAAAAAAGTAGTGTGGTAAAGTATTGTGGTGGGGCCACTGTCTTATTTCTTTCCCATTTAAATGGGTTCAGAAAAATAGTATGGTAAAAAGTGATCACTACGAGATTGTATGATAAAAATATAAAGTTGACGTAATTGTATGATTAATTTATGTGTTTTCATTTCAATTCTATGTGTTCCATATTTGGTAGTTGGTATGTTTTCTTTTGAGTCCATAAGCGTTCACCACTAAATAAATTTGACAATAATGAATAATTTAAAAGCCGGTAAACAAAGGATGTTCATTGTTCGAGTTATCCGGGCGGTGTCAAAACTTTTGGCTTAGATATATGTGATCTAACCAGCATAACCGTTGCCATTTCCAAAGAATCTCCCAACCATCTCTAGTTATTTAATAGACATATAATACAAAAAAGAAAATATGACATTCGTTACGACTTACGAGAGATTTTTGCTGACATTTGGTTCTTTAGTCTCGTGCAATATTCTATATAAGCTAATAACTCGGGCCAAAAATCCAAGGGAATTGGCATTACGCTTATATACTCTTTTATTGTTAGGCATTAAATCTATGCGGTTTTCTGAGTGAAATATCAAAATTTCCCAATTAGTGGGATATTGCTATAACCCATGTATATATGTACTCGCGTTACAAAAGCTCCCACCTAAACAGCTACTTTGCAGCTATCTGCAGAAAGAAAAAAAAATTATCAGCGACTAGACAACTTCATTAACTTTATATCATTTATGGCATTTGAACTAATGACTTGTACTGTATTAAAAATTAACAAACAAGTGGGTCAACATTTGGGTGCGACTAGACAAATATTTTTTTGTACCTAAGTTCATTTCTTTTTCATATTTTTGGTCTAATAAAAATTGCATTTTGACTTGTCATTCGATTATCTATGAAATTAATCAGAGCAAACGAACTGGTTAATCTCCTGACATCGTTCTTCATATCATCAAGAAAAATATCTTCAAATACTTGCCACATCATGTACCATATTAATGTGAATCACACCGCTATCACATTTTTATTTAAAAACTAAAAAACATAAATACTGAAGCAGTAAAGTGTGGTGCTCATCACACTAAGGACTTCCATCTGATGATTGTATTGAACACAAAGTGGTGCTCATAAAGTGTGGGATGGTGGGGCCTTTCACAGCAAGGAAACAGCGGTTGTGTACCCATACCTGATGCTCTAAGTGTCCCAAGTCCTATAGTAATTTTTATGAAACAAACTTTAGAAAAAACACTAAGACTCTATCAAATGACAAAAATTAGGGATAAATATTTTGCTGTTAAAAAAATTAGAGACAAATATAAAACAATGTGTCTTATATTTCCTAAAACTAAAAAGGTTGACGTACTCTATACTATTGGAGTTAAATGAAGTCAGTGTCTCCTTTCCACAACATTTGTGCTTTAAGTGTAATGATTCATATTCATCCGCTTCCGAGAGCAAGACTATACCAAGCTTTAAAATTCTAATAATGACATGAACCCTAAACCCTATAGATGCCACATATAATCTTAACCTAGCTATGCATAAATTGTTTAAATTTTGAGTTTTGATTGAAGGGATTGACAAGAACTAGAATAAACTCAAGTATTATAGTCCTTGAAATCATGGGTTACCTTATAAATGAATGGATCCGTTCTTCCTCCAGCTCCTGACCTTCTCACCTCCTCTTTCTTCAGCAACCTGCCATTTTTTTATTTCCAAACAAGTGTCAAATGTTAATTGTGATTTTTGCATGGTTTCTTGAATTTCACACTGACATCATGGGTTGTTTTGTCCAACAACACAATAACAATAATACCAAACCCTATCTTAACGGATCATGAGAGAGGTAAGATATAGACAATCATATCTCTACCCGTTGATAAAGAGATTGCTTTTAGAAAAACCTCCGATTGCGGAAAAAAGAAAATAATAATAATAATAGATAGATAGATAGATAGATAAAAGGAGATAAAAATAAATAAATAATAGAAGTAAAAAAGCAATAAAAGAAAACTCTCATGTTTTACTTTTAACATTGAAAAGAAAGAGAACCGAGAAAAGGGCGTGTTTGAACAGAAGTCAGGTAATCTAACGGTCAGGAAGGGATGGTATGCAACATTGCAACTGACGTGCCCTTTCAGGCCACGTTGCACCTAGCCGTTTAAAGAGCGTATGTTAAGAGGGAGATTATGTTTTACATTCTTAAGGCTTTGCTAGTGTCGGGGCTGTCGCCGAGCAACTGACGTATCCTCACTTCCGATGCACATCCGTTATGGGCCAGCACTTTCAATATGGCTTCAGACCGCCGGAGTAGGTGAGCAGAGCTAACTACAGAAGATGGCGCCTTCCTCTTCGCATTCTCCTGAGCCAACGGCTTCATCTTTGACTTCCAGCTTTCCGAGCTGGAAACCAAGCTGCTGGAGCCACCTGACAAACACGACGAGCCTTCTGTCGTCTCCGACCAGCTAGGGGTGGCAACAACAATCTTCTGCTCGTCGCTAGAGATTTTACGGCAATCAGAAATCCATAACGTCTTTGATCTGCTCTTTCTCACCACCTGCAAACATATCCAAATATCGATCGGTTGGAAGTTAAATCTCTGAAATCACATCGATCAATACGAGATCAAATCGATCAGTAGAGCTGATCCTTTGCTCTAGATTGTTATGCTGAATGCTGATAATACAGTGCAACAACGGAACTCAAGGATCGCAAGTATATGCTAAAGGCGCAACTAAGATCAAGCTGTATAAGATTAAAATTGAATGACATCGAGTAGTAATTGGCTACATTCAATGAATTTCAGTTTGTAAAGCACGTATTTGAACAGAGAGCTAACAGGTTTCTAATGAAGATAAAGCGAACAGTTCGCATAGAAACAGAGATTTACAAAGAAGCCAAATATTCAGGATCTAAGTCCCAAATTCAAATAGAATTCGATCCTGCAGAGCAAAAATCATCAATATCAAATTGGACTTGCACACAAAAATCAAACCACAACTCTAGCTATCTGAAATCCACATTTTCAATAAAACAGAGCCTCAAGTAGACCGACTCAATTCATGATCTATAGACGATTACCTTCCGGTTCACATCATGTTGAGAATGAGCAATAGCGCTACCAGCCATATGGAGACGACATCCATAAGCTTCATCCGACGAAATATCATCGCTACTAACCGTAGACGAAGCAGATGACCTCGAAAACGAACTCAACAGCAGACTCTCACAACGATCAACATGGCACTTACCTGTGATTCCGTCGCTGCTAAACGCATCCAAAAACAAGAATAAATAAACCAATCCAGCTACAACCAAACAAAAATGGTGATGTTAAATTCAATGGAGTTACCTTGGAGACGAGGACAGAAGCAGAAGAGCTGAAGCAACTCTGTGTTCTGTCGAATTTGGAAATGGTGACTCCATATTATCTTACTTGTGAGTTTTCCGTACCAGTGACAAAAGGCGGGAGAAAAAAGTTATTTGAATTTTAGGAAGATCTGGATGATTTGATCTGGTTTTTTGGTTCCTAAACTAGTTTGGTTAGCGTTTGGCAAACGTGAGCAAGGCACAGGACGCTGGGTTAAGGAGGGTCCATGATGAAAGTCCGTATCAAAAGTCCATACTGTAAAATAAATATAAATCCAATCATTTTAAAACAAAATCCTAATAAATAATAGACAACAAGAACAAGAAGATTTGTTGTAGAAAACCCGGTAAAGAAAAAACTACAAGCACAACGGATGATATCATTATATGAGAAAAATACGAGAAGGTTATAAGAACAAAGATAATTAAAACATAACCTAAGCCTGAAAATAACAAAGAAAAGCTAACACCCTAAATTATTGGTTTCTACCAATAATAATAAATCTCTCTACTTACAAACCCCTCATGAAAACTAAAACTATATATATTGCCGCTTAGTAGCCACACGGAAGATAAATGGTTGTAGTAAAATTAGAATACATATTATTGACAAGGCTTTCAAACTCGGGGGTGCTTGGTTGGAGGTTTTAGGGGGTAAGGAATGAGAATGGTAATGATTAATGTTGCTTGGTTTAGTGGAATATAATCAATCATTACCTATTATTAGGTAATGAACCATTCCCTAACAAATTGGGGGTAATGAATTCTAGGTAATGGATTCAACTATGTATGTGTCTTCACTCTGCACCGATTACCACCACCATCATCGACCACCACCAATTTCACTCATACCACCTCCAACACCACCACCGACCACCGCCGCCTATGCCACCGCTACCACCACCACCGGTCGTAACTACCACACCATCGTAAACTAGTTGCACAACCACCACCCCTACCGCCACCACCACTAGTCACAGTTGCCGCCATCATCACCATTGATGGCTTGCCACTGATCACCACTTCCATTAAAAACACCGTCTTCACAACCGCCACCACCACCGACCACCGATCACCACCATCGTCGCCATAGATTCAAGTGTGCATTGGTCCACCCACCGCCGCCGCCGCCACTGCCGCCACCATTACACTTTACCACAATCGTAAACCGCTTTTGCCACCACCACCACTTCCTGTCGCAACCATCACCGTCGTTGATCACCACCCACTGCCACTAATTTCCTTTAATCGTTACCTTAACCAAGATCGCCGTCACTACCATCGACCACCACCACAAAATACTGTTGCCAACAACAACCACCACCATCACCGTTGACCCACGCATTTTATAAATATATATATATAATGATTACCTATATTAACCAAGCAATATCAATGGTGATGATAATATTAGAGAATGCTCATTGCATTCCTTTGTATTCCCTTACCCTTTGCCATTCCCATTCCCTTCTATTTAACCAAGCGCCCCTCAGTTTTGTTCCCGTATTACTGCCGCATAGCCAAACATATATATATATATATATATATATATGTATATATATAATAAAGAGTTAATTGGTCAAATGGTCCTTTAACTTATGTATTTCTGTCGATTTAGTCCTTTAACTTCAAAAGTGGTAAAGATTGTCATTTATGAATCATATTGTAGCGATAACAGTCCTTTCTAACGGTGGATGTTTGTTTTGGATATTAAGTTGCCCCATGTGCCTTGCAATGAGGGTTTTTCGGTCTTTTTACCCTCCTTTTTATTAGTGTGTCTTTTCTCATCTCCATTACACCTTACAGTTACATACAGTTAATCCTTTTCCCTATCGAAGAACACAATTGAACTATACACAAACCCAAATCACTCCAGTTATCTTTGATTTTGTTGATTAAGATGACTCACATTCGAAGGCATTATGAAGGTGATGTTGACTTACAAATATCATATGGTATGTTTCTTTGCTTTGACCTAAATTTGACTTACGGAAAACTCTGTTTGATTTTTGGTATAATTTGGCAGATGGTTAAGCTAATATGTTCTCTATTAAGTTATATCATGGTAGATACTTCAAGAGATTTCCAGGGAAAAGATATATCAAAGGTAAAAGAAACTACATTGAATATGTGGATATAGATAGGTTTTCTATGCATGAATTAGATGTTGTGTTAAAAGAGTTAGGATATGATGACAATATAAAAATGTATTACCATTTCCTAACTCCTAGAGGTGGTTTAGACTTTGGGCTACATGCATTAATGCATTTAAGTCCAAAACAGTCAATTGAAGTCTAACGGTCCACAAACTTTAATACTGACTTCAACTACCCAAAAGTAAAAAAAAAGATCCACATTCTGACCAACTTACGGTTTAAAGATAGAAAATTGTAAAAACAAAAAAGAACAACTAACTAAGTACTAAATAAAACTTCAATTTCCAACACAATGCTTCACTTTCCTTTAATTTCAATTCAAGAGAATTCTTTGGTCGTAGCAAACCAGGGATGATCACAGTTGATCTTTCGCATATTATAGAGTCTAACCAACCAATAAATCTACAACTTCAACCTTGAAAAAGACAATTAAAGAATGAATCTTAAGCTCAACCAGCTACGAATTAGGGCATGCGAATTAAGGGAATTTTTACCTGATCTGGACATAAATAAAACCTTCTACCAGGATTTTGGGAGGTCCATGAGATGCTAATCATTGCTACCTTACCACAAGAACAAAAAAACCATTGTCTATTTTTGATCTCCTTCGTAATCTCACACTGAACTCTGCTTAAGTTCCCGTGTTTGTGTGTCTCAAAAGTGTGAGTAAATGAGTGTGAAAGAGAGAGAATAAGGGCATTTATTTGGGCGGTAAAGAAGAGGGGGAGGGGTAAAAAGGCTGAAAAACCCTCGTGTGCAAGGCATGTGGGGCAACTTAACGTCCAAAACAAACGTCCACCGTAGAAAGGACTGTAATCGCTACAAAATGATTCATAAAGTACAGTCTTCATCACTTTTGAAGTTAAAGGAGACTAAATCGATAGAAATACTTAAGTTAAAGGACCATTTGACCAATTAACTCTAAAATTGAAAAAACTAACTCTAGTATATAGTTAGAGTCCAAATCCAATTCATGAATAAATGGATCAAGGGATCACTTCGCCAAATTCGGATCATATCTAACAGTCCAACATAAAAAAGAGTCGAAGCATGTTGAAAGTCGATAAGAATATGAAATTAAGTCAAAACTCATTACTTAATCGCTATATATATATATATATATATATATTTATAATAATAACTTAGCTACACCATGCACACACAAATAGTTGTAGTACAATTAGAAAACCTATTTATTATTTGTATGTGTAAGGTGTATCTAAGTGGTTAGACAACGGTGTAACTAAGTTTTTCTCATATATAGGAGAATGGTAATCAAAACCCTTATGACTGGATAAGAATAAAAAAATATGATTTTAGTTTTAAAGCTGGTAGCCTTGTTTTATGTTTAAAAAGTTAAAACACAATTAAAATGTAAGTATGAAATTTATGGAAAGTTACTTATAAAAACATGAGTTGTGATTGTCATTTTTAAAAACTAAAATTTTCCTTTTTATTTTTATCTAGAACCCTAAGGGCTATATATATATATACATATACATATATATATGGAAAAGTATAAACAATAACTAATTTTCATACGAAAACTGCAAAAACCAATCTTAGCCGTCCAATTCCCCCTCCTTCAATTTGATTGTCCACCCATGAATTCCTTACATACACTTTGCCATACTCAATCCCCCACGCTCTTCATCCATGAATTCCACTTACCAATTGAATGGCCAAGACTGGTTCTCGCATTTCTCGTACGAAAAACAGTTCTCGTTTGAACCCTTCCCTATATATATACATATATATATATGCATTTATATACATGGTTTAAACAAAAACTGTTTTTGTACATGAACTATGAGAACCAATCTTAACTTTTGATTGAAATTAATCAACGGCTAAGAATTTTGGCGGCTCATTAATGAAGGGTATTTAAAAAAAATCAAGTCTCGCTCATTGATGACGGTCCACCCGCAAGCAATTCACAGTTGAGTAAACATACAAATGACCAAAATACCCCTATTAATGAGCCATTAATTATATTATAAATAGTTCTCGTATGAAAAATAATTCTCGCAGTTTTCTTACGGAAAACAGTTATTGATTGAGCTTTTTCATATATACTAGCACGGTACCCGCGTAATGTCGTGGTGGCGAATAGTTTATATCCGATAACATGTCATTTTATATAATATAGAAGGATGGTGTTTGACGAATAATGTATACACTGTATTTCTATCCGATAACATGTCATTTTATATAATACAGGAGGATGGTGTTTGGCGAATAATTTATTCCCGGTAACATGTTGTTTCTTTTTTTTTATCTTTTATCCATCAACTCTTTTACTTAATTTTCAAAACCAATTTTTAGAAATAACAAAACAACCCTTCTCTTTGTTTATTGTGGGTGGGGAAGTGTAGATATAGAATGGTGTTTGTTGAGTGTATAAAGTAGGAGAGAGAAATAAAGATTTTTTGAAGGGTATAATAGTAATTTTCAATTGCTGAAATTATAACAAATGTAGGAGACACAATGTTAAATGTATTATAATGTAGTGTGTGTGTGTGTATATAGGATCAAGATTAATGATTCATTAATAGAGGTATTTTGATCATTTATATAGTTACTAGTTTACTCGACTGTGAATTACATCCTGATGTATAAGTCGTTATTAGATTGACTTATTTTTTTCAAAATACCACTTATTAATAAGGGTCTGTTAAGAAGACATTATCACTATAGTCATCGATTTAATTTAACTAAGACACAAAATTATTTCACACGGTACTCGCAATAAAAATGTTTCTCTCATAAACCTTTCTCTGATGTGTGTGTGTGTAAAGGAGAGTTATTAAGAGAATGGCAAATTTTGTAAGAACGAAAGACTAAATTTGAGCCTTGATCTTAAGATCTAATGACTGAGATTAAAAAATAAATTTAATTTAATGTAATAAAAGGTAACTTTGAAGCTGAAAATAAGAAAAAGACCAGTGTCATATTCTTCCTCACCACTAGACACATTTCTAATTTTAATTTTGTTTTTTCTTTATGTAACATCCTGAAATTGGGTCTAGTAATTAAATAGGCTTTGATACGTTAATACATGAATTATTTAATTGATCTATGTTTAATTAATTATTAGTTATTAACTTATAATTAAAGTGATAAGTATATATTTATTTATATGTACGGAATTATGTATATGTATATATGCTTGCATGTGGTAATGTAGAAGATATTTGTTGAAAAATGGACACATCATGCTACAAGGTTTGAGGAAACATACGTGGGTCTTGAATAGGTGACTTCAAAGCTAAGAAACTCATTTGAAAACTCTTATTGTGTGCTTGTGTGTGTTTTTGAGAGAAAAAGCAAAAGAAGCTAGCTACTTGATAATTGGAAGTGAAGATTTCTTGTGAGTTAATTCAAGCTTAAGGTATGGTTATGTTCCTAGCATGATGGTGATCATTCTAACATGTTTTGTTGTTGAGTTTATGCTTAGAACATGAAATCACCATGGATGAATTCTTGAAGAAACCTTGTTTGATGGGTTTTGTTTGATTTAATGGTTTTGATGTTTTAAACATGTTCTTGATGTTTCTTAGCATGTTAAATGATGTTTTTATATGTTTAGAAACATTAGAATTGATTTCCAGAGTTGTATGAATAAACTGCATAAGTTGGATATGGAGTTTGAATATTCTACGAAGAAGAAGAAGATGTTACAGTTCTGGAAAATGGATGTCGCGGCGCGACCATGAGTTTCGAATTCTAAGGTTAGTTGGTTCGAAGAGACTTCACATTTGAAAGGTTTGGCCGCTCGAAGGCTTGTCGCGACGCGACGGGTCCAGGGTCGCGACGCGTTGGGTTCGAATTCGAAGTGGCCTGTTCGAAGTCTTGTGTGAAGGAGGGTGCTCGAAGGAGCGTCGCGACGCGTTCACAGTCTTAAGGGTTTTCTTGGTTGCTTGTATTATTTAAGGCTATGTGTTATATGTTTATACATATGTGAATCTTACATGTTCATGTTTGATTAAAGGGATATTAATATACGTGTTTGGTACATATTTATGAAACGATTACTGATTTTAGTTTGTTGTGTTCTCAGGAACAGACAAGGCTCAGTAATATAAGATCACTGAGTCGAGAAGCTGAGAGCTTGAGGTGAGTGGATGTTTATTCACAGATGTTGTTAGTTGTAACTGGTTTGGTTGCAACCGTTATTGGTTTGACGCATGGATAGATTGTGCATCTGATAATTGATTAACTGTTGATTGTTAATTAATTGTGCGTCAGTGATATGTATACATGATGATTGGGAAGTTAGTTTCGGCTGGGCATATGGGTTAGGTTTGTTTGCTATCGGCTAATCAGTATTGGGATCTTTTGATGCATTTGTTGCAACTTAAGGTAATATTGTGTGAGAATAGCAAATGAACTATCGGTAAACCTTTGCTTTGGCCGGCATTGGTTGTAGGTTCCTGTAGAACCGCCGGTCTTCCCGGGGCACGATTATCTGTTATCTGTTGTTGATATCATGCGGTTCTGGCTGATATATCTGTTGTGGTTTTACTCCATTCACTTAGCTTCGTGCTAATCCCACACCTCTCACTCTTTTTACAGGTTTTGGTAAGTCAGTGGCTCGGCTGAGAGTGGTTAGCTTGTGGAGTAATCACCTAGGACTCTGATAGATTATTTGTGACGAGCCGTGTTTTGTAATAATGTTATTTAAACAGTTGTTTATGTACAGTTGTAAATACTTTTGGTATTTAATTCGCTTCCGCAGTGGTTATTAAAAATGAAAATTTTTGGGTTGAAAAATACGGTGTTACACTTTATCTTTATACTTGTATATAATTTCATCAAAACTTTATAATTAAACTTATTATTATTCTAAACAAATTACATAATAATAACAACAATTTTTTCTCTTTAATTAGAGATCAAATTTGATATGTTTTTGAGTGATTTTTTACTACATTTTTGTTATCTGTTTTTTTTTCTTAATTTTTACATAGTAATTTACATGTGAAATATTATGTAAAGTTTCGTATTAAAATTTTTATATAGTTCAAATGAGAAGAGAAACATATGTCCACATAAAAAATACAATATATGTTTATATGTAAAAGATGTCATTTGTCCACGTTTAGAAATAATACTCGTTCATATGTGAAAAATCACATGAAAAATAAAAACATTGTATATTTCACATATGACATGTTGAGTACTGATAATTGTATTTACATCAATTTTCAAAAACAAAACATGAAATTAACATAATTAAACATTAAAACAACCAAAAAACAACAAGTCACAAAAGAGCTAACAAATTTACTAACAAGTTTGTCCAAAACTATTTCAAAACACAACATGTAAGTGGCTTTTCACGCAAGCCAACTCAGCCATTTTAATACTCACTTTAATTAAATCATAAGTCCTTTGTTGGTAAAAGATATTCGACCGCAAATCTTTTCATTTTCTTCAAATCAACATAACTTCTTGCTACAACTGACGTAAAAGAAAAACGATAAGATGAGGAGGCACCGACGATGGTTGTCTATGTGGACCATGAGATTTTTGGTAATGGGCAGCAGATAATGACAACCCGTGGAACGAATATCCGATAACAAAGGTAGGCATAAGGGTGGGTGTGGTTCGGCAAGCAAAGGCGGGGCGAAGTTTAGGGCTAGTAAGTAGTGTTTTGAGAAGGTGGCAATTGGTGTTTTTCCAAAAGCGAAAGTGGTTATCGAATGCGAGATGAGGAGAAGCACTATCGATTTCCTGCTTCTCCTTGTTATCGAGGGTGATTTCTTTGATGATAAGAGGCGGTGGAGATGCTAATGGTGGTGGCGGTTAAGGTTGAAGGGGAAGAGGTTGTCGAGATCGAGATTTCAAATGACTCTATGCTTGTATCAGAAGTATGATTATACAAATATGAAAATGTAATCTTTTTCAAAAGGCTCGAAGTTGTTTATAAAGAACCATATTACCCTTTTTAGCGTAAATGCATAGTATAATCGTATCCATCATATTAAAGTATATTGAGAGATGAGATTTGATTTTTCATTTTTATAATTATTTATGTTCTCAATTAAACCTTTTGTATATAGTGTTATTGTGAGAACATATTTAGGTGAGAATGAAAAAACAAATTTTAGTAATTAATTAGATACTGATCTATTAGATTTAACCGTCATAATTTATAATTGAATAATAAATATTAAATAACTATTAATTTTCCATATATTCTTATTTGAACCCGTGTGTTTAGGGTTTTCACTTATTTGGACTAAATTGGACCTCCGGTCGACTCCCAAACCTCGATTGAGCGATTCCAACCTCTCGACTGTCGAGTGTCGACGACGAAGACCGGAACCCCTGCGATTCTCACCTGCGGTTGTCTCGACTCTCATTCTCGATTCTCACCTGTTGCTGAGTCACAGGTCACAAAGGTTACGAATCAAACTGATTATGCATCAAACGAGGCCTAGAAACGAGTTTTCAAATTACCAAGGTCACGAATCTGTTATGTACGTACGTTGCTTTTGATTAACTGATTCATGTTTTTGATATATTCGAGCCCTAGTTAACCGATTCTTGTTTCTTTAGTGATGTTAGTTCCACTGACTAGTCAATTAATGTATTAGATTAATTTAGTTCTAGTTGATTAAATGGTCGCTGGACGATTGGAAACTTCAAACTGAAAATATAAAGTGTCATTTTTTGGTTGCGATGGTATTAGTTGATTTTTGGTAGCCTATTTGTTGCTGACCCAGCTAAGAGATCAGCTTCTTCTTTTCTTTTTTCGTGGTTTTAGAATTTGCCAGAATATAGATTTTTTTGCCGTAGGCGATGTGTTAGTTGGGATGTCCAGTGGCTTGGTTTTTGTTTTTCCTTTTCTAGTGATTCCTGGTTGGAATGTTGGTTTAGGATCTTTTGTTTTGATTTATTTAAGTTTCTATTGCCTTAAAAAAAGAGTTCTAGTAATTGATTCTTGCTGTTTGCTGTTTAGATTAATGAGGTTTAGTCATGTTTTAGCTAGTAATCTTTATGCTACTAATGTTGGTTTTTGTCTTAGTTAGTAACTAGTATCAAGTTAATTTACTTGTTATATACGCTTTTTTCAGGTCATATGGATTGTGTTTGTTTTGGAACAACAATTTAGATTTAGTTTGTATGAATTGTATCTGGACATGATTCTCCAGCCTTTTTTACATGGGACTGTGCTTATGTATTGGGATCGGGGATTAATTTCCGCTTGGGGTATAAAAAATCCCCGACGGGGAACGGGGGGAGCAAAACCCGTCCGTTGCCATTCCTAGACGGCATTGGGCGCTGCCACTGTCACCGGATCTTTGCCTCAAATTCAACTTTTACTTACTTCCTTTTAACAGTAATCCCAAGTATATACTTCAAATCCGCCATTGCTAGTGTAGTCATAAATCGATCTTGAAGCCTTTCTTCACTTCAAATCTCAATTTCTTATAAAAGTTAGATAGAGATAAAAGAAAGGAAATTCAGCAAACAACCCATAAAACCCGATTATTAACTTTCTTTAGTACTATTTCATCTTTTACGACCCAGAAGCAATCGAGATCTGAACTCAGGTGTGTTTTTTCTTAATCCAGTAGTTAATCAACTGAATTCACCCGTTTTCAGTTCAATTGTTTAGATCTCTCCTTTTAACTTAACTTCCATTATGAACTTATTTTGTATGAGGTTTGGATCTTGATTTGATGACCTGGGACTTGAATTGAAAGATTGTCTACTTTATTGACAATCTTTTTGACATGAATTATAGTTCGAAATGGGAGGGGGGATGATTTCCTTGTGGTTTTGATCTACTGAGGTTTCTTCTTTATATCAGCATGTTTAATATTTGATTGTTGATTAGTATAATTGGTTGGATCTATTGATGGGTGCTAGAGAAAGAGGATTATATTATTTTATTGATGGGTACCAAGGGCTGTTTGTTAAAACAAAATGATTAACCACCTAATGATTTTGTGGTCTGAATAATTCAAAGGCTCTGAATGAAACCGCCTCTGAATGTGACATGCTGTTTGATAAAGGTTTTGAATGAACAATCTGAATGATGCAAATTACTGTTTTAACCTTAATAGTGATATATTATATTATAAGATAAGATATGACTGTTTAACAAGTCAACATGTGAAAGATGGAGTATTAGGGTAAAATAATTGGTGCTTAATGATTTAGAATGTACTTTAAGATAGAATGATTCAGCAGTGTTCTTCTGTTTCATTCAGCGCAGTATTCATTCAGAGGCGACAATCAAACACACTGAATGCTAAACAGTTCAGCATTCAACGCGGTTCCATTAAGTAGCAAACAAACCACCCCTAAGTTGGTAATTTGAAGTCATTTTTGTGCTTCGGATGGGTGATGAATTGATGATTGGTGTTGACTATGCTGTGGATTCCTTGATTTTGGATTATAAGTTTTTGAATAAAAACTTATGGAATCAGGTGTTATGTGTTATAAAGTGGTGTTGTCAAATGTAGTTTGGGATATCAAGCAAGAATTAACTGTTTTTTGGGATAATCAACTGAATCTCTTTTGAATAAATTAGGATATTAAATATCCTTGATAGCAGTGGAAGAAATTTTATGAAGGGGTTCCATAAATTCATTGAGTGCTGGTCTATTCTTATAGGGAGATGATTTGTGTACAACAACAATTTGCCATACACAACAATAGGTAGTTATTTGGACAATAATAGCCTTCAACATGTGGATGGGAAAAATAATTAATAAGTTTGTGAGGGCATAAAAGTCATAATTGCCATGCATGGCAAATTCTTGTGCACAAATCATTTGCTTATTCAAACTCTCTGTTACAAGCTACTGCATTTTTTTTATATGATAAATATAGCTGTGTGCTTTGAGATGTCTCCTGAGATAATTATGGACTTTTAATGTGAAAGAACAATATGCAGAGAGAGAATGACTGATTGATGATATTTAATGTAGTGTAATTTTGTCGAGAGGAATGAGCAAGAGCACCTTGTGTCCTAAAGCAATGGCATAACTTGGAGTAAATTTATATATTTCTTTCTAAGTAATAGTGGTAATTGAAGTATCCTTTTCAGTACTTATTGTTTCAAATTAACATAGGATCACGTAATCTAAAATTAACGAATAATTATAATCTATACGTTCAAATGAACTGCTTAAGCGTCTTCTTAATCACCACATGCCCTTTTATTTCCTTTTCTATTATTTGCGTATCGGAGTGAAAGTGAATGTTGGGTTCTTCAAGCCACTCTTGTGACTTTGGTTTAGAATATGTGGTTTTATATTTCTAAGATGGTCATAGTATATTTATGTGTAAAGAATATTTTGTTCCTTATGACAAATGCAATTTTTTGGAAGATTGTTAGAAGAATCATCAAATTTGCTTAACTTGTAGAAATTGGGTAATGATTAGATTTTGGTGTTCTATCTTATTAACCTATTGAGAAGTAGTAGCTTTTGGCTGCCTATTGCTTAAGTGAGTTAAAATGGCTTATTTGTTGTTTCTGAAAAAAGGTGAGGTAGATGTATCATGTTTCCCATCTCCTCATAGGACATAACAACTTGGAGACAAGTAAATCATGGGATCTGATAGTTTATAAGATGCCCTAGCTAGCTAACTGTCAACGGTCATAAAGCATAAACTAACTTGGTGTTAATAAAAAGTCTAACAAAACAAATACTTAAATCTTAAAACATAAGATATAATCACAAGGAACTTGGCTTAGTAATGAGAAATAATGTCTTGTTGTTTTTATGATGTTTGCGCCTCTAGTTTTTATTTTTAGAGCCATTTAATTTTTGTTTTCAGTCGTGTTTGTTCATTATTACTTGATGTGATGACCTAATTTTTTGTTCATATGTGTGTCTTTATTCCTTCTTTGGTCTTTTACTAATCAAAAGACATAAATTTTCTGCTTACTCCAACAGGATCTCTCACGAGACAATGATCTCGTTCTGATGATATGCACCCAGACCACCATGCTCATTACATTCTTAAAAAATGCATAGCTCTCTTGCACTTATGTACCACTTCAATCCACAAGCTCCAGCAAATTCATGCCTTTTCAATCAGGCATGGCGTTCCTCTCAACAATCCAGAAATGGGCAAACATCTTCTCTTCACTCTTGTCTCCCTCTCTGCACCTATGTCCTATGCCCACAAAATCTTCATCAAGATCCATGACCCAAATATCTTCACTTGGAACACTATGATTAGAGGCTTCGCTGAGAGCGAAAACCCAAAACCAGCCATTGATATACACCGCGACATGCGATTGTCTGCTGTTGAACCCGACACGCATACATACCCATTTCTTTTGAAAGCCATTGCCAGGCTAATCGCTATCAGAGAAGGTGAGGAGGTGCATTCAGTAGCAATTAAAAATGGGTTCAGCTCGTTGGTGTTTGTTCAAAATGGTTTGGTTCACATGTACGCAGCGTGTGGGCATGTTGAAAGCGCACACAAGCTGTTTGAGAAAATGTCTGACAGAAACCTTGTTACTTGGAATTCTGTAATTAATGGGTTTGTGTTAAATGGTAGGCCTAATGAGACCTTGATGCTTTATAGGGAGATGGTTGAGGAGGGGGTGGATCCAGATGGTTTTACTTTAGTTAGCTTGCTCACTGCCTGCGCAGAGCTTGGTGCATTGGCATTAGGTAAGAGGGTTCATTCATACATGTTTAAGGTTGGGTTGGCTGAGAATTTGCATGCTGCTAATGCCCTTTTGGATCTTTATGCAAAGACCGGAAACATCACAGAAGCACAAAACATTTTCAGTGAGATGAAGGAGAAGAATGTTGTGTCATGGACTACACTCATTGTTGGTTTGGCTATGAATGGATTTGGCAGCGAGGCGATTAATCTTTTCAAGGAGTTGGAGAGACAACAACTAACTCCTAGTGAAATCACTTTTGTAGGGGTACTCTATGCCTGTAGTCATTGTGGAATGGTCGATGAGGGTTTTGCTTATTTCAAAAGAATGAAAGAAGAATATGGCATTGAACATAGAATAGAGCATCATGGATGCATTGTTGATTTGTTGGGGAGATCAGGCCGCATACAACAAGCTTATGAATACATTATAAACATGCCATTGCAGCCAAATGCAGTTATCTGGAGGACCTTACTAGGAGCATGCACAATATATAAGCATTCGGATTTAGCAGAGGTTGCACGAGCCCAACTCATACAGTTAGAACCTAATCACAGTGGAGACTATGTTTTGCTATCAAACCTCTATGCTTCTGAGAGACGGTGGTCAGATGTGTCAAAGGTGAGAAAAACAATGCTACAACAAGGGATACAAAAATCCCCAGGCCATAGTCTAGTTGAGTTAGGAAATCGTGTCTACCAGTTTGTAATGGGGGACACATGTCATGCACAAAGTGAAGATATTTATATAAAATTAATAGAGATCACAAAATTATTGCGGTTAGAAGGTTATGTGCCTCATGTTGCAAATGTGCTTGCGGATATAGAAGAAGAGGAAAAGGAGACAGCTTTATCATATCACAGTGAGAAGATTGCAATCGCGTTTATGCTCATAAATACACCTCCCTTAACCCCTATTAGAGTTGTAAAGAACCTGAGGGTATGTGCTGATTGTCACCTTGCAATAAAACTCATTTCAAAGGTTTATAAAAGGGAAATTGTGGTGAGAGATAGAAGCCGGTTTCACCATTTCAAGGATGGATCTTGTACTTGTAAAGATTATTGGTAAGTAGAATGTACTAAAGTTGACATTCGGTGTTACAAGTCTAGTTGATACTTCAGGTAGTCACTTTTGCTTTGATTTGGCTCAAGAACTTCATACGCACAATGGTGGTTAAATGCTTCCTCAAATCCAAGTCTGAATGACAAAATAATCACATAATCAGGTATAATATTTTCGTAATTCTCTATTTGAAGCTTTAAGGTTGTAAATTATGACTTTGTTATTAGTGAATTAGTGGGTTTTCAAGTGTTCTTAGCTTCATTGAGTATTCTGGTTACAGACTTGCAGAAATTGGGTTGCTTACCGTGGTCTTAGTTTGCACAGGTTTTGACAGCTTTTTTGCGTCCCTTCGGGGACATCTGATAAAATTGCAGCTTTTTTTTGCAGTTTTAGTTCCAGTCTTTTTGTGGTTTGTCGTATACATTCTCGTGAAGTTCTGTTAGACATCTTTGAGTACTCACTGACCTAGTCGGTGGTGGTGTCGTATGCTATTTGAGGAATTGCGCAACTACACTTTTGTAATGGGGAAAAACTCCTACCTCTCGTATCTCAACTGAATCTGAAAAATGAAAACCCCCTCTACAAATCGTTAACTATTCGTAGGAATAGTTGTCTTTTCATTCGGAATCATCGTCTAAACAAATCACCATGATAAATGTGAATCTCGTTAAAGTAGTGTTGTAGGAGACGATTTTATGCAACTTCATGATTTATTTTTATAGTAGTTCTTCTCTTTCTTGGACGTAAACTTTCAGCCTCATAATTGAAAAGGGCTATTGCTTGTATCATTGTTGTAGAAAAAACTTGTTGCGATCTCTTGACTCGTAAGATGAAGATGACAACGATGAGGACGACAACAATAAAAACAACAAGACTATTTTTATAAACAAAGAATTGTAGAAAAAAGAGTAAGATGATGTAGAGAAGAGCGGTGTGAGAAACTTAAAAGACTAAATGCGTATTTATAAAACAGTAGAAAAGAGAAAATATAACCGTTGAAAAAGGTTAACACAAAAGGGGGAGGGCCGAGGGGGATATTTTGTCAGGGTGGTAAGCGGGTATGGTGGCGCTATGCAGTGTCATGTCAAATCTGTCTTAAGCTAAATTAAGTTTAAATCAATTAAAAAGATTTATTGCTATAAATTTATTAAGAAGGTGTTTGTTTTAATATATCGTAGGTTTATAAGTCCGATTTATCTTTTATTTTATTAATAAATCAACCATACATCTTTAATCTATATATCCCGTATATTATAATCATAGCTCTAAGAGATGTGGATAAAAGTAAAAAATAAGATTCAGATTTTTAAAAATGACAAGCATATCTCATGTATGAAAAATTAAAATCTAACTAAAAGTTTGTGAAATTAGATTTTTTTTACAGACATGAAAAGTTGACTGTAAAATATGAATTGATGTTTTGAAATGATGGTGTTCGTTTTATTTTGAATCGATGTTCGTTTATGAAATGTCGTGAATAGACTAAACCTTGTTTTCATGTTTCCATCGTTTTTATAGAATTGCTTTTCTTCATGTTTCCATTTTTTCTGAAATGTTTATGTGTCCATTGTCCTTGTTGATTTAGGGATTTTAGATAATCATTTAGTGTTCAAGTTTTCATTTAAGTTCCAGATTTTGAATGCTAGAGTTTGGGGGCTTCATGATCTTCATCTTTATCGTTTGAGTTTATGGTGGTGGTGATTCTCTGTAGAGAGATTGTGGTGATAGGGTTTTGAATAAAATTTTATTATATACAATGTTCTATAATTATTTAATAATAAAATAATTTTTAGATTATTTAAAACTAAAGAAATTGGATAAAGACTAATTATATAAAAAGTAAAATAGTAATTAAAAAAAGGTTTTATATTTATTAATGACCAAAGGATTATCTATGTTCTATTTTTAAAAATTAAGAAATGATTTTACAAAAATTTTAAATAAAAAAAAGTATGATTTAGGGGCTGTTTGTTAGAAAAGAATGATTAAACACTTAATGATTCTGTGGTTTGAATAATTCAAAGGCTCGGAATGAATTTGCCTCTGAATGTGATACGTTGTTTGATAAAGGTTCTGAATGAACAATATAAATGATGGAAATTATCATTTTAATCTTAATAGTGATATATTATATTATAATATATGATTGTTTAACAAGATAATGTGTAAAAGAAGTAGTATTAGGATAAAATATTTATTGTTTAATGATTCAGAATATATTTTAATATAAGATTATTTAGTATTCAGTGATTTCATTAAGCAATCAAACATCCCCTTAGGCGTGTTATAGTTAATTTTTTTTTGGTAAGTTAAAAATTACCAGAAACCTGTTTTCATAAAACCTCCAAGTTTTCGCTTGCTTTTTCCCGACTACCAAAACCCTAACACCCTTTCGCAGTGAGAGAAAATCTGTCAATGGCGTGCAATGGCACGGGATGTCAATCGGGTTGCTATGAAGACAGTAACAGAGATGAAGACGGAAAATTATCAAAGGATAAGAAGTTAACCAGTAATGATAGCCGTGATGGCGGGGGTAACCACCCACGCCACCAGACGATGTGTCTCAAGTGTAAAGCTACCGAAGCCACCATCTTCACCGGCGGAGACGGTGGTGGCAGATTCTGTGCCGATTGCTTCCGGAATAACCTTTATGGAAAGTTTAAGCTTGCCGTCACTTCCAATGCCTTGATTTCCCCCACGGATAAAGTTCTTGTGGCATTCTCCGGTGGCGCTTCATCCAGGTTAGTTTACCTATCGGCACAAAATTTAGGAAAACATCAGCATGCCTATTTTCCACCTGGGTTTCCCCCCTCAAAAGTCTCTTTGTTTTTTATGTGATGAGAGGGAACAAGACCCCCTTCCCCCTCTCCCCTTACAATTTGATCCATAGTTCCATACATATATATCTGTAGCATGTAATTAGAGTGCTAGAACATAAAACAATCAAATTATTTTTGGGACCTAGTATGCACAAAAGAAAGCATTTAGTTTGTCGCTATGATCTTTGGCTAAAGATGGATTTAGCTACTTTCTATAATTTAGATGTAATTCATTGTATGGCAATATATATGTTCATAGGTATTGATGGGCACATGTAGGAGAGTGAACTGATATGACTAACTTAGGAGTTGCACAGTTCAGTAAAGCTCCTTTTGTCTGGGGATGTGGGAGTCTGTTGAAAATTGACTGATTTTGGCTTATAGGAGTCGAATGTTCTTCTATACATAAGCTAATCCTCGATTGAATTGGGAAAGTTGTATTCTTTACTTGCTTAATATGGTTCTACACTTCTACTCCAATATATTCAGTTGGAAAATTATATGTTCTGTATTTGCTTAGTTATTGTGTTTGCCTTCTTGTGCATGGGGTGTAGGGTACAAAGTGGAACTACCAGCAAAGGTGAATGAAGGCGTACAACAATAGTCTTTTTTTAGTTGTTTGATCTAACACCCTAGAATAGGTAAATTCTTCATATTGTTATATTGACTTGGAGTCTTGGATATATTAATAGCATTGCAATTGATCCAAGAATTAGCAAAACTAAGTATAATAAGTTAAACCTGCATTTTAGCAGGTGACTTCTTCGAGGAGCTGTTTTTTTGTGGTAACGGACATCTTGTTCATTATTCATGCTTGATTCATCACCTATGCACAGTCAGTCCATTTATTTTTTCAGTTAGCAATGGTTATAAGTGTTAAAGATAGTGCCATATATATGGGGTCGATCCTTGTCTTCGTCAAAACTACGTTCTTTTTGTGAATAGTGCATCGTTTATTAATGTTATTTAGTGATGATGTTGACTTCTCACTTGACTTAGGTCATGGTTTTACTTTGTCTGCAAATCTTGTATAATTTGGGGCTTTAGGCATTCTTTTAGCAAGGTGTAATAGATAAGGTGGTACTCATATAATTATTTGTTGTTATAGTCATCTTAAAGAACTGTAAAATCGTTTGTAAAATGGTCGACTTGTATCACTATCTTGTCAAGTTAAAAACAGGTAACATGATATCAAGGAGCCTTGGTTTAAAAAAGTGCGCTTAAGCGCCGAAGCGATGAGGGTTAGCACTTAAGCTATACCTAAGTGCTACGGTTATGTAAAGCGAGAAATAGCGCTCGCTTTGCTTCGTTTTAGGTGAGGCGCTAAGCGGCACTTAATAGCGATTAAGGTAGTCTTGATTAGTTTCGGCTTTTAACGGGCTTTAAGTTGTTAGCGGTTAGTTTCTATAGTATGGGCTTAGGTTAGGAAATATCATCCAAATCAGTAAATTTGGATCCTCTAGAGCGGTAAAAAGTCAATAATTCCACTTTTGAATCGACAATGATTAATGTTATTTAAGTGTTTTAAGTATTTATAACTTATAAGTAAATTTATAAATATGTTTTGATGTTTAAGTACTTCTGAGTTTTGAATACATGCGTTGAGCCGTTGACACTTTGGTGTTTAAGTATTTATAAGGTAGTATACGACATTATGACTATATATAGAAATTAGGTAATTTATAAGTATAATGTATTTTTTTTATGAATTTCGGGCGCTCCGCTTGTTTAAAGCGAGCGCTTTCGTTTAGCGCGTCGGCTTCCAGGACCCATAGCGCTTTTGGGCGCTTCACGCCTTCTAAAACCAAGCAAGGAGCCATAACAAGAAAAATAATCATTACACTTTGCGTTGGTCAAATCCTATTAGGCGAGTTTTACTTGACTACGAATTAAGGATCGGTATGACCAATCAACCATGCCGCCTAATCTTATTGTATGAATTAGGCTTTAATCGCTAATTTGAGTTGTATATACACAATATTGTACCTCTCCATGTTATTTAAGGATGTGTTTGTGAGAATCTTCATGGAATTGAAATCCTTCACCTGATGCAAGATTTCTATAATCCCTCATTTATAGGATAAAATCCCATAGTAACTTTATTCATTTGCCAACCAAACACATGATTCCATGGGATTTCAATTTTAACTCCCACGAATCGAACACCCCTTACTGTTTTCTGTTTAATTCCTTTTATCGTCTTGTGCAACATATTACTTTAAAGCTGCCGGAGGGTTTGGGATTCATTTGGCCTATAACCCAAGTTGTATCCCTCTAGAAGTATAGTTACTGATTAAATCATAATTGGTGCACATCTGGCCACGCTAACAAGTAAAGCACTTTAACTCAAGCATCAGTGACTTTTAGCTCATAAATTACTTCACTCTGAAACTGTAGAAAATAAGCTCAATTTGAACCACCACATGCCATTACAAATGGTAAGCCCCCAGGGACTTGAGATTTCTGGCTAATATAAAAACTTAGACACAACTTCCAAAATGGCCATGAAGCTTCTATAGACGTTCAAATCCTACATGGTATATACGGTTATACATTGAACTTCAGAGAATTTGCGTGAGGATAAACAATAAAACCTATGAACTTTTCCTCAATGTTTTCTCAGAAAGAACAATTGCTTTGCAGGGTAGCTCTTCAATTTGTTTCTGAGATGCAACTCAAAGCCCAGAAAAATTTCGATGCAACTGCAAATAGAGATAGGTCTTTACCTGTGTTTGGTGTTGGAGTTGCTTTCATTGATGAGAGTGAAGTTCATCCCGCCACGCCTGGGGATTTGGACGCAGCAGTTGAAGACATTAAAGAGATTGTGTTCAATTTACCGCCACCAACAAAACAGTTGCATGTGATTCCTATCAGAAGCATATATACAACAAAAACAAATGATGGAAAAGAAATGTTAAAGAGTTTAATAAGCACTGTTGGTGATGCCACTGGAAAAGAAGATCTTCTGGCACATCTACGTATGTTATCCTTGCAAAAGGTTTGATGCTAAAAGTTAAAATAATGTCTCCTTGTTAATATTAACCAATGGTTTGTGCATAGTATTTATTTATATTTGGTTTCTACTATGCAGATTGCTATTGAAAATGGTTACTCCAAACTCGTGTTAGGCTCATGCACATCAAGGATAGCTTGTCATGTACTCGCAGCAACAGTTAAGGTTTGTGTCTTCTTAATGTTAATTACTGATAAAAATTTAATTATTCCATATATTTAAAATAATTTTTTTTCAAGCGGGTACTGTAATTTCTCCTTCAGGGCCAAGGGTACTCCTTAGCAGCAGATATACAATATGCTGATGCGAGGTGGGATGTCCCAGTGGTGCTTCCTCTACGTGATTGTCTCATGCAAGAGGTCAACATACTTTGCAATCTTGATAGGTTTGTGATAATTCATGTCTCAACTATTTAAATAAGTGTAATTTTTTTTATAATTGGGTTAAATGATTAAATAACATAGCAGTTTGAAGATTGTGGAGGTCTTCAATGGTTCTGGTACTGGCATCAATAACCTGGTGTCATCATTTGTAAAACTATTGCAGGTAAACAGCAATTTACCCTGTGCCTTATTATTTCACATATGCAGATAAGCTTATATTTTGCTTTGAGATAAACAAATGCAGCTCAATTATAGTGGAAATCTGAAATCAGTGTCATGTAACTCATTATATTCCCTTTTTCTTTTTTAGGAAGAAAATCCTTCTCGAGAGTGCACAATTGTAAGGACTGCTGGCAAGCTTACGCCCTTCCCGTTCAATAGGATTCCAGAAGATATCGTGGATGATGCTCATTTGGCATCTCAACGGCGCCAAAAGAAGTTCAATATAAAGCCTATTGAATCTCATCCTCCAGAGTCATTTTGTCCAATTTGCAACAGCCCGATGAATTATATTAAGCCCAACTTGAGGCCTGAGCTTTTTGGGGCTGGATGCTGCTCTAGTTGCCAATTTCAAATAATTCCTGAGGAATTGTCATCCATAGACAAGTTTTATTCATTCTTACCAGACACAATAATTGCCAGAGCAAACAATGGGAACCAAAAATGGATAAGGTGAGACCCCTTTTGGCAACTTCTTGCCTGGAACCTATAAATGTTTTGGGTACTTCTAGAGATCAGAACCAGGGTAAATGAATATATGGTATCTACATTACTGTTTGATGACATAACATGATGAAAGGATAGATTATATAAAAATGGGACCTACTTTTTTTTATCTCAGCATGTTAAACATGTTACGCTAAATGATTTCACTAAAAGGAGACGGATCTTCTCGGCTAAAAGTCATCCGAAATGTATTTAAAGTTTCAAATGCTTAAAAATCTCCTAAATTTTTTTACTATAAAAATCTAAATTTTTGTGTAATAATATAATGGTCTAATCATTTTTTGGCATATTAATGATGTATAAAGTTTGAAAAGAAATCAACAAGAAATGTTTTACGGATTGGTCCAGCTTGGCGTGACATGTTTCAATGTGCACTATAGAATTACCCGTTTTGACACATTACCCGTCCATTTTGCCACCTCTAGTCATAAGGGCTCTCAGTGCAGCCCCATGTAAAATACATAGAATTACCCGTTTTGACACATTACTCATCTTGTCATTATTGAAATCAGTTTTGGTAATTCTACACTCTTAGGAAATGCACTACTTGAAGTTTGTACTAAAATACATCAACAATCTGTTTCAGGGAAAAGATACAAGATTGTCTGCTTTTAGACAGTGAAGATGATGTTTGAGCCTCTTCCTTTGGTTATTAGCTAATCTCAAGAAGTTATTTTAAGTGTACCAACCAAAAGGTTACGAGTTCAAGTCCTATTCGAGAAAATATTTGCCATTTGCTGCAGATTATTGAATGCGTTTTTCAGGCAAGTCGTATCAACCAAGAATTGCTTGCAAAGAGTTTATATGATGTCTGACAAGAAACAAAATTAAGCTTCAAAATCAGCATTTATCTTAACAAAGACTGACATGTTTTCTTCACTTATCAAATATATTAATTACTCCATTACACAATCTGTTTTAATGGAGAAAAGGTGGCGAGTATATTTTTTTGTCTTGGAATAATAATAAGCTTAAAGGTAATTATTTCTGGTAGGCTTGATAAATTTGAAATTAAATATGTTTGGTTTGTGTTGCTATTGTGTGTTAGGACCATCGTTTTGTAGGCTTCCTTCAAAAGGTATTTCTGGATGTTGTTATGTTGTCCTGGAATGAATTTTGATTTTGAGAATTATCGAAACTGCCAAAATTATCATATAAATGGATGTATATTGATTCGTGCATGAGTAACGCATGTCTATATTTCTTTATATATCGTACATTTTCATGTCTATAAATTGTATTTCTTATTTTCTGGGTACTTTGAAATAATTTTGCTTATTATCACTAGTAGATACGATCGATCATGTATTACTAACCACTTGGTTATTTGTTGACGTTACCTTTTAGTTTTACCGTCCATTAATTCCACTTACTAAATGAATAACTAAAATTAGTTCTTGCAGTTCTTATAATAAGGATGTTCTTAAGGGGTGTTTGGTTCTTGGATCTGAAATACTAAGAATTTCAAATCTCTTGTTTGGTTCATGTAAAATACAATAGAATTTCTAGGGCAAGGATGGTGAAGGAGTCGACTCACTTTTACAACTTGACTGACTCGGAGATAAGGAAGGCAAAGATGGTGAGGACGACGGAGTCGGGCGTGGCAAAGGGGTGGTGGAAGTGGAGGCGGCGAAGGGCGGTGGTGGAGTCTGGGAAGGGTAACGGTGGCGGAGGCGGTGAAGGGCGACGGAGGCAGAGTCGATGAAGGGTGATGGCGGCAAAGTCAGTGAAGGGTGGGGGCGGCGGAGGTGGAGAGGGGAAAGGGCGATGGCAGAGACGGGAAAGGGTGAGGGCGGAGTTGGGGAAGGTTATGGCGGTGGCCGGTTAGGGTAGTGACGGAGACGATGAACAAAGGGAGATGACAACGAATGCGGAGACGGTGAATGGGTGAAGGGCAACAGTTATGGTGGCGGTGGTGGCCGACAATGGTGACACCAATGACGGTTATGGTGGTGACTAATTACGCTAGCGACGGCGAGAGTGAAGCGTCGGTTGATATAGTGGAGGTGAACTGTGAATTGTTGGTTAGAAAAGTCCTGATTTTGAAATCCCCCATATGAGGGATTTAGAAATACCACCCATCCCGCAAGAATGTTAAAATCCCACATCTATAGGTTTTGAAATCCCAATCCTTTTCTTCTTATTTTCAACCAAACATGAGATTTCAAAGGATTTGAAATGCAAATCCTACGAAATCTCTTGAAATCCCACGAACCAAACAGACCCTTATATATATATGGGCAAAATTTTCAAACAAGAATTGTTTTTCGTGTGATAACTGTTTGTAACATTATTAATGATTCATTAATAGTGATATTTTGGTCATTTGTATATTTACCCTACTGTGAATTACGTCAAGTGGACTATCATTGATTTGTGAGGCTTGATGTTTCTAAAATATTCCTTATTAATGAACAATTAATAAATCATTAAAGAGCCGTCAAAAATTATGAGCTCTCATTAATGAGGGATATTTTAGAAAATTAAGTTGATCTAATAATGACTCGTCTATCCAGACGTAATTTATGGTTAGATAAATATATAAATAACCAAAATACCTTTATTAATAAGTCATTAATGAGCATTAATGGTGATTACAGATGGTACTCGCAATAAGAATGGTTCTCAAATGAATTTCTCCCTATATATATGTATATGCATATATAGGGAGAAGTTCATTTGAGAATTGTTTTTATTGCGAGTACGGCAAGTACCATGTGTGGCCACTAATGCTATTTAATCATGATCGTAGGAGGTTTAATACGAAGTAAGTGATCATTATAAAAACAGATTTAGTTAGCTTATGTAACGACAGTAGTATCGGATGATGACTATTTGACATTTAGGGTTGTATGAGTAAGCTTATTAGTTTTTTATCTTATAAGTAAAAAAGGTGTTTGAATTAATTTACGACTTATAAGCTAACAAACTTCTTAAAAAATTGTTTATTTGACTTATTTTTATAAAATAACTAAAAAGACGTGGTTATATTAAAGAAATTTTAGTTAAAAAAAAATTATATTACTCTTATTTTCCTTTAAAATAAACTAGACAAAAATTTTCTTTTTTTAATCATCGTTAGGAGATCAATTATGTAAATCATAAAAATACATGCTTTAACAATACAACACATATATAATGATCACTTACTTCGTATTAAACCTCCTATGATCATGATCTTTTCACTATAAGAATTAGGGTTTATGGCTGGGAAAAGAAAAACATTTACGAGGAAGAGAATGATATTTGGGGAAGATGATGCTGAATATGAAATGGTAAAGAACTGAGGTTACAGATTTTGGGAAGATATATGTTGGGAAAAGAAAAGAAAAACATTAGGATTAAGGGTGGATATATAAATGTACAAAGATAACCTTATCTTTAGAAAAAAAAATTTCATTTGTCTTATGAAATTAGATTATTTTTATTAAAATTAAGCTTATAAACTAAACCAAATATTAAATTTCCGATAAGCTCAAAAAATAAACTAATAAGTTAAAAATCTCATAAAATAAGTTAAAATAAGTGGATATTTACACTGTACATTACACTTTTGCAAGTAAGAAACTAAACATGTAATTCTAATCAAAACACAAAGGCCAAAAGTTAATATACTATAACATTCTTTACATGGTTGTAGAACTAGCCAAAGTTGTAGTTGAGGCTAGATCTTTTATACAAACTTGTAAGCTGAACATTTATTTTATATAGATAGATGTATTTGATAAAATATCTGTAGTTGTAACAAAAAAATATAAGGTGTGTTTGGTTGGAGCGGAGCTAGACTTTTCTGCTATTAAAAAATAAGTTCCAATCTGGAAAAAAAACTTTGTTTGAATGTTTGAACTTAAGCTTTTATTTAAAAAAGCTACTTCAAGTAACTTATAAAAGAAGCCGAAACTTTTGATAAACCAAATTACTTATATCTCGAAATTAATTTTGTTTATTAAATAGATTTTTTATTCTCTTATATTATTTTATATTTTAAAGCTACACATATAACTACTTTGCCAAACGTATTTATCCAAATAAGAGTTCTAGCTTCCAGTTTAATAAATGCTCCAATTCCTAATAGGTTTGTCAAAATACCCGTAAAATGATATGAAATGACACAATAACTATAAATATGAAATATAATTGAATGTACACATAAAAAAACAAAGTTTAAAATAGTACAAGTAATGCAATGTTTAACTAGTGAAAAAGTTATTTTTAACCTTAAATTTAATATATTGTTGTCTTTTTAAAAGATGTAATAATAGTAACTAATTAAGGATAAATAGTAATTTGTAATGCCGGTTTTCCTGAAAATCATGACTAATTTTTTTTATCCATTCAAAACAGTTGCAACAGAAATCATATAACAACATCATTGCTATAACCATGTCGGCCAAAGCGATTAAACCGTTTAAGAAAATACGACATTACGAACTCATGAAATCATTTCCACATTAATACAACAAGTCGGTAATGGTCTATAACAATCCTTCCAACTTCCCAACAAAGCTTCCCGCCTCACCAAGCAATTCCAAGCACTTGCATGAGTACTTTCAAATATACAAGTATCAACTAACGCTTCGTGAGTCAACAGTAAGTTTATAATATATAAAACATCATAATAAAACACAATTTAAACTATAATTAGAATTATAGCCAAACATCCAATCTGACCTGTTCGTGTACTTGATCCTAACCTGAACCTGCAATCGTATAACACCAGTCAGGTACAGCTTATCATATAATAGTGCAACCCATAACAATCAAATAATCATCCAAACAGAAACAAGCATAATCAACCATCATAATCATAATCATATCTTTCGTACTCGTACAATTCATCCATATCAACCGTTATTTCGTAATCAATATTTATTATTCAATCGTTATCAACCATCATTAACAACAGTAATAGTCAACCGTGGGTCCTTAGAGTTCACCTAGCTGATGTCTAATCCCTCTAAAGGAGAACTCCGTTCACTACTCGCATGACTTAGCCGACTCGTGCACATAATGGGTAGCTACTACCTTTTGTACGGGAACCCCTAAGAACCCGACCGCTTTCGCTACTCCGACTATGCGAGGCATAAGCACTTTGCGTTGTCGTTCGGTGTGTAAGTACAAGCGGAGGTCAACCATCCATCTCATCCTCACACACTCGTATGTTCTACATATGACCTCAACCCCACGGTCACACATCACTCTAGTACGAGTCTGTCAGGACTTATACCACTTGCCACCAAAGTCCTCTAGAAAACCCGGCGACCCGTTTGGTTAGCACTTTTATCCTATAAGCCATCAACTACCTACTAGTCTCGTATCGTATCATCAAATAGAAACTATCCCTGCCCTCTAAGGAAAATAGATACTCATTCATGATATTCGTTCGTAAATTAATCATACGAAATCATAATACAAATCATGTTCATAACCGTTTTATCATAATTCATGTCAAACAAACATCACACAAGTCACATAATCATGTAAACATTATGTATGGCACTTTCCCACGTAACAAGTAAGACACATGATTTATTCGTAAACATTTATATAAAATAATATATTTTTGTCTTAGCACTCGGTTTTGAAAACCTGATGAACTCATTTGAAGTCCAGTAAGTAGAAGACCAGTGAACCGTCAAAGTCTACCGAGCCACCTAAACGACAACGAACCCTAATGAGTTAACAAGTAAAGGGGGCCGAAGACAAGGTACAATAAAGGATAAATTGTAAATTTTCTCTCAATTTCAATTCAAGTGTACACCAATCTTAAATCTAATTCAACTAACATGAATTGCAATTTAGTTCCAAAAACAATCGCAAATGAACTTAGCCAAGCTCTAGGATTCTTCTCGCCATCATTGGTGTTGGTCACACCAACCTTGAAGTCCCGTCTCCACCTCGCCGTCTGCACAGCCTTGCCAACCTGCAACTCTTAATCCAATCTCGCCAACCTTGTAGCCAGTCACGTCACCCCAATCGAAAACCACCCTAAGTTGAATCGTAATTTGTCTCTAACATAACCAATCGAAAACCTGTTACACCATTTGGAGGGAATTGAAAACTCGACTCAATCCCCCACTGCCGATCATAAATTTGATTCATCTTTGAATGAATCGCAAACCATCTGCTAGAGCTTCAAATTGCAACTCACACTTCAACTAAACAATGAAATCTTGAAATCCATACGTAACAAATCGTATATACCAGCTTCCTCTTTAAGAATCGCAATTCGATGTCCCTCCTCAAATCAGAATCACAAATCGGTCCTCAACCCCCGTGAATCACAAATTAATTCCTAATGAGATAATCGTAAATCTCACATCTCTTTGCCATTAGTTCAAGTCGACAAAGAAACCACAATTTGAATTAATTACTCTTTGATTTCTAAACAATTTCCATCACTCCAAGTTTATTGTTTCTTTAATGACATCATCGACTAACAATCTTACACCAATTTTCCAGATTAATCATTGAAATCAAATCAGTTTTGCATTCAAAACTTAAAAATATCGAACCCTTTAAGAACTCCTTGTCCGTTTGATTCACAGCCATCAAAATCATAATTACATCTTAGATTCCTACTACTAATCATCGAGAACACATAGTCAAGGATCAAAGGTACTTACTTGATTGATTGACTTCATGAAACCACTTGATTTCTTCGATTCTTCCTGTCCTATGTCGTTTGTGACCACAAAAACACCCACACGCACATAAATTCTCAAAGAACTATCGTGAGAGGCTATTAAGCCCAATAAAAATTTAACCCTAACCTTTAATCACCTTTAGTGAGAACGGTATAAAATCGAACGCTCATACTAGAGCGAAAAATAAAATGAAAAAGATTAAATACATAAGAAAAAAAGATATGTAGAAAAGAACATAGATTATAGAAAAGAAAACTCCGTGACAGCAAGGCGGCGATAGGTTAGCGGCCAAAGAAGGTGGCAAGAAGAGCGTCAGTGGTGGTAGGATCTACGACTGCGGCATTAGGATCTACGACTGCAGCGACATGAGCTACAACAACGACGACAACAAGAGGTGCGGCGGCGGCGGGCGGAGCTATGACAACAATGGCAAGAGCTACAATTACGGCGGCAAGAGAGAGAAAACTGATAAATTTTTATTAAGAATGCGTCCCTGGGGGAGAACAAGAGGGTAAAGAAAAGAAAGAAAACCGTCAGTCAAAGGGGACGACAGGGAGAATGAAAGCGACGGCGGCCTACTGTAGTTTGGTGGCGGCGGCGGCGGAAGGAAGAGAAGGAGAAGATATGGCCAAAACTCTAAGGCTTTGATACAATTTAGAATAATGAAACCCCGTAGGTATTTTGTATTACATCAACAATATTTATAGATTACAAACGCTACAAGAGAAACCCTAATGGGTCTTAGCCCATCTATACAATAAGGCTGAGCCAACTTTACTAAATCTTAATCTACATTCTCCAAATATATTTACGTATTTAAAATTCCTCGAAATGTGGTCGTTTCATAATTAATTACAATTCTTTAGAAGTGGACAATTATTTAGAACATACCAAAATAGTATAGTGTACTAGGATGAAAAAAATATAAAAAACAAGCTTAATATCCAATCAAAATTGATTAAAATATAGTATAAGGAGCTGTAAGAAAATAGAGAAAAAAAACACCAAAAAAGAAAGTAGTGGAATTTAAATTTATATACTATCAAACTTAAATCCCCACCGAAAGGCATTTGGCCAGCAATACCATTAAACCAATGTGTATAAGATGTTCATTTCTTTTTAAAGTCGATAGTTTAAACCTTATTTAAAACACAGATATAGATTTAGGGTATGTGTTTATAAAAATAAAAAAAAAAAAAAAAACTATGGATACCAAACACCCCTAAGTCGTAACTTGGTGAGACCTTGTAGTTAAAAGTAGAAATATACGGGGGCCGGTGGCGTGATGGCTGAGATAACAGCTGTGGTTGATGGTTACATGTCCAAGAGAAGGGATTGGGTTTAGTTATTGGAGCAAAGGACCCTCCCAATCCTTCTTTTTCTCATAAAAAGCACAACCATCTTCCTTTTCCACATTCCTATAATAATAAAATATATTCTACACACAAGACTACATTATTTGTTTTAAAATATAAATTACCCATAAACAAATTTCTTTTTGTTATTTGTTTTAGAAACTAAATATAACCTCTAGCACAACACATATGCTTTATCATAAATTGGTAAATCCATGAGTCTTTACAAGAGTTCAAATCTAATGAGATAGTCTAGTAAGACACATTTTGTAACTTTGATTAGTGTTAAAAGCACGTTAGCACATTAACTTTTTTGGCTCATCAACTGATAACTAGATGAAAAACTTATAAGATAGTTTTCATGATGATAGTTTAACGGTTTTGGACATGTAATCTATGATGAGTGTTCACGGATCAAACCTCAGGACATGTCTTTGACCACACAATTATGCACTTGCTTTTTTCTTTATTCTCAATTTCTCATAATTAATTTTGACATGTATTTTATAAATATTTTTTTAGACATGTATATTAAACATACTTTTGAATTGAAGAAAAAAACATAGGATTCAAGAAGAGACTATTATAAAACCTATTAATGTGGATATACCATAGTTTCATTGGGTTATTACCAAAACTATAGCTTTTTAACATACTTTTGACATTGAAAATCATGAACTTTGAATCAAAGTTGACTTAGTAAAATTGTACAAAGTTAAAAAGATAACATTGAATTATAAAATATTAAAAATACATTAAAGTTTAAAAATAAATAAATCAAATCCAAACATATTTGTGGCCACACAAAAACATTTTTCACTTGTTGACAACTTAAAATAAAAATTAGATGAAGCAGGAAAAGAAAAGGAAATAAAACGAAAAGGCGGCATTGGGCGGTGCCACTGCCACTGCCATTGCCATTGTCACCGGATCTTTCTTTGCTTGAAATTCAACTTTTATTTACTTCCCTTTTAACCATAATCCCAAGTATATACTTCAAATCCGCCATTGCTGTATTCATACACACGATCTTGAAGCTTTTATTCACTTCAAATCTCAATTTCTCTTAAAAGTTAGAGAGAGAAAAGAAAAAAAGAAAGAAAATTCAGAAAACAACCCATAAAACCCAATTATTAACTTTCTTTTTAGTACTATTTCATCTTTCTCTCTCTATAATATACTTTACTTTGCCAGCTCCGTTTTGGTCTTCCTGTCCTTCTGCCGTTTCTTCATCATCATACTCTCCTTTTCGACCCAGAAGCAATCGAGATCTGAACTCAGGTGTGTTTTTCTTAACCCAGTAGTTACTGAACTGAATCCGCCCCTGTTTTTCAGTTCAATTGTTTAGATCTCTCCTTCTTACCTTCCGTTGTGAACTTGTTTTGTTTTAGTTTAGATCTCGATTTGATGATCCGGGACTTGAATTGACAGTTTGTCTACTTTATTGACAATCTTTTTGACATGAATTATAGTTCTAAATGGGAGGGGGTATGATTTCCTTGTGGATTTGATCTACTCAGGTTTTTCTTCTTTATATCGGCACGTTTGATTTTTGATTGTTGATTAGTATAATTGGTTGGATCTATGGATGGGTGCTAGAGAAAGAGGATTATATTGTTTAGCTTTTTTTCAGTGGGATATGTCTATGCCTTTTAGGATACTAAGTTGGTAATTTGAAGTCATTTATGCGCTTCAGATGGGTGATGACCGGTGTTGACTATGCCATGGACTCCTTGGTTTTTGGATTATAAGTTTTTGAATAGAAACTTATGGAATCAGGGCAGAAGTGTTGGCTAAAATTCAAAGGGTGTTGTTATGTGCTATAAGGATACAAGTGATGTTGTCAAATGTAGAGTGGGATATTAAGCAAGAATTAACTGTTTTTTGGGACAATCAATTGTCAACTGAATCTCTTTTGAATAAATTAGGATATTAAATGTGTCCGATATCAGTGGAAGAAATTGTATGAGGGGTTCCATAAATTCAGTGAATGTTGGTCTATTCTGATAGGGAGATGATTTGTGCACCACAACAATTTGCCATACACAACAATAGGTAGTTATTTGGAGAATAATAGCCTTCAACATGTGGATGGGAAAAATAATTAATAAGTTTGTGAGGGAATAAAAGTCATAATCGCTGTGCATGGCAAATTTTTGTTGTGCACAAATCACATGCTTACTGAAACTCTCCGTTACAAGCTACTGCGTCTTTTTTTATGATAAATATAGCTGTGTGCTTTGAGAGTTTGAGATGTCTTCTGAGATAATTATGGACTTTTAATGTGAAAGAACAATGTGCAGAGAGAGAATAACTGATTGATGATATTTAATGTATTCTAATTTTTATGAGAGGAATGAGCAAGAGCACCTTGTGTCCTAAAGCAATGGCATAACTTGGAGTGAATTTTTATATATTCCTTTCTAAGTAATAGTGGTAATTGAAGTATCCTTTTCAGAACTTATTGTTTCAAATTAACATAGGATTACGTAATCTAGAATTAATGAATAGTTACACTCTACATGTTCAAATGATCTGCTTAAGCGTCTTCTTAATCACCTCATACACTTTTCTTTTTCCTTTTCTATTATTCATGTATTGGAGATTTGGAGTGAAAGCCAATGCTGGGTTCATCAAGCCCATGTTGTGACTTCAGTTTAGAATCTGTGGTTTTATATTTCTAAGAGATGGTCATAGTATATTTATGTGTAAAGAATATTTTGTTCCTTATGACGATGCAATTTTTTGGAAGATTGTTAGAAGAATCATCAAATTGCTTAACTTGTACAAATTGGGTAATGATTAGATTTTGGTATTCTGTCCTATTAACCTATTGACAAGTAGTAGCTTTTCATTACGGCACTACCTATTGCTTAAGTGAGTTAAAATGGCATATTTGTTGTTTTTGAATTAAAGGCGAGGTAGATATATCAAGTCTCCCATCTCCTAATAGGGAAGTAACAACTTGGAGACAAGTAAATCATTGGATCTGATAATTTATAGGATGCCCTAGCTAGCTAACTGTCAACGGTTATAACGTGTAAACTAAATTGATGTTAAGAAAAAGTCAAATAAAAAAAAACTTAAATTGTAAATTGTAAGATATAATCACAGGGAATTTGGCTTAATAATGAGAAATAATATGTCATGTTGTTTTTATGATGTTTACGAAGGCCTAGAGGCCCTAGATGGGGGTACTCTTCAAACCTGAACAATTTCAAGATGTGAAGAAGCATGAAATGTGCCTCTAGTTTTCTTTTTTTTAGAGCTATTTAATTGCCTGTTTTCAGTCGTGTTTGTTCATTATTACTTGATGTGAAGTCCTAATTTTTTGTTCATATGTGTGTATTTATTCCTTGTTTGGTCTTTGACTAATCAAAAGATATAAATTTCTGCTCACTCTGATATTGGAAAACATGACTTCTTCAATGGTTATATGTACTTCGAATTTTGCAGCGGCGTTCAATAGAGATCACATCATAGGTGTCTGTCCTTGTTTAAAGAAGATACAAACTTAATACTTTACACCATGTCTGGCTCTGCAAAAGCTCTGGAGCCCGCATTCCAAGGAGTGGGTCAGAGAGTGTATCCTTGCTGAATTTCTTACCTGTAAAATATAAAGAAATTATTGATTTATTGATATTATTAGCTTCTTTTTGCATTTGTTGTGTTGGTCTTTCACTTAACACCCTGTAGAGGGACTGAAATATGGAGAATTGAGAACTTTCAGCCAGTACCTTTGCCCAAATCTGAATATGGTAGATTCTACTCTGGTGATTCATATATTGTATTGCAGGTGCTAATGATGTTCAACATTGTTCTTAGTTTCCCTGATGTCCATCTTGAGGAAATGGTTGTATTTGAACATCATCTATTTTTTAATTTGTAGACTACTTCTGGTAAGGGAGGTGCATATTTATACGACATACATTTTTGGTTGGGAAAAGATACTAGCCAGGTACAATCTGCTATTTATTTGCATATGATGTTTATTGTTTTCCTTGCAAGTTGCATACATATAAATATCTTAAGTGATCTTTTATTATGACATAAATCAGGATGAAGCTGGAACAGCAGCAATAAAAACAGTTGAACTTGATGCAATTCTTGGTGGCCGTGCAGTACAGTATAGGGAACCTCAGGGTCACGAATCTGATAAATTTTTGTCATATTTCAAACCATGTATCATACCACTTGAAGGAGGTGTTGCTTCTGGGTTTAAGGAAACCGAAGAAGAAGAGTTTCAGATACGGTTGTACACATGCAAAGGAAAACGTGTTGTCAGATTGAAGCAGGTTTATTCTACCACCCATATTTTTGAATATATAAGATTTAAATTTGTCTCTACATAGCGTGAAAGTAAACAAAACTTTTATTCAGGTCCCCTTTTCTCGATCCACATTGAATCATGATGATGTTTTTATCTTGGATACTAAAGACAAGATTTTTCAATTCAACGGGGCAAACTCGAATATACAAGAAAGGGCTAAAGCATTGGAAGTTATTCAGTTTTTAAAGGATAAATATCATGAGGGGACGTGTGATGTTGCAATTGTTGGTAAGGCATATGTCATATAGGTTGAGTTTAGTCATTCCCTTCATTCCATGTATTGGGTGTTTTTTCACTTCACTTGAATCATATCAGTTTGCATTTTTACATGTTACTTAATGTGTTGAACAGTTATTACAAGTAAAGGCATGTTCTCTTTCACTATAAGAAATATTTTTAATTAATTCATTGTTTTTATCTCTTTTTGTAACAAATTCAGATGATGGGAAGCTACAAGCAGAGGGCGACTCTGGTGAATTCTGGGTCATCTTTGGTGGCTTTGCTCCTATTGGCAAAAAGGTTGCAAGTGAAGATGATATAGTTCTAGAGAGGACTCCACCGAAACTTTATTGGTATTATTTTCCTGTTATGTTTATGCGTGTCATATTAAAGAAGAATATGTAGCATGTTCATGCATTATCCACTCTAACCTTCAATCTTGTTTTCTGCAGTATTGTTGAAGGTCAAGTTAAGGAAGTAGATGGTGAACTTTCAAAATCTTTATTCGAAAACAACAAATGCTACCTATTGGACTGTGGTTCAGAGGTGTTTGTTTGGGTTGGGCGAGTAACACAAGTGGAGGAGAGAAAAGCTGCCATGCAAACTGCTGAGGTAGCCAATTGATGGATTTAATAACCTTCTTCTGTCTATCGGTTAGAGGTGGCAAGATGGGCGGGTTGGACGTGTTGGGTAATGGGTCAAACTGACTGGGTTGGGATGACCCACAAACAAAGTTTTTCAATCTTAAAATGTTCTATACATGTGTTAATTATGATTTCAGAAACAATATTACAAAATAATGATCTAAATCTTGGAGTAAAACAATTTAGTAGGTTTTATGCAGTCAAAATAGACTTTGGATGACTTTCAAGCGGTTTGATCCGTTCCTCCTTATAGCTTTTCTTGTTTGACCCTTTTGAGTAAATACAACCCAAATCAACCCTTTCATGAGTAATTGGGTTGAAATTGCCACAATATCAGTAATTTTTCTCACCTGTATGCAATTTTAGGAGTTCATTGTCAGTGAAAATCGACCCAAGTCAACTCGTGTAACTCGGCTTATTCAAGGTTATGAAACACATTCATTTAAGTCAAACTTTGAGTCATGGCCATCAGGTTCAGCACCTTCTGGTCCTGAGGAGGGTAGAGGAAAAGTAGCAGGTAAATATTTTCTTTAGTTGCAATGCTACTGAACGATTTTCGTAGCAGGCTATGAATTATCGTGATATTTTCTATGCTATTAGCTCTGTTGAAGCAACAAGGTGTTGGACTCAAAGGGCTTGCAAAAACTTCCACTGCTACCGAGGAGGTCCCACCTTTGCTTGAAGAAAATGGAAAAATCGAGGTCTGATCACAAACAATTTATATGACTCGTTTCTTTTTCTGGTACATAAGATTTGTGTTTTTATTTTGTTTTTTTATGTTTTTGTCTCTTTTAGGTGTGGCGGATTAATGGCAGTGCTAAAACACCAGTTCCAAAGGAGGACATTGGTAAATTTTACAGTGGAGATTGCTACATTGTTCTTTACACCTACCATTCTAGTGAAAAGAAAGAAGATTACTACCTGAGCTGTTGGATTGGTAAAGATAGCATCGAGGTACTTTGAAACAATATTAGCAATATAAATACATTTATTAATCCATGTGTGTGATTTATGTTTAATATAATGTGGTTATAATTTGTGACACCAGGAAGACCAAAACATGGCTGCTCGGTTAGCTACAACAATGTTCAACTCACTGAAAGGAAGACCAGTTCAGGTGGTCTACCACGATATACACTCTATAATTGTTTAATTTTTGTCCTAAAGATAAAAAAGGTATATTCAAAACCTTGTATCTTTCTTCTGCAGGGTCGTGTATATCAAGGGAAAGAACCACCTCAGTTTATTGCCATATTCCAGCCTATGGTTGTGTTGAAGGTACTTGCAGGACATTTGTAATTTCTGAATTATACGTGATGATAAATTTGTAAATTATAACAACGAAAAATGTTGTGGTATTAGGGTGGATTGAGTTCTGGTTACAAGAATTACATTGCAGACAAAGGATTGAATGATGAAACCTACAGTTCAGATGGTGTAGCTCTCATTCAGATATCAGGAACTTCAGTGCACAATAATAAAGCTATCCAAGTAGAAGCGGTATGCCCCACTTTCGAATTGCTCTTATAAATTATTTACAGGAAACATGTCTTGTAGGCTTCTACTTGGTCATTCTCACTTATTATAATAATATTACTTTATAAATATAATTTAATTAATTGTATAACAATTTGGGAGTCTTATTCTTTGATTCTAATATAATCGTGTGCTACACATTGTTGTTTTATTTGCTTAAGGATGATATTTTTACATCACTCATGTGTAATTACGATCTCATTCAGGTGGCAACCTCGTTAAATTCTTATGACTGCTTTCTTCTTCAATCTGGTTCATCATTATTCACATGGCATGGAAACCAGAGTACTGTTGAGCAGCACAACATAGCTGCTAAAATTGCTGAATTTTTGAAGGTGTGATTTTAAGCAGGAATCTTTTTAATTATTACGGGCCAAGTAGAATACTAATGTGATCATTATTCTTTCACATCATATTTTGTTGTTTTTCTTATCTTTCAGCCTGGTGCAAACGTGAAGTTTGCCAAAGAAGGAACAGAGAACTCAACTTTCTGGTTTGCACTTGGAGGGAAACAAGTTTACACCAGTAAAAAATTAGTGCAGGAAACTGTCAGAGATCCTCACTTGTTTGCATTCTCACTAAATAAAGGTTTTGATTTTTTCATATGTTAGCTTCAGTATATGCTAAAAGAGGGTTATATTTCCCGATTATAACCTCTAACTAGTTCTTTGTTATTTATGCTGCTGTGTTGCGGATCCACAGGAAAATTTGAGGTTAGTTCACTTTGTAATGCATAGGTCACTTCTCTATTCACGGTTGTTAAAGAAATGGTTACAATATGTTTTCTTTCTATTAGACTGAGGAGATCTACAATTTTACACAAGATGACCTGTTGACAGAGGATATCTTAATATTAGATACACATGCTGAGGTGTTTATTTGGGTTGGTCAGTCTGTAGACTCCAAGGAAAAGCAAAGTGCCTTTGAAATTGGGCAGGTACTCATTTAGCATAGTTTGTATGCATTATTGCAATAATTTTTGGGTTATTTTATATGTTCTTAATAAACTTGATTTCAGAAATACATAGAGTTGGCTGCATCTCTGGATGGGTTATCTCCTTGTGTGCCATTATACAGAGTTACAGAAGGAAACGAACCTAGTTTCTTCACTTCATTTTTCTCATGGGATCCTGCAAAAGCTAATGTATGTGTTCTTAATATTTTTCCTCTTCATACAGGTTGATCTAAATAATTTGGTGGCATGTATGACCTTAAATTTAGAAAATAAATGAGCCTGTGGGCTGTGGTGTTGGGTAACAGTTCAAAAGTGTAGTTTTTAGTGTATTTGGGGTTGATCCAAACACTTCCTTTTTCCACATTTTCAAAAATTTATGAACAAATAATGTGTTAAATATGATTCCAGAAAACTATAGTCTTACAATAATTGTTTAATTTTATGATTGAAGTATAAAAACTATGTCTTACTCTAATTGAATAATTTTTTGATTACAGTGATTTAGGAGGTTGTATGCATTTAGAAATAAACTTTAGGTGAGACTTGACCATTCATAAAAAAATTATTTACGATTAATGCGTTAAATTTGATTTCAGAAAGCTATATTCTCACAATAATTGTTTAATTTTTTGATTAAAGTATTTAGTGGTTGGTGCATTTAGAAATGAACTTCAGTTGAGACTTGACCTGTGTTATTTCTTAGCTAATTTTTAAAAAAAAGTTAGACTTGTTTTAGATAAAACAAAACAAAAATGAAGTCGGAAATAAGTCAGATTCCCAGCTCTACTCTTGATGAAAAATAATAAAGTATCTACATCAACACCTGCCATTGTAAATAGAACTGTACATAACTTTGAACCATCTATTGTCATTTCGGATTCGGAATCATGATGCAAGTTTTTTTAAGTAAGAGTATGCTGTTTATGCTGTTATGTATACGACATCTATTGATCTTATTGTTATCGATATTTTAATTTCTTTTTGAAAAGCAAAGATCAATATTTCAATATTAGTTTGAATCTGACCTGTCTTTTTTATGTGAGTAGGCTCAGGGGAACTCGTTCCAGAAGAAGGTTATGCTACTGTTTGGGTTTGGGGGAGGTCATTCTGCAGAGGTAAGCGGATCCTAAATTAATAATGCTTCTGCCTGTAGAGAATCGCTTGGTTGTGGGAGGTATTTTTAAGATTTTTGATGTTATTACAGAGCCAAGATAAGTCAAATGGAAACCAGAGTGGACCCACTCAAAGAGCTTCAGCGTTGGCAGCCTTGAACTCTGCTTTTAAATCGTCTCCAACCGCAAAATCTTCAGCTTCTCCAAAGGTACCTAGCCGGGGTTCACAGAGAGCAGCTGCAGTTGCTGCTTTATCTTCAGTTCTCACTGCTGAAAAGAAGGGCCCATCTGATGCTTCTCCAACCCGGCCCATTAGAAGCCCACCACCATCTGAAACTGGCTCACCTGGTACTTATTCACTATTCACATTTGTAATCTGCTATTTGATGCTAGTAGAATTTTACAAAGACGGAAACTAAATCATCCACTTTACAGCGGTTGCTAGTAATAAGAGTGAAGAACCTTCTGATGGTTTGACGAGCAACGAAGGTTCAGAAGTTACCACAGAGACATCAGAGACAATTCAAGAGACCCCGAATGGAGAAGATTCAGCAACAAAGTCAACAACAGATGGAAACGAATGTGATGGTGTAGACAGTCAAAGTACTTTCAGTTATGAACAACTCAAGGCTAAATCAGACAACCCAGTTACAGGAATTGATTTTAAGAGAAGAGAGGTTTGCTTTTCTTACTCCATAACTTGTGGTGGTAATTGAACGGGTTGATTTGGGTTGTCTCTGTAAGGGGGATTGGGTCAAATAGGTTGCCCCAAGTCCTTTTTAGTGGGTGTCCTAATTTTCTTAATCAACTATTTAAATTATTATCATTGTAATTATATTCACATCATTGCTTCTATAACCATAATTAGCTCATCTGTTATTTATAAAAAAGAAATAAACAAAAATGTCCTTGGGTCATCTAAGTTTCAAGCCAAACCTGTCTTGACCAGTAACCAAACATTATTTTTATCTGTCCTCCTTTGATGCTGCCTAATAATAATAACAATAATGTTGTTGGGTTTTGTTCTTTAGGCTTATCTCTCGTCTGAAGAATTCGAGGCCATACTTGGGATGACAAAAGAGGCATTTTATAAAATACCAAAGTGGAAGCAAGACATGATGAAGAAGAAAGTTGATCTGTTCTAGTAAGTGAAATGCAGGCAAGTTAAGATTTATTCATTCGATTACTAGTTTCTGATTGTGTTGGTGTTCTTGTTATGATGATATGATAGGAGTTGGTATGGGTTGTTTAATGCCCCGAGTAAAGAGTGATTTTTTTGCCTCTCTTTTGCTGCTGCTGTCTATTATGGTACATTGTTGCTTTGAATGCAACAGACCGGTCCATTGCTAGATTTGGTTTGAGTTTGTTTGTGGTATTTATTGTTGGAAAAGACTGTAAATGGTGATGTGTTTGTATTTGGGAACTCGGTCGGATATTAAGGGTTAAAAGAGTTTGTTGTTTGGTATTTGCATCTTGTCTTTTGTAACTTGTGGTTTTTTATTGAAGTTGGTGTGCTCCCAAGTTAGATTTCTAGAAAGATATCAAATTGAGGAGACTATAGGAGGAGGTTGTAGTCGAATATGCATGACAAAAATGCTCTTAATAGTGTGACCAAACGAGGATTAAAATGATAATTCTACCAACGAAGAATCACTGCACTAGCTCAGCTCACACCTCCAACTCTAGATGCTTTTTGTTATAACAACGTAAAAATGATATATACATATATGGAAAAGTTTAAATGAGAACTGTTTTTCGTACGAGAATTGCGAGAACCAATCTTAGCTGTCCAATTCTTCTTCTTTCAATTGGATTGTCCGCCTATGAATTTCTTACATGCATCTTGTTACATTTTATCCTCTCACGTTCTTCATCCATGAATTCCACTTACCACTTGAGTGGTCAAGATTGTTTCTCGCAGTTTTCGTACGAAAAACAGTTCTCGTTTGAACCCTTCCCTATATATATATATATATATATATATATATATACACGGGGAAGGTTCATTTGAGAACCATTATTATTGTGAGAACCAATCTTAGCCATTCAATTGGTAAGTGAAATTCATGAATGAAGAGCGTGTGGGGACTGAGTGTGTAAATAATTCATGGGTGGACAATCCAATTGAAGGAGGGGGAATTAGACGGCTAATATTGGTTCTCGTGGTTCTCATAATAAAAACGGTTCTCAAATGAACTTTTCACACACACACGCACATATATAAGGGAGGGTTCAACGAGAATTGTTTTTCGTACGAAAACTGCGAGAACCAATTTTGGCCGTTCATTTTGGATAATGGAATTCATGGATGAAAAGCGTGGAGGGATTGAGTGTGACAGAGTGCATGTAAGGAATTCATGGGTGGGTAATTCAATTGAAGGAGGGGAATTGGACGGCTAAGATTGGTTCTCGTACGAAAAACAGTTCTCGTTTGAACTTTTGCCTATATATATATATATGGAAAAGTTCAAACAAGTATTGTTTTTCGTACGAGAATTGCGAGAACTGTTTATAACATCATTAATGACTCATTAATAAAAGTATTTTGGTCATTTATATATTTTTCACAACCGTGAATTGCGTCTAGGTGAGCCATCATTAATAAAAGTATTTTGGTCATTTATATATTTTTCACAACCGTGAATTGCGAGAACTGTTTATAACATCATTAATGACGCATCAACGATGATATTTTGAAAAGATCAAGTCTTGTTATTTAATGATGGTTCACATAGACGTAATTCATGGTTAGGAACATGTATAAAAGACTAAAATATCCTTATTAATGAGCATTAATAGTAGTTACAAATGATACTTGTGGTATTCATAATCAAAAAGGTTCTCAAATAAACTTTTCTCTATCTACTACTACTACCACTACCACTACTAACCACTACTACCATTGCCATTACCACCACTTCTACGACTACGACTACGACTACCACTATGACGACTACGACTACTACTACTACCACCACTACTACTACGACGACGACGACTACGACTACTACTACTACGACGACAACGACTACAACGAATACTACGGCGACGACTACTACTACGACTACGACTACTACGACAACGACTACTACTATTGCGACTACTATGACTACTACAACTACTACGACGACTATTACCACTACTACGACGACTACTACAACTACTACGACGACTATTACCACTACTACGACGACTACTACCACTAGCACCACTACAACCACTACTACAACCACCACCACCACCACCACCACCACCACGACTACTACGACTATTACTACTATGACTACGATGACTATTACGACTACTACGAAGACTACTACTACGATGACGACGACCACCACCACCACTATTTTATACACACACACACTAACACCACTACTACTACTATATAGATCATTTAATATTTTCTCTACTCTTTAATTTTAAAGAGTTAATTTCATATATATCCTTATTAAACATTAAAATATCTTATTTGACCAGTTTAACTTATAAATATCATATATACCATTCTTAAGCTTTCATAATATCTTATTTGCCTATCTTAACTTATAAATATCATATATACCCTTCTTAAGCTTTCATAATATCTTATTTGCCCAAATCACCACTTTTATCCATTTTCAATCATTTTAAATGAACTGTAATTATAAAATATAATCAAATGACTATTATACCACTCTTTTAAATCTATTTATAATATTTCACCTATACCCTTACTAAACTTTATAAATCTATTTGTGGAAGTAGCAAAAAAATGTCGCTTAACCATCTCATCTGCATAAATTTGATAGACGATATTTCCAGCTAGTACGAATAATTACTATTAAATGGTTTTTTATATTTGCATATCAACGTATTCATTTGTTTGTAGGCAATTTACTTCCGGCTATGTTCATATCTTTTATAAATGTTAGTAAATTTGTGTTTAAAAATGTTCTTTTAAAAAAAATTTGTTTTCAGCACAATGCTTATGTTTGAAAGAATTAGAATTGTTTTTAAAATATGTTTTCAGCGTAATTCTTGATTGGTGCGTTAATTCCATATATATGTACACACACGTATGAACCGTACTCAATCATTCAAATTAATTAATAGAATTATATATATATATATATATATATATATATATAACTTGGATAAATATGATATTTAAAACTTTAGTAAGGGTATAGGTGAAATTTAATAAATAGATTTAAAAGAGGGGTATAATAGTTTAAGAAATTTTATAAAATTGATAAAAATGATGATTTGGGCAAATAAGATATTATGAAAGCTTAAGAAGAGTATATAAGATATTTATAAGTTAAGCTGGACAAATAAGATATTATGAAAGCTTAAGAAGGATATATATGATATTTATAAGTTAAGTTGGGCAAATAAGATATTTTGATGTTTAATAAGGGTATATATGAAATTAACCCAATTTTAGAAGTTCTTAAAATTCAATCAAGACAAAATTTTGACCTTTCATTTTATCTAAGTTAATCTCATATGCTTAATCTTTAACCATTTCACTATCTCTCTTAATTTACTTTAATTTAAAATATACTCTCTCACACAAACACAATTATCCATCCACATCAACATAATTTTCAAAAATCTTATTAACTACTCTTTTCTTATTTCATAAATATAAATCTTTTTTTTCTTATTTTAATGTCTTTTAGAATTTATTTTTAAAATTAATAAAATAGGTGATGCAAATAAAAGAAAATTTGAGAAAAAACGGACATGTTGTAAATAATTTGTTTGTGACATTAAATCACGCGAATAACATATCATTATATTCTTGAAAGTAACATGTTGTAAACAGATTCTATTTGCTGCCGCGGGATTGTGCATGTACGATACTAGTGTGTGTATATATAACATGTATGTGTGAGAGGGTTTATTTGAGAACCATTATTATTCGTGAGAACAAACCTTGGTCTTTGATTAAAATAAATGAACGACTAATAAAAGGACATCATATTAAAGATTCAGTAATGACTCATTAATGAGGGGTATATTGGGAAAAGCAAGTCTCGCTTTCTAATGACAGTCCATCCGGACGCAATTCACTGTTGAGAAAATGTATAAAATACCATAATACCCCTATTAATGAGTTACAAATGAGCAGTAATGGTGTTACAAAGGTATTCATGGTACTCGCAACAAGAACGGTTCTTAAATGAATAATCTCATATGTGTGTGTGTGGTGGGGGGGGGGGGGGTATTTGAGAACCATCATTATTGCGAGTACCGTGAAAACCAATTTTAGCCATTTGATATGGCAAGTGGAATTCATTGATGTTGAGCGTGGGGATAGAGTGTGGCAAGATGCATGAGATGATTGGACGACTCAGACTGGTTCCTGCGGTAGTTGCAATAAGAACGAACAGTTCAGGATTGAGTTTTTCATTATATATATATATATAGAGAGAGAGAGAGAGAGAGGGAAAAGTTCACTTGAGAACCGTTTTTATTACGAGAACCGCAATAACCATTGTGGACCAATCAATTATTACCTTGTCTATACACACACACACGTATATAGTAATGAACGCATTAATGAGCCATTACCTTTCAATCAAGGGCTAAGATTGGTTCTCATACGAAAATAAGAGAGGGTTCAAACGAGAACTTTTTTGTCGTACAAGAACTACGAGAATCAATCTTGACGCTTGATAAAATTAGATAAATGACTAATAATTGTAATGACTCATTGATGAGGAGTATTTTTAGAAAATCAATTTTCGCTCATTAATGACATCCATCCGGACATAATTAATGGTTAGGTAAATATATAAATGACCAAAGTACTCATATTAACGAGTCACTAATAGTGGTGGAAATAGTTATCACACGAAAAGCAATTCTCAAATTGAAAAAACTCATATAAGAATTGATGGGTATTTTTAAGGTAAAATAAACTTATTAATTGCGAAATATGAATTTGATTAATTTTAAAATCTCAACCAGTTATCCAGCCTATTTAATAGAAAACAATAAATTAAGAAGAATAAGATAGATTAGAAAATCATAATCTCGAAGTTGATTGATCTAGGATTGTTACAGAGATTTACACCACCACTGGACTTTTTAAACCGTGCTACTATACTACATAATTGAATCATAAAAAAGCCTTCAATTCTTGAAAACTAGAATCGACATGTCTGTGTGTTTATGTTCGATGAAAACACACTCAATGTGTGTGTTTGTTCTTCTCGGTTGATGCAAGCAAGAGTGAGGGGGATAAGAGGCCAAAATCTCTTAGGGTGTGTTTGGTAGAGAGAAAAGAAATGGGGAGAATTGGTTTATCTTGTTTGGGAGAAATACTTATAGTTTTGGGAGGAGAAATGGTTTCTCCACCCATTTCTATTTCTCTCATTCCTTTGTATTTTCATTTCTCTTCAATTTGTGGAGAAATAGAGAGAAATGCAGCCTATGTCTATTTATCATTATCGATGTTCGGTTGCGATGTGTTTCCGGCGTTCTACTCATCATCGTTGACATCCGGCGAGGCAGCTAACGCCGCAACCGCTGTCCGGTGACTCGAGCCAACATTTCTCTGTTTCATTTCTTTCATGATACCAAACAGGGGAATCAATTCCAATTCTTCACACGTTTCTATTTCTCTCCATTTCCATTTCTCCCCTATTTCCATTTCTATTTCTCCCATTTTCTTTTCTCTCTACCAAACACACCCTTATAACCTAAGCTTTGGTTATATGTGTTTTAGTCAGGATCTAATTTCTTTAAATATAATATCTTATCTAAATATTATATTTTAGACCTTAGACTATTGACCAAGTATCACTTTACTGCCAAAAATTTTATTAATTAATAATCTTTAAATATTTAACAATGGTTTTACTTGTTCATAAATAATAAAACTTTTATTATTTATTTCCTTCAAATTAATCTATCAAATAAATTAATTCGCTTCACACAATAATACGTGCTATCCAATAATGGTTTTAATTGCTGTTTGTCAGTGTGACCCTTTAGTGTCTTATAACATTGGACATGGTGACACGTATTCAGTGTTTGATGCACACTACACCAATAAGAATTTTGCGGGACCGGATGATGCCTATAGACTTTGATTGATAAAGCTTTTAGGTGTTAACTAATATTTTTAACAAAAGCGCTATTTCATTGCTTCCATTGTAACCAAGAACTCTTTTATATATATATGTATTGCTTCAAATAAAGGCTCGGGTGTCATATCACTTCCATCAATAACAACCGGTTAACTTGTTGTGTTGATATTTCCATAGTTGGGAAACTCACCACAACTGATCATATACTCAATTCTAGTCGTTAAAAGTTTTGTACTTCTTCTTTTCTAAGGCATATGAGGCTTGGACAACTCAACTTTAGAAGACTTTGTGTTAGAAAACTCTTATAAATCTTGAAGTCATTCTTGCTGTGTTGATTATTTCTTGTAATATCAATCTTGAAGTCATTCTAGTCATTTTTATGAGACTTCACTAAAGTGACCGGATCTTTACTAATTTTGACATGTTGGTTTACAACCTAAATACTTTCGGTTTCCGGCATCTCTGCAGTTTTTTCAAGATTTTCATTTGCTTCCTTAATTGGAATTTTTTATACTTTTGTAGGAGATAGATCTGTTTTCTTTTCGGCACGGGCTGCATTTCTTTAATCCTCAATGAACTTCTTAGGAAGTTAAGTGTTCCTTTTCTCACTCTCAATTTCCTTTCTAGTTTCATCTTGTTTCACTTTCATTGAGTTCTTCAATAGATATTCACGAGCTATTTGTGCCTTATTTTCTTCCTAAGTAAGCTCTTTAGCCCTAGCTAATAGTATATGATAAATAATAGTGATCTTGGTTACAATGGAAGCAATACATATATACATATTCTTGTGTAAAACCAGTAGCAGCAATAATGAATTCAGTCTTCTTATTTAGGATTAGTTGTTGGGTATAATTTGTCTCTTCCATATGCATGACTCTCTTACCATTCACTGTTTCAAACATCTAGTTTAGTAATAAATTTTTAGGTTGTTAAAAGATATTGAATCTATAGGAATCATCAACCAAACGAGCTTTTTACTTTTCAGTTTCACACGATGTTCCTATTTTTATTGGGCTCATCTTAGGACACATGCTATATCTTTTAACGGATGCGTAGCCAGGAGCGAACCGGGGATTTGAAATGGGTGGTAGCACTGTATTGAAAAAATCAAAATTTAGCACTACGTGGACCAAATTAGCTGGTGTCCCATGCCACCACCGGCTTACTCATAGATCCGCCCTTGTGCGCAGCAGCAACCAAACTGAGGTGGGGAATCCAGTGCTTAGCATCTTTATCAACAGTCTGGAGAGCCTGAGCCTACAGCTCCGCTATAAATTCAGACTTTATAAGATTATGCATAAAGTTAAGGGATCATAGAGATCTTCAAGATCCTATGATCCCTAGGCATGGCCGTGCATATAAAACGATGTTGTTGGTCATACCCCCCTTTTGCACGGACAACTTAAGCATGGTTGTGCCACCGTTAACGTCTAGTGTAGTAATTAATTTAAAAGAATTAATCAATATTTACCAAATTAATTAGAGGTGTTGGGAACTATAAATGGCTTTTTAGATAGGGAATAGTGCACCGAAATGTAATGAACTATACCCAATTTAATATTGTGTGTAACAAACTAAACTTTCTTCGCTAAAATGCATCAAACTACCCGAAATTTACGTTTAATGCAATATGACCTGTTATAGAAGGTTTTCCGGTCACCATATTTTTTTTCTTATTTTTTTTCATTTTTATTATTTTGTTGTCATATTTTATTATTATTATTATTATTATTATTATTATTATTATTATTATTCAGTTCTTTATAAGTTTTTTTTTTTTGGAAAGAAGAACGCCTCAACATTTTATCCATTATCATCATTCTACAATCTTTGATGCAAAGAGATTGATTGCTGCAAAACCCTAATTGAACCAAACCAAAAATCGAGATGGTCTTCGTTTTCATTTGCTAACTCCATCGCGGCCTCCTCCTCCTTCGTCTTCATCTGCCACCGTCACCGCCTCCTTCTAGTTCGGATTTGGACCCCCTTCATTAGAGATCTAGGTTCATTACAGATCTGGGTTCATCACCGTCGCCGCCTCCTTCCGTTTCAGATCTGTTTGTGGTGGTTGAATGCTGGGTTCATTATAGATCTGGGTTCGTTCAAACCTGTTTTGTAGTGGTTGAATGCTTTCATTTTTGTTTCAGATTCGTTGTTGATGGTTGAATGTTTTAAGGGTCTTTGTTTCAGATGTGTTTTGTGGTGGTTGAATGCTTTCATTTTTGTTTCAGATTCGTTGTTGGTGGTTGAATGTTTTAAGGGTTTTTGTTTCAGATGTGTTTTGTGGTGGTTGAATGTATTTAGGGTTTTCATTTCAAACCTCTTTTGTGGTGGTTGAAGGCAAAGGAGGTGGTGGCAGCGGTGATGTTGAAGATGAGGAAGGTGGTGGTTGTGGTGTGGAAGATGAGTGGTTGTTGTAGATGAAGAAAGTGGTGGTGGTGGTGGCGGTGGTTAAAGAAGCAGGTGGTGGTGGGTGGAGGTTGTAGCGGTGGTGGTGGTGGTGGTTGAAGTTAAAAGTGTATGAATGTGTGAAGGTTTTTGGTGTTTGAAGATGTTGTATCATTGATTTCTTGTTTGGTTGATAATAATAATAATAATAATAATAATAATAATAATAATAATAATAAAATAGCAATCAAATATAAAAAAAGAATATAAAACTTTTTAAAAATCAAGGTGACCTGCAAAACCTTCAATTGCAGATCATGTTGCATTAAACGTAAATTTCGGGTAGTTTAAGTCATTTTTGCGAAAAAAGTTTAGTTTGTTACACACAATATTAAATTGGGTATAGTTCATTACATTTCGGTGCACTATACCCTTTTAGATTTTATGATTTGTAAACCTAAAAGCAGAGCCAAAGGGGATTGAAAGGTGCTAGGCCCTTTAATGAGCCCAAAATACTTTGTATTTCAGAAGCTCAAGTAAAACACATATTTATTAACCCTCCCTAATTAGAGTTAATTAGTTGTCCACGTATAGCTCAAAATAGAAACAACAAAGGGAAAGCTTGAAGTGATGCTTCTGGTTTTTGAAAGACTTTTCTCAACAATAAAAATAATAAAAATAATGTTTTGTAACAGCATGAATAATGATTATCTTTAAAACAGTTTGGTTTTTTACATTGAGAGAGAAAAAAAGAAAGAGATTGTTGATATCTTCTCTACATACAATATAATAGATAAGTTTTATTTAAATAAACAAAGATGTGTCCAAAGATAAAACATTCGAGTTATTGTTTTAGTTAATTTTATGCTTCTGACATGTTAATTCATGACAAACGAACTAGTGATCATGGAAAAACTTTGATGATTGATTTTGGCAAAGTTTAGGAGTTATTTTGACATATAAGTTTCTTGTCTTTAAATAAACTTTCATTATTTATTTATTAAGCCAAATAATGAAACTTTTTTATGTCGTTTATATATATATATATATATATATATATATGCACACACATATGTGTGTATTATTAATTTTATGATAAAGTAAGACCAACTCTGCTATATTAAAATTCTAACTGAGCCTCTACCAAAAAGAAAGTCTAGTATTTCATTTTAAGAACTTGATTTTGTATAAGAATGTCTACATGCTTTTCTACTTAACATCATTTTAAAAATGTCGTTTGAAAAAACGTAAAACAATCTTAATTAAACACTCTCTTAATCATTAGTTAGTTTATTAGTTTACTAATTTATTTAACATTAATTTATTCATCATCTCAATATCGAAGATGATTCTTTTATTTATAAAATTGATTTATCCAAAAATATATATATATCTCACTTGCTTGTAAAATATCAATTTTATAAGTATTAATTTGCTAAATGAAATATATACACAAATCTAAAAGGACCTAGCTATTAAAAGTAGCTGGTATGTCTTCTACCGTTCCCACTTCCCAGTGCTTCCCTAGTGATATCTTCACTCATGATAGACTCAAGCTGCATGCTTCCAGAACATGACTAAATCCCAACTCATATCGGCAAATACATACTCTCGTAGAATCAAACTAAGCTACATGTATAATACAAGTGCAGTTTTTTTTTTTTTTACAACAAGTATTTTAATTTAATAATTTATAGTAAAATTACAAGATTTTTTTTTTTTGGTATAATTAAGTACATATATAAATATATTTATATTCTAAGTAGAAATATACTGAGTTCAGGTCCTCCGCTGGTGCCATCGGGGTTCATCATATAAAATGCTTCCGAGTCACGACTCCCCACAACTCGCTCAAACCTGGCTCTCATGTATAGTAACTCCCCCTCGCCATTGTTTCTTTTCATGCACCCGTCCTCTACCACCGGTATAACACCCGCACCCACCGAAACGCTTTGCACCATGCTTAGCACGTGCCAATCTGACGCCGAGCACGCCCGTGACTGAGCGTATCCGCACTTCCTCCCGTTACAGTACATACTCCACGTCGGCTCGTGAAACAGCTTCTTTGTGTTATTGTTACCACGCGCCGCCAGCCGCGCGTGCTGTTTCTCGCACTCGAGCGCGATCCTAACTAACCCGGACGACATTTCCTTCACGAGAGCTGAAGTCGACACTGACAGCTCCACAATCAGTAACGGTTCGGATCTCGGGTCTTGTTGCACCGCGAAGCTGACGTGTCCCCTGCGGTTACCAAATAGCGTACCGGTGACTTTCCGAGCGGGGGAATAAAGAGATAAGGAGGAGAGTTGGTTGGGTAAGGTGAGCCACCGGCGGCACGAGGGAAGGATTGCGGGGATTGATATGATATCGAGAATCGAACGGAGAAACGATGAGATGCTGATGTGAGTTCTGAAGAAGAAACGACGGCCACCACAGCCGACGGGAGAGCGTGTTGTTTCGACGAGAGATTTGTCGTCGGCTCCGGGATCAACGATGAAGGAGGTTGAAGAGATGTAATTAGTTGATGGAATAATTGAGGCGGTGCTGCTGCTTCGGGGCAGAGTAAGAAGACAATGATGATGATTCATGATCGAAACTGATAGATCGAAAGTACTGTGTAATGATGGTTCCTGTAATTTTGGTAGGGAGGTGATCGAGGGGTGAATTTAAAGGGAATATAATGTTGGTCATGCGTGAGCGAGTCAGTTGCTCCGTTTATGATTGCATTTCTGTCATGCTCTCTGTGTATTATTATATTCAGGATTTGTTTTTTAAATCTATTCTTATTGTATGACCATAAATAAATAACGAGACCTGATAAGTATATAATAGTTTTTAGGCAAGATACAAATAATTAATTCATATGATACAAGTTTTTGATGCTTAAAATTGTTATGTAAGACTACTTTTGTTGTGTACGAAGCACATCCCATAAACAATATCAAGGTTGTTCGATATATAACGTTCTCAAGACGTGTAAGGTGATATTTAAAATGTGTGTAAGTTTGCTATAAAAATTAACGAATAAATAATCCGGATTGTTTGATTTAATTTCTTAATCGATTAGCGTATTTGTGAGTTTAAGTACTTTCTTTTTATGTTGTAGTTTCAATTTTACATAACCTTTTGACTTATTATTGTTGGTGTTATTATTGTCATTAGATTTTTCTTCACCGTAGTTACTCTTTGTTTCTTATGGGGAGCAACCACTAACATGATACACACACTTTTACACATCTCACCATGGATTGAACCATCATCATTGTTAAACGCTCCCACTTACCGTCAACCACCGTCAAAAGTCATTGCCGGTAAACCCATCACCATCGCTAACCAACTTCATCATATATGCGAACCATTCACGTTAGATTTAAACTGCTCGCTAACACTCTCATCTCTAGTGGGCCTTTCTTTTTTTGATATTATGATTTTGATTTTGAGGTAGATCACATCAAAATACACTGAACTTTACATAAATTCTCATCATATATAATCAACCTTATTGTGTTCTTATATCGGAACCATGAACAAAAGAGAGAATTATATTCCCAATTTTTTTATATTTTCCAAAATTAACAAATATATCAAACTCTCCCATCTTTTTATAATTAACTTCCTTAACTCACCCAACTTCCAACAATCAACATTTTCGGTCTTTGTATCTTTTGCTGTCCTCAAAATATTCTAGATTTCTAAAAAAATTTCACAAAGCAACCACAATATTGTTTTATTGAAATCTTACGCACACGTGTGTATACATATGTGTGTGTAGAAAGATAGTGATGTGACCGATATAAAACCACCCTTATATATTGATATGAGGTAAAACCGCCCTTATATATTGATATGAGGTAGTGAAGAATTTTCTGATTTGATCATGAATTATTGAATTTGCAAAGTTGATTAAGGATGATTCTTATTGGTTTGAATGATGCAAACTTTGGGTACTTCAATCGTGAATATGTAGCTCTAACTTTTGAGGTGCATTTTAGATTGCGTTGCATTTTCATTCATACTAGATTTTTTTTTATTTCTTAAATCTATTTAATGTATATTGAATTTTGAATCTATTAAGAGCATTCGTAGTAATAACTGCTATCGCCGTTATCACCATCTGTCATATCAACATAACTAATCAATAACTAACTAGACGCAATGATTACTAGAATCACTAATTTTGCTGACCCACACACCTTTATTTATTTCAAATCTTATTGCTTGAAAAAAAAAATTGTAACAAGGAAACTCGTTACCACCACGATGAGCTCAGGGTTAATTAGGAGATCACGAGGCTGCAACAATGAAGTAACAAGGGAAACCTCCACATTTTGGGTGGTGATGGGTGATAACGAGCATCCATTTCAGGTGCTCTAAATAATAATGCCCATTCGTTTACATATTCATTTATCAACAATAATTATGTGTTTCTTAATTAAGTTGTAATTTGAGGTAGGCATCTTGGTTTTTCCACTAGTGGTTAGGGGTGTTCAAAACCGGATATCCGAAATTTTGGATAGTTGGTTTTCAGTATCCGAATCCGAATCCAAAATTTCGGATATCCGAAATATCCGATAATTTCAAAAATATATATTTTTTAAATAAGCAATATAAAAATAAAAAAAATAAAAAATAATTTTCGTATATCGGATATCCGAAAATTCAAAAAATAACTATCCGAATCCGAATCCGAAAATTCGGATATCCGAATTTCGGGTATCCGAATTTTCGGATAATTGATTCGGATGTATGGATTCGGATTATTTTGAACACCCCTACTAGTGGTGTATGTTTGTGTGCATTTTTGTTAATTTGATATACTTCTTTTGGGATTTGAACACACATAACAGTAAAATGGTTGGAGATGGATATGCATTTTGTGAAAATGTCGGTGAACTTTTTATCAAGACTATGTTGATGTTGAATTAAAGATAATGGAATACCAAGAATTAAATATAAATTTTGTGAGTAAAAAATTCCTAAACATGATAAGTTTTGTTAATCGAAGATTGGTGGAGTAAAGAAATTTTCCTACGGAAAAGGGTGGGGGAATTGAAACTGGGTAGCGTGTTAATTGTTTTTTTCTTTAATATATGATTGATCACTAATGATTCTTTAAAATTTAAATATGAGGGTAGTATATATTCTTTTAGCAGCACCCGTTGAAAGTGTTTTTACACTCACAAACAACTAAAATGAATGGTGTATCAATTATTTCATCATTTACTCATTTAAGTCTTTGTAAGTGTAAAAGCACTAAGATTAGTTTTTCTAACTATACACGTTCTTTTATCTTTAAGTATAAGAGTTGTTTAACACTGATTCATACTATATAAAGATATAAAGATATGCATATGTTATTCACTACGTACATCTATCTTTATATATTTGTTGTAGCTTCACAAGATAAAGTATTTGACCGAAGCCATATTTATTTCAATGATTATTAGATAAAAATATTAACTCCGTAGACAATGTTAGGACATTTGTGGAACGACTTTGTCTTAATTAACCCGATGTTACACTTGACTAGCTAGCTAGGAACTGCAGCTTATACACAGTACGACTAAAAATATATATTAGATTAATTTAGTTTTCAAAACGATTGATTTGTCATATGTGAATACGTGTTATGAATTATGATATATATATATAGCAATAATAACTTTTAAAAATTAGAATTAAATACTAACAATATATAACAGATGTTCCATAAAAAATTAATTAATTAATTAAAAACAACACTGGGTGTTGAAGACCGATGATGCTAAGATCGATTATTGCATTAGTAAACTAAAGACGGTTCCTAATTGCAATATAAATTATTATCCGCCAATCAATTTTGGTCGCCTAATAATATCCACGTGGAATTTATAATGACCACAAGCTAACATACTTACAACTTACATGTCTTTATTTTGCTTATGTCACCTGTCTTCACTGCATTTTAATTTCTTATCCAAACGGAATTTGGACCAAACAGATAACACACATTAATTTTGCGTCAATATATATATATATATATATATATATATATATATATATATATATATATATATATATATATATATATATATATATATTATCTAACAAAATATTACTTGTTTTTGCTTATATGATGTTTACGTTAAAAAGAAATTTAAAAATTATTTTACGAGTTTTGAACGAATTTGCTTCATGCAGGCATCATAGTTATTTTTATTAATGTAATAAGCTTTTTTCTTTTTTGTCATGTGTTGCAACAAAATCTTTTTATGAACAAAGTATTAGGAAAAACAAAAATATAATAATTAATATATAAATAAAGAACATGTAAAATGAAACGATGAGTTTGATTTTATTTAGGGTTTGGTTTTCGGAGATGTATATATATTGAACTATAAAACTTATCATTTGATATATTTAATATGAAAATTGGATACATTAAATAGCAAAATATATAAAATGAAATATATAAGTTTGATGTTTTGATACATGAAAAGGTATGTTTTAAAAGTTCGATTAGTAAATGATAAGTTTTAAAGTTCGGTAGATATAGTACCGATATGTGACAATTTAGATACGCTCTTGAGAACTGAACCCTTTTCTTTGTTTACAAGAATTATTTTGAGTTCACGTCATTTGATTATATTTATGGAGTTGTGTTCAATAAAGTTCATGTAAAAAAACATAGTTTTAAAATTTTAATATTCAATCACAAGTGATTTAGTTTACTTAATCTTACTTGCATACATATAGCTTTCGTAGTTATATAATGTAGCATACACAATAACAAGTTTAACTAGGCGGCTCCAATTTGGATCCGCTGGCATGCACTCTTCAATAACTAACAACTTTTACGAGACGGATCCAATCCGGATCGATCAACAAACATACATATCATATATCACGTATTCGTTCGTTATCATTATAAACATACACTGTACATGCATCTATACTTCGTGTTTCTAAAAACACCAGTTTAAACTTACTTTACAAACTTACTAATCATACTCGTAACTATCGCATTTCGTATATACCTAATGGTAAACAATAAATCCGTATATACTGCATAATGGTTACAAGTTAAGTCGGTACTCACCTGAGTCCATAATGCTTATATTATTCTTCTAACGATGCCTTTTAGTTCATATGTAAACCTATAATAATAATCCAAGCATCAATACGCGAATTATGTAGTTGGGTGTATATGTTTTATCAAAGACAAAATAGAAGGATATTTTCTCCTTGTTTTAAATAAAGTTTTTAAGTTAACGAACAACGTACATATATAAAATTAATCTTATATTTAATATAAATAAAAGAATAACTTAATTTTATCAATTTAATTAAAGAAATTTTTTTAACATTTTATTATTTTATTTAGCCAAAACTAAATCTTAGGCATTAATTTGATTAAAAATTGAATTTCAATTTCAATTTTAAATGAATTTTGACTTAAATGAATTTAATTCACATTATTAATTTCTTTAATTTAAATTTCTTATCCACTATATTAAATTCATTAATTAAATCAATCGTAGATAACAAATATTTTAAAAATCACATAGTTAATCCCTTTTTATATAATTTTTTAGTATTTAATTCCAATATTAAATATATAAACGAGTGATCTTAGATTTTTAAAAGAAAATGAGTTTTTTTTTAAGCAATAGTACTTAACATTTTTAAAGCAATATTAAATAATTTTGTAATTCTTAAATGATTTTAAGTTAATCACCTCTTGTCTTTTAATATTACTAAAATACTAACATTCATTAATTTAATTAAAACATTATATTCTATTTAGGGGTGTTTGGGATTGCGATTTGAAAATAGATTATGCGTTTTTAATAATCAGAATCAGATAATCAGTTGTAAGAGAACGTGCTACTGAATAATAGTGATTGAATTTGATTATGTTGCTTCATATTACAATAATCTAATTATCAGTTTTTTAAGTACTTAGCAAAGTAGATTAATTGATTTTTAAAGGGTAACATCACAATAATCAAATAGTCAGTTTAAAAAACAACTCAAAAGTAGATTCTCAAAACTGCATTTTGTAGTCTCCAAAACGTAAATAATTGATTTTTGAAAACACAACCCCAAGCACTTTAAACTAATTATTTGCGATTTCAAATCACAATAATCAAATAATCAGTTTTTAAACGCAATCCCATACACACTCTTAGTTAAAACTAAGAGCACATTTCAATTATTCAATCTCAGCTTTTTATTTGGTTAAAATTCAGATCATTTTTTACCATAAACGATTGCTACATTTTATTTTAGGGAAAAATTAAAAAAAATTTTAAGATTTATCATTTTAAATTGAACCGTGTATCACACGAATATCAATTCTAGTTAAATAAGATAGCACAATTTAAAATTAAAATAACAATAACAAATTTTAATGAAAATAATAACAATTAAATTAATACAATAACATAGTAATAGTAATAACAATAACAATATCTTTACTTTTTAATAAATAAATATCTATTTTACAGTCCTAATTCTATACATTCCACGTGTCGGTTTGCTACTCATTCTATTTCATCCTAAGGTTATCCATTATAACTCTCTATTTTTCATCATATCTTTTCAACACTTATGTATTTTTCATCTTTTTAACAATTTTATACATATCTTTATACCCTATTGCTTTCACCCATTTTTTTTATTTTTGTATTACAATTTATTCTTAATTTAAAGACAATAGTTAATAAAAAATTAAAATTAATAGCAGATTAATAATTAAAGTAAAATATTTCATTAATCAACTCTTATACTTTTAATTTTTATAACAAAAATATATAAATTAATAAAATACATTAAAGTAAATGTAATACCGTAATTTCAGAGTAAAAATTTTGACTTTTAAAAACCTATAATCAAACATATTTTAGTAATTAACAAAACAGCGGAAGTCTTTAAAAACATTATCTTTATTTACAAACTGGTGTTACCAACATTAATACCGACTGACCATCATACCTGTAATAAGCAACAAATGTCCCAACACGAATTAGCAATCCCAGGCACATGCTAAGCGTTCATCTACAAAGCCATACATATATACTGGGAGGGGGTTAGCTTTAAAAGCTAGTGAATACAAACTTAACCCTAAGCATCATGCAGCACATAGGGCATCATATACTTCACATCATAAGCATAGCAACATGGCAACACAGATACATGTGAGTCATATAACACAGGATTTAGCAAACAATGCTATCCTATCACATAGCGTAGTGCTGATCCTACCAGCAGGCATCATATCTTGCCGGGTAGCTAATCCAGCTCAACAATTTTCCACCGAGGAATCAGACCACTACCATCCGTGCTGGTTTCATCACATAAGTGAATCTACCTGCTCGTTAAGGAGCCAAAGGCTCATAGGCTTAGCCACTTAAGGCACTCGCCTCCCAGATAATCTAAGGAACGGCACTCGAGTACCGTTAGTCCAGAACATTATGCCCGAAGGCCCAGGACCCAGCCGAAGCTGACCTCAATCAAGAACTGTCCGGACATACATATAGCTCATCAGAAATCCTTTTCAGGAACAATTGCATGCATGCTTTTACAGATAACATATTATCATCAATATATGCACATGTACTTAAATACATGTCTTGCACATCAATTATCAAGGCATCTTAATTCTTAATCTTACTTGCATACATATAGCTTTCGTAGTTATATAATGTAGCATACACAATAACAAGTTTAACTAGGCGGCTCCAATTTGGATCCGCTGGCATGCACTCTTCAATAACTAACAACTTTTACGAGACGGATCCAATCCGGATCGATCAACAAACATACATATCATATATCACGTATTCGTTCGTTATCATTATAAACATATACTGTACATGCATCTATACTTCGTGTTTCTATAAACACCAGTTTAAACTTACTTTACAAACTTACTAATCATACTCGTAACTATCGCATTTCGTATATACCTAATGGTAAACAATAAATCCGTATATACTGCATAATGGTTACAAGTTAAGTCGGTACTCACCTGAGTCCATAATGCTTATATTATTCTTCTAACGATGCCTTTTAGTCCATATGTAAACCTATAATAATAATCCAAGCATCAATACGTGAAAATTAGCAAAACTAGTATCCGACGCGTCGCGTCGTGCCTGTCGCGGCGCGATCCCTTAATGTGTCGCGGCGCGACACAAAGGTTTCAGTCGCGTCTAAAGTAGCTCGTCGCGGCGCGACCTTTACTGTAGCGGCGCGACGCATGAACAGCAAACAAACCGCCATTATTTTTGCAGATTGAAACTTGACCAAATACCAAACTAAATCAATCTCAAACATCTCCTAACACTTACAAAGCTTGGTTGGGACCTTTTAGATACCTTTAAACATCAAATATTCAATTTATAACTCCAAAATCTATAGATTAAACCAATAATTTATTTAACCCAATAACACTTTAAACTTCAAAAATAATAATACTTACTTGTTCCAATTGATAGTTGCAATCTTCTCCCCAAATATCTAGCTTCAAACTTGATTAAAATCTTTAAATCTTTTAGGTACTTGTGTGTGTGCTTGTTCAAAGAAAGAAAGAAAAGAAAAGAAAGAAATAGAGATAAAGAAGAAGAAGGCGTGAGAAGAAGGGAAAAGGGAACCGCCTTTTAAGGTGGTTCTTTTCTTTTTTTCTTTTAGCGGGTATTTCGCTTCCCTTTTCGACATACAACTCATCTAAACGCTATCCATAAATTCTAACGAAGATATATTTGGAATCCTTATTTCAAACCATTCGATAATTAATAACTATCATTCGTTTTCGTCTACTTTTATTAACACCTCATTTAGTAATAACAATATATATATATTGTCCTCCTATAAACTTAAAATTCTTATTTATTTAACAAGGGTACAACCCTAAATACAAGGGGTACAACTAGGCCCTATTTTAGGGTGTTACAGTAAACCTATGGAGAAATCGAATTCATGAAATATGTTTGACAAAATCTAACCGAAGGTAATTATGTGTCTCTCGGTTACGAAAGACGTCATGATTTTCATCCCAAACAACCTATTTAACCGTCTCAAACAATATGACATGGTTTTATTAACCCAAACAATCTATTAACCATATCAAACAACCCGACGTAATTATTAAGACTCAGAAAAAAGCTAATGAGGTGGAAAATAACATGTCTGAAAGATGAGACAGAAAAGCTCCTTTGATGGAAGATAAAAGAGTTGGGTCAGAGTCCAGAAATGTAAAGCTCAAGTGAATCATAGCCTTCACGTGCAATCACTCCATCCTCTAGTAGTCGACAAAATGTAAACCTCATTTATGCTTGCAAAAGCAAAGACAACCATGATCAAACTAATGAAGATGAATATGAACTATGGTAATTTAGGCCAAAACAATGTCATAGTCTATGATGCTCACGTTATTGTCTACGACAAATACAATTAAAGAACAACTCTAAAGAGTCGTGATCATGACATTTTAATTGTCATGGTCACGAAGTGGTAGTGATAACCCCAAAAGAAACATAATTTTTAACTTTCACACACAAAACAAAATAACTTTATCTACTTAAACCACCAAACACATTAACACAACCAAAAACTTACAACCAAGTTTGTGACTCTGAAATCACTTGCGGGTGCGACAACAACCTTAAATCACTCACAACAAATCTTGAACTTGAACCAAGCAATGTGACCCTATACACGTGTTAAAACAACCCTTTAATCACACAACTACACTTTATCAAAGCTTTAAGTGGCCTAAGATTCTCCCATTATCAACTACAACATGATCTCAATACATCCAAGACACCCCGAAGAGGCTTATGGTCTAAAAATCCAAAATCCTGGCTAGTATGTATAAACACATATTTTTTGGTTTGATCTTACTGACTTGTAACCATATTTTGACCCACCAAATGTTGGATTTAGTTTCTAAAGTCATATTAGAGAAAACTTAAAGTAGACTTTAAGAACTTTATATGACTCCGGATGATTTTTTTTTGTTACAAAGATTGAAACACACCATAAACCTCTTAAAGACAAGAGACTTGCCACTCTAAATTTTATTGTTTCTTAATCATCTTGTATAAAAGTATAGTCTCCTTTAATATCTTATAAACTTTCTTTTTCTTTTTTCACGTGTTGAATTTTCAACTCATTCTTTATAAATTTTGTTGTTCCTTCAACTATTTGTATAAAAAAACGTCTCCTTTTATTTATGAAAGTGAACTTAAACTTGACATTTTTAGATGAATAATATGATATTTGGAGAACGTTAGGAGAAGATAAATAATGTAGAATGTGTGAGTTTAAATGGAGAAAATATGAAAGTATTTATATATGAGATGTTGAACTTTCTTTAAAAAAATCGTTGGAAATAAAAAAAAACATTAAGCGTGCACCCCACCGGGGTTCCTTTTTTGACCACCCACCCTGACCCCACTGCGGAGTGACATCCGTCCACTCCAAATGACATGTTGGCGATCCCGAAAACCCACCCTAACCCACTACTACAAATTATGTTATTATTAGTTATTACACTATATTTGGTTCGTAGGATTCCTTGGGATTTTCTGGAATTTGCATCTCAAATCCAGGGAAATCCTATGCCTGGTTAGAATGTAAGCTTGGGATTTTAATTAAAGAGAATTCTTAAAAAACTCACAAAATCCTATGAAATACAAACATCATATAAGATTTACAATACTGCAAAATGCAAATAGTATGAAATACAATCATTTGAAAGAATACAAATCTCACCAAATAAATCTTCCTACCAAATACCCCTTATTATTATTATCATTAAAATTGTTATCATATCTATTACTAAATTTATGATTTTATTGTTTTAGTGTTGTTATTGATTCTACTTTTCTTATAAACTATATAATTTTTGTTAAATAAGGTACTCGGAAAGAATTAGAAATGTTATTGATACTAGTAAAAAAGCTAGGTTGTGATTTTGGTTTCTCAAAGGGTGTAATGAAATTCTCAAACATATTAATATATTAGGGTGTTATTCAACGCGCTTGCAAAATGGCGTGAAGGAGAGGTGAAGAGGATATATTGTCATAACGATGTGGGTACGTAGAGTGATCAGTCAACTTGATGTCATACTAAAAAGCGAGGTTTTCTTTGTATAAAAAGAAAACGATGTAATAAAGAAACGTTAAGTGTGATAAACGTGTCATGGATGGTATAATAGAGAAAAAAAACTAACGTAAGATAGTGTAATAAAAAAGAAGATGATGTATAGAAATTTGGTTTTATGTGAGCTTGATTAAATGAATATTTGGTTTCTCAAAGGGTTGGTTCAAATTGCCTATACTCTTTAATCTTTACAAATACATAAATATACAACCAAAAGTGAGGAATATACAATATTTTATTTAAATAAAAATAAAAGACTAAAAAGGTTTTGGACAATAGAAAATACGGCGTAATAACGTCCCATACGGAAGATGCAAATACAACCGTTGATTGGGTTGACTAGCTCTTTATCGTGACCCGATATCAACGTCCACGATCGGTTCCACTACAAGGGACCCTACAGATTTGAATTCAAATAGAGCTAACGGTCTTCTCTGCAACTTAATTGAAAACTAAAAAATCCCATGTTTCTTAAGCCGAGAAGATACACAAATTGAAGCCTTCTTCACTTCAGTCGGTACTCTCTCTCTAGAAATAAGGGTTTTAACATACACTAGGATTTCAGCACCCAATTTCTCGAGAGGTGGTGGAAACTGATTCGGTTTCCTTTTATGAAAGATTAAGAAATCAATTTCAGATTGTAAAAATTAATGGAGGTGATTGCATCAAGAACAGGGCATGATTTGAATTTGGCTTCAAGAAAAGCCCAAGAAGCAGGTAAAGTTACACTTTCTGGTATTAATTTCGTTTTATTAAGCAATCAAATCTCTTATTGATATTGGGTTTTTTTTTTCAACTTTCGTGTTTTTTTATTAGCTTGGAGGAGGTTTCAAGCTACCGAATGGCTTGAGAGTATCGTGGGGTCATTAGGTATACCAAAACAGCCATCAGAGAAAGATTTCATTTCTTGCTTGAGAAATGGACTGATTCTTTGCAATGCCATTAACGAGATTGAACCAGGGTCTGTCCCAAAGGTACACTTAATGAAACTAAATGTACACTTAGTTACTCCCTAATTATCCTTGCTTTTCTTGATCAGTGAATAGTGACGTGGTTCTGTTTGATAATTGTTATAAAGGTTGTGGAGATTAGTAGATTTCCTTCTCAGCCCCTTACATGGGATTCTCAGCCTTTGCCTGCTTATCAATTCTTTGAGAATGTAAGGAACTTTTTGAAAGCAGTAGAAGAGTTAAAGCTGCCAGTCTTTGAACCATCAGTTTTTGAAAGGGTAAATATGATTTAACAAATTTAAAACTTTTTTTTTCTGTTTTTGGTTTAATTGTGAACTTGATGATCTTGTAACTGTTTTCTAGGATAATATGGAGGCGGGTTCGTCTACTAAAATAGTCGATTGCGTTTTGGCACTTAAAGAGTACAATGACAGGAAACAGAAGAAAAGAGGGAATGAAACTTTTAAGCATAACTTGAGATCTCCTTCAATGATGCATTCAAATGGTAGGAACCATAGATCAGCAATATGTTTAGACCCCACCTGGCAATTTGATTTGTCTTCCAATTTAGAAAAGATGTCACCAACTCAAATTGATGATCAGAAACTTGAAGGTTTACATATTCTCACTTTATGCATAATTATTGTTTTTCAGTAACTGTATATGAATCTTGGATTCCAGAATGATTTGTATGAATGTTAATTTCGAAGTGCATATCACGCTGCAAAGCGGATGGTTCTTGTAACTTTGATATTCTTGATACCTGTAGATTTGATTGCCAAACAAGTGGCTGAATATATGATTGATGCCAAAGAAAACTTAGATGGTAACTTGCTGTCTTCTCTTCGTTATGGAAACACGGTAACTATCACCTTTGTTATGTCCTTACCTTCCTATAACATTTTGTTAAACAATGTAGAGAAAGTTTATAAGTTGTGTAACTGGGTCATTGTTTTACAGGATTCTGTCAAGATGGTTAGTAAGATGCTTATGAGTACTTTGCTAGAACTACTTCAAAACAAGTTACCTGAGGTATTGTATTCTTTTAGCAGCTTTTTAGTTCAGTAAATCAAGATATCAAAATCATCATCTTATTGTTGTATGTCAGTTGAACCCTATTATCAAAGATCTACCGAAAGAAGGAAGCAAAACAATTACGAGTTCAGCAACCGGAAATGGCAAAGTATGTGGATTAGTACTTTCGTTAAAGATTTTCATTTTAGTAATAGTAGCCTTGTGGTGTTAGTCTAGATTACAATTATTAAAACATTTTAGATGATTATGTTGCAGTGTTGTCAAGCTAGTGATTGCAACCATTGGCAGGTGTTTAAAGTACAAGAAAGAAAGATACTGGTATGCTTTCCTTTTGGTCTTTCTTCAACACTAAATTTACATGAAAAATGTTAAGCCATTGCCTCACTATTCCATTTTGCAGAAATTAAAGGCATTATTGTCAAGTACAAAAGCAGAATTTGGAGATCTTCAATCCCAATTGCAAAATGATATTAAACATCTTGGTATGCTAAACTACTTATTACTGTTTGAAAAGTCAGTTTTGTTACTTACACTTATTATTGTACATGGGGTTTTAGAAAGTCAGATAGAGGAGTTATCTACTGCTGCTCAGGGATATCATAAGGTTGTTCAAGAAAACCGGACTTTATACAACATGGTCCAGGATCTAAAAGGTATACCATAGCATATCTTGTTTGTTAATTTTATCAAAATAGAGACTCTGTTGTTACCTTCCAGTTCTACATATTTCAGGAAACATTCGAGTTTACTGCAGGATCAGACCTGCCTTTAGAACTGACACAAAAAATGTGATCGATTATATTGGAGAAGATGGCTCATTAATTGTTTTAGATCCTTCAAAACCGAATAAAGATGGAAAAAAGCTGTTCCATTTTAATCGTGTTTTCGGTCCAACTGCTACTCAGGGTGATTATTCCTCGTTTTGTGCTGTTTTTTAAGAAGTTTCTATCCACTCATTAAACTCTAACATGCTTCATTTTCATCAGAGGATGTATTTGCTGACACCCAACCACTTATAAGGTCTGTTATGGATGGTTACAACGCGTGCATCTTTGCATACGGGCAGACAGGATCTGGGAAAACACATACAATGGTGAGATAAGTTACCTCCAGTGCGCTTTCTGGAGTAAAATTTATTTGGCTGATGTTTTGTTTTGTTTTCTGTCAGTGTGGCCCTTCTGGTGCATCAAGGAAAGAACTGGGTATCAACTATTTAGCGCTTAACGATTTGTTTGATCTATCAAATAGAAGAAAAGACACTGTAAGATACGAGCTCTTTGTACAAATGGTGGAAATATACAATGAACAAGTCAGAGATCTACTCACCAGTGATTCTGCATCCACCAACAAATTGGAGATTCGTAGCTGCACAAGTGAGAACGGTTTGAGCCTCCCTGATGCAACCATGCACTCAGTGAGGTCAACAACCGATGTGCTAAACTTAATGAAAATTGGTCAAGTGAATCGTGCTGTGAGTTCAACGGCTCTGAACCACCAGAGTAGCCGTTCACACAGGTCCGCAGTCTACAAATATTTCTTTAACTTTCGATAGAGGTGACGAAATGGGCCGGGTTAAATAACATGTTAAAAGGGGTAATTTTGGTACTGGTTGAAACGTGTCGGTACTGACCTTAAAGACTTTTTGCCCAAAAAATTTAAGCTTTTTGTAAATTAACCAATGTGTCTATTATGATTACAAAAGTTGTATTATTTCAGTAATACACTTTGACATGTTACCTTGTCAACTACTTTTTTTCAGTGTTTTTACCCGTTAAAGATAAAAAGTTACATGAATCCGAGTATCCAACACAGTCACAAGTAAAGTAATTGATAATGACACCTTTACTTAACTGTAAAAAGATTCGAGAGTAATGAGTTATGGTGTATTTATTTATTTTTTGTCAGCATATTGACGGTGCACGTCCATGGAAAGGATGTAAATGGCGGTACAATTCGTAGTTGTCTTCATTTAGTTGATTTAGCAGGAAGTGAAAGGGTCGATAAGTCAGAAGTCACAGGTGACGGGCTTAAAGAAGCTCAATACATAAACAAGTCACTTTCGTGTTTAGGAGACGTGATTACAGCTTTATCGCAAAAGAACTCTTACATTCCTTATAGAAACAGCAAGCTTACACTACTCCTTCAGAACTCATTAGGTAAGAAATTATAAAGTTATATACTTTTTTTAACAGAAAGTTGATTTTGATCACGTGGGGTTTTAATATCAACGTGCAGGAGGAAATGCAAAGACTCTGATGTTTGCTCATGTGAGCCCAGAAGGTGATTCTTTTGGGGAAACAGTAAGTACATTGAAGTTTGCTCAACGAGCGTCTACTGTTGAACTTGGTGCAGCTCGATTAAATAAAGAAAGCAGGGAGGTTATGGATCTTAAAGAACAGATAGAGAGCTTGAAAAGACAATTGGGTGAGAAGGAACCGCAAAGTGCACAAAAAGTGAACAAACTGGAACCAAAATCGCCATTACAAAGATCAAAAGCAGCAGGGGCTGTAATGATAGAAAGAACTCCACCTCGCCCACGAAGATTGAGCATTGAAAACAGATGCCCTCCTAAGAGTCCTGTTGCTCCAAATTCTGTATCAAAAGGCAGCAAACCATTGAAAACAGATGGAAGGCTGCCAAAAACACCCGAGCAACTAGTGTCCATCCGAAATGAAATCATAATTTCTTCTGAAATCAAGACGAATACTATGAATGGAAAATCGTCACATATCAGGAAATCACTTAGGACCATTGGGAAACTAATTAATGGCTCCGAAAAACGGTGGGTGATTCTTGAAAAACTTTGTTTGAATCTTTTTTTTTTCTTGAAACTAAGCAAACTCCTATCATTTTGTTCTTTGCAGGATTCAACAGAAACTGAATGAAGTGCAATCACCAACGGCGGTTCCTATGGTTGCTAAACCATCAAGAAGACAATCTTTAACTGGAGTACAGCCAAGAAGGTCTTCCCTTGGAGGAGTTGACTCTTGTAAGTCAAATTTGTTGATCATTTTTTCGTAAAAACTTATGTACGTGGGCTTGCCTCTGACACTTGTTCTTTTCGATATACTAAAGGTGATGATGGAAATAGGAATGCGAAAACGCCACCACCAGTCAACCACTCAAGCAAGACAAAATGGATGTAAACTCAAGTTTGAGTTGAGAAAGCTTTGACTCGAAGCATACTATTGACATTATATTGTTGAGCTGACTTTTGGTTAGAAAGCCGACGTTAGTTTTAGGTGCAATTTAGCTGTGTACAAAAGGGGTACAACATACAAATGTTGCTTTTTTTACATGATTAATAATAATAATTCATTTGATTAATATTCTTGAAAAAATGCAAGCCATTCTGTTTGCACAGACCGGGTTTAATTGTGGATGAAACTAAACTAGTCTGGTTACAAAAATGTGGATTGAAGGTAGAACAAAAATGCTTGTTTAATTCGATGAAAGGGCTAGTGCTTCGGGTTTGTATTTTTTTAATAACTCGTGTGCTTTTGGTTTATATGTTTGTGTATGCTCACTACTTTTGAGATTGTTTTATGTTTTAATATTCTTCTCCTTTTTTACTACAGCATAAATGTATTTTTAAAAAACTTGATTTGTTAATTAATAATAAAGTAATGTAAATATTCAAATAAACAAATCAATAACTTGATATCAAATGAATCAACTATGCAAAAAAACACATCAATTAACTTTATATCAAGTGATTCAAGTATCAAATCGTAGGACTATTGGTATCAAGTGTTAATCAATAAATAAAGCAATCAACAAAAAAAAAAATGAAGAATTTTGAAGTATATATGATACGCGTGAGAGAAAGTATACGGCCACGGACACAGTTAAACGTGAAATGTGATTGCTTAATAATTTAGTGTTCACAAACAATTATTTATACTCCTTGGTTATTTACAATACCTATCCTAAACAATTATATATGACATTAGTCATATATAAACTAAACTCCACTAAAATATATTGAACACAACTTTCAAGGACCTAACACCTGTTTATCTAATAAATTAAATAACTACTAAACTAATTATCAATAATATTCGGCTAATTTTCAAGTATTTCAATATTTCAAATAAGTGATACAAACAAACTTGATAGTTGAGACAAGTGATTAATGTTACTATCAAGTGATTAAATTTCAAATAACTGATTTAAAGTAACCAATTAATAAGTGGTTGAACTAAGTAAATGATTTCAAGTACATAAAACAGATTAATTAACTAAGAAGCATAATCAATAACCCAAACAAGAAATAAAAAATAAAAGAAACTCTATACCTGTTATACTAGAGTATGAAGAATTAAATTTTGAAGTCGTGATTCTGAAAAGAGTGAATGACTCTCATAATCAATAACCCAAACAATAAATCAAAAATAAAAGAAACTTTATGCCTATTATACTAGAGTTTGAAAAATTAAATTTTAAAGCCGTGATTCTGAAAAGATCGAATGACTCTCACTATGTGCTTCCAATTCTATAACTCTTCAAGATATTAACGATTTAAATGCAAATTGATTACCAAAACAAGCAACAAGAAAGTGAAATTAAGAAATAAAGATAAAATACAAATTAATTACTAAAACTCTCGAGTCTCACTCGAATGATAAAATTTGATCTTATATGTGGTATACTGATTTCAAATAACTTATTACGAAAATAGTATGCAATTGCAAGTCACCGACTAAGATAAAAAATCTGAAAATGTTTACAACCTACTAAAATCACCAACTCTGAAATTACGTGATATGAATTGCCGACTGATGTGTGAAATCTAAGTTATATAATCAAGTCCAAAATTCACCTTTTCTAGCACACACACAATAGACAAGTATATCTAATCGTGCAGTAGCACGGTGGAGACAAGTAGTGGGTATCATGCCCACGGAGAGCAGTGTAAGCAACATAACGAAAACTAGACTATCAATTAACCTAAAGTAGGGGCTTTTCAGTTTCAAGACTTCAAACTAACTAGAAAAACTAATTAAAATTATAAATTACTAACTACTGCCGATAATCTTTCAAAGGAAAACCGATAAGAAAACATGTATTTACCCTAAATCTCTCCCCCTAATTCAATACTTCTCGAGATCAATTTAATTGGTTAACCTGTAATGACTTTACTATAATCAATTCCCGATTTCATATAGATATTGTGTAAAGATTTGACAAACAACTTCTGATTGAATATCGTATCTAAAACCAACCTAGTTCGTAATTCAACAACCAAATTAAACCGTTTTTAACAAAACCCAATCATGTCCGTGATGGTAAAGTTCATATCTTTTGGTTTAAGTTATGGCAACTTGATCCTAATTACTTTTCTGAGTAAATCCTCAAACAATTCATAATCAAACCATTAAAGAGGCGAATATATCATAAAAACTTCCGATTTATACTCAATACAAGCCATGGATCAAGAAACGAAGGTAAAAACCAATAAAAATTGAAACTTGAATTGATTAAACATGAAACTAGAATCAATCCATACATTAACCAAAGGAATAAAGTTATGTCATGTTGGGGTTTGATCATAAGGTGAATATATAAGATGATTAGCCCGTAGACAGGCTTAGAACAATAAAAAATCTAATGAAATCGATGTATAATCCAAAAAAACATCTAAGATCTAGACAAACCGAATAGCACTTGACGATGATTGCTCGTTGATCTTTAATCCCGGGGTCACAAGAGGTGTAAAATGCTCCGCTCTGGTCATTCTTGGCTCTATGAAGATGTTTAGGTCGGGCACCATGCAAAATATGTGTTCTTGAAACCCTAAATGTCAAATTTATAGGTGTGCCCTGCCGATGAGCTCGCGGCGCGAGACATGCGTTTCAACAATTTCAGAGAATTCTCTCTGACGCGAGAAAGGTTGGCTTCCGGCGTGAGGGGTACCTCGTGGCGCGAGCTGCTGAATTTTAACCGGTTCTTCGTTTTTTTCGATTTTCACCCGGTTCTTGATACTTCCTCGGTTTTTCTGATACGTTTGACCTGAAACATTCCCAAACCAAACTTAGGTATAAAATATGATCAATTATACACAATTACATGTAAAAATCACAATATTGACGGATAAAAACATAGTTAAATCCTGAAATATCACCGATGATCAAATCATTCATAAGAAATCGTCTACTGTGTTTAGGAAAAACCAACAAATTCTGGATTGGATGATTTACAATTATGGTTTGTTTTTGCATTTCATCGATTACAAAGAACGAAAGTGCGAAAGGAGAATCAATCACCAACGACAAGACCATTCGTCTACACTCTCTCCACGATGTCTCGAGTTCTGATCCATAGCTAAATAGTTTTCCGTGACATGATTTCGCTTTTTTCCTATGAGGTTGCTATGCGTCGATGATTTTCCAAGCTGATTGTTATTTTAAATTCTAAATCTGCCGTTTTAGATGGTGAGCCTAATAAATTGAGTCTTTTTTCTACCTATAAATGTGGGCTCAATAAACTTAGTTTTTTGTGGGTTACCATGGGCCCTCCGCGGTTGCCCGGGTAGCCATCCCCTTAAGACAGTCACGAGTGAAAGGAGTTATTGTTGGGTTAGAATTACCAATTTGAGAGTGATAGGGGTGCCACTACAAAGGATAGGATGCGAAAAGTGATAAAGGGGGGAATGGGGTCGGGAGCACATAAGGTGAGCTTACGGGTGGAGATTGTGGACCCAAGCAGTAAACTCTCTCCTTTAACTTCTTTTTTTTATAATTTTTAACTGATCAATTGAGAGTTAGACGAGTTTTAAACTTTAGTGTGATGGGAAGTGGCCACTGCGGTGCTAAGTGTTGAGAGTTGAGAGTTAACATGACAGTGTGATCGGTACGGTAGTGGTTGTTGGGTTAGAATTACCAATTTGAGAGTGAGAGGGGTGCCACTACAAAGGATAGGATGCGAAAAGTGATAAAAGGGGAAATGGGGTCGGGAGCACATAGGGTGAGCTTAGGGGTGGAGATTGTGGACCCAAGCAGTAAACCCTCTCCTTTAACTTCTTTTTTTTAATAATTTTAACCGATTAATTGAGAGTTACAAGAGTTTTAAAATGTAGTGTGATGGAAAGTGACTACTACGGTGCTAAGTGTTGAGAGTTGAAAGTTGATGTGACAGTGTGGTTGGTGTGGTAAGATGCTATTACTTCAAGGGAGGATTTGATTCGTAGTTTTCAAATCTCCTACAATTTCAAATCCCCGAAGATTTGGAATCCTAAAATCCTAGGATTTGAAATCTCATTACGCGTTTGGTTGAATTTCAACACATTTGTCAAATTCAAAGAACAAACACTAAAAATATGCAGTGAATTGTTGATTTGGAACCGGAGATTGAGAGTTGACGACAGAACCATCGACATGTAATATGCGGGGGAGGTGGCATTGATAGGTTTGAGCATTTTATCAATCATCAATAGGATGTGATTATGGTTCCTAGAATCAATGAGATCGGTAGGGAGGCAGATTCTAGTCCATTAAATCAGTAAAATGAAGGTTGTTGATGGCATATGAGGTTGAGGCGTCGTCAAGGGTAGGGTGGTCGGAGGTGGAGGTGGTGTTGACATCATGGCCATTACGGGGCTTTATTTATTATTATTCTAATTAACTGTATTCAGTGTAGTTTTAATTATTATTTAACATTGTATTTTAATTAGTTTATTAATTAAATTATTATGTTTGTATACATTTCTTATTTTCTTTTAATTAAAACAAGGTTACTGAGGTGTTCGGTTGAAAGGATGAATATTACGTAGTTTTATTTGGATAGAAAGATTGAATGATGGAGAGTGAAAAGTTGATATGATACTGATGTGGACAGTGAGTGTTGTGGTGGAAGAGAGTGTTAATGTTGCAGTGAGTGTTGGAATGTTGAAGTAATGCTTCACATAGGATTGGGCAAAAGCATTTGGGGTGCTCAGCGTCACCATGACGGCCGACATCGATGATGGGTCTGACCGCTCAACAAGTTTTTGCCAATAGTTGTGTAAAAATTGTTTTTATTATTTTTACTTTCAGCGGTTAACATTTTCGCTCCTAACTCTAATAGTATCTTATAAATACCAATTTACATCCCTATTTTTTACTCACTCAAATACTCTCCTAAGATACCAGTTTACATTCATATTTTTTACTCTTTCACTAATCTTTATTTTATCTAAAAATCTTCTTTCATGACCTATAAAGAAACCACATTTGAAGCTAATCGCAATGACGATTTACATTTTGATCCGTCTAAATACGACGAAAGAGAAGTGTACACTATTATGTTAGAGATCTCCAAGGTATGGACATGACGTTGAAAGATGTTTTTTATACTTTTAAGGAATGGAGGTTCCTCACGTGTTTTCATGTGTGGTTTTGTTCTTTTTTTTTTTTTACACATGAAGATTTAAAATTTAACTGAAAGATGAAAGTGCTTATAAGGGATGCTTTAAATTACGTTGACATTTGACCAAGTGGATGTTTATTTTAGCTACAAAGAAACCGATTTAATTTTGCTTCCTTTTTCATTATCTCTACCTATATTACTATTAGCGACACTTGGTCAATTTATTTGTAGTGACTTTAGTTATTTAATGTAGTTTTAGTTAATTAGCGTCTAATTATTGTAGCATTTGAAATATATATTTAATATTAGTTATTAAAAATATATTTGGTAATTTATTTAAGTTTTAGAAAAAGTAAAAGATTTTAAAATAATAATAATCAGGACTTGAGGAGTCATAGTAACATATGCTACGGAGTATTTTTAATATAACGTGATACGGTGATAGTCATAGTAGTGAGATAAAAGGAAAGCGACGTTATGTTAAGCAGGCATGGGCAGCCAACACTACAAATGGCAATGCTCTAGTAACATAACAAACGCCGTTAGTCAGTAACGTCTATTCATAAGCTTTCATATTATATGAAAGAACGAATTTCATAGACCTTTTGACTCTCATCCTCTCTCAGAGTTAAAACGGATCGCTGAAGCAAAACCTACGCGACTTTCCTACCAGCCTCGCCCCTCCCTATTCACCAGATTTTTTCACCAAAAATCAAACCCTGCAAAACCTCGATTCTCACCCTCAACCATTTCTAACACCAAACCAACAACAGTATCTTTGATTCTTCGTATAGCATCGCTCACCCGAAAAATCGAACCGAAATAGTTTGAATTTAGAAAAATATATGGACGCCTACTGCTCGGATTGCAAGAGGAGCACCGAGGTGGTGTTTGACCACTCTGCCGGAGACACCGTCTGCTCTGAGTGCGGCCTCGTCCTTGAGTCCCACTCCATCGATGAGACGTCTGAGTGGCGTACCTTCGCCAACGAGTCTGGGGATAACGATCCTGTACGTGTCGGTGGCCCCACTAATGTGCTCCTCAACGACGGCGGCTTGTCGACGGTGATTTCTAAACCTAACGGCGTCACTAGCGATTTCTTATCCTCATCGCTGGGCCGGTGGCAGAACCGGGGCTCTAATCCGGACCGGTCGCTAATCTTGGCGTTCAAAACGATTGCAACAATGTCCGACAGGTGAGAGCTGGTCCTATTTTATTTTATTTTTTTCTTTTTAATGGCCGTGTGAAATTATTGTTGAGCTAAGGTTCTATTTTGTTTGTGAAGAACTTTCTAGTCCTGCAGGTCTCAGGGTGAACGAATTGGTAGCTTTACTGTTTACGTTTTGGTTGAATTTCGAACTTTTAAATTTCAAGTTATAAAAAATTAGGTTTCATGGGTACTAACAGAATGATGCAAGCGTAAAGCATTCCAAGAATGTTAAGGTTTATGTTCGAAAAATCAAAGATCGACATTAGCATGATAAACTGTAGATAATGAAGGTTAGGGACCTTGTGTAAAATCTAAAAAAAGTGAAAATTAGGACATGGAAGGGTTGTTGATTTCTTTAATGATACTGATGGGAAGTATGCATAGAGCTCTTAGGAGATCTGGACATGGTGAAACAGGCGAACTACTAGTGGTAAAATGTGTAAATTGATGGTAAGACCATGTGTTATACCTCCCTTTCCCTCCTCCATATTCTCACCACGTCAGCGTCACAACAGTCCTCCCTCAATCTTTCTTCCCATCTTTTTTAAGTGTTATACTCGTCTTTTTTATCTCTTTCCCACTTTTTTCTAATTAAATATGAGAGAAATGGGAAGAAAAGTAAGAGAGAGGATAGAGAATCTAAGAGAGAGATGGAGGGAAAGAGGGGAGAGAAAAATCGGCTTCTCGGACCCGAGGGGAAGAGCCGTGCGGGTTGGGGAGAGGGGGCTGTGGTGTTTCTGAGCTTATCAGATCGGCCACATAGGACCGCTGGGCGTCGGGTCGACCATAACGCAGGTGTTTGTGGATTCATATTTGATTTGGAGAATTCATTTGCATCCACAATATATCTTTGCTTTTATGCTGCTTGAAAAGGAAGTATTAGTTAGAAGAGAATAAATGTCATAAACTTTTATTGATGTTTTGAGTTAAAAGGAAATGTAAGTTACTTTCGTGTCCTCCAAGTTAGAGAGAAAGCAATAGAAAGCTTACAGTTTTACGATTCTGCCTCTTATATGCAAATTAGGTTACATTTTAGGTAAGGGAAGTTTATCACTTAGGCGGTATGTTATAGAAATCTACTGATTAGTTTCTATCATTCTTTCCAAATCTTCCCTCACTTGGTAAGGAAGTTTATGAAAGAAAATATGCCGAAACTCTATTCCTTTCTTTTTTCTTGTTACATAACTCACGAACATTAAAAATCTTTAGGTTCTTTCTGCATCTCTTACGTTCTCCATTTTTCAAACTTGAGAACAAAGTCTAGCTATGGAATCAATGGACTCCCCCACCCCCCCACTCACATGCAAAAAAGGGCAGAGTTACTAATGCTATTTCTTCAGCAATGAGAAGAATTCTTAAATAAATAAGCATGAATCAGTTTTCATGAAGCACTGTAAAATGTTCTATTCAGATATCACACCACAAGATCTCTCTCGCCAAGGTCTTCCTAAAGATAGAAAATAAGCCTTTAGTAGTAAGGAATCACATGGCTATACTATTCATTGACGAGGGGGAAGTGGAGAAATTACGTGATAAATTCAAATGTTAAAACTTAATCCATTATGAATCTCCACTTCTCCTTATTCCTTAACAATAACAATAGTTTCTTATCCAGACTAATTAAGCTAAAAGAAAAGGGAACTATGTTAATCCCTTCAAAGGTTCAATTAAAGATCCCAGATGGATTCTAATTAATCTAAGCGTAATAGATACTTAGTGGTCATAAAGTTCCTAGACAGATTTAACTTTTGTGTTTTCTTTTCTTATTGTTATGCAAACTACTAAAGACTTAATTAGCAATTAGACTTTCAGTTGTATCTCATCACTTTCCACTGTGCATGTAACACTTCCTGATTTCTGTTAATAATTTGTTGTAAAGTAAAACATGATAACAATAACTTAGTTAAACATGAGAGATGGTTATCTTTGTGAATCTGCTTCAGTGTTATGCTGATCAAAACACATTCATAGGCAGATATATTCTTAAGAGTCATCTATTTCAGCTTACTTATTTACGCTGCAAAGCTGCAAATGACATCTAAATGCTTTTTGAAGTTTGAGTTGGCTCTAATGCATTTGCTTTCTCATTCAGGTTGGGCCTTGTTGCAACGATAAAGGTATGCTTCCAATTGTCACTATAGTACTTACTATACACGGTTACCTGGTCAGGCAATATCCATTCATAAATATGTAAATGAAAAATAATAACCAATGTCAGTGTCTGTTCTTTTATTTGCCAAAACAGTCATATTCTTTGCTTCATGTTCTTGCCACTTTCTTCTTGATGTCAGCTAATGGTTTCTTGTTGAGCCGCCTTTCTTTCATATTCATTTGGGTGTGGTGGGTGTTGTATTTTGACTCCTTTTTTAGGATCGCGCTAATGAGATATACAAGAAGGTAGAAGATCAAAAGTCAAGTAGGGGAAGAAACCAGGATGCCATTTTGGCTGCTTGTCTCTATATTGCTTGTCGTCAAGAAGACAAACCACGCACTGTAAAGGGTACAAACCTTGATTTTGTTAAATTGGATGCTTGCTGGTCTCAACTCTGTATATGAAGTAGATTAGATTTCTCTGAACCTCTGTTGTTCAAATAGAAATCTGTTCGGTTGCTAATGGAGCTACTAAGAAGGAAATTGGTCGGGCTAAAGAATACATTGTGAAGCAACTAGAGCTTGAGATGGGTCAATCAGTGGAGATGGGGACTATTCACGCTGGTGATTTTATGGTCAGATTGATTTTTTTAGCTTCATTAACGTTGTGATTTATTTTCATCGCAAGATATACAATTTTTTGTAAGTTCAGAAAGATTAATTGTACATATATTTTTGTTAATTGACTAATGGTTTATCACCTGTGAAATTATAGAGGCGCTTTTGTTCCAATCTTGGAATGACTAACCAGACTGTTAAAGCCGCCCAGGAATCTGTCCAGAAGTCAGAACAGTTTGATATAAGGTACATTCTTCATGTTCAAACAGCCCTGGAATCTGTTCATTACATAGTTTGACATGCCTGTTTAATTATTTCTTGTTCTTTCATTATTTTCTTTTTGACAGACTGTTACGTCTGTTGTTCTGGTGGTGGTGGTGGTGGTGGTGTGTTTATGTGTTTTCTTAATGTTGGAACCATATATCACCTCAGTCTACCTCCCTTTATGGTTAACTTGGTTAACTTAAAGATTTTGTTTCCTCTATTTTATAAAGGTTGGTAGTTGAACCATGGTATTATCTGTGTCTCTTAAGTCTTATCCTCATAGAGGGTTTATTCCTTCATATAAAATAGATCAGAACGCAATATCCTTCAAGGCTGATCGTATACAGATTGGTTGAGATTGTTTGTTAACAGCTGCTTTGGAGAATAGAGAAAATCAAGAGTTTCTCTTCTTGCTTAACTAAACAATTCAGTAGGTGTATTCTTGTCTAATAAAATTGCTTTTTTAAACTCAAGACTACCTTTTTTTAATCTGGTAACTTGGATGCTTGGACAAACACATCCCCACATGGCTGCATCATTTCTTTGGGGGCAATTGATGGCCACGATCCATTGCCTCAGAAACTAATTTCTAATTGTGATGTTTCTTCTTGTACCCGAATGGCCGAATGCTTGGCAATGAATATATTTTACATTGATGGATCTCGAAATTTTCATTTAACTCTTCATTACATGGACCTTGTATGGGTTATATTAACTTGTTTCGTTATTTCAGGAGAAGCCCAATCTCTATTGCTGCAGCGGTTATTTACATTGTAACTCAACTTTCTGATGATAAGAAACCCCTTAAAGGTAAACTTGCTTCCACTTTTGTCATCCTTGAGGTGATATGAAAGTTTGATTATCCCTTCCTTTGTTTTCTCCCCCTTAAAAGTATTGCATGTTTAAAATCTGTTACCAATTTGTTGATCTCAATTCCAAAAACATATATCATTTGCATCCCTAACTTATTAGGCCCATACTTGTACCACCACCATGAAGTAGCGGGAGAAGGTTTGCTTTCATTTTGTTGCCGTGTTTCTAAGAATAGAAGGGAGATGTCTTGTAGAAACGACATTGATTCTTAGTACACTACCTCCTTAAATTTTTTTTCAAAACATGCTGTATATCAGTCTATGTTGTATAAGTTGTCGGAAAATAATTCATTGAGACAGTTTTTGCTATGTGAAAACACTATATATGAACTCTACCTTAAGTTGCTATCCAAATTCTCTTTTAACCAAAAATCCAGATTTGAATTCAAAAGAGTACATTGGAGTTTTCATTCAAAACTGAAATTGAAGATTTGAAGTACTGAAGTAGTGTAAATAATTGCTATTTGAAGCAACTAAAGGTGATGGTAAATATTCCATGCTAAGCCAATATCATTTGTTGATGGTTGTCTTAACTCTTAACACTGAACTAGAACTGCTGCATCTTCAATATATATTATGGATGGCCTTCTACTAACAGATTCTGGAATGGTAGTTGTAGGTTTGAATGTACTAGAACATTAGGTAGAGTTCAAATCTGGATTAATGCTATTTAAAACTGAACTAGAACACACCTTGAGGTTTGAACCCACAACATTAGGTTAATGGGACATATTTGGTGTTTGGGTTATACCCTGCTGTTCAAAACTGTCTTTGCTAGTTTGAACCCACAACAATAAGTGTGGATGTATGCAGATGTATCACTAGCGACAGGTGTTGCAGAAGGGACAATAAGAAACTCATATAAGGATCTTTATCCTCATTTGTCGAAAATAATACCCACTTGGTACGCCCAGGAAGAAGATCTCAAGAATCTCTGCAGCCCCTGAGTGGTTCCATCCATGGAAGCCCTTTTGATGTGAATACAGAAGCGAAGTAACCATGATGATTCCCAGATACAGTTGAATAGTAAGATGGTGCAAGAATTCTAAGTTCATGCTGTATATTTCCTTTTCAATTCACTGGTGTTATGTCGGCCCTGGCTGTCCAAACCTTTGGTTGGGTCCTGGTCTAGTCTTGTTGCTGAACCATGTTGTTAACTCAGGTCAAAGACGAGCATGCGTGCATCTTTCATGTGTTAAGGAATTTTGTTGGTATCAAACGTGTTTCACCTGGATTTTAATCGGATTGACTTGATCATTAACAGATGTTTGTTATATTGATTGCGTGTATAGCTAAAGTTTTACTTGAATTTTTAGGTTATAAATGAACTAATTGAACACGAACAGACTTATTATGTTTGTTCGATTAACTTAACATAACCAGATAAACCAACCAACTTCTTTTTTGTGCGAGAATTGGTTCGATTAATTCTCAAACAAACCTCCCAATTAACAAAAGCCTAAATATGATCTTGATTCACTAAATCGAAACACTTACTTTTGGTCATCTACACCAAACCTCCCAATTAACACTCTTTTTGCTACCTTTAATTGAAGTTTATACAAGACCTCTTCCTCATTCATCTTTGAACCACTATACAACTACACATTGCGTCTTTCCAAATAAAATATGCCGGATACCACACAAAAGATGTTAATTCAATGCGTCTTTTCTGAATAAACTTATGTGGATTTTATATAAATTGATTTACACTTAAGTTTGATTTGAAAGTCAACTTATTACGTTTTTTAACCTTAAATATAAAAACGTAACAAGAAAACATTACAACTTAAAGAAATATAAATTTAAAATCAATTTTGATAATATATGTTAGAAGTGTTTTGAACTATTATTTTTATAGTTGAGACTACTATATTAGTTCTTTAAAGATATAATTATCATATATGATTTAGTAAAAAAATTAGTTTATAATTTAGTTAAAATACTTGTGTACGAGATTATAAAACCTAAATAAGAACCATTAAAATCTTTTAAGTTTAAATATTTTGTAACTGATTTATGCAATTATTGCATATTGAACTCAACACAAATCTTTTGATTAAAAAAAAAAGAATTCAACACAAATCTAGTTTAAAATTTTATTACTTTAAGGTATTATAAAAAATGTATTAGAGTTTGTCTCAGTTAACTTCAAATTAGTCTTAAATAAATGGTCTAAATATTTTATATTAGTAGAGATATTATAGAGTAAAATCCTAAAATCTAAATAACACGATTGTTTAAACCGCCGGCTTCAAAATGCTTCACTAATATTCTTGTCATACACATTAACTTTCATTAGTTATCTAAATAAAAGATTCATAAGCATTAATTCGTGGTTACCGGAATACGTACATAAACAAGGTTAGAGATATTATAGAGTTTTGTTCAATATAGTCCTTAATAAAATCATAGTCCTCAGGAATAATTTTTAGTCATTAGATTTCAAGATCAATGGTCTAGATTTAATCTTAAATAGTAATTAAAATTGATTTAAAGAATAACAATTCTGACTTTTTTTTTATATTGGTCCCTACTTTCTCTTTCCTCTAATTTATTTATAATTAATTATCTCACAAACCGGTAATCGTTAGACGAAACCAATTATACCGTTGCGATCCTCGTGTTCCCCTCTTTTATTAGAGATGTCACTTTATATACTTTTAACAAACTTTCTTTTCTTCATTTTGTTAGGTTGGACTTAAATTTTATTAATATATAATCACATGTGATTCATAACAATATTACATGTGTTGTTTTACTAAATTTTTTATCTTCCTAAATTGTATATCATTTAATGTTTATTAATTTTGAATGTTTACTTAAAAAATCAACGTTTGCTTAAAACCGTTTATACATGTATGTACATATTCAATTTCACCCAGTCCAATTGCATTGTCTACCCATGAATGCATATATTGCGTACTAGCAACACCATATCTCCTCTATGAAAGGTCCAGATGTGTTCTTCTTTGAATTCGATGTCTTTTATATTGGTTCTCGTAATAAGAATTGTTCTCGTTTGAACAATCCCCTATGTAATCATATATGATTGAATATCAAATCTCATGTTTTTTGGTATTCAATCACAGGTGAATCTGTACAAACTCTCATGTGATTCTGTACAAAATCACATGTGATTAAATATGCAATCATATGTGATTGAATACCAAATCTTATGTTTTTGGTATTCAATCACATGTGATTGAATACGCAATCGCATGTGATTGAATACACAATCACATGTGATTGATTATGTCAAATATGTGACATAAAAATGCTACATTTAATCAAATCACCTGTAGTTATGTGCATGTATAAGATATAGATAGTCACATGTGTTATGAAACAACTAATAACTTAGAATCATTTTCAATTGTTGATTTTTTTGTTACTAAACCATAGAATTTCGTCGGATTATCATACACCAAACTATAATTTTATAAAGACTATATTGATCACACCTTTGTGAATCACATGTGATTATAATTTAATAAAATTTAAATCCAATTTAACAAAATGAGAAAAAAAAATTTGTCGAAAGTATATCAAGTGACCTCTCTAATAAAAGAGGGGAACACGAGGATCGCAACGGTATAATTCGTTTCGTCTAACGATTAACGGTTTGTAAGATAATTAATTTTAAATAAATTAGAGGAGAGAGAAAGTGGAGACAAATAGCTAAAAAGTCATAAATGTCCTCTTTCATACAAATATATCAATTTTTTATTATAATTTAAGATTGAATCTTAAAAATTGAATCTTAAAATCTAATTACTATAAATTATCAGGACTATAAATTAAATTAATAATATATTAAACATTTATCAACAATATTATTCAAATTTAAAGTTTGAGCAAACCAATATAATATTATTTATTATTATTATTCCAAGGAAAAAGGGAAAAACAATCCACGAATGACGGGTTAGATATTATTATTTATTATGAATTCCATTTCAAATAACTTTGAATCACTAGTCTCAAATCCCGACCCGTTACTAGGGGTGTTGAAAAAAATCGAATCCGAACAATTATATCAAACAGAATCAAATTTAGGTTAATTAGGTCGGGTTAATCGATTTTTGAGTGTCTAATTTGGGTAACCCGATTAAAAGTGACCTTATTTGGGTCTGGTGACGGTTAGAATTTTTTTTTTGGGTGATCAGATTAAGAATTTTAAGTTTTTTTTATTAATTATTTATTTTAACTAATAAGATATACATGACTCATATCTTGAATACGCATCACATAAAGGTTTGACTAATAAGAAATGCCCCATATATTTCAAATAAATTAATGGAAATTGAAGCCTAAATGATCACGTAAACTTGTTGAGTCGCATTGCATTAGGCCATAAGGGTTTAGCCGTTTAGTACTTCAAATATTAATAAAATATTATGTTAATAGCCTTTATTATTATGAAGTTAATAACACAAGTAATAAAATAAAATAACCTATTGTCTAATAAAAACAAGTCAAATACTATCGTAGTATCATGATTTATGTATTTTCAGTTTAACAAATATAAGTTAAGAGACAAGATGAAAACACACATAGTTAAAATATTATTAAAATACGATGTTAAATAGAGTTAAAAAAATTCTTACATTCTATTTTAGTAACTAACCTTTTCATATTAAAAAAATTATCTCAATACAAAATAACTTAATTATTAAAAAAATAATTTCATAATCAAAACTTTTATTTTTAAATATTCTATTATACAATATTTTAACTTAATTATTGAAAAATATGTATAACTAAAACTCTTAAACGTGAATAACCTATAATCACAATTTATAAATATTTTTAGATAGCTCATATAATCAAGTAAAATATAATAATTATCTACTATTTTACTTTATTTTCTTAATCTCTTAATTTTAAATAGTTTCAAATTTCTAATTTACACTCTGTATTTTCAAAATTTATTTTACAAATCAATAAAAGAGTTTATGGAGAATAGAAAAATGAATAAAATGGAAAAAGATAAAGAAAATAGACATGTTACCAAAAGAAAATTTTCGTTGTTACCGTATTACGTGAATACCATATCCCTATGTCTTGAAAACATACATGTTATCATGTAGAAATTATTTCTTACCGCTGCATAGTACGGGTAACATGCTAGTCTTCATTAAATGAGTAAGAGAATAAGTAAGTATATTTGATAGAAAAATACAAAACTTTTAAAAAAAGAAGAATGCTAACCAAAGCCCATAGAGTTGTGGTTAAGAATATAAAAGGTAATTTTAGTTTTTAAAAAATGACAATCATAACTTATGTCTTAACTTTCTATAAATTTTATAGTTATATTTTAATTAGTTTTCAACTTTCCATACATGAAACAAGATTACAATATTAAAACTTAAAATAATATTTTTTAAATCTTATCCACAACCCTAGCATTTTCCTTAAAAAAACATCTTAGTTTTAAAATATAAGATCCATGTAAAAAGGACATCCTATAATTAGGCCACACATATGGCCCTTCGGGCTATCCTTCGGCTCACCATTGGGTGTGTTAGGTTCATCTATAACACCCGTACACCCCTTAATATTTACCTGATTGGTTAGGTAATTCGGTTTCCAGAACCCGAATGTTTCTCCCCCTCCCTCTCTCTTCCTCTTTCTCTCTTCCTCTCTCTTCTATATATACATTAAAATAATTAAAAAGTGGAGTAAGATTGACTTATGTTATACTAGGTATTGGGGTAAGAGAGAGTGTTTAGGTGCCATAAGGCCACCTTTATGGGGTGACTCGAATAGCATCGGGTTCATCCAGTTGCTTGGGGAAACCCGTACGCCCCTTTGGATAGGTGGTTCGGTTTTTCCCACCCGACCTCATTTGAGCCTTTTTTTACAGTGTAAGAAAAGGGGGAGGAAAAAGAGAGAGAAAGGGGATGCCATACTATTGTATTAAAAATGATGCGAAGCTGATATGATATTTTTTTAGATTAATTGGGTTAAACAATACTTAGGTTTAGAGTAAAAGAAAGAAAAAAAATAATATAACGCTAATATAATATTTACATAAAAGAGAAAGTATGTGATGTCTTATATATAATATTGTATAGGATGGTCTTATATAGCCACGGCTAAAGTTGTGGCCGTCTTTAAATGTAATAATTTTTGCTTTAAGTTAGTTAAAACATAGATGTAGACAGGTAGCAAGACACAAAAGGTATGACAAAACATTTTTATGATATTCATATTTTTGGGTGATTTTGTTGGTATCACTCTCAAAACATTGGAAATTGTAATTTAATTATTTAATATATGTGATATGTAAGAAAAGGATGAAATAGTAACATCCGATATTTTTAAGATACATCAATTAAAACGGTCAATTAATTCAATCAATGAATATTGTTGATTAGTGACTATTATTTAAATATTGATGTTTTATAAGATACAACTTGGTTGAGATAATATAAAAAATTACAATACCTTGCATAAATTATGTGATATGTATATATGTGAATTAGATTAAATACTTGTATGATATACGAGTTTGTTTAGAAAAACACTAAACATTAATAAAAAGATATCAAATAATTATAAAACGCGAATGAAATGGAAATTTAAAAAAATTACGAAAGACGGTATTAACACTCAGACCAGCAATGGAAACGTTGATGCGAAGGGGAGGGCAGATGTAACGGCAGAAACGTGATATAATGATACGAAGAGACGTGATTATATTTTGATACAATTCATTGATCATTATTGTTACAATTAGGGTAATAAGGTTAAACGTTTATTGGTTACAATTAAAAATTTAAAAATGATTATAATTGTTTAATCATTAAAGTTTTTTTTGAATTTGGTTTAATTATCAAAGTTTTTCCTAAAGGATTTTATCATAAAGTTTTAACTTTATTGTGATTTAAACTTCAAAGTTTTTTCAAATAGTTTAAAACTTGAAGTTTTGTTAAAAAATTTGATTGATCACTTAATTTTGTATGGTTTTCGATTTTACCCTCTCTACTTAATTATGTGTTTTAGTTTTATTAAATACTTAACAAAACTTTGGGGGTTAAACCATTTTTAATGAAAATTTAAGGGTTAAATCGTTTGAAAAAAACGTTAAGGTTTAAACAAGAAAAGAATGTGTAACATTAAACATTAAATCATAACAAATTGAAAATTTATGGTAAAACCGTTTGAAAAAAAACTTTGATGATTAAACCGAAAATGAACTAAGACTTTGATGGTTAAACCATTATTGATCCATTTTAAAAACTTCAATAAAACTTGAAGAATTCAAATATCATGTATATATAATATACTTTTCAAAATCTGTGATTTTGAACTTATGGTGCGGAGTATCACAAAACTATATTTGAGATAATCTAAGATCAACAAATTTGGATTTCAAGCAAAATCCAAGATCACAAACACAAAATAACTTGCTTGCTTATGTTCCTTTTAGGGAGAAAAATATGATCGATCAACTGTACAAACTGAGAAGATAATTTACAATTATCGAATGATGTAATATACTCATATGTAGCCAGTGATGCTTGAAGTTGGTTATTTTTTTACAGGAAGTTATGTGATTTGTTTAAATAATGCATTTTCTAAATAGATTACCAATAATAATGCAGCTCTTTCAAAGTTTTTAAAAGTAGAGTTTTTGGGATTTTAGATCTCAAATTTGATGAAGAATTCAAGATTTGGGCCAGATTCTGAATTTGACCAAGTGTAACAACCAAATGCATTAAAAATGACGAAGAAAAAGCTAGGAAGTGAAATGTAACAAATTCGGGGTCTAAAATCCCAAATTCTCTTTAAAATTCTGGATCTAAAATCCTGAAAATTCTACTTTTAAAAACTTTGAAAGACTTGCATTACTTTTGATAATTTATTTAGAAAGTGCATTGTTTTAATAAGTTCAAAGATATGTATGTTCCCAACAGGCATGATTGTTCGTTTTTGGTAGGAAATCAACAACCGGATCCATTCCTTATATATGGATTTATCTTCAAGGAGGGTGTTGCTCCCACACTCCGCAAGTGATTGCAATAGGGGCTCTACCCCTTAGTTACCCAGCAAGGGTACTGCCCTGGATGGCCGGATCCCTCATTTTTTAGATCGACTTAACTTATTCGAGCGTTCATTTTGTTGTGTCTTTAGGGTTCAAAAACAAAATATTAATCATGCACGGCGGAAAAATAAAACTAATTAATATATAAACCTCAACCAGCAATCCAATCTATTCAAATGGGAAAAACAATAAAATAAGAACTAGGGGTGTTCAGAATAATCTGAATCAGGACATTCGAAAATCCGATCCGAAATTATCTGAAAACTCGGATATCCGAATTTTCGGATTCGGATAGTAATTTTTTGAAGTTTCAGATATCCGATAAATATTTTTTATCTTTTTATTTTTATGTTGCTTATTTATTTAATTTTCTTAACATATATAGTTTTATATATTATTTTTCATTTTGAAGCATACTTGAGCTATTTTTGGTAATTAAAGTTTAAATTATGGTTATTTAGTAATTATATTTAAAAAGTTATACAAAAAATATATGTTTTTCAAATTATCAAATATTTCAGGTAACCGATAACCGAATCCAGATATCTGAAATCTTGGATTCAGATACTGAGAAACAACTATCCAAAATTTCCGAAATTTGAAATTTGGATATTCGGTTCTGAACATCCCTAGTAAAAACAAAGTAGATTAGAAATCATACCCTTCAAAGTTGTTCTTGACTTTGGAATGCTAGAGCGCACAATAGAATCACGAAAAAAATTCTATTTCTAGAAACTAGAACTCGATTTTTGTATGTGTGATTGCAGCCGAGAAACACACACAGTGGGTTCGGCTGACACAAAAAGAAGAGGGAGATTTTTTGTGATCAAATCCTTTTATAGTCTAAACCTAGTTATATAAGTTTCAGTCAAGGTCTCTTGCTTGTAAAGATAAATCATTATCTTAATTCAAACATTTAAACTATTGATCAAGTAATTTCTTAAAAACTCTTAGGTTTAGATAATTATAAATTACTCTCAAAACCTTTTTTTTAATAATAACCTTTTAGTATTTAACTAGGTTATACTGGATTCGTAAATAATAAACAGTTTTATTATTTATTGGAACAAATTAATCATCACTCAACACTTGTGTCATCCAATAATGGTTCTAATTGGATGTGTGCATGTGTGACCATTTTGTGTCTTTTGTTGGATATGGTGACATATATCCACTCTTTGGTGCACATTACACCAACACACTCGGCATCTCTAGGCTTAAATTATAGCCAAGTCTAATTTCGACTTGTCACACATTAATTTTTATCATTCTAAATGACTTGATGACACTAAAATCACCAGCACAATCATCAAAGATCGGAGATTCGAGGATGGGTACTATTCTTTCAACAATGGTGTTGTTTGATTCTCCGGGTAGGAAAGGTTAGTTTTAAGGAGTGAAAAAGAGTAATTCGGCGACTTTACATGAAATCCGGTGAGTTCTTTTAGCAAGTTTAAGTTAAGACGAGTCATTATTATTTGTAGTTGGGTTGTTTTCTTTGGTTTTTTACGGATGCCTATTTAGGCAATTTCTCCTAAAAGAAAGGGGTTATGTTACCAAAATATATTCAACTTTAAAATGTACCTCTTAATATATTAAATTTTTAAAAGTTGTCATTTAGTGTACTCTAACTTGTGAACCGATCATCTTACCTTCTCCGACGACTTCATCGTATCCGGTGACTTCTCAAACAATTTCATCGGTACAGTGTAACTTCTTTGGTGTTGATGACCTTTTTGTGGATCGTCTAATACTCCACTGCCTTCTGTGACTCCTCTGTCTATGATCCATCTACAAAACCCTCCTCTGTCATCGTAAACACTAGTCGTTCTTAAAAAAATGACCGACAAAAGTATCTCCGATAAAAATGTTACCAAAAAGATATATCTGACGACCATAAATAGTAAAAATGACTAGTTAATAAATAATGATAGGTTTTAAAAATTGTTCATATAAAATGATAACCCTTAAAAAAATACCATCGACATTTCTTTGATTTATTCATTGGTCTTTAAACTTGTGGTACAAAAGGATAGTAAATTCAAATTGTGATAATATATTAAAATATATGTATCATCTATTGACATGAGCAACAAACGCATCCAATTCCTTGCGCATAACGCCCCCTGTTTCCACCGATCGCCGTACCGCAACACCAAGCTCCGCCGCTTTCTTTCTTACCAGACACCCTTTTTCCGACGTCATCAACCGTCTAACCGCTTCCGAAACCATCACCGCCTCCACCTTCTCCTCCCTACGTTCCCACTCCCTCGCGTATATGCCCGTTTCAAGAACCTCCGTTATCAGCATAGCGTTCCTCGGTTGATCGGAATGCATCGGCCACACAGCAATCGGGACGCCCATCGTGATCGCCTCCATACACGAATTCCACCCACAATGACTCATAAACCCACCCGTAGATTCGTGGTTTAAAATCTCAAGCTGCGGGGCCCACCCCCTCACCACCACCCCCACTCCCCTGCTTTGCACCCTCTGTTCAAACCCTTCCGGCAGCTCCACTATCCGATCATCTTTTCCGTCAAAAATGTCAGCCTTATCGGCTTCCCTCACCACCCATATGAACTTCTGCCCGCTTTCTTCCAACCCGATTGCGATTTCTTTCAATTCATCATCTGTAAACGAAACCGTGGTACCAAACGAGACGTAAATTACAGAGTCTGGTTCTTGTTTATCGAGCCAATTGAGCAAATTAATTGATTCGGTACTCGAATTCTTGTTATCATGGGTTATGGTAACCGGGTTAAACGGACCGATAGCCCAATTGTTTATCGTACCGGAGTTGGCCTCTTCGCTTTTGAGTAATTCCAAGTATTTTTCTTCCACTACTCTGCTTGTATCGTAAAGGGTTCCAGAGCTGATTTTCTTGAACGATGAATCCTCGGATTCAAGTAATTCAACAAACTCGTTACTAAAACACCCTTCAATTGACGGCACTTTCTTCGATAAGGATTCAGTTTCATCGTCCAATTTTAGCGATTTTGTTTCCTCCCAATGGTACCAAAAAGCAGTAAAAGCAGAGCAACTTTGAAACATGTAAGCCTCAGCGTTAGGAACCGAAACAAAATCCTGAACGACGGAACTCATTAAGTAATCATGGACGATCACAACTCGTTTGGCGGTGGTGGATAGATGGGAAAGTAGTTGGACGAAGGGTTGGCGGAGGTGCATGATGGATTTGAAGGAGGGCATAAGGTGGTTGGGGAAGCGAATGGCGGCGTTGGGGTTGGGTGGAGGGTTAGGGAAAGTGGGTATGAGAAACTCGTGAAAGTGGATGTTGGCGATGGCGCTTGGGTCCCAACCGTGGAGGCGAAGTTTGGCCTGGCGGGTGTGAGTGGTTGGGCAGACGAAGTGGACGGTGAGGTTGTAGGCGGAGATGATGCGGGAGAGGTGGAGGAGCTGGTTGAGATGGCCTTGTGCAGTAAAAGGCACCATGACAACATGTATTTCTTGATTTTCACCCATATTTTATGTTATGAAATTAAATTTAGTTGTGTATAATGAATGAGGAGGTGTTAATGATTTAAATAGAGAGACATGAAGCGATTAGATTGGTGCGGAATTTATTAGTTTATCTGAAAATGACAAAGCTTGTATACAACAACTAAGGTAAATCAATCAATCTGCCATCTGCTATATATTTATTGATAATATAAAAGAATCTCTCAGTCGAAGTAGGGGTGTTTGTTTTAGCTTATTTTTCGGGTTTATTTTTTATAAGTTAGTTTTTTCTGGCTTATTTTCTAATTTTTAAGCTTATTATAAGTCACAAGAAGAAAATAAGCCGGATTCATGAAAAATAAGCCAGAAAAAACGAGCTTATGAAAAATAAGCCCGAAAAATAAGCTAAAACAAACACTCCCTAGGTAATTGCTTTTTATTTGTCACCAGGGAAAATTATAAACGCAATTTTTTAAGAAGCATATTCTTATTTTTTTATTATTATTATTATTATTATTATTATTATTATCTGCAAATTGCAATACTATACTATTTGTCTAAGTAAATCTTTCTCAAGCCGGATAAACAGTAACAGCACACAACTACATCAAACGTTAATGCATAAAACTTGTCAATTAAAAATACACCAAAATATAATAACATATTCACTCCACATTTTAATATTTTATCTAACCAACTAAAATTTATTAATAATAAACTATCCAAAATTTATTATTATTATTATTTATTATTTATTATTATTACTACTCCTACTAGATAACATGCATTTATGAATTGTGATACACGAGTTGGTTTAAAAATAATTCATATTAGACATTAATAAAACGATACTAAATAGTTATAAGGTGTGAAAGAAATGTAAACTTAAAAAGATGAATAATAAAAATTTTAAAAATAATACGTTCAAACACGAAAGAAAATTTTATTATATACTATACTGTTTAGAAATCACTTAAATGACTACGGGATGCTTGGATAAAAACTAACTAACGATCAAATTATTATAATACGCTAGCTTAAATGTTTGTCATGCATATATCAAAATTGAAAAGAGAACCTTTAATTAAGAAAACATATGCCGGCATAACTATAACAGTTGTGTTTCGAGGAATTATAAATATATAAATATGTTTAACTAAAGAATTTAATTAAAGATAACTAAACATGATATTATTAAATATGCCCGCAAACATTTAATAAGATAGATATTATTTGTTTATGAGTTAGATCCTTGATGTAAAAATAAAGATGGTTGTTGATCGTGTTTGGGGTTTAGTAATAGTTACTTTATAAGATTTTTAACAAAGGAAATATAAGGGCTTGAGTGTGAACTACCCAAAGTGTTATTAAAACTAAATAGCCAAACCGTAATCCTTCCATTAAATAAAACATATTATTACGAGTGTGTGGTTTTCGGCCGAAGGATAGCAGGAGGAGAAGAGAGGCAATTGTGAAGCAAAACAATATGATTTGTTTTCAGTATGTAGTTATTGCATCATATATCTAGCTTTTCGATCGGTTTTAAGGTATGACTACATACTTTCTTTTGTTTCAATCATGTTTGGATAAGTCTGTTAGGAAGGAAGTTACGGTCGTGGCCTATCCAGTTAAGGACTCATTGAGATGTGAAATCTATATATATATTATTAAAAGGATTATTATTTTACTAAGAATAGTAATAAAAACATTTCTCTTCATCAATCTTAACCCTCTACTTCAACAAATACCATTTTTTCAATTTGTCTTTGGGAAAAATCCGGTTACAAGAAAACACGCGGAGCTTTAATGAATTCAATACCCGGAATCATTTCATCTTTTAACTCGATTTCTTACTTGTCTTTTTGTGTTATCTTCTTTCAAAGAACAATGATACGAAACCCTAATTTTTATCTCTATCGTCTTCCTCTCATCTCATATCTCATTGAAGATCGAAATCTACTACAAGGAAACATATCTTATCCATATACTTTGATGGCAGCTCTCGTTCACAAAACCCTACTCCAAAGCTCTAAGCCTCTAACTCTTCTTCGCGGTATCCATCTTCCCCTTAGATTTGGCCACAATCAAGCAAAGCAATTTAGAGGTAATGTTTTTTCATGCTCAGTCTCTGTTTTAATTATTGGTAACCATCTTCCTATTTCCATTAGGGAACATCGACTCTAAAGAAATATCCAAATCGTTTTCAATCAATGTCTATAATTTTAATTAAACCATTTCTATTTATTCAAATAATTGGTTTCCCGATCCTAATTTAGGTCTACGCTCAAAGGTATGATCAAATCAATTAGGGTTTCAACCCGTTCACTAGTACAAAATTGTGATTTGGTCACACATAGTCGGAATTAAACTGCCACGCATTCGAATATTTATGTGTCCAAAGGTACCAAAATAAAATTCACATTATTAGTTAGCCACATATGAACTCTGATCGTGTGACCATTCGGAAATGTATTGCGACACCTTCGAACATTTATGTGGCTAAAGGTCGCTACTATTTTTTGGCTGATTATTTAGCCACATATGAATTTGGAATGTGTGACAAATGAAGAGTAAGTTCAAAGCAATAGTCACGATATACATATAAAATGTAACAAATCTATGTCACACACTTGAACACTGTGACCAAATACCATGTATGGTCACATGATCTAATTGTTTATGTGTCTAAAGCATAGAGTCAAGTTTTGTCACACATGATTTAAGTGTACCTAAAATCCGGTACATATGGTCATGTAACTTATTACGTGTGTCTAAAGTTTAGCGTGTGTTAGCTTTCTAGAAGCTAATATGTATAGTCACATTTATTTTGGCACGGTCATGCGACTATATGGCTTTATAATAGCCACACCATATCACAAATGTGTATCTAAATGATGGTTAAGGCCACATTTTAGGTGATTATACGTGACCAATATATTCATAATAGTCATGTCGTGAAATATTCATGTGGCTATTTTTTAGAGCAAAAATGGGCAAAAACAATTATCATTAAATTTGATATTCGTCACACATGATTTTAGTGTAGCCAAAAGTTAACGTGTATAGTTAAATAATAAGTATTATGTTTTTAAATCGAAGTAACATTTAGCTCATTGATCTAACGCGTGTTTCTTTATAGATGGATGTGATGGGATTCAAGTTCGAATCCGACTTTCAGCATAAAAGTCATAAAATTCAATCGTTGTATAACTAAATATTACAAAATGCCCCAACATAAAATTTATATGGCAATTGGATGAACAATAGTCACACAAAATACACATTTAATTGGCTTTAAAAAGCACATGATCACACTTATCGACACTTTTGGCCACTTTTGACTTAATTGTATGTAACGAAATCCAAAAAAAAACAATCGTTGTGTAACTAAATCATAAAAAATGCCACTTATATTACATAATTATGTGGCCAAAGGACGGACAATAGATATTCTCAAAACCGCTCATGTGACTAAAAAGTGTTTACCTTCACTAAAACTGATTAATCCAATATAAACTTGTTCCCAATTAGTTACACATTTTATGGTTTGGTTACTATTTTTAAATGGATAAGGCCACTAACCCGCTAATGTAACTGCATGTACCCTATGGTCACTCGACCTTTCGTCACATATACGCTGAAATCGCAAGTGTGACTATATGCATATCGTCACACTTTTTGGTGTAACGAAATCGCATATTTGTTCTAGTGGTTACTATTTTGACTCCCTAAGAAACGATTACATTGAAGGATAACATCTTTAATCGTGGATGATTTATTACAGAAGGAATCAACTAAGAGTATCTTCAATCACCGGCAAAAAGGAACAAAAACTTTTCAGTGCTGACAAAAGAAGAAAAACTTTTTAATCGATGGAGAGAAGATTATGGAAGGGACAATCAAGAGAACAAATATGGAAGGTAAAATTGCCGACTAAGTTAGAAGGTTATAAATTTTCATTGAAAGATTTTAGGAACTTTTCTGTTTTATATGTTTATATTCATCTCGGTGTTTCATACCGATATTACTCTTCTTTGATTTTTTGCTTATACATGTTTAATGTTTGTTTTAGTCATGTTCCTACAATGACTTTTTCTGCAAATCTGATAAACGGGTAGAATTGTCCTTTGGATATGCAGACATTGATTTTGGGGTACATGTTTTATAAAAACTAATAAGAATCAATATTATCAGCAAAAAATTCTCCTTAGATAAATCAATTCCTCAAATGCATCATTTTGTATCAACAAAGTGAAATGCAGTTGGATTCACTTCCAATGTAGACATTATTTTGTTTGTTCATACATGGTGGACTCACAATCATAGTGTTCTTCAAGCTCTTAAGAAATAAATCACTTCCGTTTAGGTACCTGTTTTCAAATTTAGATAAACACAAAGGCTTCATTTCTTTTATGTCTTATCCGTCTCTCACTTTAAGAAATAATTCTCTTTCTTACTAGCTCTACTTGCAGAATGATTAATTTGTCCAATCTTCTTAAACTGATTTCTAATGTAAAGATACTTGGTTCTTGAAACTCTTTGATCTCCATTCTCATATTCCTGTAGGTTGCTACCTAGAAGCTTTGAAAAATGTTGCAAACCACATAGCAGCTGTAATTGGAAACATGTAGATCTTGGTTATAATTATGGTGTGATACTTATACCCTAAAGGCTTATTGGTTTCATTCATAAGGTTTAGTCTTGTTCCATTTGCTTTTCAATTTTTCTGATTTCATATAGTTGCTTTAATGTGTATTAATTATCATGTAGTTTGTTGTAATTTTTTTTATGTATTGTTGATTTTTAGATTTTCAGTGCAATAGCTTATTATACTGTAAAAAATAAAGAAAAACACCGCCAACAATAACAAAAAAACATAAACATACAATATTATCAATCGAAACACATTAATCAATTTCAACATAACATACAATACAAAAAAAGGAAATTTAAACATCAAATAATAGTTCTCATAGGTTCACAACCAAACCAAATTAAATATTTGAGACATTGGAAAGTGAATTAGGAATTAGGGTTAAAAAAACTAAACTAGGTCAAATAGAGTCAACATAAACAGGGTCGACCAGTTCAACCATTAACCCAACCATTAACCTGGTCAGGTCACTCCGGGCCATAAATCACCAAAAACCCTCTCTAGTCATAGGTCCGGATCAACCCGGGTCTTAAAACATTGAATGTAAGTTTAATTCATAAAAATGTGAGCAAAAGTAATGATGACCGAAAACTTTAACCCTTATTATCTCGAATATACGGTTCGATTCGCTTTAATTCAATAAAAATAACTAATTATAAGATATTGATTCTAATAATAAAATGATCATAAACTTAAGATTAGTGTTATACCTCAAAATTAAAATTAAACTCTTAAAACGGAACGAAAGTGGATCTCTAGTTCCTCGAGTCAATAAATTGCCAACTTTTGTAATTTGACTTTTTTTACAACCGAATGCATATACATATATTTATCCAGAAATTAAATATATCGTCATGCCCTTTAGCAAAAATCTTCATTTTCTTGATTTTTTATTTGACAATGTTAAATATTCATTTGTTAGCTTCCCATTTTATTTTATAATCTCTATTTCTATTAGTTATGTATTGGTTTTTATCAAGCATTGTGTTTTCTTATACATTATATAATGCATTATTTATAATTATTTTTTACTTTATCATTATTCTTTTTATTATTGTTATCTTTAGATTTTAGGATACTACATAAATGATCAAGATTGTATATTTAAAATTATTTTGTTAAATGAAGCGTTATGATTGTTCAATAAACTTTTATCTACATTAATAATATCTAATTTATATTAGATTATGTTTATTAATTTCTGTAAAAAGAACTTTGTTTATTAAAAGAATATAGAAATTCAGGGAGTGTATAGTTTACATTAATTACAATGGTAAATTTATTAATTATAGATTCACAACAAATTAGTACTTACGTAACTTGATCCAAATTAATTTGAGGGTAAATATATATATATATATTATTTTATAAGAAGATAATATTCAACATTTCAAATATCAATTTGGATAATTATTAATTTTATTATTATAATTAAATAATAATATTATAAATTAAAAATATTTTAGTATTTATTAGTTTGATCTTGAAAAGTCAAAATTGATTTTATCAATTATGATTAAATATATGGTTAAGATTGTTTAATTAAATTAATTTATTAAATGAAGAGCTAGATCGTATAATAAATTTGTTGTTAATTAATTTTTTATTTAGATTAGAAGATTATTTTTATATCACGTAATCAAATCTATTTTTGATTCACTTTCCTCACCAAGAACAAGATTTCCTTTTATTTTTTGTTTTTGAAAATCATATTTATTATTAATAAAAGTACAAAATCGCGGTATCACAGGAAGAGGGACAACAATCAGAACTTCACTAAAAAAAGCTTAGGAGGGATGAAAATCCAACGCATGTATATATACTAGCAAAAAATAAGATTTCCTTTTGATTCCACCTTCCCAATTGTTAAAAAATAAGCTAAATTTTTTGTTTTCACTACAAGAAAAATGACTTTTTAAGACGAAAACTCTTTGAGGCGACATGTGTCTCCGCAAAAGGCCATGTGGTGAAGTCAATGTTAACCATTTTTCGCCGCAAATGTTAAAATTTTCACCGCAAATAAGTTTTTGGCACAAATTTTTTGCGGCATACTATTTGAAGCGATATGTCACCTCAAAAAACCTTTTGGGGCGACAATTAGACTATTTGCGACGAAAATGTGTCGCCTCAAAAAACCATTTTTCTTGTAGTGTGTATCATGTTTTTTGTTAGCTTGTAGGCGTTAAAGTTGATGAACATTAAGGGTAGTTATGGTAGTTAATTATGGTGGTCTAAAATTAGTTATTGGCGGTTAGCCCCCCTGTTGGTCCAGATTTTATGAAGGGTTGTAACTTGTATCCCTTCAAATGGTATCTTTTCATTAGTATAAATACTCGTAAATAATTTGGATTATATGTGGAATAAGATCCTTTTTTTCAGGATTGGATTAATCAAAACTAATTAAACTAAGATATATTAAGAAAATTGCGGAATTCCACCATAATACTTAAACAAGAACACAAAATTTTAATATCAAACTTAATATGTATTGATCACTTGAATCAACCGATTACAATCAAACTGTTATCAACAAAGCCCCAATCTGTCTTTTATGATAGACGTACAAAACTTCTCTAAGTAAGGATCAGAAAACGACCTTAAGCCTAAAACTATGTGAATGCGAATTACAGACTCTCTTTGTTTCCATAGTTATTCCTCTAACCTATTTCTACGTTTATATATACTCAAAATTAAAAGATAAACATCAAAAACAAATTTTCTCTTTAGTCATATCTTTATCTTTTTGTAATTCAAATCTTTCCCGATGTCATGAATCTTTCCTTGATTATCCTTATCTTGATCAACTTCAAAATCTTCAAACAACATCAACTTTGAACTCACAGTATTAATATTTTGTCTAGCAGTATTTACTTTGTAGAACAATATTAACTCCTTCAACTCGTATTAACTTCAGTTGTAATTTCTATTAGTAGTATTAACTCCTGTCATCAGTAGTAGTATTAACTTCAGTACGAGCAGTATTATGTTCAAAGTAGCAGTATTAAGTAGTATTGATTCTAATAATATATATAATAAATTTATCATAAACTTAAGGTCGGCGTTATTCCTCAAATATAAAATTAAACTCTTAGAACGGAATGAAAGTGGATCTCTAGTTTCTCGTCTCAATTAATTCCCAACTTCTGTTAAAATTTGACTTTTTTTTGTATAACCGTATGCATATACATATATTTATCCAAAATTAAATATATCGTCATGCCCTTTAGCCAAAATCTTCATTTTCCTGAATTTTTTTATTCGACAATGTTAGATATTCATTTATTAGCTTTCCATTTTATTTTATAATCCCTATTTCTATTTTTTATGTATTGGTTTTATTAAGCATAGTATTTTCTTATACATTTATATAATGCTTTATTTATAATTATTTTTTACTTTATCATTATTCTTTTTATTATTGTTATCTTTAGATTTTAGGGTACTACATAGATTGTCAAGATGTTATAATTAAAATTAATTTATTAAATGAAGCGTATCATCATCCAATAAACTTTTATCTACATTAATAATATTTTTTTTATATTAGAAGATGTTTATTAATTTATGTAAACAACTTAATTTGTTTATTAAAAGAATATAGGAATTCAGGGAATGTATGGTTTACATTAATCATAATGGTTAAATTATTAATTAATTAGTGTTTAATAAACCACAATGGTAAATTTATTAATTATAGATTCACTACAAATTAGTACTTACGTAACTTGATCCAAATTAGTTTGAGGATAAATACATGTAACATTTCAAATATCGATTTGGATAATTATTAATTCTATCTATCTATACTACACTATAAAGCATTTAATATTCGCTCTCTTAAAAAATTTAAGACTATTTAATTTTAAGTAGTACATGTTTTTATGCAAATAGTACAAATACTCAAAGCAATAATTTAATCAATCATCTCCCTAATTAACTCAATAAGTTATGATAATTGTTATTTTAAACAACTCATTAAACATAACTAGGTATTTTTTTCTTATTTTATTGTTTTATAAAATTACTTTAAAACTAAATAAAATGGTTGATGACAAAAAATAGAAATAAATAAAATAGAAAAAGAAGAGAAATAAGATATTATGTCGAATAAAGTATCTGCTACAATATTCCGTAATTACAATATTTCAATACCCTTATATTATCGAAACAAGACATGTTGTCAAACACAAATTATTCGCCGCCGCCGTATTGTACGAGTATTATGCTAGTTATAATTAAATAATGATATTATAAATTAAAAATATTTTAGTATTTATTAGTTTCTTAATTTTGTCAATTATGATTAAATATATGATTAAGATTGTTTAATTAAATTAATTTATTAAATGAAGTGCTAGTATGGTATAATAAATTTGATAGGTTAATTAGTTTTTTATTTATATTAGAAGATTATTTTTATATCAACTAATAAGATCTACTTTTGTTTCACTTTCGTCATCAAGAACAATATTTCCTTTTATTGTTTTTTTTTTGAAAAAGCATATTTTTTTTGTAAAAAAAAAAGAAAATCATGGTATGAGAGAGATAGAGAGAAAGAGAGACAACCATCACTAAAAGAGAGAGAGAGAATAATCACTAAAAAAGCTTAGGAGGGATGAAAATCCAACGCAAGTATACTAGCAAAAGTTAGGATTTCCTTTTGATTCCACCTTTCCAATTGTTAGAAAATAAGCTAAATTCTTGGTTGTATCATGTTTTTTTATTAGTTTGTAAGTATTAAAGATGATGGAGACATTATGGGTAGTTATGATAGTTAATTGTGGTGGTCTAAGGTTAGTTACAGGCGGTTAGCCCTCCCCTATCGGTTCAAATTTTATGAAGGGTTGTATCCCTTCAAACTAGTGTAATATTCGGACGGTATCCGGGTTGTAACGATGGTAATCATATAAATAAAATAAAATAAAAACATATTTTAAAGGTACACAATAACCATAATACACCAACAAAAATTAATTAATCAACCGAAGTTTGATACAAAGGATACAATGAGTATGATTCCCAACTATATCGTATTATAATAAAATTTATATCAAAACATAGATAAAAATAAAACGATTATAAATATGTAATTATATTTATTATAAATAAAATATATCAAAAGTTATAAGAGAGAATAGTAAAACACCCTATGATAAATTACAGTAACAATAGTTAAAATAAAATTTTCATAAAAACCTCTAAAATTTTCCATAAAACACCCATCCTTTCTTTCACTTATTTTTCTTATACTCGATTTCTTTATAAATGGTCAACCTTTGTTGGTCTCTACTCCTCATTTGTCAAAAAACCCTAGTCCTTAGAAGCTTTATAATCTCCATCACCCTTGTAAGAAGAGAGCAAGGTCAGGTCATATTCATCGCCATCAAGACATGTGTCTACCTTTGTTGTACATATTTTAAGATCGAAAAGATGAGTAAAAAGACCATCAAGTTTAAAATATGTTCCCGATGGATAAGATGGTACATATGCACATGAAAAAGATAAAAGTATACATATTAAAAAATGATATGTAAATAAATTAATGCAAGAAAAACAAAACGTTCTTTATCTAAAAACATAAAATTGACATGACAACTTTTATTTAATTTTGACCGCATCTAGAATCGTTAGCTTAAAAATGATCTCTGGTTGCAATCAAAATACTCACAGAAAAATAAAATTATAAAAAACAATTTAATGATCTCTAGGTTTTTACTTGGTGTCCAATAGTTTGTTAGAGTTAAATAGAAGTCTGTATTTTCCATTTATCTTAGGTTGTTTCCATGTGATGATAGCAGGGCGTAATGGTGATTGCAAGCCCATAACAGTTATTTTGATATGTGTTCTTATATGGTTTATTTGTTTCTTAAATTTTGAGTAAGAATTCAAAAAATGTTATCAAGTTAATTATTGTATAGTACAAGCCTTAAAGAGGTTTCTTTGTTCAACTCATTTACCAACTCTGCTCTAAAGTTCCTTTGTTGCATAAAAAACCATTTACCATGGGTGAGCCGGATTGATCAATAAAAAAGTTGCCCAAAAAAGTTAATTACTTAGCACATATAAATAATCAGTGTGTCTTTTCATATACATTGGTGACTTTTAATCTTTTTGAACTATTTGTTATTTTTGAAGCTGTGTTTTACCCATTTGAGATTGGACATATATAATGTTGTATGATTATTTTGTCTATAAAAACTATCTTTTATATTTTATTTTCTAAGTGATGCTTCTTTTTTCGGTCTCATTTTGCTACTTGCTTATCACTGAAGTAGTTTTTTATTATCACCTGGTTATGATTAGTACTTGCAAATTTATAACTATTTGAGCTTTATCAAATATTCTTTAGTTTAATTTAATACGGTTTGAGTTTCTTAACAACTATGCTTTAGTTTTTCTTAAACAAAAAATAAAAATATTTATTAAACACCAAAATATGACACATGATGTAAGGTATCATATAGATTTTAACGTATCATATGTAGATAGTACGTAGTTCTTTTTGTAATCATTAAAAAAGTTTTATTGTTCTCACTTGAAAAAGATGTAGGATTTTCTCGTAGTGGAACTCAGATTGAACTCAGATTTGTCGTAAATATGTAGGAATTCTCTCGGAAATATTTCAGAGAGAATTAACGTCCTCGAAAATCTCTCGGAATTTTCACTATTTTTTAGTAGTGGAATATATATGATCAATATTTTATCCCCACTTGATAATATACTTCGTGTCTTAGGGGTTTTTATATGTGTATGTGGAAATTGAGTTCACAAACAACAAACAAAGCTTAAGAAACCAAACTAACACACACGTAGAAATAACCACACTTTTAATCTAAGACAGAAATGTGCTTTGTTACAATTTTTTTAGATTACATGGTTTTTCACCTTTTAATGTAACAAAGTTTGATTTCTTACATTTGTTTTATAAATAACCCAAATTTCTAATAGCCTCTTATTTGAACTTTATACAAGCGGTCAATGTTTTCATAACTTAACCCGAACTTTGTTAACTAATTACTCTTTCTAGAAGAGTTTGATTTCTTGGTAGAATTTTTATTTTTTAATGATATCGGATCAATAACAATTTGAAGGTAGTTAAAATAATTAAATTATAACCTGCTAATATTCTAATAACTTTCTGATCTTTATTAATTTTTTTTATCTTTCAATACCTTTCTAAACCCAACGTACGTTTTATGATATTTGAGCGAAACAAACTTTTTTTTCATTGTCTTAGTGCTTTTGCTTTGCTTCCTAAAGCATTATTTTGTGTAACGTGTTTTAATCGAATCAGTTAAATCTATAATGTTTCATCATTCTATATTTCTATCCAAAAGTAAGAAAAACATGTTTCATTAATTGTGCTGAAACATACTGCTTTGATATGGGGTCAGCCGGGTCAGGTTGGCTCGTAAACAGTTTTAATCCGTTACAAAAAGCTCTTCGTTATAGATTGATGCAAAAACAATTATTACAAAATCCAAAAAAATGTAGTAAAATGATTTAGGATGACTTTAAAACAGTTTTGATCGGTTGCTTTTTTAGATAGTTGTTTAAGTTTGATCCATTTGAGATAAAATTCAACCAAAATAAATGGGTTGATTGCCACCTCTATTTTTAACAATGAAATAAAAAATCTGACCTTTTTATTTATTTATGAAAAATACTTCTTGATGTTGATTATATGTTACATGTAGGATGCAGTGGACCTGATGAAAGCCGATAGCACTGTAATATTGCACAATGCAAAAAATCGACATGTTCAAGGGATCGATGAGGCTTGCGGTGGACAAGTGGGGTCGTGTTGAGGTGACAGAACCTGCCAATTTTGTTATAAAAGAATACAATAATCTATCACTTGTTGAATATGAGCTTGTCAACGTCATGGAAGAGTGACGGAGATGAAACGATGATATTTCATGAATATTTTATTACAATGAAATATGGATGAAAGCATAGATTGAGCAAAATGATGGTATATACTTGACTTTCCTCAATTGTGCTTAGTAGCTTGATCTCATCTGCTCTATCAACGTACATATTTGATTCTTTATACATGATCTAAAATAACAGGATATACTTTTTCTTGTTGAGCAGGTACATATGGAATTTAGCTTTGAAGATGCACCTGTATTTGCTTCTGATAGGTTGTGGGAGTGATTGGTTTTCCTCAACAGGCTATGGATAGGTGGTGGTGTCTAGTGTTTGTGTAATACGTAATAAAATGTTCATATTTATAGAGTTGTAAAGGTAGTTACATTATCACTAACGTGGTTTTTCATAACTCTGCATGAATTTTTAGGCTTTAATGACCCACTAATCTTCAGTTTTTAAGAACCTTATACCCACTAACATGACAGTTAGTGGATGGTTTTAGCACTTTTAGGCTTTAAGCACGTCTTTGGCAGTTTTCTAGACAAATTTTATTGTAGCAGTTACTTGAGCACTATAGTGCACTACACTGCAGTTTAAATTGGCTGTCTAAAATAGGGACTTTATACGGTTGAAATTTATAGACAAATTGATCTAACGGTTTTAGATTAAAAGTTATAATTTGGTGGTTGAGTCACCGGCAACCATATATAGATAGAATGGTGTCTTTTCATTAGTATAAATACTTGTAAATACTCTAGAGTATATGTGGAATAAGAAGATCATTTAGCAGAGAATTTTGTTGTGTTTTTATCTTCTTATTTCTCCAACAATCACATTGCCTCCTCATCCCGCCTCCTCCACTGCATGCAACATGATCTGGCCACCATATAACCAACTTGGTTTTGCGGTTTTAGGGTTTCTTACTTTTGTTCACCAAATCAAGTGAGTATGAGATCTCTGAAGCATTAATCAACCAAGGGATATTGTTCCCCACGTCATCACGAGCAGTTTGACTCCTACTTCTGCCCCGTAATCTCCGGTTGCCGGAGATCGGAAATTAGGCGGCTATTCTTGATTGTTTCTTCTCTCTTTCTCCCCTGCGGATGACGCTTCCATCATGTTGAGAACCATTAAAAATGTGAGAGGAGCTTGGACGAAATGGCTCAAGATTTGAGTTCATCAGTTTCATCTTCATGTTAGGTTAAATGCGTTTTGGTATGTTCGTTCATCTTAATATAGGTTAATGTAACTAGATTTCAGTTTTAGTTTGTTCTTGGATTGTGTTCATCAATTTTAGTTCAATCTTGAATGTTCTAGATATTGTAAATGTTTTATTAATTTACTTTAACCCTAAAAAGAATATAAACGATGGGCAGACTCATGATTCTGAAATGAGAGAGTTCTTGCCTTCTTTATAGCTAGCATTGTAATGATAAAATACAGTATTGAGCGGTTTAAAATAGTTTTATTATTTGAAAGAGAGATAAATAAAGAAAAGTCATTTAAGTAGAACAATGAAACTTCCATGTTTAAGTAACGTATAAAATTTTGTTAAAATCAATCTTTAAACGTTTTTAAATGGGTCTGGTAATCCGCTTTGTCATGTATTAAATTGCTAGTAATAAAAAAATATTTTGAAGGCAAATTAAATCGGAAAATTAAAAAGATACAAACAAAAGAAACTTCTCCTAAAATGATTTGCACCAAAGAGAGATCCTTGCAAATAAAAAACGGAATGTTGAAACAAAGTCTCACTAAAACCACGACTTAACAGATACCCAACACAAAAATCGAAACAAACTCAACCAAACCGTGACCTCTAAATCTCTAAAACCAAGCCTCGAACCATGACCTCTTGAAACACAATCTTTAACAACAGCCTCACGAACCTCGAGCAGCGACTCCAAACCATGACCTCTGAACCCAAATCTCGACCATCAAAACCTCAAACCCAGATCCTCGTACCGCAACAAACATCTGAAACCAAACCACAAACCATGAAACGACCGGAAAACTCGAACGAACATCTTGAATCTCACAAAGCAACCGGAGAACTTGAACACGAAACATCTAAAACCCCAAGCGACCAGAAAACTCAAAGGAACTTCGAACGGAAAATGCTTGAACTGGAAAAGAAACCCTCGAATGGATGAACTCAAAGCATCCTAGAAGTGAAACACCTTGGAACTCCAAATTAACGACCACAGACCTTTTAACGGCCCAAAAACCCTCGAACTGAAACACCTTGAAAAGGCGGTGGCCTTGACAAGGCGGCCAAAAAAGACTGAAAGCAACCTTGACACCTCGGACAGTGGCCTCAAAATGGCCGGAAAACCCTTGAATTGAAACACCTTGGAACCTCAAACAACCACGGGCGGCCTCTAATGACCAGAAAACCATCTAACTGAAACACCTGGAACGGCGACGTCGACGGCCCATAATACCAACTACCCGAATCTTGGTACAGCAGTACCATAATACCGCACGAGTCTCTTGTCCGAACACATGACTCTATGATACCATGTACCACCAATCATCCCACAATATCATATTTTATGAGATGCACGTACGTACTCCAGAACCAGGAAGTGAAACAACTATCCCACTCACAAATAAAAGAAGTTAACATACGTAAATATTTCTAACTTTCATATTATTACTCCATATTGTCGATCGAGCCAACTCATCGTGATTATCCCAATACTAAGTGGTTTATGTCTTTGTCGCATATATATATATATAAAATATATGCATACCTTTCTGTATCCATGCGCAAAGATATTTCGATAAGACAAAACTTATATAGCATATTTTATATTGGGATATTAGGATGTGTTAAAAAGGAAGAACAAGATGTTCATTGTTATAGATCAATGAGCAATATATATATATATATATATATATATATATATATATATATCTTGTTCTATTCACTAATGTAGCAAAACAAGCACGTACAACATCAATCGAATTTTGCATAAAAAAGAACCCAGATATTAATTGCTTTTAGAACGAACCCAAGGAAACCAATTCGGGTTTTTACGACTTTAGTCTTAAAATTTTATTGAATCAAATTAGGGATCCAATTAAGAAGATCTAAAATCATGGAGATGAACGTGCCCGTGAGCGTGAAAGAAGGAACTTCGATTGTATTACTCGGTAATATTTTAGAATTTAAGATCGATCTACCAATCTTCTCGTATGCATGCGATCATCATTTGGGGAGGAATTGAAGAAATCATGCATGCATGCTATGATTCTCCAACCACTTGATATATATGAGAATATATATAGACTAAGAATGAATGATCAATTTGTCAAAAAGCCCAAATCTGAAGCTATATATTTGAAAGTAGCAATTCATACCAGAAATGTTGACGCTTTAAATTTTTATCCGAGAAAGGCGAAGAATATGAAGTGAAACAGGTGACATTTCGTGATGCTAGATGAAGTGAAACAGGTTACATCTTCACTCATATGTCATCGGTGGTTGAAACTTATATATATATAGTTCTCTTAGATATATGGAAGGAACTTCCTTCCGTATATAATAGTTCACAGATGGCTGAAAAATGCTAGAGAAAATGCTAGAAATTTTGAAATGGATTCTATAACGGCAAAAAGTGATAGGTTCACATTATGTAAGTCAGTCTTAGGAAACATTTTATTTTATTTCATGTCCCTTTTTAAAGCACCTTTAAAAGTGATTAATGAAATAGAGAAGTTACGAAGAAGACTCTTAATTATAGGGCATTTCCACTTCGGGCAAAAATAAAATTTGTTGGGTCAAGTGACAAAGACTAACAGCATCAAAAGATTTTGGTGGACTTGGTGTTGGCACATTGAGTGACTCAAACATTGCGTTACTTACAAAATGGTGGTGGCAATTGAAAGTTGAAGATGAAGCTTTATGGGCTAATGTCATAAAAGCTATTCACGGTGTGTCAGGATGTGACTCTTCATCATTTGCTAATCCAAGAAATTCAGGAGTGTGGCTTAATATCGCAAAAGCATGTAGATCTCTTCCATCCTTGAATCTTAGGGGATGTTTGGTAGAAAGAAAAGAAATGGGTAGAATTGGTTTCTCTTGTTTGGGAGAAATGGTTATAGTTTTGGGAGGAAAAATGGTTTCTCCACCCATTTCCATTTCTCCCATTCCTTTGTATTTTTATTTCTCTTCAAATTGTGGAGAAATGGAGAGAAATGACAGCCGATGTCTACTCATCATCGTCGATGTCTGGTTGCAATGTGTTTCCGGCGTTCTACTCATCATCATTGACATCCGGAGAGGCGGCCAACGCCGCTACCGCCATCCGGTGACTTGAGCCACCATTTCTCTGTTTCATTTCTTTGATGATACCAAACAAGGGAATCAATTCTAATTTTTCACACATTTCTATTTCTCCCCATTTCCATTTCTCTCCTATTTTCATTTTCATTTCTCCCGATTTCTTTTCTCCCTACCAAACATCCCCTTAATATTGGTGATATGTTTACTTGAGTCGTAATTAATGGACGTAGTATTATTTTGGCATGATCGTTGGTTGGGTTCCATTCCACTAAAATCCACCTTTCTGATTTTATTTCAACTTGAGCAAAACAAATAGTGCATTGTAACATTGTTGCTATGAAAGCTTCTAGTATTTTTAATAATATAATTGGTTGGTCTTGGTCTTGGTTGGAGAATATTGAAGATCCAAATTTCCTAGGGCAAATAAAAACATTGGAAGATCTTCTTAAACATGTATCTCTTAATGGAAGGGATGATAAATGGGGATGGAAAGGTGATATGAGTAGTGTTTTTACAGTTAAATCATTAAGATCCATCATTGCAAATCTTGCAAATTCATCGGATGTTTCCCTAAGTTTTTGGAATAAATGGCTACCAACTAAAGTTAATTGTTTTGTTTGGCATTTGTTATTAAAGCGGATTTCTACAAGATTTAATTTAAGTGTATGGGGGATATCTATTCCATCAGGTTCTTCTCCCATTTATAATGGCGACTTAGAAACTATTGATCACTTATTCTTTGCATACCTAGAAGTAAATGAAGTATGGTTTCTGTTATCCGGTTGATGTGATATTATAATTGATCGAATGCCTCTTTCAATCGGCTGATTTATGGATTTTTGGATAATAGCAAGTCAAAAAAGAGGAGGAAATTCTTAGAAGGCGTAATGGGGAGTGCTTTGTGGTTCACTCGGAAGAACCGGAATGATATGGTATTTAATGGCAAAAAAATTTATACATCATATGTGGTGGACGAAGTTTAAGCCATGCTTTATTCTTAGGTTAGATTTAGAGCTAAATGCAAATCGTTAAATAGGCTATGTGATATTATAAGTTGTAACCCAACTATTTTGTTTTAATTAGAGTTAATTACAAAAATGGTCCATGTGGTTGTCGCTAATTTTCACTTTTGATACTTTAACTTTAAAAATTACGAAAATAGTCACTATGGTTGTCATTTTGTTTCACTTCTAGTCCTTTATGGTAACAGGCATTAACTTTGGCTGTTAAAATAAGGGCATTTTGGTCATTTCTCACTTTATCCTCATTCCCAAACATAATTCTAGCCTTTATTCTTATTTAACTTATTAATTACTTTGGAATATACTTAATGCTTTTTTAATCAACAAAAATAAACAATTATAATTGTAATTATCAATTTAAATCAATTGAAATATACAAAATTCAAAGTTGAATAACAAAATTCAAAGTTAAATAACAAGAACATGAACCCAAATCTAAACAAAGAACCAAGAAAACAAAAATCCTAAAATCTGTTAACTAAGAACCAGATCTAACTCAAATCGCATATTTAACCAGATCTGTAGAACAATATTTGGGTTTGATAATTGACCAAATCGCATATTTAACATACCAAATCGATGCTTTAATTGACCAAATCGCATATGAAACCAGATCTGTCGAACAAGATTTGGGTTTGATAATTGATTTGAAATTGCATATGATACCCTCGATTAGAGATCCTCAAAACATGAATCTGTTGAACAGGTTGAAACAGGTTGAACAAGTGTGGATTTTAGAACCCTAAATCAGAACGGTGTAGGTGAAGATGAAAGCATACCAGAACTTGTGAAGATGTAGATGGTGGTAAGATAAATAGTGGTGGCGTCCAGTGGTTGAGTTCGGTGGTGGTCGTGCGATCTGAATTTGGGTAACATATACCCACTACTTCAAGCCCTAAATCGAAAGCATCAGAGAGATCTGGTGGTGGTTGTGCGATCTGGATTTCAGACACCAACAATGCGACGATGGTTGTGTACGATGGTGTTGGTGTCAAGCGGTGAAAGTTCTTCTACATTTGTTAGATGGTGGTGCCGTCGATGGTGGTAAGTTAAATAGTGGTGGCGTCCGGTGGTTGTGTCCGATGATGGTGGCCTCGGACGGTAAGGTAGATGGTGGTGGTGCCCGATGATGGTGGCGTCCGGTGATAGTGGTTGTTCCCTAACCGTGGTGGTGACCGGCGAATGTTGGCCGGCAAATGGAGTCTCGCAGAGAGAAGTTCATGGAGAGAGAGACATGACTTGGACATTTATGAGGAAACAAAAACCTTGTTTGGCAACAAGGATTAAATAGAATAAAACAAACCTTGTTTGGAAACAATAATTAGATAAAGGTTGTTTGTCTGTTTGGATACAAGGATAAAGTGAGAAATGATCAAATTACCCTTTGACTAATAGTCAAAGATAACTGCAGTTAGTTTAAATGACCAATAGTGAAACAAAATGACAACCATAGTGACTATTTTCGTAATTTTTAAAGTTAAAACACGAAAAGTAAAAATCAGTGACAACCACAAAAACCATTTTTGTAATTAACTCTTTTAATTATTTGTACTCTTCTAGCATTTTGTAAGTCTTCCATATTTTAATAAAATTTTAAGTTTATTTTCCGGTCAAACATTCTCTCTCTACAAATTTTTTTTTACTAGCGTTTAAATTAAACTAAAAAAATCGAGAGCAAACCATCTGGAGTTTAACCAAGTGAGAGTGTGAGACCGAGTTTGAAAACACCGACGGAAACAGCTTGTCGGAGCCGATGGGCTAGAAAATTTTTTGAAAGATCGTATAGACCTGTTAATACACACGCGACCCCCGATCGTTAAAAAAAATAATTCCTGCGATAATAGCAGCGATACCTCGATTGACGCCTCATCCCTCTCGGCTCTCGATTGAAGATTTGAAGACCGGCCGTCGGCTCTCCGTCCTCGTCGAACGCCTCCATCCTGTTCGAACGCTTTCATCCTCCTTCCTCGTCACTTGTAAGTCTCAACTCTCGAATCTCGGTATCCTTCTCTCTCTCCCTCTCCCCCTTTCTCGAACATCATTTGATTATTTCTGTTCAAATCTCGACTCCCACCTAATTTGGCGCTCAACTTAGTACTCACCAAAGGAATTTGGAAGTGATTTAGGGCTTGATACTTATGTGATTTAGGGCTTAATTATTCGTATAACTTCTGTGATTTAGGGCTTACTACTTATTTTTGGGTATACTAAGACTGATTATTCGGTTGAGAAGTTAAGAGTCTAAATGATCATTACTTGTTATTGGCTATCAATCTTTGATTTTAACTTTAGATATATGTGGCTATCTCTAGTTGGTTGATTTATTTTGAACATGATGTTTGATTGTTTGATATTGCAGCTAAATGGTTTTGTTTGATAATTGTTCAAGAGTTAGGTTAAATGAATTTTTTTAAGATTTAAAAACCATTACATCTATTTATAACTAATTGCAAAATGATCATCAACTAAACAAACAAGTCGAAACTTTCTTCTAGTTGTTGGATTAAGTCACACATCAACCACACATACATATGATATTCTTACAAAGAAATGACCAACTGTCGGTGATATTCCTGCAGTGAAGTTCATCTTGTTGGTGTATGAGGCTTTAAACTATAAAATGAACTTTTGTGTTTTAGAATGTGTGTAATTGTCTTAGAGCTTGGAATTGGAGTGCATTTTCCATTCCCTAATATGCAAAACCTTCTACAACTTGTTTGTTTCATCTTTTTGCAAATTTAGGTTAAAAGACCAATCTGAAAAAAATTTCGAAAAAGAAAGCCAATTTTGGCGGATTAGTTCTACTGTCCAACAAGTTTGATCCGACCCTTTTAACCGAATAAGTTTGGACTTTTATCTAAGTCCTCTTGCCAACTTTAATGGTGCCCCCTTTGATGAAAAATCATGGATCCGCCACTGTTTGAAACTAATCGGTTTCACCTCAATTCGGCAAGGTCACACACCTTGTCATGAGTACTCGCTGAATACTAGGCTTTGGATTAAGAGTTTTACAACACTAGCTAAAAATAAGCAACCCCAAATTAGTTGCTTTTGTTATGTTAGGTTGGTCTGTTTTCTTTTTTCTTTCTTGTTTCCCACAACAGCAACTAGAGATAGCCGCATATTAGAATTTACCCAGCAAATTAATATGCACCTTACAACAAACACCAACTCACTACACCCTGCAAATCACTTGCTCTCTCCCTTCGCCCTCCAAAAATAACGAAAAGTTAACACACCAGCATAAAAAGGTGTAAACACAACTGGAAAAGAAACATCAGTGACTACACAAAGCGTGATAAGAAATAAATCTACACACTGCCACAAACCACGTATCAACACTCAGTAGCACAAATATGACCGGAAAACAAACGCACACAGCTATACCCAACTGATGAGCAGCGATCAGAATCCTCTGAAAACAGCAGCTGAAAGAAATATAATGTGGTTTAGAGTTTATTTATACGTTGCGTTTTCATTTTTCTGTATCTTGGTAAGATGAACATTTGTTATGCAATTTTATTAGTTAGTTGAAACTTGGAATGAATTCATTATTCTTCAGTTTGTCTGATTTTACTTTCTCTTGTTAGTGACTCTGTCAATCACCAAAATGGGAAAGAAAAAAACTGATGAGGGCGGAGAAAAGATTAAACAAAGCAATAAAGAAGGAAAGAAACTATCCGTCTCTGCCATGCTTGCCAGCATGGACCAGAAACCCGATAAGGGAAAGAAAGCAACCTCCTCAAGCTCTACAACCCGTAATCCAAAGCCAAAAGCAGCTCCAAAGTTACAATCATATGCAGATATTGATCTTCCTCCCTCAGATGATGAAGAAGAAGATGATGTAGACCTGATATCTGAAGAAGGTGAAAATCAAAACAAAAAACCCACGAGGAAAGAGAGGGCTAATGATAGGAATCTTGAAATATCTGTAACCGATAAGGAGTTAAAAAAACGAGAAAAAAAGGATACGATTGCTGCACAAGCAGTGGAGCAGGCAAAACAAGAGGCTTTGAAAGACGATCATGATGCATTTACAGTGGTGATCGGTAGTCGGGCTGTGGTTCTCGATGGTCAAGACGATGCTGATGCAAATGTGAAAGATATAACTGTTGATAATTTCTCGGTTTCAGCACGTGGGAAAGAGTTATTGAAGAATGCATCTGTGAAGATATCTCATGGAAAGCGGTACGGTTTGGTGGGACCCAACGGGAAGGGAAAGTCTACACTGTTGAAACTTCTTGCCTGGAGAAAGATTCCCGTGCCTAAAAACATCGACGTACTTTTGGTGGAACAAGAAATCATTGGTGACGACAGAACTGCCCTTGAAGCCGTTGTTTCAGCAAATGAGGAACTCGTTAAGCTTCGACAAGAGGTTGCAAAACTGTCTGAATCTCCTGAATCAGACGGAAATGAAGTCGATGATGCGGGTGATACCGGAGAGAAACTTGTGGAGTTATACGAAAAATTGCAGATAATGGGATCAGATGCTGCTGAAGCCCAAGCCTCAAAGATTCTTGCGGGTTTGGGGTTTACAAAAGCTATGCAAGGCCGTGCGACCCGATCGTTTAGCGGTGGTTGGAGGATGAGAATATCATTGGCTCGAGCCCTTTTCATCCAACCGACACTTTTATTACTTGATGAACCGACCAATCATCTTGATCTCAGAGCGGTTCTTTGGTTAGAGGAATACTTATGCAGATGGAAGAAAACTCTTGTGGTTGTCTCGCATGACAGAGACTTCTTGAATACCGTCTGCAATGAAATAATTCATCTTCACGATTTAAAGCTTCATTTATATCGTGGGAATTTTGATGATTTCGAAAGTGGGTATGAGCAACGTCGCAAAGAAATGAATAAAAAGTTTGAAACGTACGACAAGCAGGTGAAAGCTGCAAAGAGAGCCGGGAACCAGAAACAACAAGAAAAGGTCAAAGAAAAAGCCAAATTTGCGGTTAAAGAAGCGAAGAAAAAGTCAAAAGGGAAAGTTGACGAAGATGAAGAGATTCCCGAGGCCCCGCAAAAATGGAGAGATTATACGGTCGAGTTTCATTTTCCGGAACCTACTGAATTGACACCACCGCTGTTACAGCTTATTGAGGCAAGTTTTAGTTATCCAGAACGAGAAGATTTCAGGCTATTTAATGTAGATGTCGGGATTGATATGGGTACACGTGTTGCGATTGTGGGGCCCAACGGAGCGGGAAAATCAACATTATTGAACCTTCTTGCTGGAGATTTGAACCCAACAGAAGGTGAAGTAAGAAGAAGCCAGAAGTTAAGAATCGGTAGGTATTCACAACACTTTGTTGACCTTTTGACCATGGGTGAAACACCGGTTCAGTATCTTCTGCGTCTTCATCCAGAACAAGAGGGTTTTAGCAAGCAAGAAGCGGTCCGGGCTAAACTTGGTAAATTTGGGCTTCCCAGCCATAATCACTTGACTCCAATTGCTAAATTATCCGGTGGACAAAAGGCGCGTGTTGTTTTCACTTCGATCTCGATGTCGAAGCCACATATTTTACTACTGGATGAACCCACAAATCATTTGGATATGCAGAGTATTGATGCACTTGCAGATGCACTCGATGAATTTACGGGTGGTGTTGTTCTTGTGAGTCACGATTCCCGACTGATATCACGTGTTTGTGATGACGAAGAAAAAAGCGAAATTTGGGTCGTGGATAATGGAAGCGTGGAGGCTTTCCCTGGTACGTTTGATGATTATAAGGAGGAGCTCCTAAAGGAAATTAGAGCTGAGGTCGACGATTGATGTGGTATGTATTATTTGCGATACCGAATACTTTTTGAACATACTTGTAATAGTGTGATAAAAAGTTTAAATCTTTTTTACTTATTTGCATGTACCCTCATTTAACACGGTAAGTTTTTTGATGATCCGGCATAACTTTTTGTTACAGTTTGCTCTTCGTACCTATAGCGTAAGCTACACTACAGGTGACAAAACGGACGGTTTGGGTAACGGATCAAAAGGGTTTAGATTGAAATGAGTTGTGTTAGCAAGCTTCCTTTTTCTTCCATTATTCTTCGACATTTAGTGGCTAATTATGATTACAAAAACAATAACTTTACAATCTGTTAAATATTTGAAGATAAAACACAATCCAAATCGAATCGTTAATTTTGTTATCTCTAGGCATGTTATCATATATTCTTCAATATTATATTATGATTCATTTAGGCTCCTCTTTGAATTACCTTTGTTACAGTTTGCTTTACCTACCGATAGCATAAGCTACACTACTGGTGACAGATCGGACGGAAACTGAGAGGCAAAAAGGAACGTATCTACAAACATAGATTTCCTGTCCATGGAGATTGTTGTTTACAAGAGTTTTGAAGGTTTGATCAAAGCAACAGACAGATGTCGGTGTGTGTGTGTGTCAGTGTGTGTTTCTTTTCCATTTTTGAGTGGTCTTTTATTTTTAAAATTGTTTTTAGTAAAAACCACACTAGTCGAGTGTTGCTTTATAGTTGCTAATAAGTCGTACACAATTTTATTTTCCTATGACACTCTATTTTAGAGCCACACATTAATTAATTAGTATTTTATTAGAGCATTGATTGTAGAGTGTATCCGGCTTCCACTGTGGAGTGTGGATTGCAGCCTTTTCCTTTTGTTATAAATTGATTGTACCAAAATACAACGAAACATACCTGGATTTATCATCGTAGACAACAGACTTCTTTGTTGTGTTGTTAATAAATACAATCAACTATATTTTAAATGTTAATGTGTGTACTCATCTTTTAAAAATGTTATTGTGTGTATCAAACTTTCAAAAAATGTGTTATTGTGTGTATTAAACTTCATATTCTATGTAATAAACTTTTACTTTTTTTGCTTTTTTATGTAATCAAAATACATATAACAAAAACAAATTAAAAGTTCGATACACGCAAGATGGATACACATATTAACATTTGAGATATAGTTTAATATATTTTAAAGAAGTAAACCCATAAAAGAATTATAAAGGTTGATTGTCTTTATTGACAAACAAAATTCGTTACATATAATAATAACTTTTAGAAAAGTCGTGTGTAACAAACCCTAATTGTTTATGAAAGTTTAAAACGGAAGTTTTTGAAACTACAGTTTGTTTATTTATTTATCGTATGTAATTTGGTACTATTTTGATGTATTAAAAATTATGTGTTTTAATTTTTTATGTTTGCATTTGATTGGATTTTAAGAAATTAAGGGGGGTTCATAAGTACAAATTTGTGATAGGAAATAAGAAATTTTGAATATGTATACAGTTACTTATAAAAAAAATTAGTTAATATTGATTACTAAATACAAAATATTATGATAAGTTAATAAATTTTCAATAATGGTAACAAGGGAAATAAAAAAATATTTATAAACTAAATAATATAAAATTGTAAATCTATACATATGATAAGTCATAGACTACTTGTTAGGTGTGTATTGTGTAGTCTAACGTCAGTTTACCTAAATGTTGTTATGCTTACATACTACTTAAATCATTATAAAAATTAAATAACTAATGCGCTATTGGTATATCAGTAAACAACGCCTATATCAGGGACGAAGAGTGGAATGGAACAATATCACTAAATTTTACTCAAACTATACAATATATATACATTTGTAGCCTGGTAGGTATCGTTTTGACCATTCTATCGGTGCACAAAATATGGTCCTGGACACTTTCAGGGTTAGTCCAGTCCTCGGCGTACCGGTTCTTGCGTAAGATCATTCGGTTTGAGTAGAGGCTTGGTTAGAGCATTAGCTAGTTGGTCATCACCTTTTATATGAGTAACACGGATTAAACCGTCTTGGCCCTTTTCATGGACAAAGTGGAAATCCAAGGCTAGATGTTTCATTCGTGAGTGAAAAACTGGATTTGTAGAATAATGTGTAGCACTAAGATTGTCGCAGAAAATTGTCAGAGTAACAATGGATTTGTAGCCAAGTTCTGATAATAAAGAGATGATCCACTGTACTTTCGTGGTAGTAGATGCGACAGCTCGGAATTCCGCTTAATAAATAGATGATCCACTGTACTTTCATGGTAGTAGATGCAACAGCTCAGAATTCCGCTTCTGTGGATGATCCCGCTAAAGTGGGTTGTCTTTTTTAACTCCAAGATATTGGATTTGAACCAAGATAGACAATGTAGGCGGTGGTGCTTCAATAGGTTTGTTTGTCGCTTGCCCAATCGGCATCGGTAAATGCATGAAGTTGTAATGGGGAGTTACGTCGTATGAGTAAACCATGGTGAATGCTCCCGTGAAGATACCGTAGTAAGCGTTTTAAAGCAGCCCAATGAATATCTGTCACACAATGCATAAATTGGGAAAGATATTTACTATGAAGTCGACATCAGGTTGGGTAAGTGATAGGTATTGCAAGCCCCCAACAAGTGATTGATAATCCTTTAGATTTGGTAAGGGGTGCCATATGTGGTGGTGAGATAGAGGGATGTAATCGATGGTGTGGAAGCCGGTTTACAATCGCTCATGTTAGCTCTAGTGAAAATATCAAGAATGTATTTGGCTTGGGATAGGAAAAGATCACTGGAATGTGGTAGAACCTCGACACCAAGGAAATAAGACAAGTTACGAAGGGCTTTGAGAGAGAACCGCTGAGCAACGGAACTAATAAATGAGGAGACTTAGGAAGAGTTTGGGACCGGTGATGATAATATATCAACGTAAACAAGGATGTAAAGGTAGAAATAGTGGATTTGCGGATGAATAAGGAAGGATCAGATTATGGTATGTTTAAAACCTGTTGAGTGAAGGAAAGATTTAAGTTCATTGTACCAATCACGAGAAGCTTATCGAAGACCATATGTGGCTTTATGTACTTTGCATACATGACGTGGAAATGATGGAGATTGAGACATGTACACATATTCAGTAAGAGTGCCTTGTAAGAAAGCATTATTGATATTGGATTGGTGTAAGCTCCAGTTTTGAGAAGTTTCAAAAAAGAGAATTAGATAAAGTGAGGCTAGTTTGACAACGGGACTGAAAGTCTCAATGTAGTCAAGACCAGATCTTTGATGGAAACCTTTGGCAACGAGGTGTGCCTTAAGATATTCAACAATTTCATCAGGTTTAAATTTGGTATGGAAAACCCATTTGCACCCAACTAAATTGGGTAAAGATTTAGGTGAAACAAGAGATCATGTGTTGTTGCGGGTTAAGGCATCATGTTCTTCTTGCACGGCTTTGATCCATTGGGATTGCTTAAGAGATTGAGTAATATTTTGTGATTCGGGAAAGGGTTGAGCAGTTGTATGATAAAGAATAAAATCATTATTATGGTATTTTGGATTTGGTTTGCAGGTGTTTCTGGTGGGACAAGATAGTGTTGGGGATGAAGGTGGTAATGGTGAAGAAGGAATAGAGTTTGTAGGAGGGTTGTTTTGGGTGTGATGGAGTTGAAGGGATAGTATTCTGAGTGTTTGAAGTGGTGGATGGAGAAGATGATATAAGAAGGTTTACTTGAAGCCAAGAGTCTAGGTCAAGAGGTAATGGGGTGTTGTAATGAGTTAGAAAATTGTAAGGAAACACATGTTCAATGAATTGTACATGTCATGAGGTAGATATTTTGTTTGTTGTAGGATCAACTAAATGGTAGGCACTTTGAGATGAGGAATAGCCTATGAATATGCAAGGCTTAGATCGAGGTTCCAGTTTGTATTTGGAATATGGTTGAAGTCAAGGGTAAGCTAGGCAACCTAAACAACGTAGTTTTTCGTAGTTTGGCGATTTTTGAAAGAGACAAAAAAAATGGAGAATCATTTTGTAGGGTGGGAGTTGGTAGTCTATTTATGAGATAAGCAACGGTGGTTATAGCGAAGGGCCAAAATTTTAGTGGTATTTCGATGTCGTCGTTTGGCATAGCCGTTGTGTTTTGGCGTGTGATAGGGAAAGTAAGATGAGAAATGCCACACGAATCCAAATGAGAGGTGAGTTTAATATATTCATCTCCATTCTCAAAAACCAATTGTTTGATTTTTGTTTGAAAATAGTTTTTCACAAAGCGTTGAAAACGTATGAATGTGATTAGAGAATCAGATTTGTGTTTTAGTGGCTAAAGCCATGTGTATTTGGTGTTGTGGTCCACAAAGATAATATAATATTTGAATCCATTAAAAGACACAACAAGGGAGGATCATACATCCGAAAAAATAATTGTAATGGTGCATTTGAAGAGAAGAACTATGAAATGAAAGTTTATGACTTTTATTAATGCAACAAGAATTACAATTATTATTCGTAGAGGTAATAGCAAGAACAATGGAAGATAAATGCTTTAAGACTTGAGAATGTGGATGTCCAAGTCGGTGATGCCAAGCTAGGGACTTATTTGATTGAGCATGAAAGACAAGGGCTGGAGTGGTGGAACGAAACTGATAGACCCCATGGCTAGTTATCCTGCGGAGAAGAGTTTGTTTGGTTTGGAAGTCCTTAATAAGAAAATTAAATGAGAAAAATTCAATCAATATATTGTTGTCGATGCATAATGGAGAGAGATAGATATGATTTTTAGAGATAGAAGGAACACAAAGAACATTCGTAAGAGAAAAAGATGTATTAGAAAAGCGAAAAACTAAAGAGCCAACATGAGTAATAGTAAGAGACGAACCATCATCAATGACTAGTTCATTGGTACCATCGTAGGCGGCATGGAGAGACAAGGCATTGAGATCATTGGTAATATGGTGAGAAGCACCACTGTCGAATATCCAGCTTTGGTTGTTGTCCCGATGAGTTATGGTCGTGACATGAGCTCGTGGTTGGTTGTATGTAGTCTTCGGTGTGTAGGTATTTGTTTTTTAAGGCATAACATGAGGTGGGGGAGTGGCCTTTAGTGAAGCAAAATTGACACTTGCCAATATACTGGCGGGTTGTGCTATTGGGTGTAGGTTTAGGAAGCAAGGCTGGAGAGGAGTTGGAAGTTCGATTCTGCCAAGTTTTAGTTGGTTGACGTTTGTTTGTTGTAAAGGCAGTTAGTGGTTGGTGAAGGGTATTAGTAGTGAGGGCTTGTTGAAGGAGAGAAAGCTCATGGTTTATGAGTTTTTTCATGTAGTTCATGAAAGGAAATGGGGGTATCTCGGACATGGACAACATCAATAATTGTTTTGTAGGCAGTAGAGTCAAGACCATTTAGAACTGCATCGGCAACATCTTCGTCATCCATTTTCTTTCCCAGAATGTTAAGTTCATCAATGATGTTTAGTGATGGTTTAGTCAGAGGTTTTGGTTGATTGTTTTAGGCGATGCTGGAGTCGTTTAATATGGCCATGAGAGAGATTATCGTAGGTGTTTGAAAGAATGGTCCAGACTTCGAGTGAGGATGATGTGTTGGTGACCAAGGGAACGATAGGCGGGGAGAGGGTACCAACAAGAGCTCTAAATAGTAGTCTGTCCTCGCTGCATGGGGGATGGACACACCATCAAGGGTTTAGGAGGGAGATTAGTGCCATCGATATACTTGTAAAGATCCAAACCGTGAAGAAGGGCTTCAGTTTGAGTTTTCCAACTTAGGTAGTTTGTGGAAGAGAGTTTAAGAGATGGTGGGAATTAAACAAGAGTTAAAGATGGTGTATTGAGAGGGAGGGTAGGGATGACAGTAGAAGATGAGCTTGCACTAGAAGACATGGTAATCGATAAACATGAAGAAGCAAAAGGTGTTCCTGGCTGATACCATATAAAGAGAAGAGCAGAAAAGTTATATTATCTTTCATAATATCGAGGTACATATACAATAGAATTTCAACAAAATAGGAAAACTAAAAGCTTCCATAGTTATCTTACAACAAAAATAGGAAGACTATAAACTTCCATAGTTATCTACAACCTGCCATAGTTATCTATAATTTGAAATACAAATACAAATAAATAAATGAATAAAATAAAGACAACTACGATCTATTAGTACTAATAATCCAGCTATGATTCTTTAACCGCTTGATATGAGAGTATAGATAGGGAATGAATGTTTGATTTGTCAAAAAGCCCCAAAAAAGGTACTGAAAGCCCTAATTTGAAGCTATTTGTAAGTAGCAATAAAAGAAATGTTTGGCGCCCTAATTTTTATATGAGAAAGGTGAGGAATAGGAAGTGAAACGGGTATTCGTGATGCTAGATGAAGTGAAACATGTTACATCTTCACTCATATGTTGTCGGTGGCTGGAGCTTAGTCCTCTTCAATGTTATTGTTCCTTCCATAATCATTCATCCTGAACATGCTCGATAAGATATAGAAACTTTGAAATAGATTCTAGGGTAAATTGTATGAAAATATTCAATGAATTTTATCATAGTTATCATTGTATATAACCAATTTTTTTCTTAAAGATAATACATTCAATTTTCATAATTCTTTCATTGTTGCAAATAACCTTTTGTGTATGGGTTTTCATTACCATTGTATACTATGATTTTGTCATAATTCTCATTATATACAATAATTTGCATAGAATAGGATAATCATGAAAATTGATTTTATCATTTTTAAAATAAAAGGTTCATTATATACAATAGTAACCAAAATAAAATAAATTTTATTTTCATGTAACTTACCCTAGAGTCTATAATGGCAATAGAATAGATAATGTGAAAATATTTGTTAAGAGGATTTATGAAGGAATGAATGGTTGTAACTATGTTAGTGAAGATTAAAGGGAAGAAGGTTGAAGTAAAATGGGTGGGAAAACAAATAAATAGAGCTTTTAGGATGCATTGTAGTTAGTTTTTTATTATAAAAGAAAGATATACATGGATACTAAGGACACTATGTATTTATTAAATTGGATATTTAATTAAAAATATGAAAAGGAGAAGACAAGTTAGTTGTCAACTTATTATAAGATATATCTTCTAATATAAATAAAAGACTAATTGATATCAAATTTATTGAAAAATCCTAGCTTTTAATTTAACAAATCAATTTTAATTATATAATAATGGCTTAACACCCCGTGTATAAACACGGAGATCGTTAAATAAACTAAAGTTTAAATGTTTATGATGTTAAATAGTATATATATATATATATACTATCTTTAAAGCATTTATACATTTTAAATCTCTTAATTTTAAATAAGTTGAAATTACTAATTACCCCAATATCACAAAATATATTCGATATGTCATAATTAGAGTAGAAATTAGAAATTAATTTGAAAACTATAATGCAATCTATATCTTATATATGGTTTGACTTCCAACTCAGAAAATTGAAAATACCATAAATTGTAAATCAACATATAAATTGGAAATTATTCAATACCAACATAGTCTGTGAATACACACACGATTTATCTTTAATCTTTATATATATTTAAAGAATAGACTAACGATGTTATCATTTAATCTTTAATCGTATATATACATATACGATTTATTATATTATATTATATTATTATAGTATGTATATATGTAAAACCAATTAATTAAATGAATAAAACTTAATAACCCTAATTAATTAGATAGATAAATTTATCTTAATATATAATGTTTTGATATAGAAACAACTAATTTTAAAGGCACTTAAGAAAATAAAGGGACATGGTTAGTGAAAGAAATTAAAATAAAATGATGACATCATTAGTCTATTCATTTAATATATATTAAAAATTAATCATTTATTTATTTAAAATTAAAAAATTAATTTTGAATTTTAAAGACCAAACTAATAAAAAAATCCATTTATATAGAATATTTTATACTTATTTTAAATTCCTTTTAATTATAACCAATAAAATTTTAACTTAATTACCACTAATTGTATCAAATAATGATCGATGATTTATACAAGAAATATAATCTTGTTTCTTTATATCATGATATCACATTTTTGTCGTCACGTCTGTCTTCCTCCTCGTGTCGACTCTTACACCGCCGGTATGGGTGTTGACGTCGTATATCATCATTTTTTAATTCCCGTTTCTTTAATATTTTATAATTATTTAAAATATATTTTCTTATATTAATATCTAATATTGATTATGTTTTATAACCAACATTGACATTTAATCTAATTTATTAATATTTAAATTAACCTAAATTTTTTTGAAAGATAATCATCTCGAATTTGATCAAGTTAGGGCCGAGTTTGAAATCAACGACGGATCAACTTGTCACGTTTAGTAGCCTAGAAATTATTTTGGAGGAGGCTAAAGATTTTGGGCCACCTATTAACACACATGAGGCCCGCAATCATTAAAAAAAATACCTGCGATAATAGCAGCGATACCTCGATTGACGCCTCATCCCTCTCGGCTCTCGATTGAAGATTTGAAGACCGGCAGTCGGCTCTCCGTCCTCGTCGAACGCCTCAGTCCTCCGTCCTGGTCGGACGCCTTCACCCTCCTTCCTTGTCAGTTGTAAGTCTCAACTCTCTAATCTCGGTATCCTTCTCTCTCTCTCTCTCTCTCTCTCTCTCGAATATCATTTGATTGTTTATGTTCAAATCTCGACTCCCACCTAATTTGGCGCTCAACTTAGTACTCAACAAAGGAATTTGGAAGGGATTTAGGGCTTGATACTTCTGTGATTTAGGGCTTAATTATTGGTATCACTTATGTGATTTAGGGCTTACTACTTGTTATTGGGTACACTAAGATTTTAAACTAATTATTTGGTCGGGGTGTTTGGTAGAGAAAAGAAATAGGGAGAAATGGAAATGGAGATACGGGAGAAATGAAAATGTACGGAGAATTGGAATTGATTTTCTTTTTTGGTAATTGAAGAAATGAAACAGTCAGATTGCCGGACGGCGGTTGCGGCGTTTGCCATCTCGCCGGACATCGACGATGATGAGTAGACATCGGCTGCCATATCTCTCCATTCCTCCACAACTTGGAGATAAATGAATGAAAATACAAAGGAAGGGGATAAATGGAAATGGGTGGAGAAAATATAACCATTTTTTCCAAACAAGAGAAACCAGTTCTTCCTAATTATTTTCTCTCTACCAAACACCCCCTTAGATTCTAATTCATCATTACTTGTTATTGGCTATCCATCTTTGATTTTAACTTTAGATATATGTGGCTATCTCTAGTTGGTTGATTTATTTTGAACATGATGTTTGATTGTTTGATATTGCAGTTAAATAGTTTTGTTTGATAACTGTACAAGAGTTAGGTAAAAAGAATCTTGTTAAGATTTATAAACCATTACATATATTTATAACTAATTGCAAAATGATCATCAACTAAACAAACAAGTCAAAACTATCTTCTAGTTGTTGGATCAAGTCACACATCAACCACACATACATATGATATGCTTACCAAGAAATGACCAACTATAGGTGATATTCCAGCAGTGAAATTCATCTTGTTGGTGTATGCTGCTTTAAACTATAAAATGAACTTTTGTGTTTCTAGAATGTATGTAATTGTCTTAGAGCTTGGAATTGGACTATTGTAGTGCATTTTCCATCCCTTAATATGCAAAACCTTCTAAAACTTGTTTTTTTTTTTTTTTTTTTTTTTGCAAATTCAGGTTAAAAGACCATTCCGTGAAAAAATTTAGAAAAATAAAGCCAATTTTGGCGGATTAGTTCTACTATCCAACAAATTTGACACGACCCTTTTAACCGAATAAGTTTGGACTTTTGTCCAAGTCCTCTTGCCAACTTTAATGGTGCTCCGACCGAAGAAAATCATGGATCCGCCATTGTTTGAAACTAATCAAATTCACCTTAACTCTGCAAGGTCACACACCTTGTCATGAGTACTCGCCAAATACTCGGCTTTGAAATAAGAGTTTTACAATACTGGCTAAAAATAAGCAATCCCAAATTAGTTGCTATTGTTATGTTAGGTTGGCCTGTTTTCTTTTTTCATTCTTGTTTCCCACAACAGCAAGTCAGCAACTAGAGATATATTAGGATTCACCCCCAGCTAATTACTATGTGCCTTACCACAAACACCAACTCACTACACCCTGCAGATCACTTGCCCTCTCCCTCCCCCCTCCCAAAAAAAACGACAAAATAACACACCAGCACAAAAAATGAGTAAACACAATGGGAAAGAAACATCAGTAACTAACTTACTACACAAAGCATAATAAGAAATAAATCTACACACTGCCACAAACCACATATCAAACCTCAGTAGCACAAAAAATGACCTGAAAACAAACGCATACAGCTCTAGCCAACTGATGAGCAGCGATCAGCCTCCTCTTAAAATATCAGCTGAATTAGATATAATGTGGTTTAGAATTTATATATAAGTTGCATTTTCATTTTGCTGTATCTTGGTAAAACGACCACTTGTTATGGAATTTTATTAGTTAGTTGGAACTTGGAATGAGTTCATTATTCTTCGGTTTGTCTGATTTTACTTTCTCTTTTTAGTGACCGTCAATCACTCAAATGGGAAGGAAAAAAACTGATGAGGGTGGAGAAAAGATTAAACCAAGCAATAAAGAAGGAAAGAAACTGTCCGTCTCTGCCATGCTTGCCAGCATGGACCAGAAACCCGATAAGGGAAAGAAAGCAACCTACTCAAGCTCTACAACCCGTAATCCAAAGCCAAAAGCAGCTCCAAAATTACAATCATATGCAGATATTGATCTTCCTCCCTCAGATGATGAAGAAGAAGAAGATGATGTAGAGCTGTTATCTGAAGAAGGTGAAAATCAAAACAAAAAACCCACGAGGAAAGAGAGGGCTAATGATAGGAATCTTGAAATATCTGTAACTGATAAGGATTTAAAAAAACGAGAAAAAAAGGATACTATTGCTGCACAAGCAGTGGAGCAGGCAAAACAAGAGGCTTTGAAAGACGACCATGATGCATTTACAGTAGTGATCGGTAGTCGGGCTGTGGTTCTCGATGGTCAAGACGATGCTGATGCAAATGTGAAAGATATAACTGTTGATAATTTCTCGGTTTCGGCACGTGGGAAAGAGTTATTGAAGAATGCATCCGTGAAGATATCTCATGGAAAGAGGTACGGTTTGGTGGGACCCAACGGAAAGGGAAAGTCTACACTGTTGAAACTTCTTGCTTGGAGAAAGATTCCCGTGCCTAAAAACATCGACGTACTTTTGGTGGAGCAAGAAATCGTTGGTGACGACAGAACTGCCCTTGAAGCCGTTGTTTCAGCAAATGAGGAGCTCGTTAAGCTTCGACAAGAGGTTGCAAAACTGTCTGAATCTCCTGAACCAAACGGAAATGAAGACGATGATGCGGGTGATACCGGAGAGAAACTTGTGGAACTATACGAAAAATTGCAGATAATGGGTTCAGATGCTGCTGAAGCCCAAGCCTCAAAGATTCTTGCGGGTTTGGGGTTTACAAAAGCTATGCAAGGCCGTGCGACCCGATCTTTTAGCGGTGGTTGGAGGATGAGAATATCACTGGCTCGAGCCCTTTTCATCCAACCGACACTTTTATTACTTGATGAACCGACCAATCATCTTGATCTCAGAGCGGTTCTTTGGTTAGAGGAATACTTATGCAGATGGAAGAAAACTCTCGTGGTTGTCTCGCATGACAGAGACTTCTTGAATACCGTCTGCAATGAAATAATTCATCTTCACGATTTAAAGCTTCATTTATATCGTGGGAATTTTGATGATTTTGAAAGTGGGTATGAGCAACGTCGCAAAGAAATGAATAAAAAGTTTGAAACGTACGACAAGCAGGTGAAAGCTGCAAAGAGAGCCGGGAACCAGAAACAACAAGAAAAGGTCAAAGAAAAAGCGAAATTTGCAGTTAAAGAAGCGAAGAAAAAGTCAAAAGGGAAAGTTGACGAAGATGAAGAGATTCCCGAGGCCCCGCAAAAATGGAGAGATTATACGGTCGAGTTTCATTTTCCGGAACCTACTGAATTGACACCACCGCTGTTACAGCTTATTGAGGCAAGTTTTAGTTATCCAGAACGAGAAGATTTCAGGCTATCTAATGTAGATGTCGGGATTGATATGGGTACACGTGTTGCGATTGTGGGGCCCAACGGAGCGGGAAAATCGACATTATTGAACCTTCTTGCTGGAGATTTGAACCCAACAGAAGGTGAAGTAAGAAGAAGCCAGAAGTTAAGAATCGGTAGGTATTCACAACACTTTGTTGACCTTTTGACCATGGGTGAAACACCGGTTCAGTATCTTCTGCGTCTTCATCCAGAACAAGAGGGTTTTAGCAAGCAAGAAGCGGTCCGGGCTAAACTTGGTAAATTTGGGCTTCCCAGCCATAATCACTTGACTCCAATTGCTAAATTATCCGGTGGACAAAAGGCGCGTGTTGTTTTCACTTCGATCTCGATGTCGAAGCCACATATTTTACTACTGGATGAACCCACAAATCATTTGGATATGCAGAGTATTGATGCACTTGCAGATGCACTCGATGAATTTACGGGTGGTGTTGTTCTTGTGAGTCACGATTCCCGACTGATATCACGTGTTTGTGATGACGAAGAAAAAAGCGAAATATGGGTCGTGGATAATGGAAGCGTGGAGGCGTTCCCTGGTACGTTTGATGATTATAAGGAGGAGCTCCTAAAGGAAATCAGAGCTGAGGTCGACGATTGATGTGGTACGTATTTATTGCGTAACCGAATATCTTTTGAACATACTTGTAATAATGTGTTATAAAAAGAGTAAAGTCTTTGTTACTTATTTGCAAGTACCCTCATTTAACATGGTAAGTTGTTTGATGATCCGGCATAACTTTTTTTGTTACAGTTTGCTTTTTCTACCTATAGCTTAAGCTACACTACTGGTGACAAAACGGACGGAAACTGGGAGACAAAAAGGAACGTATCTACAAACATAGATTTCTTGTCCATGGAGATTGTTGTTTACAAGAGTTTTGACGGCTTGATTAAAGCAACAGACAGGTGTGTGTGTGTGTGTTTTTCCATTTTTGAGTGGGCTTTTATTTTAAAATTGTTTTTAGTAAAAACCACACTAGTCGAGTGTTGCTTCATAGTTGTTAAACAAGTGGTACACAATTTCTTTTTTCATATGACTCTCTGTTTAGAGGTACACATTAATAAAATAATTAATATTTTATTAGAGCTTTGTTCTTTTAGAGGTGATATATACTCTAATACTCCTACTTAGTCTCATACTTACAAATGTTAAAATTAATGAAGGATATGAGAAATGAGAATTAGTAGACTTCAAATGTCATCTTATGATGAATAGCAGGATACAATAAAAAGAAATAGTAAGAGGATATACCATTTTTCTTGTTTTTATTAATAAATAAATGCATTCAACTTTCTTAATCTTTAAAACAACTTTTTTTCTGTCTATTATTTTAAGTTATTGTAACATGCATCAATTTTGTCTAAACTTTTACTTGAAAACTATATTTCTTGGAAGTCATGTGCATTTGGAGACTATGTTGCATGGAGACTTTCGAGGTAAAAAATTATATAGATGCCTATATTTTACAAATTCATTTAACTTGAAAACATATCTAGGAATGACAACAGGATGAGTTTAGGAAGGGTTTTGGTTGCCCCGAATCTGAAATGAAAATCCATCCCCGTCCTCACCCCGTTTCCCATCGGGGTGTATGTCAAACCGACCCCGACACCTGGTGATAAAACTCGAGCCTGACCAGATTAAAAAGGCATGAAAAAACTAAAATAACGACTACTATTGAAAACAAACTGTCGACAAATCTTTAAAACATAATAAACTTTGTTTGATTGTTTCAAACGAAACACCATTACTAAATAAAAAACATTGAACTATATGTCTAAATGTTATTTAAGAATCTTTGCACTCTCCAAATACTAAAACTATGTAAAAACAATTTCAAGCATATTCAAAGTTATCTTTATTAAGTGTACCACAAAATTATGTCCGTGAAGTAAGAAATTACACAAAAACTTAATAAGAACCTGAGATGATCATTTTATTAATAAGAACGTAAGTATCACATTAACTTGAACCAAAAACTTAATTAATGTAGAACTTAAAAGAAATTAGATGATCAAAATTCAAAATGTAAAAAAAACCTCATTACTTTAGAAACTACACAAGATTTAGTAAAACGAATAATATTATAAGTTTAACAATAGATTTTAACTCCTTAAACTACTATACAACTATCTATTCAACAATCGATTAAAACTCGTTAAATTACACACCAATCAAGTTTGAAAGCGTGGTCGTAGCCTTGTAGATGAGTAAAAGGCTTGCGATGGTCATTGGTCGCAGCCACGTAAGTGAGTAGACAAATCTGGCAGCAACTAGGATGGAGTTACTTCTTAGTGAGATTGATAGCAGCCGGCGGCGGAGATATGGTGATGGAGAAGACGGTGATTGAAAAGAGATTACCAGCAGTGGAGATAATGTTCGAAAGAACCGAAGAGGTGGGTGGATGTGATGTATTTTTAGATGAGAGTGTGCCCCAGCTCTCGAAAAATCCCCGAACCCGACCCTAAACTGAAAATGTCATCCCTGGCCTGACCCAAAACTAGTCGGGTTCGGGTTGTTTGCCATCCCTAAACATATCTTTTGGAAATTGATGAAACATGCAGACCTCCATAACTTACTATCAACAAACACTAACCCAGCCATCAAATACTCCTGTTTTTGGACCAATTTTAACCGAAATCGTGATTCTTTGCAGTTTCATTTCTTTTCTTCTTGTGGTGAATAGGTTGAAATTGAATGTTATACCATTTATTAATAGTTTTCAAAAACATTTTAAAATAAAGAATCGTTGGTATTTTAGACTTTGATCGTATGTTACGTGTAGATTTTAAAGGTAAATTTACTAAAATTATGGCTGTAGATTTCATAGAGTTTGAGGTAAACAACTATGAAAATTGTTATCTAGATCAGTTTGAGGAAAATCTGTATTGGACCATAATATTTTATGTTTATGATATAAAAGCGAAAAGAAATTTGTTTAGGTTCGTCGGTAAAAACTCTTCCGGATGGTGATACTAAAAAACACAACAAGAATGTTGAAATGACTGAAAACTCTCATACACATTCTTTAAATTAGCCGACCTTTGTGTTTGACATGACATATTCGTCGTCGTTATCAAGGTATAATAGCTATAGCAGGTGTGTTATAAAAGATAACCCACTTGCCTGGAAATGTCTTCGACATTCGTAGGCTAGAACAGAGAAGAGAGTTTGGTATCCTTGAAAAACAAAAATGATGGCTATTTTTATAGTGAAGGTTGTAACCCAAATAATTAATTCTTAATTAACTAACCATTAAATGAATTAATTATTAGTCTTAACCGAGATTAACATGCATTCGTAGCAAAAATAGGTAATACGAGATTTCAAAACTGCATTCGTGTCCGGAGATTACACCCACTCGAGAAATGTAACTCTGGATTTTATACCTGTTGAGCACGGATAGGACTAGTAGCGACATCATGCAGGGAAGCTTATAAGCACATTAATTTTAATGATTATAAACTTACTAAAACTATACGCCTTCTCATATGTGAGATCACTTCACACCCATTAAGTCTCGGTATCTTATTCATATATATTTCGTTTTTGACAAAATATATTGTATCAAATCTTTATTCAAAAGAAATAAATCCACTAAAATTTAATCATGTAAAAACATATACGTATAATTATTTGCGTCTAAAATTATATATATATATATATATGGGGATGATTTACTTGATAATCGTTTTTATTGTCAGTATCGTAAGAACCAATCTTAACTCTTGATTAAAATAAATCAATAACCAATAAAAATGATAACTTGTTAATGATGCATTAATGACTCGATAACTACACATTAATGATGCTTTAATGAGGGGTTTTTCGGAAAAATCAAGGTTCGATCTTTAATGACAACTCAACTAGACGCAATTCACGGTTGTAAAATTATATAAAAGATCAAACTACCTCTATTAATGAGCATTAATGACGGTTACAAATGTTACACACTGTACTCGCAATAAAAAGGGTTCTTAAATGATTTTTCCACACACACACACACATACATATATATATATATATATATATATAAGGAAAAGTTCAAACGAGAACTGTTCGTTCGAGAACTGTGAAAACAGTTTGTAACATTATTAATGACTCATTAATAAGGGCATTTTGGACATGGATATATATATATATATATTTACCCAACCATGAATTGGGTCTGGGTGAGCCGTCATTAATTTGTGAAGTTTGATTTGCGCAAAATAACCTTTATTAATGCAACATTAATGAGATATTAATGAGCCGTAAAAAATTCTTAGCCATTGATTAATTTTAATCAATAGTTAAGATTGGTCCTCGTAAATTAATCAATGGTTAAGATTGGTTCTCGCAGTTCTCATACGAAAACCAATTCTCGTTTGAACCCTCCCCTTTTAATATACGGGAGAGTTCAAACGAGAATTGCGAGAACCAATCTTAACCATTTTAAGAATTTTTGACGGCTCATTAATACTTCATTAATGAAGCATTAATGAGGGTTATTTCGAAAAAATCAAGCCTCACAAATTAATGAGGACTCATCCGGGTGTAATTCACGATTGGGTAAATATATAAATTACCAAAATACCCCTATTAACGAGTCATTAATGATATTAAAACAATTCTCGCAGTTCTCGTTTGAAGTTTTGACACATATATATATATATATATATGCAAAAGTTTAAATGAGAACTGTTTTTCGTACGATAACCAATCTTAGTCGTCCAATTCCCCCTTATTCAATTGGATTGCCCACCCATTAATCCTTACATGCACCATGCCACACTCAATTCCCCACGCTCTCAATCCATGAATTTCATTATCCAAAATGAACAGCCAAGATTGTTTCTCGTAGCTCTCGTACGAAAAACAGTTCTTGTTTGAACCCTCTTATATATATATATATATATATATATATATATATATAGTGAAAGGTTCATTTGAGAACCGTTCTTATTGCGAGAACCGCGAGAACCAATCTTAGCCGTTCAATTCCCCCTCCTTCAATTGGATTGCCCACCCATGAATTTCTTACATGCACCCTGCCACACTCAATCCCCCCACGCTCCTCATCCATGAATTTAATTATCCAAAATCAACGGCTAAGAATGGTTCTCGCGGTTCTCGCAATAAAAACGGTTCTCAAATGAACCCCCTATATATATATATATATATATATATATATATATATATATATATATATATATATATATACTAAATTCCCAAGAAGAAATAGTATAATTGTATAATATTTTAAATTATTATGAAATCAAGAAACAATTGAATTATAAGAGAGATGAGATGATGTTGCTTTAAGGGGAAGACAAGGGACCAGCTTCACCATTTTAGATTCAACATGTAAAAAGCTTAAAACATCAAAAGCTTAAACAACACTAAAAAATTCCACAAAAATGATGTTGTTTTAAAAGGTAAATGTTTAAACTTTTTCTAAATATGGTGTTTTTGTTTTTTTAGAATATGATGGTTCAAGCTTGAAGATGAAATGGACTATAATTGTCATATCTAATATTTGTTTTAAGTAAACTTAATTAAAAAATCGTTTGTTTTTATTGAAAAGGAAGTAGTACATATCTAAGACAATGAAACTTTTTTTATAAAAGGGTTTAGTTCCTATAAATGTATTCAACTTGTCACCTTTTGTTATTGTATGTATCAAACTTTTAAAATTATCATTTAATGTATCAGGCTTTCAAAACATACCGTTTAATGTATCGGTTTACCTGCTTAGCAGGTAACCAGTAATTCACTCTTTTTTTATTTAATTTTATGTCACTCATTTTTCAACTCATTTACTACATCACACTTACCCTTTACTTTTTATTAATTCTGAAGAACACTCATGTGTTTATAGATCTGGAAGAACACATAGAACAAAATAAAGAACTTAAATCAAGATGAAATCGTTTATGAACTAGAAATCTGTTTATGAACCCTAAATCAGAAATCTGTTCTTAAATCAAAAATCAATGAAATCAACACAATCAAAACCCTAAGTCTGTTATAAACTAGAAATCTGCACTCAATAACAAGACGAAATAGAAACTTACAAGTTGGTTAAACTAAATCTGGGTATCGACACAACAAATGAACTTACAGGTCGATTGAATCACATACAAAATGATGAAATCGAAACTTACAAGTTTCTATTGTTATAACTGTGTGTGTGTGTGTGTGTGTTTTGGCATGAAAAAAATAGGAGGTTGAGATAGAAGATTGAGAGAGGAAGGTGAAGATCAAAGGATTTTGGCTTGATTCTTAATGAATATTAATAGAAAATCATCCCAAGTAAGTTTCTAATCTTTCTAAAATGTTAATTCTACAGAATTGATAGTTGGTTTTAGGGTTTGAAGTTTGTAACCTACGACTTAGGAAAATGGAAATGGGGTGTGATGATTTTGATTCAATTAAACAATCATATGATGAAATTAATGCTTAAGGTTTGTTAGATTTATGTTTATGATAATTTTAATGTAAGAAACTTGGATTAAAATAATAGATTGAAACCCTATCTTTTGGAAAAAGAAGAACAAGGGTTTGTGTTGTTGCTCAGTGCCAAAATGGCTTGGGCAGAGCCTCACCTACGCCAAAACCTTGTGCACAGACAGCTTTGAGAGCAAACCAAACTCTACTCCAAGCTCCACTATGATGTATGTTATACATATTTCTTTGATGATTGCTTCAAACACTGCTCCGAACTCTACTCCCTAGGTTGCTCTCTACTCTGTGGACCGCTCCGTGGGCTATTTTAAGTGTTGTTTTTGTGTGTGGAGCGTAGAACTTAGAGTTCTAACGAATGATTAAAATGCGTACCGACCTAGTCTTTGTTTTATGTGATTAGGTGAAGTTGTGAGCTTAGTTATTTTTGCAAGGACCCAATTGGCTACCGCCATTTCTGGAGCTTAGAAGAGTTCAATATGTTATTTAAAATTAAGTACAAAGACAAAATCGTTCTCTAAAAGACTTACAATTTCTCGATGTTTATTAAAGATGCACACAATGACTTAAGGATTGAATTATGATGTGATTAATGAATGGTTCTTAAAGAATTTAATGGTATATGTTGATGCGTGTTAATATGAAATCCAACTAAAGTTGAATTGAATTTATCAGTCTTGTTTTAGGTTGTTCTTCACCTTTGGAGTCATCAAGAGATCAAGACTCCTCTCAAGTAAGCGTTATTACTAAAAGTTTAATTGGTATTGTAGTAATATTTGAGTAAAATCCAGAAATTTTGACAATAAAATGTTATGTAGGGCTAAGTTTAAGTCATTTCAAGGTGATTGCATATGAAAATTGTTAGGTTGATTGTGGGTTACTCGGGTTGCAATTAGTGATCATACGGTGATTTCTTAAGTGAAAGCGTTTACAGACGTGCCTAAACATACGTATTGTTTGTATCATAGTTAAGTTTAGTTGAATTCGAGTTCCTTTTTGAAGTGGTAAGAATTGAACTGTTCGAATGGTAGTTCACGATGCGTTTAATGGAAGATCATGATGTGATCTTGTACAAAACTTTGTAAATAATTACCAAGCTGGTTCTTATGTTTAGGCTAACCCCGGTGCTAAAATAGTTTAATATTTAATATAATAGTCACACTCAAATCCAATTACACTAAATTCTAGAACGACAATGTAACACCTTAGGCGAATCCCACATCGGCTGTGAACAGGAAAAGTGTTGGGCTTATAAGTAAACTTTGGCCTTACATGACACAACGCGTTTTGGGGCCACAAGCTAGGTAGATCCCATAAGAGCTTTGCAGTTAAGCGTGCTTGGGTAGGAGCAATCCAGGGATGGGTGAGCCCCTTGGAAGTTCTCGATTGGTCGCAAGAAACAAATCCGTGAGCCAGCAGGGCAAATTTGACAATATTGTGTCGTGGTAAGGCGGGGTGTTACATATTTGTAATAACTCGTCCCACGTAGATAAATGAATGAAATTGAGGCATCTTATAAGTTCAAAACTGTGGGCTACTAATATTTTCCACCATGGTTTTAAGTTGATTTCGAAGTTATTGGTCTAGCCCATTACTTTGGACTATGAGGTGTTACAGACAACCCACCAATCAAAGCTTAATAAACAAAAAAAAGAAAAAAAATCACCATGTCATGACTACTTCAGCAATGGTATATCCCTAGTCGATGAAGTAAGGAGACACACCCATTATAACGTATTGTCACCACACCATTTTAAGATACTTATTGTTTACTGTTTCAGATGTTCTTCTATGAAACGATTTATTTTCTTATTAAAAAACATGATTAAGATTATCTCATATTTTAATTAAACATGATCAATTATATTTTTTTAAAAAATATAAAAATAGATCCCTTATTTAAATTTAAGAATAAATTAGATTTCAGTCCCATATTTATAAGAGATTATAATAAATCATGTTTAAAAAAATATAGGTGTATCTATCTTATACCCTAAAAAATATAGGGTGGTTTTGCTTCAGATTTCCGCAAATATGAGATTCTTTTTATGTTTGAATTTCCGCCGAAAGTGAAAGCAAAGATACACCACACACACACATACACATAGACACGTGACACGTCACATTCCATATTTGAGCTGTAGATTGCAATTTGCTGAATGTATCCCAATATTTATTCCTTTCCAACCTTTTATGTTTTTAATCCAATCAATCACAAACCAAGTCCTCCCTCTTTCCTTTCTTCCCAAGATTTCTCCAATTCCATTTTCATCACTTTTTATTTTTTTTAATTATAAACAATATTAAACCACTCATCTAATGACTTCTTGCACAGTAACGATCTGATCACAATATGGGTCAAGCGATATGGAGTAACACATTCTCATACAATACATCTAAAAACTACTAGCGTTACGAGCAAGGGTTATAGCCTATTCTCATTATTATACTAGTTATATACATATTTTCATACTATAGTATGATCTGGCTAAATAGTAGACAAGTATAAATACTAGTCTTAATCTAAGTCGGTCTCCAATGCAAGCATTAAAGACAACTGTATATCTAGACTCTGGTACCAGTCCAATTGCTATCATTGCATGTCTTTACGTCTCTAACATTCTATTTTACTATTTGATCATATGATATTCTACATTTGACCTGTTCCTATAACGGGTTTTCATTCTTCTTTCTCATGCCAATCATTTGCAAATGTTACTTGAATATTAGGATTAGGATCAGGAATCTTAGTCATAATAAATTCCTTGAATTGTGAATGTACAAGTTAGTTCCTTATGTTGTTATTTTATTTGAAGATAAACATACTTAAGTGTGAAGTAAATTAATATTGCTACTTTTATACTAAAACTGTACCTGATATCTACACTTTTTGTGTTGAATTTTAGGTGTTCATTCTTAAAACTTGCTTTGTAATCACTTTTCAGGTTAAAAAAACTTTGGAGAGTTTGATTAGAAACACAAGTGAAATAAACAAATCAAGTACAAAGGGGAGAAGAGAATGTTCACTGTGTTGATATCAAGTGCACTACACAGCCATAAACCATGGAGATTAGAATATTTTTTAATTCACGTGCCATAGCAACCGTATTTAGGCTTTCTAAAGAAGCACACAGCGCAACCTACCCAAACCAGTCGCGCTATCTTGCCCTCTTTATACACAAGCCTAATTACATGTTTTCGAATTTCGATATACACTTTATAGTTTTTGTTTTTATTCTATTTTTAGGAGCTTTAAGAACCTGTAGCCATATATTATAGTTGTTAGGTTAGGAATTGAGATGTTTAACATCTTAAAGAATGAGGAGATCAAAGATTGAGTACAGATTTTACATATATGGTCAGAAGTTTATTTGAGAATCGTTTTTATTACGAGAACCGCGAAAACCAATCTTAGCCGTTTGATTCCCTCCACTTCAATTGGATTGCCCACCCATGAATCCTTACATACACATTCAATCCCCAACGCTCTTCACCCATTAAAATTGGATTGCCCACCAATTTTAACCGTTCATTTTGGATAATGATTTTAACATTGTAATGTAGTTTCTTTTAGTTAGAGTAAAAATAATATAATAATTCTTTAATAAATTTAACAATGATTTCGTGTGGAAATAACAAACTTGCGAACAAATAAGGTTATTCAATTGGATAGAACGTAATGATATGTTTTTTTTTTTTGACACAATCATAATCTCAATATTATTAGCGTGATGTATAATTAATCAATTGAGACATACATGCTTATACAATGATTAAATCAAATATTTAAGATCGAGCAACCCCATATGGGTTGTCTTTATATGCGATTTCATTAGGCTCCTTTTTTTGAGTTAAAAATGCTGATCTCTTTTTTACACACATATATAGATAGTTATACTTGTGTTAGAAACTACACGAAGAATATATTTGAAACTATGCATCTACTATATTTCTCTAGTTTCTATTTCTATTCATGAATATAATTTAAAAGTATATTGTTTTATGTTATTTTAAATTATAAATAAAAGTAATTTTGTTAATATTCTTATTTTTTGCTAATGTTCTCCATGTATTCTCCGAAAGGGTGTTTCCTCTAAAACCTTATCCTATAGTGAGAACTGCGAGAACTAAGTAATTAGATTATATGTATTCATAAATTCATTATATTCATGATTATGCATATTATTTAGATTCTTTTATGAAAATCAGGAGAATTTGGACGGAATAATATGAAGGAAATCGCGGATATATAAAAATATATGTAATATGGGTGACATTTGATGCATTTTTATAGTGTCATGAATTTTTCATAATTCGACTGAAATGTTTTGAAAACCCATAAAACACTCTAATTAAGATACATAATCATGAATCTAATGAATTTGACTAAGTTATTTAGCTCTCACAATAAAACAAAATAATGTTTGGTGATAAACAAATACAAAAGCTAGATACAATGGTAAATTTATCAGATAGATAAACAATATACGCATCTAGTTTTTATAACCGTTTAATCAATTTTTCAATAACTGAAATCTTTTCTCCCTTAGTCGTGCGTGTATATTAACTTTAGAATATGGCAAACATATCATAGTATAAGATGATATTTGATTAATACGGAAATGTTTACAAGAATGGAGTTTTACATTGGACCGATTGTCATAATCTCATCTTCTTATATCATTTTAGTTAAGTTTCCTATCTTGTAGTTAAAAAGTTTTCTACTGAATTTCCATAATTTTATTTTAATTTTATAATAAAAAGTAAGAATTTAAAGATGAGAAAGGTTTGGTTGGGATCTTACTAGTGTTCTATCCTAGAGCTTAGTCCCATGTTCTTTTTTCTTTTTTTTTTCCATTAAAATATCGACCGTTTGTTGCATCCTTTATTTTAGTGGGAAGTCGCAACTGCCGACCCACTTGATTTACATTGACTCACGCGCATCCGCCGGCATCTATACCCAATCTAATCTCATTCCTTCTCAATCAATCTACATATATATGCTTTCTCTACTACTTTAATTTCACTAATCAATGTCTAATTTCAGTTTAATAAAGTCGCGTGTTGCCATGGGACACTTTAAAATAATTTGTTTTTATGAGCGAGCTAACTACTAAATATATAAGAAAGAAGTAGTGTGTTGATCACTAGGAATTTTCTTTGGTTTAGTGATAACTGATAAATGTTTTGATCTTAATAATTTGTATCGGAGTGAGGTTATATGTTCGAATCTCACATCTGTTAAAAAAAACTGTTGGGGTGGATGGATGAGTCATTGGCCGCCATCTACATAAATTCGCTCATAGGTTGTGACGAGTTTGAATCTCATGACTCTAAGGCATTTGCATACCGGGGGAGAATGTTAGTATGAGACAACATCTTCGAAATAATTTAACCTCCAGGCGAGCTAGACTACTCAATATATAAGAAAAAGATAACATATTGACTACCAAGAATTTCTTTTGACCTAATTGTTAAACGACTTGGTCCTAAAAAGGTGAAGATTTTTAAACTATTGGAGAGATTTTATAACTTTTAACCAAATATTCCTATTTATCATTGTACCGATTAGATTTAAATAGGTATCAAAATCAAAAGAAAATCAATTAATTTCACTTGTCAAAAAAATCAATAATATACGTTTAATGAGAATAAAATGTAAGAATTAAAGAATCAGTCCCTCTGTGTATGAAAAAAAAGACAATTTATGAATCAATGTTGAATTCTACAATATTACAGAAATACAGAAATACCTTACACAGATATGATGAAATCCATGTTACTTTTTTTTATGATGGATCCCTTTGTTCTATAAATATAAACAAAACTCTCCGGTAACAAAAAGGGGCCAAAATAGGCTCCAAGTTGGAGACTTAAAAAAGATGGGTTCACCAAAATACTATCTAAAACATCTCTAGAGATGCAACCCCATGAGTTAGATGACTAGATCGACCAATTTAAGCTTTGTTAGCGATGTTAATGTGACTCCAAGTATTAAATATATGAAGTATTGAAATAAACACATACCCTTTTTTTGAAAGGTAAATATATGTATACCCTTTGGTGTAAACCGTAAAAACACCTCATCGGGTCCTAATCATACAAAGGAAATTGTTAAACCCATATTTGACAAGGAAGAGCTTCCTTTGGTCACTTGTTTCACCCTCCTAAGACCACTTGCATCCAACCCAACTTACCTCACTGTCACATTAGCATTCAAATTATTTTTCACCTTCAACCCAACTTACCCCACATCTAATCTTATTCAACCCCACATCAAATATTAATAAAATATATATATTCAATATATTAAATATATATATTAAATAAATGTGAGAGGGAAGCATCGGATTGGAGGACTAGATGGGTTGAGAACCCAATGGAACCCAAAGTGCCATTATGGTGTTCCCGTGATACCTCATTGAACCCAATCTCGGGTTCCTTCACGGATGCGGAGGGTCTAAAGGTAATATATTCTTAAGGCGGTTAATTAACAAGGCTATTCCATTAAAGTATGCTTATAAGAAAATGTATGTCAGTCTCTTCCCTAAGTTGTGCTTTAAGTGATGGAGCATTAGAGACTTTGGAATATTGCTTCTTCTCTTGTCGATATTTAGAGAAGCTATGGAGAAAAGTTCGAGGTTTGTGGAGTCCTTCATCATGTCCTATACCAATTCGTTAAATTTTGATCCTTTGTTTTGTCCAAAATCATCAACATTCTCTGTATGCTTAACCACACGTGCAGCGGTAGTTTGGTCGATTTGGAGATGGAGGAACCATATTCTCCATGCAGCTAGAGGTTTTGGAAGTTGAGAAGATCAAGTTGAAAGATCCTTTAGCAGGGGTGCAGAGGGTCATTGCCCTTTAGGTGCAAAGTAGAAGAAAGGGATGAAAATTGATTTGGTATGATATGTCAAAACCCATAGTTGACTATGTCTTCTATTGTATAATGTTTGACTTTGTATTTTTGGTGTTTTTTGTTTCTACCGGCTATAAGAACTCATCATTTGGTCTTTGAGACTAACATAGCTTCTTTGAAGTATTAATAAAAAAAAAAGGAAATTAACTCGTCGATCAGGTGCTATTAGTGTATGTGAACATCAAGCTAGACGAAAGATATGAAGGCGAAGAAAAAAGGGCGGCCGTCCGTGCCGGCACGTTGTATCAGTGAAAGAAAATGACATGCAGTTAGATAAGACGACGGAGGGACGACGGCGAAGGTGACTGACAAATGGCCGACTGTGAAAGTGCAGTTTGTCTTGCATATCATTTCGATTTTATGATTGAAATTGGATGTTGGGAGACAAACACGCCCCTGTGTTGGAATATACGCCAACATGTATATATATTATGGATGGATGAATGTTTTTCCTACTCAACCTACTTTATTCAAACTCATAGTTAAATATAGGGTGAATTATTTGTGTACAACAACTTTTTGTCATATATAACAATTATAACCTTTTTGTCCCTACCAACTCACTAACTATTAATCTCATCCACAAATTCATGGGTATAATGGTCCAAGCAACAAACTTTTGTTGTGTATGACAAAAAGTTGTTGTGTACAAATCATTACCCTTAAATATACCACTGCTCTTAAATTATGAATGTATCTATATTTTGTATAAAAAGTAATTTATTATCTTCGTATTTTAATATGTATTTTATTATATGAGTTGATCCTTGTATAACAGTTTTTAACCATATATAAAAAGGTACAAATAGTTACTTCACATGATATAAGTTGATTCTGCATAAAATTGTATGTATAACCACTTTTGTTATGTAAGGATCACCTCCTTTTTATCACAATGTTGTATATTTATTTAAATTCAAATCACCTTATCCAAGTCGTATACAGTTATTAATGGAAAAAAGTTTTTTTTCATGGTAACTAATTCTTAATTCTGGGTAGGAAAAAAGGTCGTATTTGGAACATCACTTATACCTTCGTAACACCTTTGTTTTGTTTTAAATCTATCTATTTGTTAAATTTCAATAAAAATTAATCAAAATAATATAATTATTTAAACGATAAATACACACACCTCTAAATGATGCGTATGCTTACCGTAAGATTTGAACCCTCGACCTTAATAAAAGAGGACACCTTAACAATACCTTGGTACATCTAAACCAAAAATCTTTTGGTAATTAAAATAGTATGACTGGTAAGTAATTTTTTTAAAAACAATACCATTACCAACACAAACCTAACAAACGTTTGCAAGGCGCAAAAAAAAACCTGAACTATGAAAATTCACTAATTGTTTTTCTTATCTCCTCTTTTAATTTTAATGTTGGTTTTTTTAAGGCAAAAATGATATAATATTAAAGAATTATAGGAATAGATACGAGCAAAACTCTCCAAGTTGGAGAGCTAAACCCACTAGCTGCCTACAAACTCAACAACCGGCTATAGTTCAATATAGGGGTAAGCATTTTAACTGAAAATCGAATCATAACCGATAAAAAAACTGTTAAAACCGAACCAAATGAAAACAGAGGATTTGGTTTAAGAAATATCATTAACCGATAGATAATAGGTCGGTTTCGGTTTTTAACACGTAACCGAACCAATAAGGATTTATAATTTAATTATTTTATATATTTATTATTTAATTATTTCAATACTTATTCTTTTATGGTGCATCATGCAAGTTATATTTTTGTAAAAGTTTAAACTTTGTTACTTATTATGTTGTCTTATTCATATACTGGACTACTAGAGTCATTGTAAATATTGAACACTTAACTGTTTCTTTCATGTTGAGCTATTAAATATATTAAAAATGAATTTACAAGTTGTGAATTGATGGAGGCCAAGATGTGTGTACCATCAGGCTCGATTTGTGTATTAAATATAACTCTAGCCTACCATTTGGTATTTTTGTGATAAAAAATAATAGGCTTAACAAGTCATAGAAAATAATCAATTATTTGGCCCAAATTTGTGCTTACTATAAATCAATAAAAAATATAACTCAAGCTCATATTCTGAAATAACTAAGCCTATTAAGTTTGACCCAAATTAGTATAACGGTTAACAAATTAAACGAATAACCAAAACCGATCCGCTATCACAAACCGCTAACCGCCCCATTAAAAACCGATACCCATTGGTTTGAAAAAACACATAACTAATATTATTGGTTATAGTTCGGTTTGGGGTCAAAACCGACCCATATTTGGTCCTAGTCCAGTAATTACAAAACCAAAAAGAATCAAACTTAGAAAGATCACCAACTTGGAGGCAGATTTTTTGCTAACTCAAGAAGAGGAGTTAGCTTAAGACCACCCCTAAGGGGTTTGAAACCCAATTTTTCCAAGAGAGGGATATTTTTCTACTTATATTTTGAATCCACAAAAGCACAAGACGCTGAGCCAAAGGGAAGATATATTATGGAGAGATGTTTCCTTATTTTGGCCTGTCGCATGTCTCACCTTATTTCTCCAATTCCATATCCCCCAAAAAAGGACATAACATGAGTCTTCAAAGATTTTACGATCCTTGTGACTATTTTGACCAGTATTGTCATGGATAAGAGTCGGATTATTGAAAGAATGAACCGCAAGCACGTTAATGTTCCACCAACTGAGGAACTTTCTCCAAACCAGAATGATCTTAACATATTTGAAGAAAATATGTGTGGAGTCTTCTAAGCTAATCGAGCATAGTGTACAATTAGCATCAATCACCAAAACTCCTTATGCAATAGATTTGAAAAACACGGGAGAGCTTCCATGACAGCCTTCCAAATGCAAATGTTTATTTTTAAAGGAACCCATGCATTCCACCGAAAAAAAACATTGCAACAAGAAGTTGGAAGAATATTTTCTTGATCAATGCAGAAAGTTTCTTAACAGAAAACAATTCTTCACCCCTTAAACCAGAGACCCACTTATCTAGTTTGGTGGGATTGAGAATCAAATTTCTAATCAAGACTTGAAGCATTTCTAGTTATGAGATGGGCCATTTCACGAGGTTAGATGCGTCACACCCACGAACCAATATTTATCCCCTCAACCAATCGACAACGATCATTTACAAAGCAATCTTTTTCCATCTCTAGTGCAAAAAGGCGAGGAAAATGCTCTTTTAAGGGTAGACCTTGTTCAAACCAAGGGTCTATCCAAAATCTAGTGTTAGCACCATTGCCAACTCTTTTTTTTAAAAAAGAAAACAAAAGAATATCACGTTATATATATATATATATATATAGTGAAAAAAATTGGTAATTTAAAGGTTGATATTAATAAGATAGATGGTACTTAACTACTTAATTTTTGTGTTTGTGAATGTCAGGCCGCGAAAGTACAATGGTGAGAAGTTTAAGCGGAAAAGCCGTAAAAAGACTCGAGTTTTAAAGAAAAAGTCAGAAAAACGGAAAACGAGATGCGTACGTATAGATGATGCCTAACAAGTCAGGCGAATATCGCTCGATGTGAAGCGTTCAAGGGTACAACGCATCGCGTGTTCGGTCGGATTCAAAATCTATTTAAAGACTTGATCTGATCCAAAGAAGAGAGAGTTGTCACTTTAGCCGGCCCTAGGATTTGGGTTATTACAAATATGTTTAGCCTACTTTTTATGTATTTCAGTTGTTGTAATCCTCTGGTTATAGGCTAAAACTCTGTAATCTCTAGAATGATATACTTTGTTATGTTTAACTTTTTTAAAGATCCAAATGTATTAAGGTTTTTTGATTTATGACCCATTGCTAAGTTTTCATAGGTTAGATGATCCTTCTATCTATATTTGTTTGAATCGTAAGTTTCTATAACTATTAGGATTCATGACTAGTGATTGACCAAATCCTAGAGTTAGGTTATAAATACGAGACTTTGATGTGTTTGCAGTTGCATGTAATGACCATTAAATGCCAATTGATTGATTTTGTGAATTAACAAATTAAAAGATTAAGTCTAGCATAACACGAATAAATTGACTAGTTAAAGGAATAGTTAAAGTCATGATCATTGGGTTAATATTTTGTAACTATAGGGCTAGTGAGTCTGACCATGAGATCTAGCCAGTGTAGGAATCGGTATATGTTTACATGTTATCCATTGCACTTTCATTAAAATCTGTTAAATTGAAAAGGGAATTCCAAAGTCTAAGTGGAGATTCATCACTTCTTAATTGTTTAAATCTAAAAGTTATTTGCTTTATTGTTTTCCTTGGCTTCTAAATCATACTTTCTTGGAGTTTTAGGATTAAAGTTCGGAGCTTGATTGCTTTAGGTTGAAAAATCATAAAATTCCCCCTTTTATTGCTTTTAGTTAGTTAACTTAGTAGATAATTAATTTAATTGTATATGAAGTCATACTTGTTCCTCATGAATTCGACATCCGTACTTGTTTTTTTATACAACGATATAATTAGGTTCACTTGCCTGTTGTGTTATAGTCGTGCTTAAAATAATTCGGATTTATAAATATAAAATTGATACGCAAAACGCATATTAGATTCCAATTTTATCTAATCGTTTACAAGCCTTGACTATATTTAACCGGCATAAAGAATGACAATCGTTTACCCACAAAATTGAATATGCAAAAAAGAGGTGTAGTCTTGATTTCCACATTACGTCCTTTACAAGCATGCTAGAGGAAATTTGTGCTTTCACGGGAACCATCTATTTCGGATCTGTCACGTTTTCCAACAGAATGCTAAAGGAAATTTGTGATTGGTGGGGTTTTGATTTTTCTCTCTTTAAATAACATCTACATATACTCGACTGGGCCAACTATTTAAATCTCAAAGACTGTAAAAAGTTTGCGTTTATGGGTGTTCTGTACACATACATTTGGGTGATTTGGAAGTCATGAAACAACAAGGTGTTTGTATCTACGAATCAGGCTGCAAAATTTTTGGGAACCGTTTTTATTGCGAGAACCACGAGAACCAATCTTAGTCGTCCAATTCCCCCTCCTTCTATTGGATTGCCCACCCATGAATTCCTTACATGCACCATGCCACACTCAATCCTCTCACGCTTTTCATCCATGAATTCCATTATCCAAAATCAACGGCTAAGATTGGTTCTTGCGGTTCTCGCAATAAAAACGGTTCTCAAATGAACCTTCCCCTATGAGAAAAGTTTAAACGAGAACTGTTTTTTGTATGAGGATCGGGAGAGTCAATCTTAGCCGTTCAATTTCCTCTCCTTTAATTGGATTGCCCACCCATAAATTCTTTACATGCACTCTGCCACACTCAATCCCCCCACGCTCTTCATTCATGAATTCCATTATCTAAAATGAACGACTAAAATTAATTTTCATAATTTATATACGAAAAACAGTTATCATTTAAACCCTCTCCTATATAATATTATATAAATCAATTTAAATTATCTTATAATAATTGAAAAAACTTTATCCATTTTATAAGAGAAAAGAGTGTAATTTGCATTCCCATGTCTTTGTTATGCCAGTGAAAAAAGAGGGGAGAAATCTTATGTTTGGCAGAGAAAAAGAGATCTTCTTGCACCAATTTGCTTTCATATCATATCAGACAGCACTGCACATGACCACACCGTAACCTGAACCCGCCGCACTCACACCACTACCCCCTCACATCTCTCTGTCTCTGTCTCTGTCTCTCTCTGCATTATAAAAAAGTATTATTTTCAGCACAAGGTTATTTGTGTCATTTTCTTCTCTTCGCGAGGGTATAACCGTCAACCACAAATCTCGCGTCTCACACCCCCACTTACATCCCGATGTTTCCATTTACGCAAGAGAGTTGGATATGTGCCATAACACACCCATCTAAATTGTACACATATACATAACTAACCCCTTTGAAAGTTCCATTCTTAATTTTTCATGTCATGATAATTAAATATTATAAATACGTTTATTTTTTTTTGATAAAAGTGTATCTATTATATTCTAATATATATACATTTAGATCTTTATCAAATTATTTTTTTAAAAACTTCAAAAAGAACACAATAGTTTGAGGGAAAAAACAAATTGAATAAAGCCATATTTTTTATAAAAAGTAAGCGCCAGTTATTGTTTGAAAAAAAGAATAATACATAATGAAATAGCTTTCCACCTTCAAGCATTTATCCAATGCAAGTCTTTCGTTTTTTTTAAAAAAATATTCATTTATAGGTAATAATTAAGATGTCATGTTTAGTAGGAAATTGAAGGGCGTTATTATGAGTTTGAGGTTAAATTCGGGGGATGAAAGTGAAACATAGTCCCGTTACTTACATGCAAAGCGTAACTGCCACGTGTACAGAAGGCGTTGCGACGCAGTCTAACAAGTGCAGAAACGGAAGCGGCGACGTGGGCCCCACCTTGCCTTCCATTTTCCCGCCTCTTCAACTCACGATCCCTGCAAAAAACGGCCGTACAACCATAAAAACGGGGATTTTGGGTCCCACCCCCACTTCTATCCAACTCTTCTCTCTCGTGATAAATATATACATATTTGATAAAATATTTACTTTTAATCATACAAATTTACGTTCATTCGAAAACAAATATGTCACCTTTCTTGAGTTATACTATTTAGTATTTACATGAATTTATTAGTTAAAATAATATATTGATATTAGTATTATTATTATTAGTTTGTGATTTCACATGCAAATAGGGTGAGCATTCACATAATGGGCCCCACGTACAGCACCACCCGACCCGTATATCCAATGGCTTTTATCCTGCCTACAATAACCTTGGCAAAAGCAAAAGAGAGCAAAAACCCGCGTTGTACCCCCACCTTCTCCTGTGGGCGCGTGTCTTCCACTCTCCCACCACCACTTCCTCCATATTTATATATCCACAAACACTTCATACCTCCTCCGCCATTAAATATCTCAACCCTCACCTTTTCTCTCTCTAAATCCCGACAGACGGCGTGAACACCATAATTACGATTTCCCTTTAAGCACCACCGAAGTCAGCGGCGAAGTTAGAAAATCTCTCCTTCCATGGCGCAAGAGTTGGCCGACGGCGAGTTTTGGCTGCCCCCGGAGTTCCTAAACGACGAAGACATACTTATGGATTTCATACCCGCAAAAACAAGCACCAGGACTCCCTCTGGCGGTTTCAACAAGGCTTCTTCCGGTCTTAATGCCATCGGGTCATATGGGCCGGGTTCGGATATGAGTTCTCCGGTAGAGTCGGTCTTGGGCTCTACAGAGACTGAGAGTGATGAGGATGATTACCTTAACGGGTTAACCCGAAAGTTAGCTAAAACCACTGTTCAAGACGATTTCTGGAAAGTAGATGCTAATTGGAACATCGAAAATAACCACTCAAAGGTATCGTTATCATTCTTTTTTGGGGTTAATTTTTACTTATTCAGTTCATATTAATTTTTCTAATTTGGGATTTTTTGTTTTCAAAACAGTCGACAAGAGTTATGGCCGGTTCGCCACAATCTACGCTTTGTGGTTGCAAACAAGCTTCAAGCAGGGGAAGCCCTAATTGTCTTTCACCGCCGGCCACTGCGGCGGAGGCGAAACGCCACGAACCGTCTTGGGATCTCTTGTACGCCGCCGCCGGTGAAGTTGCTCGTTTAAGGATGGTTGAAGAAGCCGCTGCACGTTACTATAATCAAAACAAAAGCTATTTAGCTCAACCGCCAGGCAAAACATCAAACCCTAGTCTGCATTATCAGCAGCTTCAGGTTGCTCAAGTGAGTACGGCTTTTAAAATTTCTATTCTTATGAAAATCCTTGATGTTAATTTCGTTGTTTTAACTCTTTGGGCTTAATTCTTTCTGCAGTTTCAGCAGCTGAAGCAACAACAAATGGTGAAACAGCAGTACCTTCAGATGACTCAGCAGAACAGAGCAAGGAATGAAAGTGGAAATGGTCGGCCGGCGGTTGTTCCGCCTTTATCTGCCTGGCCTACACCTCAACAGTCTCAGCAACAACGGCCCCCCGGGTCGGGTATGCGGGCTGTTTTTCTCGGAAACCTTGGTACCAAACGAGAATCCACGGGTACTGGTGTTTTCTTACCTCGTCAAACCGGAGCCCCGACTGAGCCCGCCAAGAAACGAGGTCAGTTACAGTTGTACTAAATTTTGTATTTATCTGTACTAAAACTTGAAATATATTGTTTCTAGATCTGACGTTAGGGTTTTTTTATCTTTTATGTTTTTGGATCTTAGCAGGATGTTCGACTGTTCTACTTCCAGACAGAGTTGTGCAGGCCCTCAATTTGAACTTGGAAGCCATGGAAGCCGAATCGAAGCTTCAGTCTCATCGTTACAATGGAGGATCCACGGTTTCTGACTATGGTGACTTTCTTACTTGAGACCCTTTTATAAAAATATTTATGGTACTAATTCAAAGATTTCTAATATTATGTTCTTGATGTTACAGATGCAGAGATGATGTACCGGAAAAGTGTGATGATTGCTCACCAGAGGCGGAACAACCTCCGGCAACCACAAGCGGGTGTGACGGAGATCAGACTACCTCAAGAATGGACGTATTGAAGAAGAAGAAGAAGAAGAAGAAGGAAGTAAGAAATTAATAGTTTTAGGGGAAAAACATAATAATATAGCAAGTGATATAGAAGATGAAATTGAGAATGAATTTGGTTTTGTTTTGAAGTGTTGAAAGGATGAATGATAGTAGGGGGGAATGAATAAAGAAAGAAATTGTTGTTTGGGGGTGAAGGAGAAGATACCAGCAAAATGCTTCATTTTGGGTTAGGAGGAGGGCTTTTGTTGGGTTTCAATTTCTCTATGTTTTGAGAAAATAATAATAATAATGTGTTGGGGAAAATTAGAATGAATGGATGCAAGGTAACAAGTTATAAATGCTTGTGTAGAGATAGATAGATAGATAGATAGAAGATGGATAGATAGGAGGAGGAGGAGGAGGGGTTGAGTAATGTTTTTTTGTTGTTGGTTTTGTTACTCATGTTATGGGTTGTGTGCTAGTTTAGTTTAACTTTTGGCCACTATTTTTACATGGCAGGGGCAGTTGTAATAAAAGATTAACTATAGATTTATTAAACCTACCTTGTCCTTCCTGGCCTCTATTTCATCGTTTTAATAATATTGCAAGCGTGATACTACAAATTAATTAAGCACCATTCTTTCTCAATTTACAGAAAAATTATCTTAACCAAACAAAAACGATTTAATCAGCAAAATGTTTAACCTCTTGTGGTTGTGCTAGCTGTGACTCGAGTACTAATTCAGATACGTCTATGGGTGCATTATATAGCCCCCTCTCCTCACAAATCTCCTCACAAACTTATATGTAAAATTAAGAATGTTATATTTTTTCACTCATATATATCAAATCAAGAAGACTATATAGATGATGAACGGGATATATAGAATTACTCTATATCTTTTGGGTGTTGCCAGCTTGCTATTGACATAGGCTTCCGTGTAGGTAGTGAAAAGCGTAACACACACAATCCTTGACTGAACACGTCATAGTAATGACTATCACTCATTTTTATTTTATTAGCCGTGACTGCCCGTCATTTGAGTGAGAAGTTTATTGATGACAAGCGCTCAATGACGGTGGTCTAAGGTGCTATTGCCAACCACCCTTTGCTTCCATAATATTCATCTTTTATTTCCAAAGCAATAAAAGACGAAAGTTACTTTTAACTTTCAACGATTACTCCAACTCTTCTAGTATCATCGAAGATGACTACTATGGAATGTGTAATGTTGGACCTCGTACTACTTCTCTCGGTAAATATCATTCTTTTAGTTAGGTAGTTAGTAGATAGATGGATTAGTACTTTTATCTCGGAGTAGTCTTCCTTGTTATCAAAAAAGAATGATAATTGATAAAGTTTTTCTTGTGGTTTTCGGGGCAAGGAAAAAAACGCAATCAAAGCTTTCATCCTTGGCCGCTCCTTCAACTAATTTCATTCATTTATAAACTAGCTAAAACGTGCCATCAAGAGCTCTAGCTGCAAGCTATTGCTTCGGGTTGTAGCACTAAAAGAAAGTACAAGTTTGAATTGTTCGTTGGAATTGATCCACTACTGGATTTACATTATATGCAACAAAAGCACCTAAAGTATTAAACGGAATAGGTATTAATTTGGTAATGGTTGGAGTAGCAAACTCGGATTCCGCAAGGATCTCATTTTTTGGTAGTACAAAAGGGGAATTGGCCAAAAATTGGATAGGGGTCAAGAGGATGTTGGGCACCTGCGGCACTAGGTGGGTCATCCTATATAAGGTTGAATTTTAGTGTTTGTATTTATGATCTCTAGCACATTGTTAGCAAAGCTTCTCTTTTTAACTAATCTTTACTAGTTATTACTATTCTAAAAAAAGCAAGCCAAAAAAACCCAAAAATTTGCTTTGGTCTTAGTAATCCAAAATTTTAAAGAGAGGATTTTATCCCCTTACTAGTATATATTTAATAACGACACTGTGAGATATTATGCGGCTTGAGGATATGATTTTTATATTTTCAAATTAGAGGTTTTCAAAATTTCAAAGAGCGTATAAAACATAGAATCCTTAATAATCCCCTCAAAATATATTCATTTTTAACATAGATTGTAGAATCGCTCAAATGTCACCGAACACTTCCTAAATCTTTTGTTTATTCTTATATTCGACAAAAATCAGGTCAAAAATAGATATTATAAGTCTTATTATTTAAGAAATATGAGGATAAATAGTTAGAATTTAACAAAAGAAAACATCATTATTTAAAACCGGGTTTCATTATTCATTCTAGAACCCGATAGGATTCATTGTGTTTTTCTTGGGTAAGATTCACATTTTTTTAAAACACATTCGCTCTCAGGCAAAGGCACGTATCCCCTGTCGGGTGTTTTGTTCTATCACGTTTGTCAGATCGCCTTTGAATCACTCTGTATACTCATTCACTCATTTGGCTTCGGATTCATCCAGATGAACAGAGCCGCATCAAGTTATACTTGTTTACTAGTTTGGATAAAATTCATTTCATCTGTTTTCATATGAAGATTTATTTTAGTTAAAGAAAAATTCTTAGTATAAAACAACAATTATTTTTGTGTAACCTCACAATTACATGACTTCAAGAAAAGGAAAGAAAGACATAACTTCTAAAATGCGGATGATGCTCTCTTCATGGGTAAATAGTCGAATGCAAATGTAATGTGTCTTCTTCATATCCTTGGCTATTTTATGATGTATGATGTAACGGGCCTTAAAATTATTCTCTCCAAGAGTTGTCTTTACGCCATGATGGTTGATTATTTGGAGTTGGCATATGTTGTAAATGCTATATAACAAACACCTCTTTCTATAGAAGAGCAAAGTTTTATGTGTTGATATTTGATAGAGTATGTGTGTTTATGCGCACAACATGTGTCAACGTATCTAACGTCATAAGACATCATATGAAATTAGATCCGGTTGTTACATTTATAGAAATCATATAGAGCTAATACGATTATATGAATCAATATAAACTATAAACGTTTACAAAAGTAAATATTTATTGTTTATACCGAGTCATATGATCGTATTAGCTCTATGTACTATTACATTAATAACATTTTTGATAGTATTTGATAAAATACCATTAAATTGAAATATTGGTAGAAATTTAACATATCGCTTACTCAAAACACCAATTTATTTCTAAAACTAAATTCACAAAAAATTATATACAAGGTTACAAAAGTTTTCTTATTATTCTTAAGCATTCCCTATATGTACACAAATAAGTATATACTAGCATCATACTCGCGCAATGCTGCGGCAATAAATAGTTTTTTGTTTACAATATGTCGCTTTCAAGAATGTAATGATATGTTATTCGCGCGATTCAATGTCCCGAAAAAGTTTTCTCCGGCAACATATCCGTTTTTTTTCAAATTTTCTTTTATTTACATTTAACTATTTTATTAATTTTAGAAATAAATTCTAAAAGACAATAAAATAAGAAAAAAGATTTATATTGATGAAATAAAGAAAAGAATTAATAAGATTTTAAAAATTATATTGATGTGGGTAGATAATTGTGTTAGTATGAGAGAATATATTTTGAATAAAAAGTTAAAGTAAATTAGGAGATAATAAAATAGTTAAAGATTTAGTGGATGAGATTAATTTAGATTAAATGAAGAGTCAAAATTTTATATTGAATAAATTTTAAGAAGTCTTAAAATTTAAGAGGAGAGAGAATGTTAAATGCTTTATATAGTAGTATAGATATAGATAGGGGAATGTTCATTTGAAGAAGAGAGAATTGGATGACTAATTAGTTCTCGCGGTTCTCGTAATAAAAATAGTTTCTCAAATAAACTTTTCACTATATATATATATATATATATATATATACAGGGGAGGGTTCAAACGAAAACTGTTTTTCGTACGAGAACCACGAGAACCAAGTTTGGCCGTTCATTTTGGATAACGGAATTCATGGATGAATAGCGTGGGGGGATTGAGTGTGGAATGGTGCATGTAAGGTTTATTGGTGGGCAATCCAATTGAAGGGGGGGAATTAGACGGTTAAGATTGGTTCTCGCAGTTCTCGTACGATAAACAGTTCTCGTTTGAACTTTTGCCTATATATATATATATATATATAAAAGTTCAAACGATAACTGTTTGTAATATCATTAATAGGGTATTTTGATGATTTATATATTTTCCAACCGTGAATTGAACCTGAGTGGGCCGTCATTAATGTGTGAGACTTGATTTACCCAAAATACCCCTCATTAATGAGCTAATCATTAGTCATTCATTAGTCATTAATCAGTCAATCATTAGCCGTTAAAATTAATTATCAGCCATTGATTTATTTTAATCAATATCAACATTGGTTTTCGCAGTTATTGTACGAAAAACAGTGCTAGTTTAAACTCTCTACTATATACACGGAGGTTGGTAAGCCATAAGTTTGTTTTGGTGGTGCGATAGGTAAACATGTAATATTGAAAGAGAATGAAAAGCAACCTAAACCTATTTGGAAGTCGAACTTAACGTTGTTTTCCCGTTTGTTCAACAACCAAATCTACTACTTACCTTAACTTCCTTAATTCAACTTTACAACAATAATTGCTACTTTTCAATGCTTAATTAACAAATTCATCAACTTTTTATTTCTTACTCACCAACTTCTAGTTGATGCTAATGACGATTATTATTAATAAACTATAAGTGTGTGTTTAATTTAATTAACACAAATACGTGAAGTGTTATTGAATAATTTTAAATGATAGATTTGTAAGGAGAAAAAAAAGATGTTTTCAAGTTTTATTAAAAGAAAAGGAGAGATTGGACGTAATGGAAGGATTTAAGGAAAAGTTTAAGTCAATTTTATTTTTAGTTATTTCCTTAAAAAATAGAGAATTTAGAATGAAAGAAATTTATTAATAAATTTATTTTCATTCCTTTCGTATTCTTTTTAAACTTTGAGAACACAAGCAAAATGAATATTTTTTAGCATATTTGGTGTTAATGCATTAAAACCCGGAAAAAAGACTACAAATTTCTAGCGACTAATAAGAAGGTTTTATTAAAAAAAATCAAACTTACAAATTTCGATGTGACCAAAGGCATCACAACAAATCATAAGGCAAAGCCGGTAATTGATCACCTATTGTGCTGGAAAAATCCAGCCCACTCCGTCCCTATATCTTGGTGTGTTTGGCATAAATAGCTGAAAACTGAAATCTGTTTATTTTAATTACATATGTGTTCGGTAAATTAGCTGATAGCTAGAGCTTAATAGTATAAAATGACAAAAATGGACAAATTATAAAAATTTAAGAAATTATATATGTGTTCGGTAAATTAGCTGGTAGCTAGTTTTAAAAGCTACTTCAAAAAGTTTTTTGTTTCAGAGTTTTTTTGTTTAAAAAAAGGTGTCAGCCTTTTCATCCGAACATGACTTGTAGCTTTTTTTTAAACAAAAGCTATCAACTTCAAAAAGCTTCATACCGAACATACCCTTATAAAGAAAATGAGGTGACAAAAGTTTTTACCATATTACCATCTTCTATTTATTAATCTATAAAATCCACCATCTTATAAGGTTACTTGAAAATTAACTGAACCACTTTATCAGCTAATGCAAATCAATTCTAGAATAGTTATTTTATCTCAAGTCTGTAAAATAAACCAATATACAAGTACAAAGGTTTCATAAATTTTATGTCAATTAAATAATTTTAGGAGACTAGGCTTAAGCAACACCATAACAATTAAAAAAATAAAAAATAGATTAAAATGTAAGAAAAAAGTAATTTGACTTAAAGATGGTACATGACCGGATAGATTGATGCCAAACTTTTAGAGATTTCAATGATTTTGATTATATATTTACAATTATATCAAGTTTTGTCTATAATGAATTGATTAGGGTTAACCACATAAGAATTAGTCTTAAGGTTAAATAGTCTAAACAATTCCTACGAGTCAAATCCATACATATAATTTTTCTTTGTGGGGGAGGACCGAGGAGGGACTGTTTCACACCGTCACACGCAACACACTGTGTCATGCTAGCTTTTTTCCTTAGCACACCGGTGATCGCACACCAATTACACTCGAGTCGTACCCATCACACCTATAGAAAGACAAAAAATAAACACAAAGTAAATCATTGATTACCAAAATGATTTGCCAAATACTAGGAGATCATGCATGCTCGTCACACTGAAGACGGTATGCAACTCAAGTTGTTAGTAGGCCTTCTCACGCATCACACCAAATGCATTCCCCCTCATCACCCCAAAAGGGCAAAGTGTGTGGAGTACCTTACAAGGGGCGACTCCTCGGGCTCTCGCTCATTGATACGTACATGGGATTTATGCTAAGACTCTGTAGCCCTTTTGAGACTTCTACAATAATAACGTTAAACATATAGATTGTTTCAATCACGTTTCTCTATTAGTTTAGAAAATATGAAAAAAGGAAATGGAGACTATTATTTTTTATTAATTAACATACTTATTGATTATTAGTTTATTATATTATATTTGATATATATATGATATATGAATTATTAATCTGTATAATAATTGGTACTTGAAAATTCTAGATCCGTGATGATTTATGGATTAAAGAAAAACATTGTTAATTAGTCGTGTCTTAATTTGTTTTGGAAGTAGAAGATGCTTTGACGACTTTTTCCCTTTTCTTTTCTTGGTATCCGGCCATGCCGTTTGGTTTCGTACTTGTCTTTCGTCCTTATTACACTAACTAAACTACACCCTAATATAATACAACACTAAACCGTCTCTAAATCTATTTTATTACTTTCCTTAATTAATAATTAATACATTTTTCTTTTAGTTTCTCACCATTTTTTTAATCAACCGTACTTTTACAATTTACAAATGGAATAAAGGTATTTTATTTTTTATCTATAAAAATAAAACCTAAAAGAAGTTCTTTCTTTTCTAAACAAGACCCACCGTTTTTTAGAATAAATTTTATATCTTTAGAAACAAACACATCACCTTCGAAACAAAATTTTCTACTAAACCATCAATCGAGTAAAATAAGATTAAAGAGACGAAATTAAGGTGTTTTACTGTGAAAACCACGAACGACTTTATTGATTATTGTCGTCAATGGTGTCAAAAGCGTAAGACGGTATTGGCTAGCTAGATTTCCAATGCGTTGAATACAACAATCAATTTCTCCTTTGTCCTCGTTTTTCAGCCTAATGCACAATGTATAGTTCGTAAGAAACAAGTGTGTAAAGCTTTCCGCTTTACATCAAAGATTCTTGCATATGGCTTTGCATTTGTCTGTTTGTGTATATTATGTTGACTATTTGTGGTCCATAAACTAACATGCAAGTGTAATATTTTTTATGTTTTTCATTGTTAAACATAAAGATACCTTATATAAAAATTGATAGTTGAATACATCATAACTTAGTGTAAAAGAGTCTTAGGATTGAAGACATGAATTTATAATAGAAATCCAAAGATTTAATCGTAATACATACTTTTTAAAAATAATTACATGATTTACTGTCTTTATATTAAGTATTAACTGTGGACCCGGGATGGATTAATATAGTACTATAGATCCTTGTTGGATTCATATGATATGAAGAATCCCACAACTTCTTATACACTATTATGTGTGACCAATAAAAGTAAGAATGGAGGAGTAAATGATTGGCGGTAGTTTAGTTACATTAGAAAGAGTATAACAAAAAAATTGATACGAGTATAGCAGAGTTCTAAAAATATTACAAAATTTATGTTTCTTTCTAAAAAATATTTCAATTTCATCGTCTTAACAACTAAATGATAATACCCAAGGATTTAGATGGGAGATAATATTTTCACAGTAAAAATTGATTCACTTAAGGCAAATAAATGCTTCAGTACATCAGCTTCAATGGTATTGTAGCATATGTGGAAAGATTAATTTTTGCTGTGGAAATATCATCTCCATTTTAAATCAAAGTATAATTTTCTTGCTTGGTACATGTAGTGTTGTAATCCTACATTTTTATTTTAATTGTATTCTAAACGTCTTCTTTTAATATCTTGCTAGAAGAGTGGAATAGTTATTAATAATATTTTAGTTGTTAGGCGAGTGTGATGACAATAGTGAAGCTCTTTGTCTAACTTCTTTTTTGTTGTTAATAAAACCCCAAGGATTTTAGCCTAGTGATATTTGGATAGTTTAAGTTTGGTATTGCTCATGATTTAAGCTTCTAAGGTCATGAATTTAAATCACATCGTAAATAAATTTGGATAGATTTAAAAGCCGTTAGGAAAAAACTAAATGATTAACATGTAAAATCCATTATTCTATTTCTCATAGTCTCTCAATATTAACATTTATAGAAAGTTAGGTTATAATAATATATTAATATTAATAGCATTTAATAAAAGGATATATACTAATCTCAAAAAAATTAATTATTAATTATTAATATTAATATATGATATATAGTATAATTTAAGGTTTGAAACATATGTTGTTAAATTAACAGCAACCGTAATCAATCATAGTCGTATGTTGTTGATGTTGATTAGGAAGAGTTGTGTTGGGCCAACGTCGGAGTATGTCCCGTTAGCTGTCAATGGGTGTGTATCTATCTCTGCATAAAGCATTAATGCAATCACGCCACTCATCATGCATAAGCCTCATTTTACACATCACCCCCTTTAACTATAACCACTGCTCACTTACTTCTCTCTCTCCCTCCCCCAAAAAAAGAAAAAGAAAAAACTAACCTTTTTTTAAACATCGAATTTAGTAGGTCGTGTCCGTACTCCGTAGTAAGATTAATATAGGACAGTATACGAGCTTCAAGCTACGCATCATGAAATGGTAATACCCTCCATCATTTTTTAGAAAAAACTAACTACAACTTATTATCGTCACAATACATGTCTTCTCGGCTCCCATATTAATCAAATCCTTATATACCAAAGAGTTAATTAGCTATGGTCTACAACCTTTTCCAATTGATATATTGCGGCTCAATATTATTAACAAGAAAAGAGCTAGATTACCACTACTTACACCCTTTGACAAAATCATATTAACTATGCATCTCTAAAATTATATGGATTTTATTTTTATAAAAAAGTTAAATAACCATTTAAGTCGGACTAGAAATTAAACACATGTAAGTCTCAAAAAACAATATATCATTCTACTATTTCATCTTATTCATCATAAGATAACATGTAAATCTACTAATTTTCTATTTTTACATCCTTCGTAGATTTTATCATTTGTATTAATCTTGTAAATAACAGGATAAGTAAAATGAAATAGTAAAAACGATATATAGGTAATTCTGATTATGATATCATGCGGGGGACCCAAGACAAAATGCCATGCAGCAATGCATGTTTATATATATGATGAATCTTGGAACTCAAAACAAATCAAATTGACCTCTACTAGTGCTCATGTTCTTCTGAAAGTTTAAAGAATTAATTAGTGGAACATTAATCTAACTGGATAGGCGAAGAATCTATCATTCCACCCGGGAATCATGTCGTGTATGTGGCCGGGCACTATAATCGTTTCAAATATTACAGATAGTTGACCATTAATTAACAACATCCGGATGGATCCGGTTATATATATATATATATATATCGTTGTGGTTGCCAGTTCGATTACTCGGTGTCATTTCTGGTTTGGTTGCAGTTGCACAGTAGGGTTGGGGCCCGGCGGAACATGGGCGCGTGAGAGCGACGGAATGGTAGTCGGCGTTTGGAGGATAGAGTGGGTGAGGTTCCATGTGATATATGGTGGGGAAAGGTGAAGATTTTAGGTATGGGCCGGTCCCATGTTCGATGGATGTGTTTCTCGAGAATTAAAGAGAGTTTGACTGGTCGTATACTTTCTTACTGCATAGCTATATATACATATTTGGAATGTTTGATCTGTCAATGTGAGTGAGTTAGAATACATGTCATATTTATCTTAAGTGTTAAAATCAATAAATATGGTAGTCATTTTTTCAGAGGATCACAATCCAATGCTTAATTATTAAATTATCTAAAACGGAATCAATTTATCCTGGTATCTTAAACTCATTTAGATAATAAAAAAGATGATAAGATATATGGTTTTAGCAGCACATATTTTAGATGTTTTCACACTCACAAAAACTTTAAACGAAGATGTTAGTCATTTTTTTGTTTGCTCATTTAAGTATTTATAAGTATAAAAACATTTATCATACGTACTTCTAGCTATACATGTCCATTTCCAATAGAAAAAAACCTTCATTTTGAAAACCAATTTTGTTTGTTGAAAGAAGATTTGAATTATGTAACAAATTAAAAGGACCCCCACGCCCTGATTCTTGCATGATTTGGTTATTTTGGTGGTGGTGGTGTAATAGATTAAAAAGGACCAACCTTAATGGGCCTTATATAATGCATGGTAAGCAGGCCCTACGACTAAAAAGTTAAAAGTTAAATACAAAATGGTCCATTATCCATTATCAACGATGCTTGCTGGTTCTTTAAGGAATTTATCTCTAAGTAGTAAGTACTACTAGACCTTGAAATTGTCGGACCAGAATTGGGTATCATATACAAGATCCGGTTAAGAACTCCGGTAGTAGAATTTAAAAAACCCGGCCCATATTAATGTGTCAATCAATCAACAGATTAATTTTAATTTTTTTTAGTTCTATGAATTGGAATTTTTCAATAGGTATCTGATCGACTAACAAATCTTTGGAAAATTTTCTCATGCGAACCGAAACTTTAATCTCGATAAAAGGGGGCAAAAGAAAAACATATACGAAAATATAAATTAAAAAGATAAATATAAAAAACAAGAACAGGTTTACGAAAAAAAAAGAGAAAATGATCCGTAAACTAAAGGTAAACTAAACTAAACGTCTAAACTATGAGATATATCCAACACTTTGATCATAAGTATGATCGATTCGTCGAGCCAAACTGATTTAAACTTTTAAAAGATTTTCTTTATATGTCCATTACTTTGATCATAAGTTTCATTGGCTTGTCAACTTCACAGTTTTCTTTGGTGATTTTTGTTTTTTTTTTAGTTTCAACATATATAAGACTATCACATGCATAGTTAATAAATAACTTATTTTTTTTTAGAATTAACGCGAGCTCCAAAAGAGTTTGACATGTTGACAACGAATAACGGTTAATCAACTTCTTAAAACTCTCTTTAAGTGTGCTACAAGAAGCTCTAAAGAAACTTAATTCACACCAAGCATCTAATGGAAGTCCTTTGATTGATTCTTAACAAGCTAGGTTTTCCTAATTAATCCCATTCACAAGCAACTCATAGCCCACAAACATATATTGTATTCTGCACTTTACTTCCCTAATCCATCTTCTTGCGGGAGCTTATGCATGTCATGTAGACAATCTAAGAGCGAGTTTGGTTCGTAGGAATTTGACAAAATTGGAATTGAGCATTCCTAAATCTTATTTGTTTTTTGCTCGCGAAATTTATGGAATGAAATTTGACCATTCCAATAAATTCCTTAAATCAAGGAATTGAGAATTCCTTCTCCAAGTAGATGGACCTTTTCAAATTTATAAGAAATCTCAAAACATAATTGTTGTCTGCTACCCTACCTCTAGCCACCACCCCACCCCTATCCAATCCTACTCTACACCATCCCATCCTACCCTACTCTACCCTACCATACCCTCATCCTACTCCATCTTTACTTACCCTACCCCCATTACCTCATCTAACCCTACTCTACTCCTCTCCGCCTTACTCATCCAATCTCTACTTCACCCTACCTCACCCCCATCATACCTACTTCACCTTACTCTTACCTCTATTCTATGACACCTTTACTACACCCCACCCCTATCCAATTCTATTTTTATTCACCTCACCCCTTACCCCTGCCCCTATCTTATGCCATGCCTTACTCTATGGTAGGGTGGGGTGGGTGTGTAGGGTGAGGTGGGTGGGGTAGAGGTGGATTGTAGGTAGTAAGGTGAAGTATGGTGGGGTGGGGTAGGTAGGGTAGGGTTGAGGTGGGGTTGGTATGGTGAGTAAGGTGGAGTAGGGTGGCTTGGGGTGGGTATGTAAGGTGAGGGTAGTGTAGGGATGGAGGTATGGGTAGGGTGAGTAAGACGGAGTAAGGTAAGATGAGGACATGGATAGAGTAAGGTCGTAAAGTGGGGTAGGGGTAGGGGTGGGCCAAGGGTAACGGTAGGGCGGCGTAAGGTGACGAATGAGGTGTGATGGCGGCGGAGTATGTAAGGGTGCTTAGCAATTGATAATATAATTTATTTTGATTTATACATATTAAATTAATTTATTTTTGGTTAGATTTCAATTCCAGTCTTTACTGATAAAACAAGACATAGTCTTCATGAATTTCAATTCCTATGAATTCAAATTTTTTGATCAAATTTTAATTCTTCATATTCACTTTACGAACTAAACGGAACCTTAGTTTTTTGCCTTGAACACCCAACATTTTTTTTATCTTTCCATGAAATCCAATTTAATTAATGGCGGCCCAAATAACTTTTTGATTCTTTTTATTGTAAAGGCATATTACTCATTAATAAGCACAAATAATTGTAAAGTTCATACGTTAAGAAGAAGTTGTCATGGTAGCCTACTCGTTTTCTTCTATCTCTTCTGCTTACTTCCTTCCAATCAAGTTGATCCTCCGCCGCAGCTTGAAGTGTCCGGCCGTCTTTAACTCCACCATGAGCTCCTCTGTCCCTTCAGCTTGCTTTTCCCTCAACGACTTTACAAAAGACAATTAATTAAATGTTATGAATGTAAAGATGTCGCCGGGCCATGTTATTTTGCCTAATCCATAAGATAATAATTAAGGTTTATTAAAGGGTTTGTATTATAGTGATATTAACGTGTTGAAAAGGTGTATCCCATAGTCATGGGTTTTAGTCCCGTCGTAAACAAAAAAATATTTAATTTAAAAGTAGGTTAAGCATGCACGTGTGTTTTGTTGTGAAAAAAAAACGCCTAAGTTTTTATTTTCTAAACCAAGCTTTAGATTTAAATGCTTTCATAAGAACTATTGTTTGTTTACATATATGTTGTTTCCTTAATAATTAACAAAAGATTTTGTTGTATTTTCACATGTATTTTATGATTACACATGCATGCATTTATACTTGGATAATTTTTTGGTGCATCTTTCGGTAAACTAGTTAATAATTATGGAAATAAATAACTTAGAAGCGGTTCGTAGGAGATTTTTCTAGGAAAGTTCTGAAGAGAAGGCAAAGATGAAAGATGTCATGGGTAAGTTGAAACAAAGTGCTAACTAGCAAGTATCAAGGTGACCTCGAGATATGAAGCACCCTAATAAAAAAAATCGGCTTGTTATGTAAGTGGTATTGGTCTATAGGAGATTTTAACAAACGAGAAGCTTTATGGAACAAGGTGATCAAAGTGTTGTACGACGATGAGGGTTTCTATTTGAACATCAATACTCGTATTGGAAATAGTGTGTGGAAAATAATCATTGAAACGGTGGAGATTCCAAACTCGAGGGGGTTCAGTTTAAATATTCTTTTTTAAAAAGTGGGATGCGAGAGTCAAACCAAATCATGTGATGGATGATTTGTAGCTCCAGGGGTGAGACTCGAGGAGAAATTCCCTTGTCTTATTGAATTGGAGTCAAATGGATTGTGTTTAGTAGCAGATGGATGCATCACGGTTGATAAGGAACGGACCCTCATCTGGGTTTGGAGTGCAAATTCTCATGAAAAGGCTGCTGAGAATTTGAACTCCTTAATAATATTTGTAAAAAAATTCCATCCATCACCATATGCACTAGGTCTTTAGATGTGGATGTTTCATAATTCAAGGGTCTTTTCAACAAAAGCATGTCAACCTTGCTAGAGAGGATGAATTTTGTGGATATTGAGATAAACGGATTAAAATTCTGCTAGAATTATTTGTTGCCAATCAAACTTAACATAGCAGTGTGGATGATGTTGTTGGATAGTCTCTCGACATAAGGTAATATTCTCAAAAAAAAGATCCCTATTGAATTCGTAATGTGTGACTTATGCGGATTAAAGGTAGGAAACCAACAACACTTAGCTAGGTTCAAAGACCGAATAACCCTTATTTTAGTCATGCTAGTTCCCATTCAACTTCGGATCAAAATTGCTCACCCATTGGTCTAGCTAGGTTCAATCATTAATCTATAAAAGAAACAACCATTAGTATTTTTCAAGAGAATCCCATGGTGATATCTTTTGACTTAATCCCATGGTGACATCTTGTGTAGTTGAGACACCGATATGTACTCGAGACACCCGTGGTGATTTCTTTTGTACGTAGACATAAGAAATCACTAAGCTAAAACTCTTATGTACTACCGACAATTTTAGGTTCTCAAATTTAGTTTTATCAAGATGGAAGAATGTAGTAGGACAAAACAAGTCACAACCGTGTATGTAATATCCGACAAAGTCTCTTCATGTTTATATAAAATATAGTCTCTTGAACTTAAATATTAGATTGACTTTTCTACACTCTAAATTAAGAGTGTCAATTGCAAACATGACAAGAAACGCATGGAAATAAGCTGATTTGTGTTAGGTCATAATAGGCTTAGGTTGTAGTAGGCCTGTCAATGGGTCAGATCTTGCCCCAGATCTAATTTGATCTGTCCCATTTATTGGATCCAATTGGTCTAAATATTGGATCCATCGCCCAATAAGAGATTCAATAGGTCGACCCATTTAATTGGATCACTATGTGGGTCGATCCATTTAATATTAAACTTACAATTTAATTTTAACCACCAACTATCATCAATTTATCAATTACCACCCGCCGTCACCACCACCGCCATGGCTAATGCCATCGCCTATTACCACCCCCGTCACCCGCCCTCGCCACCACCACCATCTTTTACCGTCTCCAACACCGTCACGGCCGGCGTCGCCACCACCACCCGCCGCCGCCACCATCACCGCCGGCCACCACCCGCCGCCACCGTCACCACCACCACCGCGCACACATCAGGTTCTTCTGTGTTTCCGTTGCCCGAACGGCTTTCTGCGGAAATTCCCAAATGGCGGTAGAATGCAATTAAAAAAAAACAGAATTTGTTTGGTCAAATGAATCTTTGGGTACATTAAATTCAATCTCGTCTATTCTATATGTTTCTAATGATGGATGACTCACTGATTAGGATATCTATATCTAATTGAATATTTATAGATTTCAATGTTGGGCCTGGATCATAGAAAACTTTTGAATGATCTTTTGTTCTTGTTGAGCTTGTCTTGTTCATTTTGAAAGTGCCTTCTTGTTCGACGAAATTTCTACAAGAACTTTTATTTTTGCTTCCTTTTCAAATACCATCTATGCAAGCTCGTATATCGACAATTGTTTACTGCTATGACTTTCTACACATTACCAGATTACCTGCATTGAGTTCATAAACATCTAAATGACATGAAGGTTTGGGGGAAATTAGTTGAAGAATTAAAGCTCCTCAATTTTCTTCCCTCTTAGTGAAGTAAGTGAAAAGCAGCAATTTTTTTCCCTCTTAGGGTGGGGTAGGTGGGTGGGGGTAGGGTAAGGTAGGGGTAGGGGTGGGTGGGGTGGGGTGGGGTAGAGTAGGATGGGTGGGGGTAGGGTGGGATGGGTGGGGTGTAGTGGGTGGGGGTGGGGTAGTAGTTGAAAAATATTTCATAGATTATACTATAAATAATAAAATATTAAATGGGTCGATCTGGGTCAAGATCCTTTAGTAATGGATCCGATCCAAATCCAATTAAATGGATCTTAATGCTAACGGGTCAAATCCAAATCCAATTAAATTGGTCTACGGGCCAGATCAGATCTTTAAAAGATCCGATCCGATCCGCCCCATTGACAACCCTAGGTTGTAGCTTGTTTGATAAAAAAATGACTCATTTTGATGTTGGAATGTAAATTACGAACCATACCTGCAACTTGTTTAAAAATTCAAGTTTTTAAATAACAAAATAAGACATTTACGGCTCACACACAACATGTTTATGACATGTTTACAAATTTACCTGATTATAACCGGTGTTTACAACGGGCATGCGACATATTTATGATGAATTTACATCTCGATAATAATTTGTTTACCAACATGTTTTATCCATTAACCTATTTGACCCATTTAAACAAACAAGTATACTATGGTCATGTACATGTTATATGGGTCTAGGTTAAGGATGGTTATTTCAACATGAATAGTTAAATAGGTGTATGGCCGCATTTAAGTTTGGTAATCTTACCTCGTCAAGCTGAACATGTTAATTTGAACTAGGGGTGAGCATCTTAACTGAAAAACCAAACCGCAACTAGTTTTTGATAAAACCGAACCAAATGAAAACTCAAGGTTCGGTTTATAAAATTTCAATAACTGATAGATAGTGGGTCGGTTTCGGATTTTTACACGTAACTGAACCGATAAAGATCTATAATTTAATTATTTTATATATTTAATTATTAAAAAAATCAAAACAAAAGGAAATATAAAAGTTGAAATTTAGAGTTTACCCACCATATGAACTTTTTGATTTCAAACTTTTTGAAATTGAAAATTTCAGTTTGGAGAATTTTCTCATGCTCATTCTCCCACTTCTCAATACAAGTTGTGAATTGGTAGAAACCAAGAGGTGTATAGCATCAGACCTACTTTTGCGTATTAAATATGCTTTAGTTTACCATTTTGTAATTCTGTCATAAAAAATGGCTTAGCAAGTCATAGAAAATAATCAATTATCTGGCTTAATTTTGTGGAAACTATAAGAAATATAAAATATAACTCTCAAGCCCATATTATGAAATAATGAAGTCCATTAAGTTTGACCCAGCTTAACATAATTGTTAATCAATAAAACCCGATCCGTTATCACAAACTGCTAACCGTCCTATTAGAAATCGATACCCATCGATTTGAAAAAACACATAACCAATATTATCGGTTATGGGTCAGTTTTGGTTATGGTTCAGTTTGGGGTCAAAACTGACCCATACTAATCCATGCTCACTCCTAATTTGAGCACAACACCATGTTAGACTTACACCGGATAAAATTATAAACGCCATAATATCTAAAATAAAACGTGGTTTGTTTTAAAAAATCTAGAGAGATTCTATATTCCCCTACTCATTCTTCTACTCACGTGATCAAGACAAAATCAAGTGTCATAAGATGATATTGAATTTTTCAAAAACAAGAGAGATTTTATGTTATCTTACTAATTCATCTACTCACATAATCAACATACGTGTTAAAATAAAGTGTAAAAGAAAGAGAATTAGTAAAAGTATCATTTTTCTACTATTTTTTCTTTATATTCCTACTTATCACAAGATAATATGTAAAATCTACTAATTCTTTTTCCTTACCTCCTTTATTAATTTTAACACATATGTTAATATTTTAAATAGAAAAATAAGTAACAGAAAATAATAAACAAATATATTTTTATTAAAAAATAATATATCTTTCTACTTTTTTTTCTTTCTATACTCATCAAACATTGCTAATACGATATGTATCCTCAGACAATCGCATAACGCCACTAGTCTGGTCACAGTAAGTTTGGGGTTTAACTGAGGCACTGAGCGGTCTCTCTCTCTCTCTCTTCAATAATCTCCTCCTTCACCTAATACGTTCGGTACCTCCAAGGCTTCAATCACGCTGACAATCGTTTGCCTTCTCTCAAATTTCAACCTCTCTTCCAACAATCACAAACAGCTGAAGTGATTATCTCCAATGGCCGTAGTCAAAGACGCGGAACAAGATTTCAAGCCGCAAAAGAAGAAAACAACTTCTGACGAAGATGATAAGAGGTACTAGTTTAGCTATCTCAATTTGATTTTGTGTTTTCTTCTTTTAATCTTACCAACTTGTGATTGTCTACCATGTTGATTAGGAGAAAGAAGATGGTTCCAGGTGGTTTGATGAAGGCTGTGATTAGGCCAGGAGGCGGTGATGCTATGCCTTCCGATGGCGATCAGGTTTGAAATTGACTTTTATTTGTACTTCCGTTTTTCACTGTCATGTTTTTGTATCGTTTTGCTATTTGGATTTAGCGTGCATAGAGCGTTCAACTTTTAACTTCTAGTTTCGGGGTAGTTGTTTTCAAGTATACATTACAATCTATGTTTATGCTCTTCCAGTTTTGCTTGTTTAATGTTTGTTAAGAAGTTAATGTATGATCTCAGTTGAAAGTGCAAGAGTTGTCTAATCACCTCAAAAGGCAAATGATCGGCGAAATTAAACCCTTGTTTTCCCGTGTTGGAATAATATTTACTAGTAACTGCGCTATTTTCTTCCTAATTCAACATTCATATGAACCTAACTATGTAAGGTACCAATTAAAAGAGCGTAGCTAGATATTTAATGAATGTTTGTTGTGCAGGTCATATATCATTCAACCGTTCGTACTCTAGACGGTGTGGTTGTTCAATCTACTCGCTCAGAATTTGGTGGTGCGCTCAACTTTATGTTTCTTCTTGCTTTTTTCCAATATACTTTATAGCTCATTTTGTTAGCGACTGGATATGTTCATACACAAATATGTTTGTGTGTCATTTGTGTAATTTTGGAATTTGAATATATATTTATGATGAAAATGAATTTGAAGTGCACAATGTTCTCTTCATTCCATAGGAAAATGAATCCATCTATACTTTGGATGTGGATGTAGTGATTAATTTTAAGAAACTGTTTTACTGCAGACATATAATTTGACTTTAAATTCTGAGCTTCATAAGCATCTGGGGATATGGAGGCAGATTGGATGTGAGATAAATATACATACGATCCACTTACACGTCTGCCCCCACCGTCAATTTTGTTCTTGCTTCAAGTACTAATCACCATGTGTTCAATTTAATTTTCGATAGTCTCTACGTAATCTGTCTGCGACAAATTTAAGTTCTATGCTGCTCAAGAATAATAAAAATTATATAAACCTTTTCAGTCTTCTTAGAAGTCTTGGCTCGTTGTACTCCTTAGATATATCTGATAAAAGCTGCCTTCAAGATAAGCTATATTTTTCCCTGAATAATGTTGAACACAAAGGCACTAAGGTTACCCCAGTGATTGTAGGTTTCTTACCAGCGCATTATAGTTCTGCTGTTGCATTTCCTGTTCTCTGGCCCATAAATATTACGTGAAATCTTATTTCTATTATCTTTATATATAAATTATATGGGGTTGCAGTTTCAGCCAACTGCAAGATTCTAAGCAAAAATGCTTCATGTACTTTGGTTGGGTGTTAAGTAGTATCTATGCTGATTTCTGGTAACTTCTGCAGTTGTTTGAAATGTTCTAGTTAATCGTTTACTTGAGTTATATTCAGCATTTGGGTTCAATTTCTCTTCTTATGTAGGCTGTGACGCTCTTTTACTTCCTTGTTATAGGCAAAGGCGTCCCAGTAAGGCAGGTTATGGGTAAGAGCAAGATGATATTAGGGCTGCTAGAAGGAGTTCCAACAATGTTGAAGGGTGAAGTTGCAGTGGTATGTTTTTGGTAGTGGTATTTTAAGCCTCTCAAAGAATGACCGAGGGGACTTCTATGTGATTGACCCTTATGTTATATTTGAATACTATGTCATCCACATGGTCTAATGGTCTATACATCGTTTCCTGTATATATGAAATTGTATATATTATATTAAGTTATTGATGGAAGGGTCATTCTTCATATTGTTGTGTTGCTTTGTAATATTCTCGTTGTTTATATAATATGCAGTTATGCATAATTAACCATCTAAAAAGAGAGCTCTCCTATGGTGGAACACCATGGATGCTCTCTTTGCTCTTTTGCATCCACTGAATTAAGACACTGAACATGCTTAGATCTATTGATGTCTGAGGATTTTAATGAATAAATTTTCCAGACTCAAGTAAAAGAGTAACTTTATAAATTATTCTTGTTCCAGATTGGTATTGGTTACGCTGAACACATTGCTTTATGCTTAAATTCAACTTGTTTTCCACCTATTTGGCTGTGACAGTGAAATACGAATAACCTGAAAATGTGAAGTCTTGTAAAATGTTTCTTAGTGTGGTGATAGTTTATTTAGCAATTAAAGATCTATTTGTCATGCTTGATTGTTGTTGATCTTTAACACTTCTTGTGGTCCTAACCATTTCAGTTTAAAATGAAGCCTGAATTGCACTATGGCGAGGATGACTGCCCAGTTTCTGTTTCAGATAGCTTTCCAAAGGATGCAGAACTCAATTTTGAGATTGAGCTGATAGAGTTTTCCAAAATCAAGGCAAGGGCTACACATTGTTATTCTTACAGTAAATTGGATTTATACAAATCTAATTTTGTTGCAAAAAGAGTTAAAAACACTGCATCTCTTGTTGATATGTATTTCTTACTTTGGTCTCAGGCATCTAGTTTCATGATTTTACTGCATGAGCAGTCTAGTTTGGTCCTACAAACCTTATCTTCAATACTATGTCTGTGTTCTGTACACTCCGATACCCCATTTTGCTTCATGCTACTACAAATCTTGATAGTTAAAGAAGTTTGAACTTTGAAGTCTCTCAAGTGAAAGATTTTGTTTATGATTTATGCTAGAATGCAGTTCTTGATGACGTGCACTTTTGAGGCATAAAGCAACTCTTGTTGCTTAATTTAGGTTTTATAGTTTCTTTTTATATTACTTGGTAGAACCCAGTTTTTTCTGATTTTGTAAATAATCCTCAGGTCGTAACTGAAGACTTGGGAATCTTGAAGAAGGTATGTTTAACCATGAAAAACGATTGTGAATCTTTCTATTAATGTATTATATGCTTATCAAGGATTCAAGTAAAATCTTTTTTTTTTGTGGGAACTGATCTGGGCGTGGTTATGCATCTGAAAGGGTGCAGGGGTAGAATTCTTGTCTGTCAACATAAACTAAATTAATGCTTATTATACTTTGGAGCATAATTTTTTTAAAACGAGGATGAATAACTGGAGAATGTTATTGCCATTTTACTTGTAGAAAAGGCCACTCGAATCAGGTTCAAATCTCATTTTACTATACAGGATTTAATTTATTCATTGCATTATGTCACCTCCTCCTAAACATACACACCTACTTTCTTTCTTGTTTATAAAGAATATTAGTTTATAGTTAATCTCTTGTTTGCATTCTTTTCTGGATGAAAAAGGATATAGTTGAATTCTGGACTTAGTTAGCAATATGATTCATTGAGAAGATTTTTACTTTAAAATATGCCATTCAATGGACAGGTTGTACATGAGGCACAGAGTTGGGAAAATCCCAGAGATCTTTACGAAGTTAAAGTCAGGTTCATATTTCTCTGTTCTCTCTCCCTCCCTCTCTCTCTCTCTCACACACACACACAGAGTCTTAAGGAAATCTAATTAATACATCAGAAATAGCTGCAAATTAAATATACTTGTGGGGTGGCTGATTTCAGGGTTTCTGCCAAGCTGGGGAATGGGCAATCACTTCAACTACATGCAACTGGTGAACCAATTCTGTTTACTTTCGGAAAATCTGAGGTTTCTTTTTTGGCATATATTCTTGTTTGTCCAATTAGTTCCCTAATCCCTCACACATTAATTAGTATCTAATGTTATTTTTCTATTTTTTGAAAGGTGGTATGTAGTGTTATTTATTTTACTTGACCTGTATAAGCACTGATCTTGACACATCAATTGCAGCTTTCAAAAATAACTTCCTTTATGGTCAATTATAGTGTTCATTGTATTTCTATACCAGGTACCAAAAGGTCTTGAAATGGGTATTGGAACTATGTCAAAGGGAGAGAAAGCAGTGATCTTTGTTACAAGTCAGTACTTAAGCCACAGCCCTCTGATACCCTCTGTAGAAGGTATTGAAGAAGTTCACTTTGAAGTGGAGCTTATCCATTTTATTCAGGTGTGTAATTTAACTTTTTCTTTTTGTACTCTCAATTTCTTGGTTCGAACTTTTCGAAGAATATTTCTTTTCCTTAAATTCCATTAGTGATGCACATTGTCTATACTTGAGGATATTTGTTAGCAGGGATTGTGTAAGGTTTTCAAGTAGATGTTGCAAAGGGATATGCTGATATGCATTCTTTTTTTCCTTAGCGATTCTTCTACGTTTTATCTCAGTACTTCCATTCTTCTCTTTAAATCTTAGATTATGTTTTTCAGCCTGTTTATCATCATCATAGGTACGGGATGTGCTAGGAGATGGTCGTCTAATAAAGCGTCGCATAAGAGATGGAAAAGGTACTCTTTTTGTTCTTAAGTTAATTTCTTTTTGTCATTACATAATTATTTTTAATCCTTGACTTTAAGAATTCAATTTGTAACACATTTTCTTTAGGATAAATGTGAATGATATTATGTGATTACGTATTAGTACTTTAAAAATATTGGGATTGGACTTTGTTGTTGTTGTTGTGTATTGGTACTTTAACAGTATTGGTAATAGTCCGTTTGATGTCTGGCAAAGAAATGTGGACAGCTTACACTTCTAACCATTCAATCGGTAAAACTAGGTCCAAGTTTCAGTATCTAGCATTAGTTTTCATTTATTAACTTTCTCCATCTCTTATGTCGTTCTTTTTTCTTCAGTATGCAGTTATATTTTCTTCTATCCTTTCTTCCTTCTAGTTAGTGGGAAAATATACATAAAGAGAGCATGTACATGTAGGTGCCTGGAAACAGTTGCACATGTTTGATTATAATAAGTTAAATATTTTATAAAGCTGCTTAAGCATATTGTAGTAACATGTAAATTTTCTAAACAATATATGTCAAAGTGATATACCTTTTGTTGGTGAAGTTGATTTCGATAACTAAAAATGTGCATGTAAATTTTTAAAGCTGTAACAAATTTTTTTGGCATGTCGTTATCTGAGATAAGGTTGGCATAATATTGTTGTTTTGTTATAATTTAATTTACTACGGTTCAATTTTTACTCTTGCTAGCATTTGTGAGCTCCATAAAACATCTAAACTTAGTGGCTATGTTTTTTGCATGTGATGATGCTATATGTATTCTTTGTTTTCCTGAAACGACTAGGTGAATTTCCTATGGATTGCCCTCTTCAAGACAGTCGACTGCGTGTGCATTACAAGGGCATGCTTATTGATGCAAAAAAGACAGTTTTCTATGATTCAAGAGTTGATAATCATGGTCAGCCTTTGGAGTTCTCCTCAGGGGAAGGGCTTGTAAGTTAATCCCATCCTTGAACAAAAATTTGATTGCTGCTAAATTCTACTTCTGATTAAATTGGTATTGCCATTAGCAATTCTTCAATGCATTCCACTGAAAAGCTGGAGGTTATTTCTGCACCCTCTCATCTTCAGATTCTCTACTTATTTATCTAGGAAATAGTTTTGTGGAGTTTATTTAATATAACCTTTAACATGCTCTGCACTTCTGCAGTCTGCACAAGTTGATTTATCAAGGCCTGGTTGCATGCCTGACTTTATCAAGAAAATACATTTGCTAAATTAATTTATCAATGCCACATGTCACTGAGTCACTTAATAGCTGCCTGTGTAAATTTGTATGCATTGTCAAGTACTCAAGTGCATACAAAATGTAGTCTACACATGGACCTGTTTGTGTATACCATTTATTCATCCAAAATCTTCAGCTTGTAAAAGCAGAGACCAAAAGACCAATATTTTTATATAGATAAATTACATTTGAATTGGATTCACAAAAATGTTTGTGACAGGGGTAAATCGTGAATTTATTACTGAATTGGATTCACAAAAATGATATATCCTTCTAACTTGTCTTCTTGCTTAGTTTTTTAATGATAAGATGATTTCTCAAAATGTAAGCATTTTTTTCTCTATCCTAACAGTCTTTTCTTGGGTTTTGTCATGTGTCATAACATGTTATTAGGAGGATGAGAAGGATCATGAATTAGGGTAATTCAACATTACTCACAGATTTACCAAGTTATTTCATTTGTGGACATCTATCTTGTTTTTACAGTCGCTTGTGAAGCTTTCTTTTACACTGCCAGTGTATGCAAAATGAGTATATCTAAGCATTGAGTTGTTTACGTTGAACTATCTACTCATAAAAAAATTGAGGCATGAGAATGGAGTGTCGCAAAATGTGTATAGAGATGGCTTGTTTCGTATAATTTTGCATGTCTTGTTTTATTTTTATTTTTTTGGGAAGATTATATATTGAGGAGCTTTTTTTGAATGTCAGGTACCTGAAGGTTTTGAGATGTGTGTTAGGCTAATGTTGCCTGAGGAGATATCACTTGTTACCTGCCCCCCTGATTATGCATATGACAAGTTTACCAGGTTTTTCTCAGACCACTCTGTTCTCTATACAGCTTTACTTGCAAAAGAAGTGTTCTTGAAGTGGGCTATCGCTTATAAGTTATAAATTTTCAGTCTGCAATAATGAGATTCAATAATCGTGATGTTTGTTTGTTACATCTATTTCTCTTCTTTATCGTGACTAGGCCAGCTAATGTTCCTGAAGGTGCTCATGTTCAATGGGAGATTGAGCTTCTTGGTTTTGAAATGCAAAAGGTAAACCAATGTATAGTATTTCATTTCATGCATGATCTCTTGGCCTAGTGGTTAAGAGGGAGGTGGAAGGCAAAGCCTTCCTTGGAGGTCCTGGGTTCAAACCCAGGCAAAGGCGTTTAATTACTAACTTGGGTGGCTTGGGGCTCGCATACTGTCCTATATGGATGTCACTGCGGACCCAGCCCACTAACATTCTAACATAACTTTGCTGTTCAAAAAAAAAATCATGCATGTTGTAGAAGTCATAATATGCTAACTTTGCTTGTTAATGTTGGACGCGTGGCGTGTAATAAGTCATCCGTATGTGCGTTGGCACCTATTGATTACATGAACTACTATATGTTATTATGGATAATCATATGTATATAATGTAGAATGGGTATTGGAGCCATAGAAAAATAACCATTATATGAAAAACTGATTTATGCATAAGATGACTACGAATTGTATCCCTAACATTACTGCTAATTCCAAAAGGATGAAAAGAATTGGGTTCCACCTACCTTGATTATAATGTTGTCTTTTCTTATTGTTAGTATCATTGTAGTATTTACTTAATGTACATTTGATCATAACTACTCGCTTTTGTGATTTGTATCTATACTGTTTACTTTATTGAATTTACGGTTTCTTCTTCAGGACTGGACTGGCATGGACTTTCGAGCTATTATGGACGATGTTGAGAAGACCAAAGGCACGGTATATATTCTATGAATTTGGATCGCATCCTGTTACCTATTTTTAGATCTTTACTTTTGGTATGGGGAGAGGATTGTGCTCAATAAATTAATGAGGAATTACATATGTGAAATTCAGTGCATAGAACTATTACGAAGATGTGTTTAAACAGTAGAAGTCTTGTCTAGACATTCAAACAAAAAAATATATATTCATTAAGCTTGTCATTCACCTTCTAGCTAGCACCAAAATTTAAAATACCTGCTGAAGTTCTAGGGTTGGATCCTTCTTTTTATTTTTATTTTTTTTAAAAACTATTCATTTTAAGGAAAGTTTTTAAGCTTCCTCTCCATCCGGTACAAGAGCTTACAGGCTTTCTAACATCAGTTTGCAGACTAGTATTTTTAGGAACTTGCAATTTTCTTTGCAGTTCTGAAATTATAGGTAATTCTTCTATAGACAAATAAAAATTATTTCTCGTGCTTACAAGACCATCCTTATAATGTGTAACAGACGGGACCTGTTACAGTTAAATAGAAATGTTCTACCCATCCTGAAAGTTTCATCTGAATAATGCGTGAATTTGGTTTTCTAAGTTGATGAAAACTATGTTTAAAGATATGTCAAAAATTGCACATACAAGGTAACTTGAGAGGTTCATTTGTGAACCATAAAAAAATTTGAGAACCAGGGAACCAATCTGGGCCCATAGATCAAAGAATGAAGGGTCAAGATCACATGTGGTTTAAGGCATGGCCATGTTCACGGGCAGGTTCACATAGAAATTAAGACTTGCACATTTACATGGTTAAATACTTAAATTCACATGTGAACCATTTCAATCTCAGCCCTTCGTTTTTGATCTATGAACCCAAATTGCTTTTCTCGTTCTCAAGTTTTTATGGTTGTCATATGAACCCACCCCAGTCTCCATAATACTCTACACATTTAAAAGTGTTCTGCTCAGAAATGCCGGCAGCAGTATGTTTACCAATACCATTGCCAGTTCTGACAAGGACTTTAATATAAAGAAGTCACAGTAGTTACTCAAATGTATGTGTAGACAGTCTGGTATTTCTAATGAATAAAATTGGGAATGTTGTATATATAGAGATGTAAATCACAACATGTTTTACTGTCGGTGTAACTTTTTCTCAAAGTCCTGTTTCTTATCCAGGGTAACAGGCTATTCAAAGAAGGAAAATATGCTCTTGCCAAAGCAAAGTATGATAAGGTAACACACCTGGACCATTGTTGCATTACAATTGAAGGCTTTTGGAGACTTTTTGGGTGAATATATTTTGACGTATTCTTATGTATTAAGGTCTAGTTCTTGGTTGTAATATAAGATAATCATATGCAATTGTTACAGGTTCTACGTGAATTCAATCATGTCAATCCTGGAGATGATGAGGAAGGAAAAGAGTTTGCAAATACACGAGTATGGGGCTTCATTATGTTTCAAAGCTATTAACTAGACTGGCACTTATAGCAATTCTTTAACCCTCTGTTTATTTCTCTTTTTTGGCACAAAAGAATCTGTTAAATCTGAATGTGGCTGCCTGCTACCTGAAGATGGGGGATTGTCGAAAGTCAATCGAGACATGCAATAAAGTAAGTTCTTTTATATCTAAAATTGGTCTATAATTAATTCGTTATATGATCAAAATATTTTTGTCATTCATATTCATTAACAGTAACTAAAGGAGTATGTATGATTTATTCTCCTTTTGTGCAGGTGTTAGATGCAAATCCTGTTCATGTCAAAGCACTTTATCGACGGGGAATGGCTTACATGGAGACTGGCGATTTCGCTGAAGCAAGAGCTGATTTTAATAAGGTAATGTTTTAAATTTTAATTGGTTCACCATAAGATATTTAATCAAATATTTGATGAAATTCTTTTTCGGTTGTTCTCCTTGGTGTTTGAAATATAGATGATGACCATAGACAAGTCATCTGAAGCCAATGCAAAAGCAGCTCTTCTAAAACTGAAACAAACTGAGCAGGTTAGTTCATTTATTTTTTTGTTATATATCCCGGTCCAACTCGAATAAAAACTTGCAACAAATGACTTTGCATGCACATTAGTACACATTTTTCTTATCTATTTATAATAAATATTAAATAATTAATGCATTACATATGATTAAGAAAAAAATGATATAACAATAATATATAATCTTCAAATAAAACATTTCAGGACGTTGTATACATAGAAAATACACTTACAGGCAACCTTCTGTCTTTTGACCTGTTTCGTTTTTAGCTTACCCGTTTAGATTAAAAATGACCCAAGATATACAAGTGATTGTGTCAAAATTGCCACCTTTAGCGTAGTGTATCCTTTCATAATGATGGTGCAGTTAACTGTGACTTGGGGTCGTCACTAATAAGAGAAACCACTGCGCTTATCGCAGGAAGCAGAGAAGAAAGCTCGTAAGCAATTTAAAGGACTGTTTGACAAGAAGCCTGGAGAAATATCAGAGGCTGGACTAGATGATAAAATTAACGAGACCATGATTGAAAGTCACAAAGACGGTGCACATGAACCCTTGATTTCTAGCCATGAAGAGATGGATGATGATGAAGATGCACCACCGGCTCCGGCTCCGGCTCCAGCTCGTATGGGTTCCTTTTCACGATTGTGGAGCGGTGGTGTGAATCTCTTCAAGTCTCTTGGGGTAAACAGATGTTCCATTTTATGAGAAAAAGAAGCCTGAATACCGAAACCAACTGTAGAGTACACCAGGAGTTTCTGAAAATTTATAGCAACTTACGCTTTACATGATTTAACTGTTTTGTTCTGAAAGAGGAAGGCACTAGTAGCAAACTGTTTTCTGGAGTTAGAATGGGCCAAGTTTTCTTGCTAGCACTTTTTTTTCTTTTGTAAAACATGTGTCGATGAAGTGTCTATATATGTCTGCCCGATAAACTCTATTGATACATGTCCTTCATGATTAACGGAATATAATACATTTACAACAAAATTATTAATCGTTAAATAACTTATGTAACAAAATGTTAGATGATTTTACCCGATCTTTAATTTATTGCTAAATAAGATATGATTGCTTAATATGAGAATGTGTACAGAAAAAAATTATTACGGAAAAAATATTGAGTTTTTAATGATTTGATGGTGGTTAAGTTAGAATGGTTTAACAACATTCTTTTCTAGTTCAAAACAGTCTTTATTCAATTCAAGATATCAAATCCACTAAGTGGTGTTTGGTTCAAGTATTGTTTTTAAAGAGATTGGAATTTCAAATAGGATTGGTATTTAGTGGGATTTGTATTTAGTGGGATTTAAAATCCCATCTTGTGTTTGGTTCATATTTCTTAGGTGGGATTTCCACCACCACTAAACTCCATCAACAACCAAAGACGGCGGACGATGAATGACGGCGACGGCGGAAGACGAACGACGGTGGACAACAGCGAACGATGAACGAACAACGGCAGACGACGAACGACGGCGGACGGCGGACGACGAACGAACGACGGCGAACGACGGCGGATGACGAACGAACGACGGCGAACGACGGCGGATGACGAACGGACGACGGCGGACGACGAACGGACGACGACCGACCGACGGCGGACGACGAACGACGAACGAAACACATAATTTAAAAATCTCTCATCTGTGGGATTCGTAAATACCATGGGGGTGGGGGGATTTAGAAATCCCTCATTTGTGGGATTAAGGATTCTTGGGATTTGAAATCCCATCCCATTTTTACAAACCAAACACAAGATTTCTTAGGATTTGAAATCCCAATTCCAAAGATTCTCAGGAAATACCACGAACCAAACACCCACTAAATGCGAAGTGATTCTTTATTTAACGACGAGTAATCACAACTACGAACTACTTTTTAAAAACTCGAAGTAAGCAAAATATGGTGTCGACTAATAACAGTATATTATTTTACAAATATTATTCAAGATTCATATAAGAAATATCCAATACGTACGTATTTAGATACATTACATCACAAACTAAGCCAACTGAAAGCGAAATCAAATTCTATGGTGTGATACTGTAATTCAACCTCTTCATCTTCAGTTTTAACTTGCAATGAAATTTAGGAATCCAAGGCACACAAATTCAAACATTATGATCATACTGGATCCTCTCGAGATTTCGATGCTGCCTTAGAAATCACCCGATACTTGACCAGAAAACACCCGATGATATGTCCAACTACCACAAACACAAAAACACCAACGTTGTACGACATCACACACAACATAAGAAGATACACGAGAGCCATCCGGAGTCCATAAAACGAAGCATGAATCAACCCATCAATGATCGGATTTCTTCCCGGCTTCACAACCGGAAAAATCGAGAGGAACTCGACGATAACGGCAAGGATAAGAACAAGGGCTAAAGCTAGTATGTACATACCTAATTCCCCATTTGGCCAGCCATTGAATAACATGACTACATCTTTGCTCCAAAAGAAAGTCATGTGCATGACCATGGCATCATTGTCCATGGACATGGGCATGGGCATGGGAATGGCATCTTGATCATGAGACATCTTCTTAAATTATGTAGAGGATATGAGGAAGAAAGAGTTGAAGACTTTGTTTCTGTAAGTATTTTGTGGAATTGGAGTTACTTGCTAAAAATTCCAATTATTTGATAAGTTTAGGTGGGTGAAAGTAACATAAAAGTTGGTTACATGGGCTTCCTTTATGAAGTCTATTCCATTTTCCAAGTCAAGTTTGCACTTACTAAAGGTAGTTGCAAAGAAAAAGTGATGACGTAAACGTACCCCTTTTATGTGAGAAAACCCAACGAAAGCAATGGTTCATTTAGGGCTTTCGTGTAGTGCATATATGGTTATTACATGCACTTGCCGGTTGCTTAGAGCACGATCATAGTGAGCCCGTTATCCCATCACCGTAAAATGAGTCTAGTCATGACAATCATCATACAAACAGATAAATATGGGTTTGTAATGCTGACGTGATAGCCACTTATAACAGTCATTACTACGAGTGCTCTTACAACTTATTATGCTTGGTTCACATAATTATACACCTCTTTATATAAAACATATACTTTGAGGGCTTTATGTTTTGATAGGTGTGACACGGGGGAATATGTGAAAATGCGTTCAAGTTCTGCTCGATGCATCTTCATATATATATATATATATATATATATATATATATATATATATATATATATCGTCTACTTTGCGTTTTATGAAAAATACATGTTCTTCATATTCTTTTTTTTCCTACTATCTCTACTAGAAATACAACTGCATTTTATGTAATTAAACGTTCGTCCATGCATTTTCAAAAATTTTATTAAGGAGTTTTTATTATAGATTATAATTACTATTTTCTGGTAAAATAAACCAACGTTATATAACATATTTGGATGCAACTTTTAAAGTTAGAGGTTCGTTGATCACAAAATTATTACGAATTGAATGTCTTCGTTTTTCCTTAATCAACAATTAATTATATATGTTTATACATATCAGTTATTATTATTACACCAATTACATATCCAATAATTAATAAATCTAAAAATTTGTCTAACATTTGTGCTTTAACTTTTACAAAAACTATAACTTATAAATTTTATAGCAACTTTATATAATTATGTTTATACATCAATTACTATTTTTTTTTAACTTTTCACTGTGAAAACCTTTTCAATACTTCACTTTTACGTACAAAACCTATGTTTATACATTCTATGTGCTTCATCTAGTTAGACCACTAGTAGTATCGTCATAGAGTTCGTTAAATTGGTTAGTCATCCTCGTAATGGCTAATCATCTACTATTCCGGTTTAGTCATCCGCCTCATCCGGATGCATGATGATGTCTTTACCCTTGTTATCAATTTTTTAAAACTAATCATATTAATCTAAATTAATATTATATGGGTTCAGTAATAACAGTAATGGTGATGTGATAGTCAATCGTTATAATTATTACTAGCTAATGTTGTTAGTCATAAGATACATATGTACGTTAGTATTGTTAATATTACAATCAGTCATTACTACACTTGAATTTATATTATTATCTCTCAAACGATCGGTATATAGTGTCCAATTTTGTTTCTAGATCGAGGCGATCGGCATAAATCACTTGTTTCACATGTATCTTTATAACAAAGGTAGCACTCTTGGGTTGTAACTTATGCTTCTTTACATGTACACTCCTCTCACAAAAGCAGCAACACTTAACCAAGAGCCACACAAGTCTTAAAAAAGTGTTGCAAATTACAAGTTGTACGTAACAAAAGCTACACATGAATGACTAACTTCTTATTTAATTTCCAAAGGTGAATGGAGCAGCTGGCTGAAAATTTTCTAAGCTCCGGGATCAAACAGATTCTTCTAATATAAATAAAAAATTAATATACATTCAATTTATTAAATATTGTTTACCCATTTATTTAATAAATAAAATTAATTATTTAATCTTCACCGTCCATTTAATTAAAATTCCAATTTCAATGTCAAAATTGAATCAAAATTTTTAATGACATTTCATATATGTCCTTAAACCTTAAAATATCGTATTTGGCCACTCTAATTCAAAAATATCATATTAATCCTTTATAACATTTCAAAATATCATACTTAACTAAATTTTTAATTTTATTGTTATAAAGTATTTTATGATTATTTTTAATTATAACCAATAAATATTTGATCTTATTGTCTAAATTGTAACAATAACGATTAAAGTTTGTACAAAAAATACAATGATGTCTCTTCGTATCATGATACCATGTCGCTTCCGTCATGTCTGCCCTCAATCTTGCGTCGACGTATACACCGCTAGTCTGGATATTGACGTTTGTCGTCATTTCTTTCGTGTTTTATAACTGTTTAATACTTTTTTATTAGTGTTTAATATTTATAATTTTATTAAATCAACCCATGTATCACACGGACATCTAATCTAATTAATTATAAATAATTATCACACGGTTCTATAATAATAATACATAAAAAATGTTTAACCTAACCTATCAAATTAGCATTTATATAAATAAAAAAAACATCCAAATTCTACTCAAGAAAGTGTATGTAACCAATATATATTATAATCCTACCCAATATTTAAGTTGGTCTAAAGCAAGCACGTATTATTTAAAAATATTATTTGCGTATATATATATAGGGTAGAGATCAAGTAAAAAGAAAATTAAAGTAAAAAGGGTAAAAGGGATAATTATTTGATTATTTTTCGGTATATATATCAACTTATAATCGTTAGTTCATCATCTTTATTGATTAAAACTAGTTTTTCATCAATTTCTTTTTGATGAATCCAACATATTCATCACTTTTTAGATGAAAGCATTTTGTTCATCAACAAATTATTCCAAAATTTTGTTTTCAAAATTTGTATTTGAAATCAAAAAGAAATTGATGAAGAACTAGTTTTAATCAATAAAAATGATGAACTAACGATTATCAGTTGATATATATACCGAAAAATGATCAAATAATCATCCCTTTTACACTTTTTACTTTAATTTTCTTTTTATTTGATCTCATCCCTATATATATATATATATATATATATATATATATATATGTGTGTGTGTGTGTGTGTGTTTGAAAAAAATAATGGTCATAGACGACCATGCATATTGTTTATATATGATTGTTTTAGTGTGAAAGAGAATGTTGGTTTGACAAAGTGAAAGTGGCATCAATTAATGTGGATTATGTTCCAAATATAATAAATATCTCATATCCACACCCACATATTACCAATACAAATGAGAATATGAACAACAGTACAAAATTCTCTTATTTTTAACTTAACATTACATAAAAACAATAACCTTTTAAAATATATTAACAAACAAGATACAAAAACTAGATAATTCATTACGCATCTTGTAGATCGATCGGTATATAACATCTAACTTTTATAGTCGTTACATTAGTTCTTCATAAACTTTAATCAGTTCTTACTAAAACAAGCGTCCTCTTTTAATCCTGTACACATGCATATATTAAATCTTGTTTGTTTGATCTTGAACACGATCCATTATTTGATACTAAAATCTGAAAGAAAGAAGGGTTTAAGGAGGAGGAGGAGGAGCCCACACACAGACCAAATGACTTCTGCTTTTAATTAATTGAACTTCAATAGCTAGCTTTATGGTGATTGATTTAATGGTCAATGTTGAACAACTCCATCGACTTTTGAATTAGACAAACATAGAATCATAAAATAAGGGGTAAAAGTAAATTGCTTTTTTATGTTTGTGTGAAAAAAAAATGTTAAATACTTGTATTTACAGTATTTTTTTTACTGTAAAAGTACTCATCTAATTACACATATGTTTATAATAAAACTTAACTCTCAACTTTTAAAAAAGATATCTTAATCTTACCTTGATACCATTTAGCCAAATCCCTTTGACAAAAAGAAAAAAGAAATTTGAATTCTTTAATAAAATTAAGTTTTGAATTCATTAATTAAGAGAAGTATTACGATTATTGTTACAATATTCAAATTTATGGAAGCCTATTAATTGTTTAGTCAAGATATCATTTTGACGTCACTTAAAACATACTTTATATTAGTTTGAAATTAATATTTGAGCTCAAATCTATATCTATTATTAAAAGGGTTACCTTATTTTTATTTATAGTCTTAAATTAAGATTTTATTGACCAATCAAATCACTTTGTTCATCAATTTTGACTTTTATTGACTAGAAAATGGGAAAGATCCAGATTAAAAAAACACGCGGACTTTAGAAGGTATTTGGTACCAGGTTGCCTAAATCCTTTTAACCCGACCTTTGCTTTCTTCCTCCTCTGCCTCACGTTCTCTCCTTGCATAACCCTAGCCGAAATCTCCATTTCCTTCGTGATCGAAGTTAAAAATCTAACTTGGCAGATTTACCGATTGATTCATACGAAAAGGTTGTTGCTTCCTATTTCCTTCCTCGACTCTGATCAGTCGGTTCACTCCAAAGTATAGAAGTTTTGTGTTTATTCAAATAGGCAACAATTATTTAAACCTCAATTTCATACGAAAAGATTAGTAACATAATTAGTTCTTTCGTTCGCTCTGCAATTTCAAGCTCCCAAATATACTTTCATGAAAGATTTCATCATTTTCCTTAATCTTAAGGTACACACATAGTTTCGTTTCATTGGAAATTTCTTCATGTTCCTTAAATTTGGTTTATTTTTTCGCGAATGATGAGTTGTATGATTTCTTGAAACTTTTCATGAGCACCAAGTGTTTGACAAAGCATCAACTTTAATCAAGCAACCTTAATCGATTTGATTATATCTTTTGGTGGAAATTGTATTTTTTTTATTCGATATTAATGTGTAAACCATCATGTGATGTTAAGGAACTTATTGATTCCTTCCCCCTTCTTGTCATTAACACGTAGTTTCTCTACCTGCTCCCTTTATTGTGTCTGCAGGATGAATAACAACTATATTTCTTCATAGGCTATCTAATATTCAAGATGCATATGTTGTTCCTTATTTTTTTTCGTAAATATGTGAATATTATAGTGATAATAGTAGCTTTAAAGTATTTGAAGTTTTGTAAATATCAAAATTGTGTGAGTAGGTCTATCATGTAAGTATAGTATTGCTTAGCACTTAGTAGGTCTTTCATGATTTTTTGTTTTATAGTTTGTATTTTAGTATTTTTTTTTACACAAATTGCGTACTTAAAATATTTTTCTGTTTAAACTTTTTTGTATTTTAAGTTTACTTCTGTAATACTCGTACGTATATGGGTCTATAAACTAGTTTGAAATTATTAGTTTAACCTATAAAAGTCAAAATTGATTTCCTTAATTTTAAGTAAATAGACAGTCAAATTTGTATAAGTAGAATTAATTTTTTAAATAAAGGATTTTGATTGTATAGTAAATTTTATCCCAATTAGTCTTTTATGCATATTAGAAGATTAGATCAAATTAGAAGAAAATATGAAAATGTATTATATATAATCTTTTTATGGAGGATATGTATAATATTTTCTAGATCGTACGCTTCTCGTTTCATCAAATTAAGGCGGGTAGATTTTCAAATAGAGTTTGAATTTTATTTTGGGCTCCTTACCGGTCATTTCCACATAATTAATATATCTTGTGTTCATTCATGAATGTTATTGGATATTAACTGGTAATTGTAGATGTAAGCTAATAGCTTGCAGTTAAAAATTGTATATTTTAGTTATATGTGTTTAGAAAATTAGCTGATAGCTGAAGCTGAATAGTGTAAAATGATTAAAAAAATGAAAAATAATAAAAATAGGAAGAATTATGAAACAATTAAAGAGGGTATTTAGGTAATTTGGTATATAAATCATTTTCAGCTAGTTTTAAAAGCTACTTCAGGAAGCTTTTTGTTTAAAAAAAAGCTTCAGTTTTTTCATCCAAACATAACTTATAAATTTTTTTTAAAACAAAAGGCTATCAGCTTAAAATGTTGTATACCGAACACACCCATCATATGGTTTTTGAAGGGAAAAAAAATAAAAAAACGATAAGGCCTTTAATTCGAACATTTGACCAAGTAACTTAATATATATATATATATATATATTATATATATATTATATATATATATATATATATATATATATATTATATATATATATTATATATATATATATATACAGGCAAAAGTTCAAACGAGAACTGTTTTTCGTACGAGAACCCATCTTAGCCGTCCAATTTCCCCTCCTTCAATTGAATTGTCCACCCATGAATTCCTTACATGCACCATGCCACACTGAATCCCTCCACGCTCTTCATCCATGAGTTCTATTATCCAAAATGAATGGCTAAGATTGGTTCTCGCAGTTCTCATTTGAACCCTCCCTTATATATATATGTATGTATGTATATAGGAGATGGTTCATTTGAGAACCATTTTTATTACGAGAACCAATCTTAGCCGTTCATTTTGGATAATGGAATTCATGGATGAAGAGCGTGGGGGGATTCAGTGTGGCAAGATGCATGTAAGGAATTCATTGGTAGGCAATCCAATTGAAGGGGGGAATTGGACGGCTAAAATTGGTTCTCGCAATAAAAATGATTTTCAAATGAACTTTTCACAATTATATGTAATAATTAAAATCCTGGATTTTCTTAATTTGTGCTAATGATTTTTGGGTATTAAGTCTGTCGACTTTATGTTTGCTTGATGATATATATATGAAAAGTTAATTTTAGAATCGTTTTTATTGCGAGAACTAATCTTAGCCGTCATTTCCTCCTCCTTCAATTGGATTGTCCATCCATGAATTCTTTACATGCACCTTGTCACACTCAATCTTTCCACACTTTTCATCCATGAATTCCATTATCCAAAATAAACGGCTTAAAATAAATGAACATCCTTAAAAACAAATAATAATAAAAATATATAAAATAACTGGTAGTAAATTAATTTTGAATGTTCACAATGTTTTTAAAATATAAGTATATGACTGAGAAAACATTGTTTATTTGAGCATTTTATTTATATATGATAATAATTAACCTTTTATTTATTAGTTTGCTTTATGTGCAAATCACCGAAACATGATGTGAAAGTACAAAATGAATTATAGTTACCTGAAAGAGCGCGCGATATAAGCCGATAATTAAGTAGAATTCTATTCATTTGTATATTACACATGAATTACAAAAGGAAAAAAATAATATTATTTTCTCCTACTAAATACTTTTTTAAGGAGGATCCTTATGATTTTGACACATGATATTCATTAATCTTATTACCGCTAGATAATGACTTCACTTTTGATGAAAAGGTATGCCTATTTAGATCGGGTGATGATTCATATGATATGTTGTATATAGACGAATTTTGTTGTTTACGCTCTCGTTTAGATCTTTTATTTGTCTATATTAACTCATATGATGTAAGTGTATAACATGTGACGTGACACGTCTTAAATATGAAAGAGACGAGGTTCAAAAAATAGCATCTTTAATCAACTACGTAATAAAATGAAGTCAAATCCGTCTCAAAGAGGTTTTATATCCCACTACAAAATATTTCTACATATCATCCCACTAATAAGATCAACACAGGTGACAAAGTCAATGAAGAAAATAAGGAAATAGAACTAGTAGTTCACACATGTTATCTTGTGGTGATTAGAAGGATGTGTACGATGAAATAATAGAAAGATATATAGTTTTCTATATTTTTAGTAAGACTCTTTAAATTACTAACTCTTTTAGCAGAAGCAATGCAATTTTAAATATAAAAACTAGCAGGATACTACAACATTACAAAGATAGAAAAAAAGTCTGAAGTATACTTTACTACCCTCAATTTGATTGTGGGTTGAATAATATCCTAAAGTATCAAATGTGTATTATAATACTCTTAATTTGGTAACTCAGTCACTTTAGTATCCTAACTTACTAATACTCAGTTTGAAACTGAGTTGGTGTACTAAATTAATCGAGTTACCACGTTTCCGACAATATACTACATCTTTGATATTTTATTATAGTATTTAATCCGATCGACCGAGTTCAGGATATTAAATAATACTTTAGCTAAAAAAGATTAGACATGAGACTCTAAAATGGGATTGCAACACCAATTTTTTTTTCACTACAAAGATGTTTTACATTCCCCATTGTATTGATCCAAAAGAAGGTGTTATGTTGAATTAAGGTCCAAATCCTAGCAGGGGACAACATCTTGGAACCGTACACCATATCATTACAAAACTTACCCTCTTCATACTATAACATGTGCGAGTATTGACTTTGTAGAAAAGCTTAAACCGTGTTTAATAGTAGAAAATTTTTCTATTTATTTGTGAAAAATGAAATCTTCATTTTCGGAAAAAAAAATAGTAAACATGTTTAGATGAATAGGTGAAGTTTTTTTTTTGTAGAAAAAAAATTTGTTTGAAAAGTATGAGAGTTTGAAAAAATTGAAGAATTTAAAAAAATGTAAAAAAGTGAGTGAGTTTTTTGTTTTATTGAAAAAAATACACAAATAAACATGTTTTCTAATTTTTAATTTTCTTAGAAAATAGAGAGTTTTTCTAGAAGTAAACGTAGACTTACAGTTTATACTCTTTCCTTTTCATTTACTTATTATTTTATTTCTTACCTTTTCTTATTTGTATATGATTTACGAAATATTATATATTCCATTGAATATAAATTATATCATTACAAAGGTTTTACTTTTACCAATATCTTTAAAATAAGCCGAATATGGATACGTATTTTTATGTTAATTTTTTCTGATCTTATAATCAGGATGAACAAATTGAACTTTAATTTCAACTACTTTTTTGTATATTTATGGATTATAAATAAAATGAACGAAGATAAAAGCATCTTCCTAATGTTTCGATAAGATGATCTAGTGATGTTCCAATTTTAAGGGTGATTCCATTCGGACCTTCTTGATAATCTAAATTGATCCATGTGATATAATATACGTGAGTGTATGACATGTATTGAAAACTGTAATTGATTAATGTGACATGTCTAAGATATAACAGGAGATCAAAATAATATTAAAAACTATAATTAATTAATATGATACGTGAGATATAAAAAAAAAAGTAGCACCATTTTTTAATTGACAATCACTCAACAAGTGGCTAGAGTGTGCACTTAATACACTAATGATGTTAGGTGGTCCTATTGAGTCCATCACCTACACGGCTATACTTCACGCCCATTACTTTGGTGTGTGGGTGATTGTGAAGTCAAATAGATTAATAGAACCCCTTTTATGGGGTCTAATGGATTTGGTTTTTGCCCCTTTTTTTTATTTTTATTTTTAGAGTAAATAGCAAATTTTAGTTTATCAAAAATAAATTTTGTTGAAATTATAAATTTTGGGTCTATAAGCACTTGTATTAGACCAATTTTGACTCATTTGAGTCTTGAATTGTTTCGAAGAGTCAATAGAGAGGGATTCAGGAGTAAAATTAAAGTAGTTGAGGTTCAACTGATCACATTTACTTGCATTATTCTTATTATAGTTATATTGATCGCACTTATTCTTGTTTTATGGTAGACAACGAACAACCACAAGAAATTAAAGACCTTCCTTAAAATCAAACAATGATGACAACTCTTTCAAGGTTACCAAATATGTTGAGATGGACTACAAGAATCCTACTAAGGACCTTCCATAATAAGAAAGAAGAAGAAGGTGTATTTGATCCGAATACCTTTCATCAAAATGTGATATCCAACTCTACTATAATTTTGTGTGATGATAATGAGAGATCAATGACTGATCATGAGTGGTAGGAGAACTTCACCACATCCAATAGAACTATAAGCATTAAGTTATATGAAAGTCATAATTTCAATTGATAATTTAGTTTATAGACTCTGTATCTTTCTATGTTGTGGTGTTCATCTTTTCGTTATGCATTTTATGTTTCGTTGTTTTAGAAATTTAATGAATCTTTGTTGTTTGTTTTTAGGCAATTAACAAATGTTCACATGTGTGATTTAAATATTACAAAGAAGCAATAATAGTTCACAAACAAAACAATCTTTCACATGTGAATTGATACCAATTCAAATGACAATTTTGACCGAAGAAAGCAATACTAAATTATGAAACAGTTTGATTAGTATAAATTCTACTATAGAATATGTCCAAAACGATTAAATAATATAGAGGTACCGAAAATAACTGTTATCCGAGTAAACAAACTTTCAGCTTACCCACTATAAAATCGGTTTAGGTAGCGGTTTGGTTATTTAAAATTTGGGTATATCCAAATACCCTATTAAGTTTTTTTTAATATGTATTAGATTTGATTGAAGATGACCAAAAAGATTTACTAAAAAATATAATATAATTTGCACACCAGGAATCATTATAGTTAAATAACTTGATTTAGAAATTTATTTCTCTTAATGATTTTTTTAATAGATAACGTTTCATTCATTTCAACTCGATATTACATTCACATCACATATCCCTTAATTTGGCTACTTTACAAAGGAATACAGGCTAACTACCATCAATCATCTTGTTGCACATACAACTAAGAAAAAGATAACAGCTATATATTTAAATAATATTAACCATTTTATTCTTTAAATTCAATGTAAGTTATCCTTGGTATATACTATATATGTCAAGCTAGAAAATATCTTTAAAACTAATAAAGGCAATTTTAAATGGCTTAAACTAAATAAAATTTATTTTTTTAATAACCGATTCCATCCGTCCCAAACTGAAACCCGAACTAGCAGATATCCGATTAACCCAAAACTAGGGATGGCAATTGTCACCCGATCCAATGATCATCCACCCGATCCGATCCATCTATGATGGATATGGATGACGTTAAATGGATGAATTTCGGATATGGATAACAATTTTCTATCCATGGATGAATCCATTAACCCGAATTAAATTTGATATAATTATAGTTTTATATAAGTAAGTATAATTTCATATATGTATTTTAATTTTAAAACTTATATATAAATATATTAATAAAAATATATATAATTACGTAGGTTAAATTCACTCTCTTCTATAATATTTTTGTACAGTTGTACCGATTATATACATGTAAATGTCAAAGTGAAAGAATTTATTATTACTATCTCTTTTTTGGAAGAAAATATGTTATTTATATCAATAAAGATCATAAATTATATATAAAAGTATGGTATTTTCTTTAGAGCAAAGTTCTTTTAATATCCAATGGATATCCATTTACCCGTTTAATCCGATGGATATGGATACGGACGGACAAAATTATTTTAAATGGACATGAATATGGATGATAAAAAATTAAATGGATATGGATGTGGATATGGCATCACCCGATCCATATCCGATCCATTGCCATCCCTACCCAAAACCCAAAAAATAACCAGATCACCCGATCCATATCCGATCCATTGCCATCCCTACCCAAAACCCAAAAAATAACCAGAAAAACGCCCCTAACGCGATAAGTTACTTTTTAAAGGGAAATAATATAGTGTAATAGATTCTTTTATAAGTGACCAAAATTGTAATATACATATGTAAGAAGAATATAGATTACTCATTCTTGACGGGTTAAAAACTTGTGTGCGAGAGTGGGTGAGTGTGAGTGTGTTTACATGGTTAAGTTGTTCTAATACTACACGAGTTAATTTTATATATATATATATATATATATATATATATATATATATATATATATATATGGGAAGGTTCATTTGAGAACCAATTTTATTGCGAGAACCGCTAGAACCATTTGTAGCCATTGATCATAATCGATCAAAGGTTAATATTAGTTGTGTCAAACATGTAATTAATAAAAGACACAGCCGTCATTTTCATTTTTCAAAAATATTGGAGGGTTATTTTAGGCAAATAGACTAAATAAATGGGGGGACCACTTACCGCAACTTTCTTAAAACTAAAATATCTACCAAACATAAAGATATTAAAATACGAAAAGTATACCAAATTAATGAGAAAAATATGCTCTTTAATATGACATCCATATTGCTATACTTTTTCAAAGAAAAAAAATTTCGTTTTTGCCTGTTTTTTTTTCTGCGCAGCATAAGATCTGTGCACATGTGCATATAACGCTTTATTTTTTTCAGGCACGGGTGCATATGTGCACAATCTGTTCATACTGCATAAGTGCTTCTTGGTGCATATATGTACCGTGTACATGTGCATCTGGTGCAGATATGCATATGTACATGTAGACATACCATTCGTTTTTTTTCAAAAAAAAAAATTTTGTTTTTGTTGGGTTTTTTCTAACACAGCATTAGATATGTGCATATTATAGTAGATTTTTTTTGGCACATATAGTAAAGTCGCATATGCACGGTGCATATGTGCATAACCTGTTCATACTACTAGGTTTTGTTTTAGCACAGGTGCGTCTGGGTGCATATATGCATCGTGCACGTGTGCATATATGCACATGCAATATACACCTAGATACATGTGTGCACGTTAGGGTTGTAAACGAACTGAACATTCGGTGAACTGTTCGTGAACTGTTTGGCGGAAAATTTGTTTATGTTCGTTTATTTAATAAGCAAACAAACACGAACAAAAATGTTTGTTCGTTTAGTTAAAGGAACGAACACGAACAAAGAAACTTGTTCGTTTATTTATGTTCGTGAACGTTTTTTATGTTCGTTTATATTTATGTCTATGTGTACATAGATATATATAAATATACATACACACGCATGTATATATACATAGTGGCTGTTTATATTTAATAATGTTAAGTTTGATTATATTTGTTCGTTCGATTGTGTTAGTTTACGTTCGACTAAAGTTAAATGAACGAACATGAACACAAATATTTGTTCGTGTTTGTATTTTTGTTCGGCTAAAGTAAAATGAACGCACACGAACAAGCACCCGTACGTGTTCGTTCGGTTCCTTTACAACTATAGGGCACGTGCAACTCAAAGTTGGTTTAGTCAAACTCATTGCCAACTCAAAAAGTTCTAAAAAACTGATTTGTAGAGTATAAATATTTAATATATAAACTCAAAAAATTCTAACAAAAATGTAAATGATTGTGATTAATAAATAGGGAAGAAAGTAAAGGGAAAAAAGAAATACAAAAAAATTAAATTTTTACTATCTATAAAAAAGATAAAAGAAAGTAAAATAAAAAACAAAAAAAATCGCATAACCAAATAAACAGCTAAATTTTTTTTTATCACAGTTTTTAATATTAAAGTAAAGCAATTCAATGTTCATCTTAAATTAATGACGGCGCAAGAAAAAACCGTGGCTCAAAATCAGCGCGTAGTATCTTAACCTTTTTTAATTACAATTATACCTTTTTTAATTTAATTTAATTAATTAAGACATGATAATAATTGATTGGTCCACAATGATTCTCGCAGTTCTCGCAATAAAAATGGTTATCAAATGAACTTTTCCTTATATATATATATAGGTGAAAGTTCAAACGATAACTGTTTTTAGTACGAGAACCGCGATAACCAATTTTTTTTTTTGAACTGCAAAGAGAAGGAAGCCTAGAAAGAGAGCTTCGACATGGTCATCACCCTCACCTAGATCACCAATATATTATAAATCAAACCGACCTCTAGCAAGATGCTAGAAGCAAAAGTTTTACAATACAATACAAGGAAAAGGAAATGAGAACATAAGACAATCCAAGTATCAAAACGGGCTCTTACACCATTTATCCCACACAATTTGTGTTTTTTTTATTCTACTACCCACCCATAAAGCCGATATACGTTGAATGGAATGAAAAATGTCTTCATGCTTCACAGCCTCCCGATCCTCGATCTTAACATGTAAGATTCTGTTTCGACGCGTCTACAAAGACCAAAGAGTAACTACAAAAATAGCATGTAAGATCAGTTGCTTTACATTTTTAATATCCGCGAGAATCAATCTTAGTCATCCAATTCCCCCTCCTTCAATTGGATTGTCCACCCATGAATTCCTTACATGCACCCTGTCACACTCAATCCCCCCACGCGCTTCATCCATGAACTCCATTAACCAAAATGAATGGCTAAGATTGGTTCTCGCAGTTCTCGTTTGAACTCTAGCTCCCCTATATATACATATATTTATATATATTCTCATGTGGTTCGGTCAAAATTAAGAATTTGTCTACATAGTAATATTTACAATTTTAGCCCACCCGACCTGACTTTTTTACAACTTTGGTCCCTCGTAAACTGAAATACCCTTTTTAATTCATTTTTTATTGTTTATATTGTTGAATAATGTTTTAATCTATTTAAAGAATAAAAAACTAGCAGTCAATCATTTTTAAGGACTAATCAAATCTCCTTCTACACATATATCTATCTCGACACTCGTCTCTCTACAGTCATCTATCTCCATGTACATCATCCATAGCACATCTCTATTTAACATACATCTCTACACACACCTCTGTTTTTTTAACGCACACATCTCTCTCTAGCAAGTAGTTCACTCACCACTATACATCTCTCTATACACTCGTATCTCTATTTGCACACCAGTACACCACCTCGGGTTGCAATTTTGGTCTGTTTGCGTTTGATTTTTCTAGATAATAATTTGGGAGTTTGATTTGAATGGGGTAAAGTGTTTGATTGTGTTTTCCAAATTTGAGGTTTCTATTTGAACGTGTCTATCTGATATAGGGTTCGATTTGGATGGTGTTTGCTTTGTATGTGTTATTGGGTTTTCTTCGGCGTGCATAACCTTTTCATTTGGTTTGCACTTTTTATTAGTTTGTGTGTGAGTATGTCGATTAAACTGTTTTTCAATTTTGATTTTACAGCTTTTTTGATCTCTTGTTGTTAATGGAGATGATGGTTGGAGGTGGTGGAGGTCGGGGTTGATGATAGTTGTGGAAGGGTGGTGATTGGAAATGATGGCAGTGATTAGACCAAAGATGAACTAATTATTCAAACACTAAAATCAAAAAAATTGAATAAATAAAGATAACAAGGGTAGTTTGGTCTTTCAAAGCTGATCAAGGACCAATGCTGAAAAATCGGGTCGGGATGGACTAAATCCTTTAAAATTACCATTCAGAAACCAAAATTATGATTTTGACCAAACCATAGAGATAAACATTAACTCTATTTATATATTATGAATTTAATTATAAAAATCAACAAATTGCAAAAGTTTTGAGTCGAAAAAGATTGAATCCATATAGTAGATTAATAGAACACCACTTGATGGGAGCTTTCTCCCTTAAAACTTGCAGCTCAAACACCCTTTCGATTTCGTAACGCCCTAACAAAAATTATATGTATATATGTGGAAACAACAGCCATATTTCAAATTATAAACCAATCATCTTTATCAAAATAATTGTTAACAACTTTCTTAAATAGTACCTAAGGGTTTCATGAAGATAGTAAAACACTTGTTCTAAACATTAAAATTGCCAAAATTTGTGAACGGAATTTTTTTAATATGTGAGTTGTCTCTATGGCGTTGGAGCTTTGCCATAGTCGTCCCCTGAAAAGAATTAGCGTAATAACAACAGTAAGCAAAATAGCTTAGGGAGTACACTTACTTATACGCCATACCAATTACACATTAATCATTCATAAATCGTAAAGCACAAAATCCTTGTATAACTCATAGCATACCAGCTAACGTAGTAGGTCTTATCATTTATGTCCGTCTTGGACAGTCTACCGTACCCATTACTGATAATCTGATATAACGGTCTATCCTACCCGATACCAAGGTACCGGTTTCATAACAACATTTGTATCAAGTATGCGATTCACATAATATTACCACCATACATAATTATATTATTATCCGCAGGAACCATCAACATAACATAAAAGTAGGAGTACTCACCTGATCGCAACTTAAAAATAGTTAGTCAAGAAATTTTCCACTAGTAGACCCCGTTCAATACTCACCTACATTCATTTATTTACCAATTATCAGTTTATGATTCGATATCCCGTTGCAGCTTATTTCCTTAATTGATTTGCGATTCTCATCTAGGAATCTATTTTGCAATCTGTATGTCTCATAATTTACGATTCCCTATCTCAAGTGATTTGCAATTCCGGTTTTAAAATATAAGTTTTTGATTCACTTACAAGGTACGATTTTTCCTGCCCTAATTGTTTCCTATCGCAAATCCAGACCCCGTGATTCACGATCCATAGTTCTCAATTGCCAATTTGCGATTATCCCATCTTGCCTATTTTTTGATTCCGTGAATCTATTTAATCTACGATTCCAAGGGTGGTCACACTGACATTTACGATTTCTAATAAGTCAATTCATGATTACCACCACCCTTGATTTATGATTGTTTTAAAGTAATGATTTGCGATTCCATTCTTCTTGTGGGGGAATATCACTAGAAGACTCAACCCCCTCCCAATTCACGATTCACAAATTTAAGGATTTAGCCACATCTAATTTGGGATTTACAGATAAAGTTCCAAGGACTTCAATTTGCGATTGATAATAGGTAAAGGGTTGTGATTTATGATTACCCCTTAGTCTCAGTTTGCGATTCAAGGTTTTAAGAATTTATGCAATTCCAATAACCCAATCGATCCTTCACAAATTCCAAACTCAGTTAAAACCTAATCAAAATTCATAATTCTAGTTTATTGGATCTCTAACATTGCAATAACAAATCTCCTATTATCAATTTCAAACTAAACAAGGTTTAACGGATTTAAATCCCATCTTTGGTCTCGGCTGAGTCGAGTCCTTCGAACAACTCAAAACAATTAATAAACTCTGCAAATCTTAAAGGATTCTTAAGAATTCAATATCAAAAAGGCTTGTAAGAGTATAGAATCCCATACATGATCCTCACACCGAAATTTCCGATTGTTTTTTGTGCTAAAAACAATCTCCCTCCATCAATTGAGCGTTGCTTCACACACACCAAATACACACAACCTTTTCTCTTCCAAAGTTTGGATATTGGGCTTTGTGCTCTAGATTTGATTAAAATACCCTTCCTACTTACCAAGTTGCTCAAACAAGTCCCTTCGTTATTTAGTAAGTGCAAAACATACACCTACTTGTCATAAAACACCCTCTTTTATTAATATTCCATTAAACACTTGAATACATATATTTTCATGAGATCCCGAATATTACAGATTTACTAGGCTTTCTAGAGCTTTATTGTTGGCAACATCTAACAGACAGAAAAACAAACAACATTCCAAACAAAGTACCTTTGGCCTGATATGTAATATGACCTTATCCTTGTATCAATGTATCCTCACCCGGGGTTTGATGCGACTTAACTTCAACTGTCTTGGAAAAAATTTCACGCATGAGAAGTGGCATACATGCTTGTTGCTATTCGATAACACACACTTTATATCTTTAGCTACGCACCATCCCTTTATATCAACAATAAAAAAAGGGTTTAGTTAATCAAAATGTATTCAAGTTGTCATGTTTTGCTATTGTATGTATTGAACCTAAAAAATTTCTATTGTGTATATCGAACTTTTAATTTGTCGCTATTGTATGTATTAAACTTTCTATTGTATGTACTAAACTTGTAAATTTTTTACTTTTTATGTAATCAAAATACGTACAATTGCAACAAATTAAAAGTTTGATACACACAATAAAAACTTTTAAGTTTGATACACACAATAGCAAAACGTAACAACTTTGATACATTTTAGTGAACTAAACCCTAAAAAAACCCTCCTTTATGTACTTATCCTTTATAACTAGTTTATAGACCCGTGTATACACGGGTATTACCGAAATAACTTGAGATATATCAAAATCAAATAAAAAAATGTTAGAAGTATACATACACAAAAACTTTCAAATACGTAACTAAGAAACTAAACGTTTCCTTGTTATCTTCAAATAAAGCAAAGAGACCAGGTTTCAAAAGATTTCAGCTCAATATCAAATGATGATCTTAAAGCTAGAATAAAATAGAGAAATATGTTTGTTTTTTTTCTTTTCCGTTGGTTCATCTTCATCTCTAATTTTTAAATTATCATACATGATGAAAAGTGCATTTTCCATAACTTTAAAATTTCTTTGGTGAAACTTAACTGAAATGTTTGAATCATTTTCATTCTAGAAATATACATAATAACACAAACATTCTTGCTAGAGATGATCTTTGTCCTGATAACATGTGTATCAAATTCAAATAATTGAAGAAATATTTGATAATTGAATGACTCTAATATATTCATATTTATATAACAACCAGATAAGTTAACATTTGATGTGCAATATTAAAAGGACATAAATTATACAGGGACATTTCTTATGATTTGGAAGTAGATAGAGTCTCTTTGCAGAAGACTCGATACAGAGTAGCATAGGAGTAACAACGACGTAACGTGAAAGTATTATAAATCAATCAAAAACATTAAATTTTAAACGAATAGAGCTATGAGATTCGGTAGAAAATATGATAATTATTTCTTTTGTTGACAATTGAAAAAAGTAGAAAAAGAATAGAGCTATTAGACTCTATTAACAAAAACAAATGACACTTTTGTTACATAATCAGACAAAGAATAATGAGTTATAATAGTTTAATCTGGATTTGTCTATCTTAGACATGACTACTTATATGATATAGAAGTTTAAAAGTCAAAATATAATTCACTAAACCCAAAACAACAATAATTAAATTTGAAAGAACATGTATTACCCGATGCCATTTTTAGTAAATTTAAATATCGAAGACAATCAACAACTAAAAGTTTAGAGAAAATTAAAATCCAACTAAACATTTTTCATATTCAGAGAAAATGAAAATCCATTTTTAGTATAAACTATCTCAATAAAGAACAACTAAAAGTTTTTTATATTTAGAGAAAATGAAAATCCAAGTTCACATAACTAATAACTTAGTGACGATTTAAGCGCACATGTTTAAGAGAAAGAAAATATACATACAAATTTATACACACGAGCATTACATGAATAAACCTGAAACACAACATAGTCCAATGGAGAATCATTTTACAATTTAATGAATCAAATTAGTTGATAAAGAGGCTCATCTCCATGCTTAAATTTGTTACTAATGACCACATATCTTACCTTTTAAACGGACTCCATTGCATTCCACTTCTAACGTCAAATTTTTCATACACATTGCAAGTAAAAGAAAAAAGTAATGACTCACGTATTAAATATTAAAAAAAATCAAGAATGGTTTCCTATCTTGTGTATAAAAATTAACACTTCTATTTGGTGTTTCCTTTAGCTAAGTACATATACTAATAAAATAGTTTCAGGACCATTAAAAAAACTATCTTTACATCTTTGAATTTAGATTTTAAAATATATAATATATCATCTTTTAATGATACATTTTATTTTAAACCATATTTTATAAAAGGTTTCATACATCTTTCTAATAAGATTAAGAATGCTTTAAATTAATAACTAAACACTTTGAATAACATACTCAAGTTGACCACTCAGCTTATCACCATAATCTAAAAAGAACCCACTCGTCTAAACAAAATTTAATCTACACGCTACTAATGGATAACAAAAAATTAAGAATATGCAAATTTTTAAAAAGTGTAATATTATAATAAAATTTATATCAAAACGTAGATAAAAATGAGACGATCGCAAATATATAATTGTCTTTTCTCTAAACAAAATATATCACAAGGTACTAAACATAATTTATAAATAACCTATAATTAATTACAGTAATATACAATTTTTTATAAAACCCCCTCACATTTTCTTAAAAACCCCTCATGTTCCATAAAACTCCCTCACAATTTTAATTCAGCCCCTTCCAATTTGTTTAAAATTGAATTCGAATTCTCTCTAATCTTTCTAAAATTGTTTTGTAAAATTAAATGATTTTGAAATTGGAGGTTCTGATTGGTTAATAGAGTTTGATTTAATAGTTAAAAAAAGAAAAAATATAATAATTATAGATAGATTGTTTACCGTGTTATTATTGATAACGCTTTTATAGTTCATAATTTAATTATATAATCGCATACTCTAATAAATGATCTTTATTGATTACATAACTCATCTTCTCATAATTACATAACTTAAATTATTATGTGTTGCCTAACATACATACACATATATATATATATATATATATATATATATATATATATATATATATTCAATCACGATTGAGATATTATTGTAAAATTATGAGCATGTGATTAACTAGTGTTGGTAGCTCAATTATCTAATTGTAATTGACATTAAATGTAATGACGCTTATATATTATATTTAATTAAATACTTTGCTTTTTTATATTTTTTTAACAGTGAAAAAGAAAAGCTAAGCCATACAAATAAATTAATTAAATATTTTGTTAGAATATACAGTGAAAATTGAAAAATACGTGAAAGTGGAACAGTGTTTTTATCTATTTTGCCTATGAGGATTGAGGAAATCGCTCAACACGGGGTATAAAAAAGAAGCCAACGTGGCGTAAGGTGATTGGGTATAAGAATGCTTAGACTGGCCGACCACCAATGTGATTGGAAGAAAATGGTGCGAGCACAAATACAAATCTGAAGTCGCTGCTACCACCTGCCACTTGTCCCTACACCCACACTGCCATTCACAATTCACGGGAAACTCATATGACGTCACTCCGGGCCCACCAGCACGCAACCTCCTACTCCCGGGCCCCACTCTCGATTCCATTCATTCGCTTTTAACCGTTCGATTGAAAGCGACGAAACCCCACCCCTCTCTCTCACATCTTCATCTTCATCTTCATAGGAACACACACACTCTGTAAGTCAAGTGGAGCAGATTTCGCGGGGTTTTCTTCCCTCTCGTTCATCATTACTTTCTTGATTTCTTCATTTTCCGCCATTGTTGACCTCAAGAAGCACTGTATTTTCCCTGAAACCGACAATCGTCAACTACAGAGTAAGACTTCCTTGTTTTTGCAGGAACTCTTTTATTCTTGTTTAATTCATGTAATGCATATGATAGAACTTCGTTTATTGACGCTTAGAATGAAGGTAGCGTCCAGATTTGTGACTTCTCTCTCTTTTATTTATTTGCTTGTTTGCGCCGTAATCCGCTTCTCTTTCTATCTGACTACTTCCTAATTCTCTTATAATTAGTTATAATGTATGTGCGATTTTCTTCATATTTAGCTTTATGATTCCTTGGATCTATGATATTTTGCGTATATACTTGTGTTTACTCTTGAAGATTTATGAATGATTTCTAATGTATCAGTTGCAAATATTGGCTTCCAGATTCGTTTTAATCAGGCTCCACCTCGTTACCATCCAATCACTGATGGAATATTTTGAGATACTTTTAGAAAATTCCAAGCGTGCTGACCAAAAAAAGTATCAATAAATGCGAGTTTTGTTCACATGGCTTTTTTATGTTCTTTCCATCCGTGTTGGATTTCTTTTAAAGCAACAAATATTAAGATAATTGGAAATTCTGATGGAGAAATGAAGAGGCCTTATCAGCTCGACTCTAATGTATTCACGCATGTTTTAACTGCTGTAAAGCACATATAAAAATATTTTGGTTTTTAATGTGATATCACATGCCATGTGCTTCTAGAGTTCTAGGCTTTTAGTGAAGTGCAGTAGCGTGAAGCTTTTGTATGTAAATCCAATCATATTGTGAGGTACTAGTAAAGGGTATGGTGCAACTTCAGAGCACAAGTAAAGTGGAATAACCTGACCCTGCAGAAAAGGATATGCTGTAAATATAGAGAAAGATGGAAAGGTGTAATACAGATTTAACCCATGAACACACAGGAGAAAGTAGTAGAAACTAACATTTGCAAACTTTCTATTAAAGCAGATTGACTTGTGATTTCCATACAGACTGAAAAATTGATAGAATGCCACTAACTTGCAAACTGTCTATTAAAGCAGATTGACTTGTGATTTCCATACAGACTGAGAAATTGATAGAATGCCACTAACTGCCGAGTAGCATAGGAAAACTCAAAAGCTGCTGATGAACTAGATGTATATTAAAGCACTCTCATATAATTTTACTGTTTGATACGAGAGTTCAGGTAGTTATGCTCTTAGAAGTATTGTATTATTCTGTTCTGTTTGACTGGAGTGCTGCACCAACACCTCTTAGTACCTAAATTATCTTGCCCTCACAAGAAATAATTTTATAGTTGGTTCTATGTATGAGGGTTGCTATAGCACATTTTGCATGTACAGTTGACTCTCCTTTGTATAAAATGTATATCCTCTGACTTTTCTGTTCGCCTCTTTGTTCCAACATCATGTATTATTCAGGAGGTATTCAGAAAGTGATAGCTATGGTCTAAACTGTATTTGTTAAAAGTAGGTTGATTTTCATATTAGGTGGTAAGTGGTTCCATCTTGAATCAAGTTTTGAAAATACTCTGTGTTTTGAGTCATATCCGAGTATGCCACCTTCTTGAGCATGTGTTTTCTGTGAAGTAGACTTGTTTCTACCTCAAACCTCACATGATAGCTTCACCTGTTGTCTGCAAATTTACTCTCAGATGCCATTGAGGTGTCCAACTTTATCCCAGACGATATTTATATATGTAAAGTGATTAAGTGTACATAATTAATCGTTATGGCAAGGACTTTGTTAATGAAAACAAAACCAAACTGGGTTTTCTCTTTAAACAAGTTTTAAGAATCTGGCATTAGATGTAGTCCAGATATAGGCCATGTGGATCTCTGTGTGTTATCCAAATATTTTCTGCTGATCATCACATATATAGCTACTTTGTCAACATGGTGTCTCCTCCTTGCTCTTCTCTCACCATATACAGACTCTAATGAATGCTTTTGTTGGGGGTGGATGAGATATCTTTTTCATTTAGCTTTTTTCTTTTTCCTATTTTTGTCTCTTCTTGCTATATTTGCAAATTACTCCGTACACACCGCGATCAGTTTGTTTTTCTTTTGGCTTTATGTTTATGTGTGTTCCTCACTTGCTGCTTATGACAAAACAAATATAAATATCTTTTCTCTTAAAATAAAAATGAAAACAAATATAATGCACATTAGTTTTTGAATCCGCAACACATTGACTGAGACCCTCCCCTATGTCATTGTTGCCAGCTAGCATGGATGTATGAGACATGAGATACAGTGCACAGTTCAGAATGGGTATAGGTGAACAACAAACCTCAAAAGGACTGCAGGAGAAAGCTGTAACATTACGAGCAAATAGGATTAAAAAGTCTCTAGATTATACCAAAATGGAAAACCCATTATATGTTGCTCAACAGCATGAACTGAGACAAACTGCAGGCGAGGAGCATGTGGGTCATTTGCGACCTGTAACAAACCACAATGAACCAATTACAAATCATGGCCTTGTTAAGCACATGAGAAATTTGCCTGGCTATCTCCAGCGTGTGGAAAAATGTGAAAATGTCCAGGGGAAGGCTTTGAATTTTGGAGTTCTTGACTGGGGTCGTCTAGAGAATTGGAAGTCCAATGAAAAACGTATTCCTCCAAGATATAACATGAAAAGATCGCTCTCTAGCAATAATTCCATACTTGTGGAAAGCGGAGCAGTTAAGTTTTCAAAAAGTAAGAAAAAGATTCATCCTCCTAGGAGGGATCAACAAGCATCAAATGGTTCTCCACTTAATGCATCTTCCAGAGAAAGACTTCCACCAGGTGTTAGATGGCCTAGAGGGAAGCCAGTAAAACCACAAATTTCTGAAAGTCCTCCTTGCTCGAATGATCTGTCACCTGGCAGTAATTATCATATGCGCGAGCTTGACAGTAGCAATGGGAAACAAGCAGCAGATCAAATAACATCAGAAAAGGAGGAAACTTTATCATCAGACTGGAGAAAACAGGGGTCTGATGATCCTTGCCCCAGGGGGAACCATAACTTTCTACCGATTTCATCAGAAAATTTCCAAGGAAGCAGTTCTTCTCATGATGATCTTTGGATTCCAGACTCCAGGAAATCACTTGAAGATCAGTTAGAAGAAAATGAGAGTAGACTATCCAATTGCCTTTCTCCAGGGGAGTGTCATTCACTAAACCACCCCTTTTCTGATCTTCCTCACTCTTGTCCTTTCCCTTTACCTCTCAGTGAGCCTGAATGTCCTATTGAGATACCAGTCACTCCATTAAGAGGTACATCGCTTGAAGAAAAAAGCAAGGCTTCCAAGAAGTGTGATTTGGACATGGATGAACAGTTTGCTCTAAAAGGGAGACATCCATCATCTCCCAATAGGAGGTTTAGCTTTAACTTTGGGAAGATGGCCAGAAGTTTTAGCTTCAAGGAGAGTACTTCATCTATTCCACAACTAAGTCCAACATATATTTCTGTCAAGTCTGGTCCGGTGAATTTTGAAGCCTCTCCTGATTTGGTCAACCACAACTGGAAGAAGGGACATGCTAGTACTCCATCCAGGTCTAGTCCTTTGAGGAGATTACTGGACCCATTGCTGAAGCTCAAAGGAGCTCAGTTGACTGAGAAGGTTCAGAAATCTAAACTAGACCTAAATCTTACTAGTGTCCCCCCTGTGAACAAGGATGAATTGCTTCACAGCATCAGGCACAGATCATCTAATGTACAGGCTCTTCTACAGCTTACGTTGAAGAACGGGATCCCTTTTTTCAAACTTGTCATTGAGAGCAGTAGTGACATCCTAGCTGCTGCTGTCAAAAAATTACCATCTGGTAAAGATGATTCTAGCTTGATTTACGCATTCTACTCAGTACATGAGACCAAGAAAAAGAGTGGAGGTTGGATATACCAAGGTTTAAAAGAGAAAAGCTACAGCTTTGGCTATAATATTGTTGGACAGATGAAGATTTCTAGCTCATACCATGCTGAGTTTAGTGGTGCGGAGAAAGACCTATATGTGGTGCGAGAGTCAGTCTTGTATAGTAGTGATATCATGCAGGAAGATGAAAAAAGGCCTGATTGCATGTTAGATGGGGAGCTAGCTGCTATAATTGTCAAGAATCCAAGTGATGAAACTTGTGGAGATATTGGGAGCTCTAAAAGCACGATAGTTGTTCTCCCTGATGGTGCTCATAGTTGGCCAAACAGTCGACTGCCTTCTCCATTGATAAACCGATGGAGATCTGGCGGAGCATGCGACTGTGGAGGCTGGGACATTGGTTGCCAATTTCATGTTCTTAGTCATCAGCAGACTGAAATACTCAAAACTTCAACTTCATCTACACATCGCACCACCTCAGATCGTCTTGACCTTTCTTACCAGGTATTTGCTACAAAACCCATTCTAATTTCCTAGCACTTGCCTTTTCCAATAGATTCCAAGCGAAAATTACTCATGTGCCTACTTTTTACTCATGTGCCTACCTTTAAAAAATGCACATTTATTAACTTACATGTTCTTTCTACAAAAGGAAATAATGGTAACTGGTAAGTATGATGGAAATTATAGATTTGCCCAGATTATATCAAGATGCTTTCATAGTAAAGAGCACTCCATAAAAAATGCTCTACTAAATGACAACGAGACCCAACTCCCACGTATATGAGAAAACTGCTTCTAATTTTGCCAATATTAAACGCAGCATTAACCAACTTGATATGAGCTTATTCTTGTTTGAAAATTGTTGAGACTTTCCTAGAATCTAATTTGATCAATGCTGGTAATTACAGGTAGGACACAAGAACAAGTGCAGTTTTAGATTGGTTTCACTTGAGGGTGGACTTTACTCGCTTGAATACGATCCATCAATGTCGTTGCTTCAAGCATTCTCTATCTGTGTAGCAGTTGTAAGTAGCCAGAAGTTAACTCACATCTTTCAAGTGAATTACTTTCCTGAGTCAAAAGACTTGTCTGAACCCACACCGACTGGCCATGAGAAAGTCAAAATTCATGAGGAAATACCTCAAAAATACGTTTCAAAACCACCAGCATCACCTGTTGGTAGGGTATAGTTTTAATAGCAATATTAGTTTTAAAGATAGTAATCACTTTGTATGTTAGGGGATAGGAAGAAGGTAAACAAAATGCAGGCTACCCTTTACATACTGCTGATGACATACTAATATTGTAAGGGCCTTTAATTCATGGCCAGGAACAAAAGTTTCGTGTTACATAGTTGTTACTAAAAAGCTATGAACATGCATGATGATCGAGCCATTTCACTCCTTTAAATGTAATACCTTGCCTCTTCCTTTATTCCCTTTTTGCATCTTATGAGACATGCAAAGTAGATTAGAACATTAACTAATAGTACAAGAAAATCTTGAAGCAATTTGTACTCAAAATCAACCACAAACTTCCACCACTGTCAAATGAACTGTTTTGGAGCAAATGTGGTTTCTCCTCTTTTTTTTTTTTCTTTTTTCTGCAAATTGTATTAATGGTGTATTCTGATCCATTGTCAATCTAGGTAATGCTACTTTTGTTGAACTCAAGTTTCAATTATTTATGCTTAAAAGTATTTAATCTGCAGGCTTCAAGTCAAAAGTTTTTATAGCAGAAATCTGGTGTGAAGTTTGTGCTAGTTAGTATTTGACTTAATAAGGGTCTTGTTTTTTCCTTCATAAGTTTATGTCCATCCCACATATGTACAAACTAAAAAAGTACATCTTTGATTTTTTTTTTCCCTTCAAACTGTTGAGAGAGAGGTTAATGTCTCGGTTCTTTTAATTCATATACCAAGTCTCTGTAACAATCCAAAAAAGATTTGTAATGTTTAATTGATTATTAAGATATAAACATTATAAATTATTAGTTGTAAAGATAACATTTTGACCATTATACATACATACATACATACATATATATATATATATATATATATATATATATATATATATATATATATATAGGGGAAGGTTCATTTGAGAACCGTTTTTATTGTGAGAACTGCTAGAACCAATCTTAGTCGTTCATTTTGAATAATAGAATTCATGGATGAAGAGTGTGGAAGATTGAGTGTGACAGGGTGCATGTAAGAAATTCATGGGTAGGCAATCCAATTGAAGGAGAGGGAATTGGATGTCTAAGATTAGTTCTCTGATATAATCCGGATATTTATTAATAATATTTGAAGATATGTATTATTATTAGATAAGATTTGTTAGTTAACATTTATTATTTAGATTTGATTTATTTTAGATAAGGATTAGGAGTTAGAGTTATTTTAGGATTAGATTACTCTTATTCATTATAAATAGGTGCTTTAGGGTTGTAATTTTATTATGCAGAATTTGTTGGTGGTTCTTTTATCATTGGAGTGTTGGTTTACCTCTCGAAAGTAAACTATAGGAGAGCCGATCGACATCTTGAAAGTCGATTATTCTATCTTTTCATCTTTATTTCTGATTTTCATTTTGATTCTTATCATTCTCGTAATAAAAACGGTTCTCAAATAAACTTTTCACTATATATATATATATATATATATATATAGTGAAAGGTTCATTTGAGAACCGTTTTTATTGCGAGAACCAATCTTGGCCGTCCAATTCCACCTCTTTCAGTTGGATTGCCCACCAATGAATTCCTTACATGCAACCTGCCACACTCAATCCTCCCACGCTCTTCATCCATGAATTCCATTATCCAAAATGAACGGCTAAGATTGGTTCTCACAGTTCTCGTAATAAATTGCTTCTTGAATGAACCCTCCCATATATATATATATAGGCAAAAGTTCAAACAAGAACTATTTTCGTACGAGAACCCCAAAAAACCAATCTTAGCCGTCTAATTCCCCCACCTTTAATTGGATTGCCTACCCTTTTTTGATGAATCTATTTTCATGTCTTACGTGTATCAATTTTTGTTGATGAATACCACTAGTTTATCAAATGTTTTAGATGAATTTAGTTATTATTTATCAATTTTTTGTGACAAATTTAGTTATTATTCATCAATTTTGGACTCATGACATCTTAAACAATAACTTTATTTGATGAAAACTGACTGTGTATTACTAAATCCAGTTGTTCATCATTTCTTTTAGAGTTAATTACAAAATGGTCCCTGTGGTTGTTATTGATTTTCATTTTTAGTCCTTTTAACTTTAAAAATTACAAAAATAGTCACTGTGGTTGTCATTTTATTTCACTTTTGGTCCTTAACACTAACTGCTGTTAATTTTGATTGTTAGTCAAAGGATAGTTTGGTCTTTTCATTTGTTATTCTTGTTTCCAAACACTAACTTAGCTTGAAAGATAAGGTACTGACTACTTGATTTAAACCCACCTCATAACAAACACCCACTTTGATAAAAAAGCAAACTAAAACCCCTTTTCTCATTCTTTCCCCCTCTTCGATCCACACCGCCGCCATCACCACCACCCTCTCCGCCGGCCACCACCACCCTCTCCGCCGGCCGCCACCACTGCGGGACCACACCACCATCTTCCCCTTTTCTCTCTTCAAGACCACATACAACCACTTAGTTGAAGACCTCAGAGAAACAATGACTCTTGTTACTCTCTCTCTCTCTCATGAAGCTTGCACGAAGGTAAGAAACCGATAGGATGGGTGAGCTAAGCTCGTCGGCCATATACACCGATCAGTAAGTCGACAATAAACAACAATGTTATCAGACATTAGTAACGAAGATGAACAGGGTATGAGGTGGGAGAGATCTAAATCGCTGTAAAATAATGGTCGATGATGGCGGTGGTTAGGTAGCAACCGGTGGTCGGTAGGTCGCTAAACATTGTCGCCGGATTGGAAAGTCAAACGGCTGATTTGCAAGCTTGTCTCCCTACTCTTTCTCTCTCCAAGCTTGCAACAACACACTGTTGATTGGGGTTTAAAGGGTTCACCGATTTCAAGTTTGATTAAAGCATGATTTCAAGTCAAAATATGTTATTTTGTTGTTGTTGCACATTTTCAAGGCATAAGGTGTTCTTGTTTTGTTGTTGCTGCACAATTTGAAGTCACAAGTGTTTTAGGGTTCATCTGGGTTGTTGAAGGTTTTTTTTAGGGTTTCAAACCCAGAAGCTCAGCTACAAGATTTGTTTGAATTGATTGTCTAATTTTTGTTTGCTATGATTGTTGATAGTCCCTATTACTATTTAAATATAATTAAAATCTTAATCTGGGTTAAAGAATAATTAAAAACTTAATTTTGTAATTTATTTTACTAAATAATACATTTAATATGATTAAATATAATTAGAAAGTTAAATAAGAATAAAAGGTAAGGAAAGAGCCAAAAGGTGTTTGGAAACAAAAATAATAAATGAAAAGACTAAACTACTCTTTGATTAACGGTTAAAGTTAACAACAGTTAGTATAAAGGATCAAAAGTGAAACAAAATGACAATCACAATTACTATTTTCGTAATTTTTGAAGTTAAAGGACTAAAAGTGAAAATCAGTAACAACCACATGGATTATTTTTGTTATTAAATCTTTCTTTTAAATATGGGAACGTGAGTTTTAGAAGATAGCATGATTTTAGAAGTTGACATTGTTTTAAATTTTCTAATATAGTCTTAAATCTTATTAATTTGGCGGTTTCTAATAATCAAATTTTGACATTTTGTTATTGACTTTGATGAGATCCAATAGCTTATAATCACTCTTACAATTATTTGCCTCTTACAATAGCACTACCCTATATATATATATAAGTGATGGTTCAAACGATAACTGTTTTTCGTACAAGAATTGCGAGAACCAATCTTGACCGTTCATTTTGGATAATGGAATTCATGGATGAAGAGCGTGGGGTGATTAAGTGTGGCAAGGTTCATGTAAGGAATTCACGGATGGACAATCGAATAGAAGGAGGGGGATTGGACGGCTAAGATTGGTTCTCGCGGTTTTCGTACGAAAAACAGTTCTCGTTTGAACTTTTGCCTATATATATGTGGGAAAATTCATTTAAGAACCGTTCTTATTCCAAGTACCGCGAGAACTAATATTGACCCTTGATTAAATTAGAACAATGGTCAATAAAAATGAGCGGTATTTTGGGAAAATCAAGCCTCGCTATTTAATGATGGTTCACATGGACGCAACTCACAGTTTGAAAAATATATAAAAGACCAAAATACCCATATTAATGAGCATTAATTGTGGTTACGGATGGTACTCGCGGTACTCACAAAATCAATGGTTATCAAATGAACTTCTCCCTATATATTTATATAATTATCCAAATAAAAAATTATCACTGGATTTGAGACTTAAGATCCGATCGTTTTTGAGTTTTTAGTTAATGACTTGTTCTCCATAAATACATCATCATTTAGGGTTGTTTGATTGAAATTGAGGATTGATTCATGATTTGACAATGTGTTTGAGTATATTGGGGCTGAAAATTAGAAGAAACAAAAATTATTGTTGGGATTTGGATTGTTGTTGGAATTGACAGGTTCTGAATCGTGAAAGTTCTTCAAAGTTAAATCCTGCAATCGAAAACCATCTTTGAGTGCAAATCGAAAACCATCCTAGAGTTCCAATCAAAAAGTATAGGATCGAAAACTTGGTTGATTCTCAATTTTGCAGTTAATTGAGTTCCGATCAAAATTGTCAATGCAATTGAAAAGTGAAAACTTCATAATCGACAAGTTCACAATCAAAACCGTTGCTAATCTCGTCAGAATCAAAAACCTTCTTCCTTATCTAAACCATAAATTGTGTACAACCTCTTCTAAATAGATCATCGTAGTTCATCTGCATTGAACACCTACATCAATCATGTGCCGCCATTGATCCTTCAAACCTTTCATCCATTAAGAACTCTGTCAACGGTGTCATGAACCACCATCAACGTTGTGATCGGTCCTTCAAACCTTTGATATGGAAATGAGTGTCCAAAAAGACAACTTGAAATGAGTGTACATAAATGATTTGGAAATGATTGTTCAAATCACTATCAATCTGGGAATGAGAAAGGGTGAGAGAGAAAGAGAGAATTCAAAGAGAGGGGGATAGGAGGGGGATACATTTGGGCAAATGGGGTGTTTAGGTAAGGTTTGATAGGTGTTTGAGATAGTTTAACCTGATTATTGAAGAACAACGGATGTTTCGTTAAAGTTAACCTATAGGTAAAATGTCTAAACTAGCAGGTGAATAAAATTTGTGGTTATATTATTTTAAATAAATTTAATAGTTAAACCGAAACTAAAGTAAAACTCTAATATTTAACCCATTATTAATATATATATATATATATATATGCAATGTTCTCATTTTTATTTGTGTTTAAATATAATTTTTATCTAATCTGATGTTTATGGAAAAATATATTTTTCAACATTTGATTAAAGGCTTAATTATTAATTATATCAGAAAAAGTAATATCTTTTATAGCGTTTTCTCATATAATTTTTATGTTTTTGGATTAAAAAATAGAATGTTTTAGAGCCTTTTCTTTTCTTTTTCATCTTTAATAATTATTTTTTCGTTATTTGAAATAAGATTTCATCATATTTCTAATGTCGAACGTTTAATCATTATTCCACTTTGAATGTTAGTTTTATATTTTATTCATCCTTACCTTTTATTTTCCGCTAGAATGTGCGGATTACATTACCACGGTTTTATAATTACTAAGGCACTAGAGAAAAATTGCCATACAAGTTATAGTTTATTAACATCTTTATCTTCAATATATATTTTAAAAAATGAGTGATGACATCATCATTTTATTTTTATAATTTTTTTCACTAATCATCACTCTTTATTTCATCAACTAACTTACCAATGAATTGTTTTTTAAATTGTCATTTTTATGTGATTTAGTTGGTTAATAATTAAATATCTTAAAAAAATATTTATTCAAATCATGCAATAGATATCTATATATTTTCGTTGTTATTCATGTAATCATGTATATTAATTTAATTAAATTAAAAGATTCAAATTAGATTATATAGAGTATCTATAAAAGAAATTAATAATCTATACTATTATATAAAGCATTTAAGTTTTTTTTTTAAACTCTTAAAATTTAAGTCACTTAAGATTACTATTCTACCCTCATCTATCAAAAAATGATTCCATAAAATAAATTTAACAATATTCATTTTTCATAAATTCCAGAATACTCCATTTCCATAAATTCCATAGCAAAACTTACGAAACAGAATATTCTATAAACTTAATAACATTCCATAAATTCCAGAAAGAGAAAATATATAATATTCGCTTTTCACCAGCTAAATAAAAATTACAAAATTACATCTAAATTTCATTCTCTTTTCACCTGCTAAATAAAAATTACGTCTTGTGTGTCCTCTTGATTAATACCTACCAAAACAACTCCTTACAAACCATTTTTATTCACCGTCGCCGCATTATGCGGGTACTCCGCTAGTAATATTTATGTATCCTTATATATATATTTTATAATTATTTTATTTTGTATATTAGTATTATTTAATATCGTAAATATTCAAAATTTAGTTAGCGTGTTAGCTAGTCTAAAAGAAAAGAAAAAAAAAACCCAAAGAAACCCATCTAAAAGGAGAAGAAAAATCACCCGGCGAATTTTCAACTGAGCTCAACTGCCTCCATTTCAATACTAGTTTATCAACAAACCCATAATTCAATCGTCTTCAAAACCCTAGAATTCGAAAACAACATCATATCAATAATCGCCTTCTGCTATAGATGTTTTGAACATACAATCATGGAGGTATCAGGAATCTCCACTACATTACGGATTATCCGACCCGTTTTCATAAAAAATGTGAGTACGGCTACTAGTTTTCTGCCAAATTCCCATTTTAGTTTCTTGTCGCTGTTACCACCTAGTTTCTTTGCCCTTGTTGAGATATTAGTAGATCTTATCACCATGAGCAACCGAATAATCTTTTTTGGATTTCTTACAATCTTAACTTTCCAAGTATCTCACTTGCAGATTTGTTTTAATCATCTCAAATTTTGACTGCGATCTATTGCTACATGATAAAAGTAGTATGAATATCAGCCAATGAAGAAGTACATTTCAACATTTGATGTACGATTGATATGAACTGTGATGCAAATTTAAGATCTAAGTTTGGTACTAATTGTAGGATTTTCTTTTTTAAGATGCAAGTCGTAGCAATTTTTATCTCTATAACAATACAATTTGGCTACTTTTTAACATCTGAGTTCATTTCACATGTTCTTGCTTCAATTTCAGGCAAGCTTCTATAACAAAATGGATCTTCGTAGCTTGCTGTGTTCTTCTATAAGTGGTTTCTGGAAGACTGACTCAACATCATTGCAATCTAAGAAACAACGCAATTTGTTAAAACCATGTCAAGTGAAAAGGGAGGATTCAGAAGGAACATTAAGCAGTGAAAGTATGATATTAGATGAGCAAACGTTGAAGCGAAAACTGCAAGTTGCTATCCAGGAGGAGGATTACGCCCAAGCAGCAAAAATTAGGGATAACCTCAGATTTCTGAATGAAGATAGCAAGGCTGCAGTTTTAGCTGCAAATTCCCGATTCTATGATTCATTTAGGAAGGGTGATTTAGCCACCATGCAAGCACTATGGTCAAAAAACGAAAATGTTTGTGTTGTACATCCAGGTGTTAGTGGGATAACTGGCTATGAACTTGTAATGGGAAGCTGGGAATTCGTGTGGGCAGATTATGAGTTCCCACTGAGTATTGAGGTTAAGGATGTTCAGGTTCAGGTGAGAGGCGATGTTGGGTATGTCACATGTGTCGAAGTGGTGAGGACTACTGGTAAAAATTGGGGAAGTCAGTTTGCAACCAATGTTTTTGAGAAGATTGATGGTCAGTGGTTCATCTGTATTCACCATGCTTCTCATGTTGATTTGTGACATTTGGAGACTACAAGGTACCAATTTATTTTTTCTGGGAGCCAATATAGTAGGAATGTAGGATCATTTGGTTAAATTATGATATTGAGTGAACCAATCTTGACCCTGAACAAATATCCCAAATTTAAGTGGTAGGTTAAGCTCTTAAGTTCAGGTTCTAGATTACTTCAAATTCAATCTGAGGAATAGTTACCGACTTTTATACTTAGGTGCTTGATTAGGTTTGAGTCGGCTTTGAAACTTGTTTAACAATATGAATAAATTAATACGTATGTTGATTTTATACTGAAACATGTAGGCTTGTTAGACCAAGCCGTGTTATATTCACTAGTCTACAAATGATTATGCAATTCTTATGAAATTATGTAGATTCCTCTACATGTCTAAAGTAATTTCAAGAAATTGAATAGTTATATATTTAGGTTCAAGTACATGGTTCTGAAGGGCAGCTTACCTTTATACAGAGCTTGAAGCGCAATTCAAGGTCTAACACTGTAAATAAATAAATAAGAGCAGGAACAACTAATTCAATAGCTGTCTTTTGATCAGGTTTGAATAACGATCACTACTTAAACACTAAATGACGTCGATGGATAGCATTTGCGGACAGATCAACAGAAAATAGTTTACGTCGCTGCATAAGGATGATTAGGAGATATACAATGCAATGTGCATATTGTTATACTATCTTTAGTATCCTGTCATATAGAGTAATATTTTATTAGTTTTTTGCTTGTTGCTGGTAGGTATATTTCTTTTATTGAGTGGGAGACAGGTATAAGGATTTTAAGAAGCAGTTATATAGTGATGGAGATATAAACATATAGTGTAACTAGAGAAGTGGTACATGTAATTTATTAGCATTGTTGGTGTTCCATTAACTAGAAGTATTTTATTTTCTGTATAAATTTGCTAGCACGTGCTTGTTATACACTCATTATATTGTAAGAAGAATGTTTAATATAGTTCATACTTAATTCATAGTCTTAAAGGACTGATTTTAGCCTTTGTATCAATGGCATCAATGGTCCAGATTGCATTTTAGGAATTTGGGCGGAGTGACATTTTCGTAATTCACATGTGATTGTCTACTGAATCACTTGTGATTGAATATTAAAATTTTAAGACGATGTTTTTTACATTAACTTTATCGAACACAACTCTATATTGTAATTTCCGCTTTGACTATTAATTTCTTACTAAAGGGGGAATCCATCTGAGCGAAACAGAGCATAAGTTGTTTGATAAACACGTATGCAGTCTCTGAACTGAACGGTAACCTCCTAATCGATCAGCATCATTCACCATGTGGAATCATTCAGAACTTGATATAAAAGGAATACCCACCATCTTTGTTAAATCGAAGGTTTCTCCTTCAATCCTATCCTCCATTTGATCCAAGTTTCTACATTTTTCAGTAGGCAATACCACAAGAAATCTTCTATTCTTCCAAAGTTTATACACTTTGTTCAACCGACTACTCAATCAAAGTTACTTGTGCTCAATCGAAGCCGCCGCCCTGCACGAGCCTCTCACCGGCCAATACTTTAGGAAATTCATGTGTTAATTTATAATATGCACGATAGGTGTTTGATTAAATGCCCCAATCAAATATGGTTGATATTCTTTGGAGGTTTTTAATCATTCGGCCCTAAATCATTTTATTTTGTCAGACATCCCCTAAATCAATAATAAAATAAAATAAATGTTTGGTTTACTTTAATATGAAGTATGAAACATTTATAAGAAAGCATTTACTTATTGTTAGATGTTTTGGAACGGTAACGCACCTATGTAGCTAATCTACACCTATGTCTACGACGTGATCTAAAACTTCAACATCGTAGAGGGAGTAACACATTTAAACACCACTTTAAATAGAAAAATGTTTGGTCTTGTAATTTAAAAAGAAATGTAAATCGTTTCAAAGATAACAAGAATTGAACACCATGAATTGTGATTCCCATCCCCCCAAAAAAAACAAACCTCTCTTTATAAACTCCAAGATTTAAGTCACTCCTTTTGAGACAATAAAAATTATACAATGATTTTGCTGTCGATGATGCCACTTTCTTTTTTAACTTTTCTAGAACTACTTTACAACTAGCAATCTTACCCCTTTTTGCCCCAACAGGAAGACCGAGATAGGAAAAGTCAACTCTCCCGCCCACATCCTAGGCTTCTACTCTAGTTTTCGACATCTCATCTCATCTATCCACACCAATACCCTTTAGCTTGTTAATTGATCTTCATATCTGACGTCATCTGGAAACACCTACAGATCCTCATTAAGTTTTTTCATTTTTTTTAAACTACAGAAGATTTTATAATAAATAAAGACCCTAACAAGACTCTAGAGCAAAATAAAAAACAAACGAAAGAAGCAAAGCTACAAAAGAGACTCTAAATTAGGGTTACAACACCAATTAATCCATAAGAGCTCTCTCCTTAATTTCCTTTTGACATTTACGTTGTGTTTCCGAGATATCTTAGAGAAAGAAAAGAACAGAAAAGAAAATTAATGGAAGAAAAGAAAGGATAATGGTTTTGATTTTTCGTGAAAGAAATGAAAAGAAGTTGGAAAGAAATGGATTAAGTTGATGTTCCCAAATTGGAGAGAAAGAAAAGAAAAAATGGTCATTTTACAATAATACCTTTAATTTTTAAAATTATTTATTATGATTAAGGTTAATTTTGTCACCTACAAAAAGTTATAAAAGTTTTTTTTTCCTTTCCTTCCAATTCCTCCCACTTTTGGGAGGAAAGTTTATGAGAAAAAATTAATCATACTTTCCTTCCAAATCATTTCCCTTCTCTTCTTAAAATAACTTGGGAACACAAAACTTTTTCATTTTCCCTTCAAATCTCTTGTTTTCTCTCCAAAATAAAACTCGGGAACACAGCGTTAGCCAAAAACAAAGACATACTTTGAATTTGATAAATAGGGAAACAAAAGACACCGACTTATTGTTAAAAATTTGGAGTTTCTGTAGTTCCAAAGCGGCCAGCAAAAGCAGAAAATCACCATGCTAAAAGTTTGAAGTTGCTGTCCTTTGAAGCCAAGAATCGAACACCAATGAAGGAGATCATGAATCGAAGTTGGAATTATTGATTCAATACACCACCATATTAGATACTCTCCAATTCCTGAAGAAAATTGCATCATATGCACATTGTAAATGCGATACTATTACGTCATTAGCACCTTCACACCTTCTAATTTACTAATTAGTCAAAAAAAAATTGAATATTAACAATCTGTGATTAAATTTTTAGATAAATAATAATAATGGTTATGTATAATATATTTAAGTAAGGCTCTGTTTGCTTTTCTTTCTTATTAAGTAATGTATGAATAAAGTGTCTGTTTGAATAAATGACGTCTGTGTGGAATAAACAGTATTGTTATTTGTTTTATATGTTGAATGAACTGTCTGAATAATAAAAAAAAATTATTAACTTAATGTGAAAAATATCACTCTCTTAACTTATTCTATTAATTCATCATTTCTGAATTAAGTAAAAAAAAACTATATGGTTACGACTTACCAGTTTAAGTCTCATATATATTAAGTTAATTAAGTCAAAACCAAACACTACATAAATTACATTAGTCCCTCTATCTTTGTGAAAATAACAAATGTTGTCTGTGTAGTTTATTTTTTTTATAGGTTTAGGGGCTGTTTGTTAAAACAGAATGATTATGTGGTCTGAATAATTCAAAGGCTCTGAATGTGACATCCTGTTTTATAAAGGTTGTGAATGAACAATATGAATGATGCAAATTATCATCTTAACCTTAATAGTGATATATTATATTATAAGATATGATGATTGTTTAACAAGATAAAGTGTGAAAGAAGAAGTATTAGGGTAAAAATACTTGATGCTTAATGATTCATAATACACTTTAAGGTAGAATGATTCAGCAGCATTATGTTGAATCATTTAGCACAGTTTTCATTCAGAGACTGCAATCAAACACACTCAATGTTTAATGATTCAGCATTCAGTGCTGAATGGTTCCATTAAGCAGCAAACAAACAGCCCCTTAACTTTCTCCGGTTGAATTTAATACATTTTTATGTCCCACCTTCCACCTAAAATGACCATAATAAGATGTTCTTTATTTATGCATTTTTTAAATTTTTTGATATATTTTAAAATATTAATTGATGTTTAATTTTTTTGAAATAATGTCTTGTAGACTTTTAGTTATTATTATATAACCTTTTTTTTAACTTTTCCATAATAATAATAATAATTATTACATATATTAAACTATATTGGTTATAATGTAAGTTAATATGTGTTGTGCATGTCTTTGAAGTTCTTGATGATCTTTGTGAGTTAAATATGAACATTGCCGTGAACCACCCGTGACACCATTGTAAACCACTACCGTCATCACAACAGATTGACCCAAACGAAAGATTACTAGATAAACAAACACGAATTCGATTTTCACAACATACACACACTTGAATCTGCAATAACGCAAACATCGGTTTTAGCCTACAACATTGGTTGGCAGCGGATACATCAAAGGCATAAACACACAGGAACTTACGGAACAGACGCGTGAACTCACATGCACGCAGTTACACCCGTAGAACAAACATCGAAAATTAATAATTAATAATAATAAATAAATAAATAAACAAACAAACAAATAACTGTGTATACATTGATCAATTTGTATCCCTCTCGTGCCATAAATATAGGCCTGGTCCAAATGTTAGGTCCATTACTCTGGAGTCTGGACCATCCAGACCTTCTTATTTCCCTATCCACTTACGCAGGCTTTTATTTTGACATTGTATGGTCAGGTCACAGGTGAATAGGTAGTGATAACGATATTAATTATTTTTTCATTATAAAAAAAGAAAGGAAAATAACGTTCATTCGATAAATAGTTTAACAATTTTGACAGGTAAAACGTAGTTAAATCGTTTTCCAGTATGATCAAATCAAAATACGTGTAAACCTTATAAATAGCTTGAATACGTACTTTGATCGTTAATTAACATAACAAATAGGTAAAGTTTAGGCATGAGTTTTTTAAAAAAGAATTGCCCCCGGAAAAAATATTACATTTTAAAATAGCTAGCTAAAATTATGTCAACTTAATTGATTGTTTAAGAAAACTGTGTCAATGGGGAATAAAATTTGGTTTTACTAAAGCAGAGCGTGATAAATTCTTAATATTATCAGTATATTTTAATTATAATGTGGTGGGTATTGGATGATGTGGTAGCCCCATCACAACGTGGACACTGTACCATCATGTGGTGGTAGCGAGTGGCCAAGAGGGTATGGTGGCATCAGATGGAAAGCAGACTACGTTGTTGGCTTTTCAATTTTTTTTCTTTTTTAGATTTTAATCATTGGGTTGTAGGATAGACAACTTCCAAAATATTGTAATGAGTCATGAACACACCATATGCGGTGTGCCAGTATGGTGAACTTCATCACATTCCCTCAAACGAAGAACTATCATTCCGGAGGGTTGAGGAAGAATTGAATTCATTGTTCAAATTGCATTACACCACCCACAACCCACGTCTTCGTCTTCGGTTGCAAACCACAAGTCCACGACCACCACTTTGTTTCTGTCTTCATTAGCACCAATGCCCCATGTCGTTTTTGTCTTCAGTTTGTATGTACAAATTTGGGTTTTAAACCGCCACCACCATCACTTTTCTTTGTGTTGTCATCATGTGCTGTAAACATGTTAGGGCTTCGTCCAATAGGCTAGGGTGGGGTTTAATTTGAACTTCATCGTCTTCGACTTAGTCACAAGGATCATCTTGCAAATTCAGGCTTCATCATCATCTTCTCTTCCTTGTCTTCATCTTTACATATCACTTGTTCTTCTTCCTTCTTCATATTCTTGGATTTATGGGTTCAATATGAGGTTCCTTTGTCGATGGTTGTTGTAACAAAGGTTGGTGGTAGTGTACATGGTGGATACAAATTCCTTTGTACATAACCAAACACAAATTTATTCAGATTCGAATTTCATTATATTCCAATTTCTTTTCAGATTCTATTTCTTAGGTGTGCTTGGTTGGGGGTTTTAAGGGGTAGTGAATGAGAATGGGAATAATTAATAATGGTTGGTTAGGTGGAATATAATCATTCATTACCTATTAATGGGTAATGAACCATTCCCCAACAAATTGGGGGTAATGAATTTAGGGTAATAGATTCAGATATGTGTTTGTCCACACCGACCACCACCGGCATCAACAACCACCACCAATATTGCGACCACCATGCTCCGGCGCCACCACCAACCGCCGCTGCCATGATCGGCCAAAACCACCACACCATCGTAACTAGTCGCATAAGCACCACTTCTACCGCCACCTCCACCCCCATCACCTCTACCGCCACCCGTCCTTCCACCACCACCCATTACAATCATTGTCACATCACCCATCACTTGCCATCATCAACCATCGCTTGCCACAATTGCCATTGATCGTCGCCTTCACCAACATCATCTTCGCCACCATCAACACCGTCTTCACCACCGCCACCACCACCGACCACAAATTCAAGTGTGTTTTGGTCCATTGACCACCGCCACCGCTATTACACTCTACCACCATCATGGACCGCCGCCGCCACCACCCCCACCGCCAACAACCTCTACACTGCCGGTCATTGCCACTACCACCACCTTCATTGCTCGTCGCCACCTCTACAAACTACCACAACCATCACCGCCATCACTAATTGTCATTAATCGTTGCCTCAACCAACATCACTATAACCGCCACTAATCATCACCCTTAACGGTTTCTACCACCATCATTAACCACCACCGCAACTTACTATTGCTACCAACTACCATCAACACCGCTGCCACCATTAACCACCATCGCCATCACTACCGACTAGTGCCACCATCATCGACTTGCTATGTGTGTGTAATGATTACCTATATTAACCAAGCAATATCAATAGTAATGATAATACTATGAAATGCTCATTGCATTCCTTTGTATTCCCTTACCCTTTGTCATTCCCATTCCCCTCTATCTAACCAAGTGCCCCCTAGTTGAGTTGATCACATCAGCTCAAGTTGAAGCAATCAAGGAAGATGATAAAAAAAAGAACGTATTAAAGGGTTAGTAACTAAGATTATCAAAGACAGTAGGGATTTACCAACCCATTATGGACGGATTTGGGTACCCGTCATGAGGGATGCTAGAACTACGTTACTTGACGGGGATCATAAGTCTAAGTTTTCTATTCATTCAGGGGCTCCAAAGAAGTACAGTGATCTACAAGCAGATTATTGGTAGTCGGGTATGAAAAGAAGTGTAGTAAAGTATGTTGATGGGTGTTTAACATGCTTGAGAGTTAAAGTCGAGCACTAAAGATCCCACGGAAAGGTTCAACCTTTAGAGATTCCAGAATGAAAATGGAGCACGTTACGATGGATTTGATCACCAAGTTACCCAGAACTCCGAGATGTTTGGATTCGATATGGGTCATTGTTGACCGATTGACGAAAAATGCACACATCATCCCTATCCGTGATATGTTTTCATCAGAAAAAATGGCAAGTGTATTTTTGAAAGAGAGACATTGACGGTGAATACAACTCTTGGTGGAACTATAGGCCCGTCAAAAATAACCGATAACCGAAAAAAGCGACCGACCTCAAGGTTCGATTAAATCAGGTCAGTAAACCAGTTATCGGGTAGTCTTGAACGGTTAGTTCGGGTTACCCGTATTAATTACGATTCGGTTATTGGTTAAATTATTTTCATTCGGGTATACCCGAAAAAAATATAAAATAAGTAAGTTTAATCTATATCCTTACAAACTTTGTTAATTTTATATATATATATACTTTCAAACCTTTAAATTACATAAATATCCTTCTAAAAGTTGTAAAATCTCATATATTTCATGATAAATAACTTAATAATAACTAAATCATCTAAAAATTAAAAAAATCATCCCTAGTATAATCTCCATTATAAAAAAATTGTTTTTTTAGCTTGGTTTAATTTGTAAAATAAAAATAAGAATTTAATTCTTTATTTTTGTTTACTTTGTTGAACAAGAATTGTATACACAAAAAAAGATTAAAAAGAAATTATATACGTTAGTTTTTTTAGCTTGGTTTGTTTACTCTTTTTATTTAGCCTGGTTTCTTTTATGGTGGTAATGGTATTTTATTTTCTATTAAAAATAAATCATCAAAAACATAAACATAACTAACTAAGACTTGTCCTAGTGGTATGGAGGGTTTTACCCCACTATGAGGTCTCGAGTTCGAGCATCATTGTAGGGGGTTTCTGGAAACAATGGAGAAAGGTTTACTCTCTCGTGGCGCGTAGCTTGGGGCTCGTATACTGCCCTATATGGATGTCACTACGGACCCAACCTACTAACATAACTTCGCTATTCAAAAAATCAAAAGCATAAAATAGATCAAAGTTAGTATTTTTGTTATACCCGATACCCGTTATAACTGAACCGTATCTAAATCTATCCATAACGGATACCCGAGTATTAAATACGATTATGTTAGCAGTTAATATTCTATAATTAAAATAACCGGATTACCCGATCCGAATTAACCGACAATCAAATAACACCCCTAGGTGGAAGGCCAATGAGTTATCTCTTCTGGCTAAGAGAGACATTGACAGTGAATACAACTCTTGGTAGAAGGCCAATGAGTGAACGTAGGTTGGATTTATTAACATCCAACCGAATTACTATAAATTTTGGTGTTATGAACTTGACTCCCTTATCTTACTTATTTGTTTTACATATCTTGCATATATTTAGGATGTGTTCGGCAACATGCTTATAGGAGATTATAGGGGCTTGGATTTTAGTTTTCATAATCCTAGCCCTCTAGCCTCGTTCGGGTGTTAAAATCTTGAGGGTCTTATTAAAAACATAATCTCCCAAAATAAAAGTTTTTTCAAGTAGCTTATGCTTTGGGCTTGGGATTGAGATTATTAATTAATCAGCCACAGCTAGTTTCGTCAAGCACACCCTTATTTTATAAATTGATTCCCTTGTGTTCATAGATATTTTTATATATATTTAAGTTGTTTTATAAAATTTTAAAAAGTTTACATAAAAACTAATCAACCTAGTTCTAATTTTTATACATTAATTTTACGGAAATTATAAAAATTCACTATAAACAATAATTGAGACTTTTGAGTATAGTTCGACGTGACTCAATTACTTGTATGAATGAATTAAATCATTAATTAAATTAATAATTGTACATATTAGAAGAGAGTGAGGGAGGGAGGGGGGGATTTTACAATAAGACAAGTTGTTAGCTGTATGAACAAATTAACATACAAATTAACAAGTCAACTTGTGTCAGCAAGCTTAGCGCCATACCTTTCGTAAATACCATACTTTAGTACAACAAAAGAATATAATTTTTCCATATAATTCTATTTATTTTTATTATATTTTACTACTTTCATCATTCTAAAATATAATACGTGAAATCAACTAATTCTCTTTTTTCGTCTTTTTTATATATTGATTTTAACACTTATACGTAAGGAGATATAAAACCAATTGATTGTCCTATCCAACGGAGACTCTCGTCGACTCAAATTCTACCAAGAAAAATGTATGTGATGCGTCTGAATCGTGATGGAGACTTTCGTTGACTCGAAATCCACCAAGAAAAATGCAAAGATATTTGGGGTCAATCGACCAGTCCATATTGGATGACTTTTATATATTCTTTGTTTTGGCCCACTTGTTCTTCATTCAGTTTTGGTTTTTCTTTCATTCAATTATTATTATTATTAAAATCTAATAAATTATTACATTTTTACATGATATCTTCTATATTCTAATCTTTTAATATAACTAAAAGACTAACTTTTATTAAATCTATTAGATAATTTTAGTTATTTAATTTAGATAAAAAATTTAATTATCAAATATTAACTATTTATTTTGATAAAAATTAAAATTCAATTTTGACTTTTTTTGGTTCGGCTTCAATTTAAATCAAATTTTTTAAAGATAATTTCATATATGTCCTCTTAAACCCCAAAATAAAGTATTTTACACATTAATTTATAAATATCATATTTACCATTTATAAATTTTCAAAATATCATATTTACCTTTTATAAATTTTCAAAATATCATATTCAATCAAATTCTTAGTTTTATCATTCTAAAATATTTTATAATTGTTTTAATTTTTTTAATTATAACCAATAAACGTTAACTGTACTGTCCCTGATTGTAACAATAATGATCGATGACTTTTACAATAAATACAATCACGTCTATTCGTATCATCATACCCCCTTGCGTCGATATTCCACCGTGGTCTAAGTGTTGACGTTATTTGTTATCATTTTTTAAAATTCTTATTTCACCCGTAATTTATAATTGTATGATATATTTTTATTAATATTTATTATTTATTATTTTTTAATCAACCAATATATCACACGAGCAGTTAATCTAGTATGTGTATTAAAGGAACATAAATTAAAAAAAATAAAATTGCTACGCAAATGAAATATTAAAATTGAATCCAAATATCAGATAGTGGAGATTGGGATCATCGTGTTCAACCTTTAGTTGTTGCCGGCTTATTTTTCATAACTATTTTTTTCTTGTATAAAGTTGATTTATTTTCTTATTTTAAATCTTAGTAAGCTTATAATTTAGAAAAATAAGTTTGTTTAAAATACTAATTTCAAGTATTGATTTAAATAAAAAATTAATTATTAAATCTGAACCATTTGCTTGTAAAAATTCAAATTCAAATTTTGAGTTTTCTGTTAAAATTGATTCAGTTTTAACTTTAATTCGAATCAAATTTTTTGGAGAGTTGAATTGAAAACCATACCTTAATTGTGAGCTGTAAAGCGTAATTCAAATTTGGAATTTTAGAGGATTCTAAGTGTTAAGTACAGATAGGGTGTATGACCCTAGTATGTAACTAATATTATGGGAACCTTACATGTAGGTGATTATCGGTAGACGTATACTCTCGGATACTTACTAGTCCGTCATTGTCTTTACTTAAGCTACAACCAAGTGAGTGCTCTTACTTATGTACTATGCAAGTGACATATGTGGTTAATGAAATGTAAGTACATGTAAATGTATGATGATGATGTTATATGAGTTACTGACTTTATGTTAATGTTTGGTGAAACCGAATACTACAATATCGGGTATGTTAGACCTTTACTATGATAACAAGTACAATTAGACTGTTCGGACCGAACAAGTACGTAATGATTGACTACTATGGTAGTAGTATGAAGAGAATGGTATGAGGATTATGTGTTATGTAAATTGTGGATGATAAATGAATGTAAGGTGTGATGTGTACTAAGTAAAGTACTTGTTAAGCTTTGTGCTTACCGTTGTTGCTATATTACTTTTCAGATAACGACTGCGACAAAGCTCCATTGCCTTGAATATAGTTCAAGCATGAAAAGACTTCCGCTTGCAAACCTTAATGTTTTAAACAAGTGTCTTTACCTTACGAATTATATTTAATGATAGACATGGGGAAGTTTGTTATGGAAATTTTTTGATGTAAATAATGATTGGTTTATGATTTGATTTATGATTGAATATATATATACACACTAGCAAGGTACCCGCGCAATGCTGCGACAGCAAATAATTTCTATTTTACATCATGTTGCTTTTAAAAATGTAATAATATGTTATTCGCACAATTCATTGTCACGAAAAAGTATCGTACAATGTCAGTTTTTTAGTTATTTTATTTGCATCAACTATGTTATTAATTTTAAAAATAAATTCTAAAAGACATTAAAATAAGAAAAAGATCTATATTTATGAAATAAGGAGGGAGAAGTTAATAAGATTTTAAAAATTATGTTGATGTAGGTGGATAATTGTGTTTGTGTGAGAGTGTGTTTTATCGTTAGAGAGAGATTTTAAATAGATAAAAAGTTAAAGTAAATTAGGAGAGAGAATGAAATGGTTAAAAAATGTATTTTAAAAGTTAAAGTAAATTAGGAGAGATAATGAAATGGTTAAGAAGGGGTATTTTAGTACATTCAAGTTACTTAAAATTAAGAGTTTTTAAGGTTGTAAATGTATTATAAAGGAGTAAGATAAGGTTAGGTTATATATAGAACCACTCTTAAACATAGAATCCAAGAACTAATTAAAGCCAATCATTTAAAAAGGCAAAAAAGAAATTGAAATTTTTATTAGAATCTCACACGCTTTCCTCACCCATCAGCTTAAAAAAATCATTAATCCTTCTAATGATTATAACTATGTCATGTTTAAGATTTTTAACAAAAAAAATTATACCATTAGATTTAGTTTTTCTTGCTCTTTAATTCAAGACCAATCTTCCTATATTTCTAAAAATTTTATTTTGAAAATAAAAATTTCATATCTGAACATGCATCTGTGGATGAAGATGATAATTAAAATGCAATTTAGATAAAACCGATGACCAAAATACAACCTAGATGAAAGTGAAGACCAAAAACCGCTATTTAACATCTGTAAATTATAGATCTAAATATAAATCGTTGTGTTATTTGCATATTAATGATTACGAAAATGTAACCCAAATGAAGAAGATAATCAAAATGCAAACTAGATGAATGTGATAACCAAAATGCAACCAAGATAAAGATGATAACCAAAATGTAATCCAGATAAAGAAGACAACCAAAATGCAAATAACCGAAAATACAAATAACATAAGTCATTAAAATACCCCGGTTTGCATTTTCTTAATGTCTAGCAAAACTCGATTCAATTCTATTTGGATTACCCAAGAAGTTTTAATCTTCTCAAAAGGGAGTGGTGATGGAATTTGTAATAACTGTTGAATGAACGATTAGGGCAAAGTGAAGGTAAAGATAATCTTGGTGAGATATTGATGGTTGTTAATGGGAGCTCCATACAGATGCAGAAAGAGAGCAAGAGGAAGTGACGGATTCAAAGCAAGCGTCGGCCATGTCGATAGTTTTAGCGGCGAAGCGGAATTCCAAAGTTACATTAGTCTGTGGTTGTGATTCGTGGATATATATGATTCTATACTTGCAGGATGTTGTTTGGGGATGTCGATTGGCATGTTTCTTAACTCAGCAAAACTCTGGATATTTATGATTCTCTCGTTGATGAGAGAGAGTGTATGTGTGTGGTGGTTGGTGGTTTAGTTTGAATATGGTATATATACACGATATGAACATATTTGGAGTAGATAGGGGTGAGATTTTGTTTATGTTGTTCCTAAAATACCCTTTAATATTAAATGTACATTGATAAATAATCAAATTATTATATATTTAGTCTTTTTAATCACGGCCATTGATTAATCAAATCTAAAGACCCAAAATGGTTCTTTAAGTTTTATGGTTAAAAGTGGTTCTATATTGATCATATTTCTCTCTCTTTCTCTCTCTCTGTATATATATATATATACTAGCGGGGTACCCGCGTAATACGGTGACGGTGAATAAAAATGGTTTTGTAAGGAGTTATTTTGGAAGGTATTAATCAATAGGACACACAAGACGTAATTTTGTAATTTTTATTTAGCAGTTGAAAAGGGAATAAAATTTAGATGTAATTTTGTAATTTTTATTTAGCAGGTGAAAAACGAATATTATATATTTTCCCTTTATGGATTGTTATTAAGTTTACGAAATATTCTGTTTCATAAGTTTTGCTATGAAATTTATGAAAAGAGAATATTTTGGAATTTATGAAAAGGGAATGTTATTAAGTTTATTTTATGGAATCATTTTTTGGTAGATGATGGTAGAATAGTAAGCTTAAGTGACTTAAAATTTAAGAGTTTTAAGGAAAAAGCTTAAATGCTTTATATAATCGTATAGATTATTTAGCAGGTGAAAAGGGAATGAAATTTAGATGTAATTTTGTAATTTTTATTTAACAGGTGAAAAGCGAATATTATATATTTTCCCTTTCTGGAATTTATGGAATGCTATTAAGTTTACGGAATATTCTGTTTCGTAAGTTTTGGTATGGAATTTATGAAAAAGGAATGTTATTAAGTTTATTTTATGGAATCATTTTTTGGTAGATGATGGTAGAACAGTAATTTTAAGTGACTTAAAACTTAAGAGTTTTAAGGAAAAAACTTAAATGCTTTATATAATAGTATAGATATGAGTTGTGTTCAATAAAGACCATTTAAAAAATATAGTACTGAAATTTTAATATTAAATCACAGGTTATTCAGTATACAATCACATGTGATTTGTAAAAGCATCACATGTGAATTACGAAAATTTCACTCCGCCCAAAATTTTAAAATATGACCTGGACCATTGATGACATTAATCCAAAGGTTAAAATTAGTCCCTTAGGACTATGAATTAATTATGGACTATATTGAACATTCATCATATATATATATAGGGTCAATAATGGTTTAACTATCAAAGTTTACTTCAGTTTCGGTTTAATCATCAAATATTTTTTTAAACAGTTTTACCATAAAGTTTGAATTTATAATTATTTAATCCTCAAAGTTACTCCTTCTTTTTGGTTTAAACCTTAAAGTTTTTTTCCAAACGATTTAACCCTTAAATTTTTGTTAAAAAATTATTTAACCCTCTAAGTTTTGTTAATTTTTCAATAAAAAGTAAAATGCTTAATAAGTAGAGAGGGTAAAATCGAAAACCATACAAAACTTAAGTGATTAATCAGTTTTTTTTAACAAAACTTCAAGATTTAAATCATTTGAAAAAAAGTTTGAGGGTTAAATCATAATAAATTCAAACTTTATGGTAATTTCGTTTAGAAAAAAACTTTGATGGTTAAACCGAAATTGAAAAAAACTTTGATGGTTAAACCATTATTGACCCTATATATAACTTGTTGTTCTTTTAACAAATTTTTTGAAGACGTTACAACTTGGTGTCTTACACGAGAATTTAATGTAGTTATTATTAAAAGAGTACTCGTAATGTATTGAAAAGTTGTATTTTTTCTTATTTTATCTCCATACTTCATCCTTCTATACCTATTTAATAATTGACATATGAAACCTATTAATTCTCCTTCATAATCTCATTTTTTTATTTTGACACTTATTATAATCAAATAAGTAGAAGGATATAAAATCTCTATTATATTTATTGAAAAGTGATATATGATATTAATACTAGCTAACTCAGATGATATTACTCTCAAAGACTAGTTAAATAAACAAATATCAAAAGGACTATATTACCCATCATTTTAATAATTTGTAAAAGCAACATTGTCTAAATTAAACTATGTTAACACGAGGGTGATTTTCCTTATTTTAATTTGGAAAAAGAAAAAAACACATAATCAAGGAAGAAAAGAGTTTTGGATTAGCGTGAATATGGATGGATGGATGACAGGACAAGTGGCGGTAACGTTGAACTGTTGAAGTAGCCGAGTCAAAGTGTCAAACCATGTTTGCCTATGCTATGCAGCCGCCTCACGTGACCTTACTTTGCAGTTTACCCACCACCTAAACAAGATTGATATTATTATCTATTTTGTGTACGCATTTTTGGGAAGGGTAATTCTATATATCTCCGTTTATTTGATATATGTTAGTAAAAAAGTAACATTAAAATTCTGGATTTGGTATGTGAGTTTGTAAGTAGAGGTGGGCTATATAGTAGCACCATTTATGAAAATTATTACTGGGTGATAAGTTTGACTTTTTCTATTTTTTATATATTGACTAAATCTAATTGGATAGCTTATAATAAGATATTAGTAGACTAAGGTGTAGAATATAACACTCCCTAAAACCATATCAATAACTTGATTTTCTTGCATCTCACGATCACCAAAAATATATATATATATATATTTTTTTATTTATTAAAGAAAGAAAAGAAAACAAAATAAAATTACAAATGAGATTCCTCTTATGTGCTTGAAAGTCTCTTGAGAGGGAGAGCACAATAACTGAATAACATACTGAATAAGTAAATTTATTTATTTATTTATTTGTTATTATTTTGAAATGAAGCCTCAAGAGCCAAATGCCAAGCATTAAAGTTGACTTTGTGAGGAACTTTAACGCCTTATTCTCGAGTTTAATAAGAAGAGGAAAGGAAAGAAAAGAGAAGAAATCTTTTCCTTTTTAATCATTTCAAATTTGGAAGGATAGATCTGACATAAAAAAAACCTAACTTTCCTCTCTAAACCCTTCCATTTTCTTTTCTTAAATGAAACTAACCGCTGTCGCAGAGCTAAGGGAGTTTCAATCCTTACTCTTTATCCTCATCTTTGCCCAGGCTAACGGGACTAACTTATTCACGGGGGAGAGTAGATTTCTTTCTAAATCATTTTCTTTATTTACTTAAAAAAAAAAACCCAGAGAACAAGAAGTAAGAGTTTTATGTCATTAATCTGGCCGGCCACTACCACTTAAGAAAGAAGATTAGAGTAAAGCTGAAAGATATTCTCTCCTTACATTTTATTCAATATAAGTACATAACTAACTGACAGATGTTAGCTCATGGCCAACTTTTTCTAAACAAATAAATTAAAACTAATCTAGATAAATATTTATTTTTTTAATAAAAAATATATATTCTGGAGATGATTTGTGTGTAATAATATTTTATCATACATAACAAAAAGAGTTTAATTGGACAATTATGTCCTTAAACATGTGTATGACAAAATATTATTGTGTATAAAATATAAATCACCACCGATATGTTTGAAAACGTTATGGAGATGGAGAAAAAAATCATTGTTTTCGGGCTAAGATTTGCATTTAATTATGTTTTACAAGTCTAAAAATTTAGTTGTTCAAAAAAAATTAATGATTTATCTTTTTTGAGTTCGTCCGTGGTCGGACAAGTCCTCAACGGACTGGTCCGGTCTTTGGTGGGCTGGTTAGTATTGGTGTGAAAAGAAAGGGAAGAAATTGTGCGGTATTTATAGTGAAAAATTGAGAAAATTAATTTCTGGGTTTGAACAAGTTAGGACCGACCCAACTCAGACAACTCCGAAGACTGATGTTGACTAAAACCAAAGACCGGCCTGAATCGATATTAAAGATTGGCTCTAAACTGCATGAACCGACTGAATTTTAGACCGCATCAGGTTCGGTCAGGTTACAACAACTTGTATATCTCTACTTTGATTTGCTTAAAATATTTTACTATTATTTTGAAAATCTTATAAAAAGAAAACGTATAAGTTTGAAGGCTAGACAAGTACGTGGTTATAGGAGAGGGTCCATTCGTTGGCATCAAGCCATCAACCAATGTTTTAAGACCCGTGTCAACCCGGCCGGTAGAACCGTTTGACCCGTGATCGGGCGATTAGAGTGGGTCAAGGTAAAACAGGTTTTTTGGTAATTTATGATCCGTAGTGAACCGGCCGGGTTAATGGTTGAACCGGTTTAGTATACATACATACATATATATATATATATATATATATATATATATATATATATATATATATATATATATTTAAAAGTTTTTTAAACTCTAAATCTCTAGCTCATTTGCCAATGTCTCAAAATCTTTAATTTAGTTTGATTGTGAACCTATAGGAATTGTTTTTGATGTTTGAATTTCCTTTTTTTTGGTATTGTATGTTATGTTAAACTTGATTAATGTGTTTGGATTAAGGATATTATAGATTTATGTTTATTTGTTATTATAGGCAATGTTTTTCTTTATTTTTTTGCAATTTATATATATGTTTACACACACATATAGGGTTGTAAACGAACAAATGTTAAATATAGTGTGTGTTCATTTATAAACGAACAGAGCTCTCGTTCGTTTATTTATATCCCTGAACGTTCGATTATCCGTTCGTTTATTATATATATATATATATTATGTGTGTGTTTATATAGTGTTTATTTGTTTTTAATAATGTTGGATTTGTAATATATTGTGTGTTCATTTGTTTACGTTTGTTTATCATATTAATGAACGAACGAAAAATGTACAAGAACTAACCAAGTTTTTAAACAATCGAACACAAGAGCTAGTTCGTTTATCATTCATGTTCGTTTTCAACCCTACACACGTATACATATAAAAGCTTATAAATCTTGAAAATCGGGTTGACCCGTGACACGACGAGAATACCAAATCAACTAAAAAACTGGTTGTTGGTATACAGAACTTAATGTTTATGACAGTTGCTTGAGATATGAAATCTATAACTTTGATACATGTTATTTGGCTATGCGTTACATTTTTCTTTGCCCAGCAACAAAATAGGAAATTTTATAAAATGAAAGAAATTAGCAAAGAGCTAACACGTACAGTCCAACAATTCCAAAAAATATATCAAAATTCAGAATTTGAAACACAACATCAAATTTTCAAATCTAATCATCTCTTACTCTTTTATCCAAGGAATATTATCTATACACAACAGATTTTTACTATATATAAATTTTTACTATACACAATACTTAATTGTTATTTGGATCATTATACCCTTAAATATGTAGATGAGAATAAAAGATAGTTAGATTTTAGAAACATAAAAGTCACAATTGTTATATGTGTCAAAAACTTGTTATGTACAAATAATCAACCTTTCTCTAATACCTTATATGACTTATTACTTTTATGTTAACGTGAGATTGATTATTAGGAACCTGTACAAAGAGACGGGTTGATTTATTAAATAAGTTAACTACCTTAACTAAACCAACAAATTTCTGTTTAATTAAAAATGTTATTATATAATATAATTAACCGCTTTTCCAACTAGAAATTTTTAAAGAAAACGATAATGTATCAGTAGGCTGTATATATTAATACATTGACAAAAAAATATATAAAAAGAATAAAAAAAATCATAGGACAGACATGCTAAAAAGCAACTGCATGATGCCATGTGCCTTCCCATATATTTATTTCTACTATTTTATTATAAACAATGCCTCCCCCTTTTTTAAATCCTTGTTAATCACCTTGTATTGACCGTCAACGTGGACCTATCTAATTGGGTGTTAAGGACGATTTATCTTGTAATTAGTTTTCATTTTGGATTTTGGAAATTATGGAAGACGACGAAAAGACGAAGGGTGTCGGCTGTAAGTATGGAAGCGCGTGATTAAGACTTCGTCACATTCGATGCTCCGCCCAAACTGTTTTAAAATGGAAAAAAGTTAGTTACATATACACCCTCTTATGTTTTGCCGTTTTTTAACTTTGGCCCCTCATATTTCACAGACATCTAAAGTGTTCCATTGATGATGCGTCAAATGGGCTATCCAATCTATGTTTAAGGTTAATCCGTCTATCATAAACATATATATGGTCACCCTCGTATTGATCAGGTTGATCAACCTTAATTAAGATTTTCATTATTTATAAGATGTAATATATGTAATTAACGTAATATGTATAGGGTTAAGATCCTCTGTCAAATATCATTAGAGTGACCTATAAATGGATCAATTATTGACTTAAAATAAGAGACTCACTCTCATGTATATGAAAGAACATGATAGGTCATATTTGACCACAACAGAAGATCTTAACTCTTTCCAAACTAACATAAATTGGATAGCCCATTTGACGTATCATCTTGTTTCATAACACGGATAGCTCATTTGACCACAACATGAGAAGATCATGCGCTTATATCTTGTTTCATAACACTTTAAGAGAGAAAGTGAGAAACCACAACAGTTAGTTTAAGGTAACACTACCTGTAGGTGATATACGCAAAGCTTGTCTCTTTGTTGCTAAGACGCCTCTAAAGCTTTGTTAAACAACTTCATCATACTTAATCTTGGTAGGAACATGTTGTACATGCAATACATGGGTTAATATCAGGTGCGGATATAGGATTTTTATTAACTGGTGGCATCATATAATTACAAAAATAAAATTAATTAAAACTAAGGCTATTGTTCGGGGATTTTTTCGGGTTTCCTGATAATCGGGTCTGGTTAACGAGGTTTCGGTTGTTATTCAGGTATTTTAGAACCAAAATTTAAAACAAAACACAATTTATATGAAGCGCCGTTTAGTTATTATTATAGTAAACTAAAGTATTTTAATGGCATAACCGAATAAATCGAACATTGAACTATATCTTATCATTTAAAAAAAATCATTTTTCATTAGATTTTAGTGACCTCAAAAAATCACTAGTGACACCCTCAAATTTGACAGGTGACACCGGCTCAAAAATGTTTCACTCCGTCTGTAAAATTGACTGATAGCCCGTGCCACCGCCGGACTATAACTAGGTCCGCCTATGGTTAATAGTGTCGAGTAATGTATCATATTGGGTGAAAAGTGATTTTGTAATGTGTTTAATAAGGGTCTTGGATTAATTCACTCGTAATCAATTGGTTTTGAGTTGGAACCCCACAAACTTACATGGTATCAGAGCAATGCTCACTCGTGGTTGGTCAAAGGCCACACAGACTCTACGTAACCAATAAATATCCACGTGTTAGACGAAAAAACACAACACGTGATGTGGCGTGTTGAGTAATATCTCACATCGAGTGAAAAGTGACTTTGTAATGTGTGAAATAATAATCCCGAGCTAACCAAAATCACATATAATTTCAAACCCATCTGTACTTTTAACAACTATGAATAATTCTCTCGGTAGGGCATTAATGAGTCTATCTGACCAAAAACTAACGATTATATAAAAAAATATCAATAAATTTCTTATAGAGGTTTGATAATGTCAAAAACAAGTTTCTAGAATACTTTGTTATTATAGGGAGCTAAAGGAAGCTCCCCAGCATGATGGCTACTATACAGGTCCAGTGTGATGAATATGTGATTACCACAGTGATAAGAGAGACTCGTATGACATTATATGATAGTGTGAATGGATCTTGGGATATCAAACCTCTTATCTCATGTCAAACCTGTTATGTGATGTGATCAACAAACCAATAGCACATCACTCCTATATGTAGGGCTGTCAATGGGCAGATCAGATCGGATCTTTTAAAAACCTGACTTGACCTGTAGACCAATTTAATTGGATTTGGATTTAATCCATTAACATGGAGATCCATTTAGTTAGATTTGGATTGGATTCATTACTAATGAATCTTGGCTTGGGCGACCCATTTAATATTATTTATACAATAGTATATTTCCCCTACATACCCTGATTGTGCATAGATTAATAGGCACGAGTGCAGGAAGGGACCAATGAACAGTCGTGACATTCGTCTCCCATTGTTTGGTAGATAATCATAGTCTGGATCGAGCGTTCGTGGCGAGGGTGATGAGTTTGGCTGGTTTTGTTGGTGAGAAGGAGAGAACATTGAGTAAGAGGTTGAGGAGTGAGGGGGGAGGGGGGAGAGGTCCTCTAAATGAGGTGATAGCTCCGCTATTTATAGGGGAGAGTTTCGGGCAAGACCCAAACTTTCTGGTCGGACTGATGAATGGATTCTAGTCGGACTGATGAATGGACTTACCCAAAGTCTTAAAGGAGGGGTACATCATCACACCCTACCCTATCCCACCCACCCACCCACCCTACCTCTACCATACCCCCACCCTACCATTTTTTTTCTTGCAATGTAGTTTTGACTTGTGACCTCATCAAATAGATGGTCGGCGGCGGAGGCTGGTTGGGGGCGGTTGCGGGCGATGGTTGGCGGTGGTGGGTGGTGGGGGCGGTAACTAGCAGCAGGCGGTGTGTGAGGGCGAGGGTCGGCTGGTAAATGATAAATTAATGATGGTTGGTGGTTGTTAAAATAAAATTGTAATTTAATAATGGGTTGACCCAACCAGATCTTCGATTGACCTACATAGTAATCCAATTAAATGAGTTAACATATTGGATCACTTATTAGGTCAATAGATCAATTTTTAACCTTGTTAGATCATATAAATGGAGCTAATCACATCACATCTAAATCAATCATATAAATGGAGCTAATCACATCATATCAGATCGAAATCTAACTCATTTACACCCCTACCTCTATGTATTTAAATTGCCGGATTGGAAGTCAAAGGTTATGATATACTTATGTATGATTATCCTAATTTTATATATTATTGTACATGTTTTTTTTATCAAAATGTAAACTATCAATTATTGTTTGAATTAGTCATCTGATGAGTAATGCATGATGACTGGGTAACGTACATTAACAGAAAACAGGGAAAAGAATTATCAATTTTGTGTAATATTCGTAATTAAAGTATTTGGAAAGTCTTCCTTCTTCTATTGACAATATCGTCTTTTTTGACTTTCCACAAGAAAGTTGCTTTCTACATAATTAATGAATAAAAAACTCTAAATAATTTGATATTTCTTACTCCTTTATAATATATTTATAATTTTAAAATTTTTTAATTTTAAGTAATTTGAATGTACTAAAATACTCTTTCTTAATTATTTTATTCTCTCTCTTAATTTACTTTAACTTTTAAAATACTAATTTTTAACCATTTCATTCTCTCTCCTAATTTACTTTAATTTTTTTATCTATTTAAAATATCTCTAACACTAAAACACTCTCTCACACAAACACAATTATTCACCCAAATCAACATAATTTTCAAAATCTTATTAACTTCTCCCTCCTTATTTCATAAATATAATTTTTTTTTCTTATTTTAATGTCTTTTAGAATTTATTTTTAAAGTTAATAAAATAGTTAATGCAAATAAAAAACATAAAAACTGACATTGTACGATAATTTTTCATGACATTAAATTACGCGAATAACATATTATTACATTTTTAAAAGCAATATGATGTAAAATATAAATTATTTGCCGTCGCAGCATTTCGCGGGTACCTTGCTAGTATAGATATATAATTCAAATAAATGAATACCTTTGCAAATATTCTATAACGGATAGATATGTTTATAGTAATATAAAAATAATACAAAATTGATTTAGATAAGAACACAATTCTACTATTAGAGGAAATTTGTAAGTCGATAGGTTACGAAAAAATGTAATACAATAACAAGATAAGACTATAGAGCAAGTATAGAATTAATTAGAGTTGCCTGTTTAATGTTACAATTAATCAAAATCCTAGAATTGACCAATTGTGTAGTATTTTCAACTCAAACAATTATCAAATAGTGGGCATTGTCTATAATTATGATTTAAAATTTACAAAATTATTTATTCATAGATGGTAAAAATTTCTAAATTCGGTTACTTGAAAATCTATATGTTATCTGTGTGTTAAAAGGTACTATATTTTTTTAAAAATTATTCCATTAAGGTTTTAGAAGTTAATAACAAAAAAGATTAAAAATTTTGTATTGAGAAAAGAATATTTAGTTATAACTTTCAAGGGACGGTTAATGAAATTGATTATCAGCCTAACTACTTTAATTAGGGGGAAATAGTGGTCACCTTGCTTGGCAGGATAGATGAGTTGGGCATGGCAGGGGTAGTAGGTTCACCTCCCCTGTCTCCATCGACACAAACGATATACATTTTGACATAACACTTGTACCGATGAAAAATCTCATGTGAGTTCGATCGGTGGAATTCGATAGTTGGGAACGTCGACCGTTGCTCAAAGTGTTCATTAATATATTTCTAGTTTAACCTATAAATACGTAGTACTCTCTACTCGTTTTTACACAAAGAATAAAGGAGTTAAAATTTGGTTCATTTGATTATAAAGTGAGTTTTAAAAGAAACTACGGATTGGTTCATCTCTTAATTGCATCTTGTATCAAAGAATTTACAAATTGGTTGTCAAAGAGATTATTTTTGATTAAGTTTATATTATGTTTAATTTGATATTGTTTACAAAATAAACTTGTTATGTCACGTTCTTATGAGTATTAGTGTTTATTTTGCATTCAATAAAACGGAGGAGCCACCAAGGAAGAGAATCCTTAAACCTCCATGCTTCATGGAAAGTTGGGAACACAAGATATCTAATTAAAATTCTTGATATATTGTAACGCCCCAATTTCACTAAGAGATATAAAAGTAGGATATTTTTCATAAAAGCACATATCTTGTTGAAATGACGTAAGCGGAAACGTTTTCAGAATAAAACCGTACTAGCAGCAAAAGGTGCATCCTTAAGTACAAACGTAGTGTACTGTCAAATTAAAATATTTACACAACTGGGCGCTAAGAGTTATTGTTTAAAAACTGAAAAGCAGTCAAACAGGAGCTGTGCCTTTGCCCTTGCTGCATCCTGCAAAACATTTTGAAAACAGTATCTGATAAGCTACGAGAGCTTTGTGAGTAATCTAAACATAACATCATATGAGCACACGTATACAATCACATGAAGATAATACACGTATGTCTGGCAATCAAAGCTAGCCTCTGGTTCTAGACCCAGGACAGCATCGTATGTCACAGTACTGTACCGCATCTGAGCCATACTGCACATAGCAGTACGCTTACATATTCACATGTATAACATAGCATGTTAGCAATCTGATATGAAACTACACATGCTGCTGATATGAAGTGAAGTCTAGAAGACTCACCTTATAACTGTAATATGAAATGCTTCACAGATCACTGATACATGTATTATGTCAATCACCTCCTATATAAACAATACATAAATAATACATAAGGCTTTCTGATCTGAAATAGGGCCTACACGGGCCGTGTCCCATTAATGCTACACGACCTAAGTTGGCAACATGGCCAGTGTGGTCTAGTCACTCTACACGGGCCGTGTACCTCTACACGGGCCGTGTACCTTTTATACTACACGACCATGTAACCTTACATGGCCCTGTGATCGTCATAACTACTACACGATCGTGTACCGATACACGGGCCGTGTACATATCAGTTCAGCAGACTGTTCTTGCCAAGAACAGTCGGATTTCATCAAGAATTCCAATATTTTCTTCATAAAACGACTAGAGGTGTTTTCCTACACCTCCTACAACTGACATACTTAATCTAAACCATACAAAGCAACTCTAACATGATTCCACCATTGAATCATGTGTTTAATCTTACAAAACATCAAAACAAAGCTTGTAACTTACCTCAAGTTGTATACTTGCTAGATCTTGGCTATAGGCACTTAATCCTGCTATGTTCTTCAAAGAAAAGTGAGAGATACCGATGCTAGCTCTTGAAGTCGTGGGTTGCAGAAGAAAACAATGTAAACTTTGACTTAAGAGTCAAAGTTGGTGATATATATATATATTTAAGTATCAACTATTGACATAACAAGTCCTTATACTTATCCAACTTATAACTTGACGGTTTTAGCCCCTCTAGTTTTAAAAACACATTTAATATCATAAGGGTAACTTCTATAAACATATAACACCTCCTATTAAAATATAATAAAAGGATTTTCGAACCTTGAGTGTTACAACTCTTCCTCACTTGGAATGATTTCGTCCTCGAAATCAACTGTTGAAGAGTTCGGGATAATTCTGCATCATTTCCTGTTCAGGCTCCTAAGTAAAGTCGGAGCCTTTTCTGTGCTTCCACTGAACCTTGACCAGTCCAATCTGTTTGTTACGTAGGGTTTTAATCTTTCTTTCTAGTATAGCTATAGGTTGCTCCACATAATTCAGTCTATCATCAATGGTAACATCTTCCAACGGTACGATTGCAGACTCGTCTGCTAAACATTTTCTGAGATGCGATACATGGAAGGTGTTATGAATCTGAGACAATTCAGCTGGTAGCTCTAATCTGTAAGCAACCTTTCCCACACGTGCAACAATCTTGAATGGTCCAATAAACCTTGGACCGAGCTTTCCTCTTTTTCTGAATCTAATAATGCCTTTCCACGGCGATACTTTCAACAATACATAGTCTCCCACCTGAAACTCAAGCGGTGATCTGCGTCTATCTGCATAACTTTTCTGTCTACTCTGGGCAATTAACAATCTGTCTCTGATAAGCTGAATTTGTTCTGTCGTTTGCTGAACCACTTCTGTACTGCCCAACTCTCTCTGACCCACTTCACCCCAGCATACCGGAGTTCTGCACTTCCTGCCATAAAGCATTTCATACGGGGGCATCCCGATACTGGAATGGTAGCTGTTATTATACGAGAATTCTGCTAATGGCAAATAAGAATCCCAGCTCCCCCCGAAATCAATAGCACATGCCCGCAGCATATCTTCTAGAGTCTGAATAGTTCTTTCGCTTTGGCCATCTGTCTGAGGATGATACGCTGTGCTGAGATGTAATCTAGTTCCAAGATCTTCATGAAATTTACTCCAGAATCTAGAAGTAAATCTGGTATCTCTGTCTGATACAATTGAAACTGGTACACCATGGCGAGTCACAATCTCTTTAACATAAACATCTGCTAACCTTTCTGAAGGATAAGTTTCTTTGATGGGAATAAAATGAGCACTTTTGGTTAACCTGTCTACGATTACCCATATAGCATCATAACCACGTGGGGTTCTAGGTAACTTGGTAATCAGGTCCATAGTAATATTTTCCCATTTCCAGACTGGAATTTCTAACGGCTGCAACTTCCCGTGAGGTTTCTGATGTTCAGCTTTCACTTGCAAACAAGTAAGACATCTTTCTACATATCTGGCTACATCACGTTTCATGCCTGGCCACCAATAATCAACCTTCAGATCCTTATACATTTTAGTAGCTCCTGGATGAATGGAGAATCTGGACTTATGAGCTTCACTAAGAAGTGTCTGACGTGCATCGCCATAAACCGGCACCCATATACGACCATAGCGAGTCCATACATCGCGACTGTCTTTAACAAAACTCGCTACCTGCCCCTTAATTCGTTCAGATTTATGATTTTCATCTCTGACTGCTTCTAATTGATCTTTTCATATGACATCAATGATAGGCGTCGTGACTGTCATCTTTAGAAATTGGTTCTTCACAAGCACCATTCCTGACTTTCTGCTCAGAGCATCAGCTACTACATTTGCCTTCCCTGGATGGTAGAGTATATCACAATCATAATCTTTCAACGATTCTAGCCAACGTCTCTGTCTCATGTTGAGATTCTTCTGATCTTTGAAATACTTCAAACTTTCATGATCTGTATAAATAGTGAATCTCATGCCATATAAATAATGCCTCCATATCTTGAGTGCAAAGACTACTGCTGCTAACTCCAAATCATGAGTTGGGTAATTACTTTCATGTGACTTCAACTGCCGTGAAGCATAAGCTATAACTCTGCCTTTCTGCATCAATACACAACCCAATCCACGATATGAAGCGTCACAAAATACTACCATATCTTCAACCCCTTCTGGTAAAGCGAGAACTGGTGCTTCACATAACTTCTGTTTAAGAGTTGAGAAAGCAGACTGTTGTTCATTACCCCAACTAAATTCGGCATTCTTCTTAGTTAATTGGGTTAAAGGAACGGCGGTTTTGGAAAAATTCTAAATAAATCTCCGGTAATAGCCTGCCAATCCTAGAAAACTTCGGACTTCAGTAGGGTTCCTTGGTGGTTCCCATTTCATCACAGCATCCACCTTCATAGGGTCTACCTTAATCCCATCTTGATTAATTAAATGACCCAAAAACTGCACTTCTTGAATCCAAAATTCACATTTAGAGAATTTGGCATATAATCGTTCTCTTCTCAGCGTTTCCAAAACTTCTCTAAGATGTCTTTCGTGATCCTCCGGATTCTTCGAATAAATCAGTATATAGTCAATAAACACAATCACCGATTTATCTAACATCGGTCTGCAAACTCTGTTCATCAGATCCATAAATGTTGTTGGTGCATTCGTAAGACCAAACGGCATCACCACGAACTCAAAATGTCTGTATCGGGTTCTGAATGCTGTTTTAGGAATATCTTCCTTTCTAATTTTCAACTGATGGTAGCCCGACCGTAAGTCGATTTTAGAAAACCACGATGCTCCCTGTAACTGATCAAACAGATCATCTATTCTGGGTAACGGGTATTTATTCTTGATGGTCACCTTATTAAGCTCACGATAGTCAATGCACATACGAAAGGTACCATCCTTCTTCTTAACGAATAATATTGGAGCACCACAGGGAGAACTACTAGGTCTAATAAACCCCTTGTCTAACAGTTCCTGCAGCTGTTTCATCAATTCTTGCATCTCTGGTGGAGCAAGTCTGTATGGAGCTCTGGCTACTGATGAAGCTCCCGGTACTAAATCAATTCTGAACTCTACTTGTCTGTCTAGTGGCACACCTGGTAAGTCTTCAGGGAAGACATCTGGGTATTCACATACTACCCTCACATCATCTAGACTCGTCTGTCTCTTTTCTAGTTTCGTATCTATCACATAAGCTAAGAAAGCTGTATACCCATGCTGCAAATACTTTCGGGCTCTAGACACTAAACACACATATGACTTTCCTTTCCTGATATCACCACATATAGATAGTTCTTCCCCAGTTGGGGTATGAACTCGAATAACTTTCTGCCCACACATAATGGTAGCCTGGTTATAACCTAATCAGTCCATTCCAACCACTACTTGGAACTCTCTCATAGTCATGGGTATAAGTTCTATAGGAAATCTAACTGTATCTATTTCTAACACATTATGCCTATACACATCAGATACAATAACAGTTTTATCATCAGCAATTTCAACTTCAAGGGGAGAATCTAACTTTTCACACATTTGGTTGAAACTTTTGCAGAAGGAAACATATACAAATGATTTACTCGCACCAGAATCAAATAGCACAAGGGCAGGCAAGTTGTTGATAAGATATGTGCCTGTTACTACATCCGGTTCAGTTTTAGCTTCCTCAGCTGTAAGCTGGAAAGCCCTTCCCTTTGGTCTGGAAGTTTCTTCCTTTTTCACATCTTTCACCCTAGAGCTTCGTGGTGGGGGTAGTGCTGGAGCGGGTCTCGATCCGGTGGACTGAACATTTGATGCATGTTTCGGGCATTCAAACTTCTGGTGGCCCGGCTGATAACAATTAAAACATACCCGCAACGGAGTCTTACAATCCCTCCCCACATGACCTGGCTTACCACACTTATAACATGCAGAAGACCCAAGCCTACACTCTCCCAAGTGATGCTTCTTACATTTCTGACATAACGGATAAGTCTTCTGTACCACCTTCTTATCTGATGGCTCAACCCTCTGTTTCTTGTATGCTGGTGCAGCTTTCTCTATCACCTTCCTCTCTTTATCCTGTCTTTCCAGTTCCAACTCTCTTGCTCTGGTCGCGTCCATCATGGACTTCAATGTCTGATGCTAACTGGCATCAATAAACTCTCTCACACTGGGCTTAAGTACCATCATATACCTGTACATTTTCATCTTCTCGTTTGCAACATAATTTGGGCAAAAGCGTGCTTGTTCCATAAATTTAGCATTGATCTCCGGAACCGTTTCTGTTGTCTGCTTCAACCTGTGAAACTCATCCACTATCCTGTCTATCTCGGACTGAGAAACGAACCGCTCTATCACCAGCTCTTTAAACCGCTCCCAAGTCATATTTTCAATCTGAGTATAACCCCTCTGCTTCACCTCCATATCCCACCAATCTTTCGCAGCGCCACGCATCTGGTTGGTAGCATACCTTACTTTAAACTCAGGTGCGCAAGAACATGTGTGAAAGGCACCCTCTATCTCTGAGATCCATCTGTGACTGATAACTGGATCTGTAGACCCCTGAAACAACGGAGGTTGACATGCGGAAAAATCTCTGAACGTGTAAATCTTAGGGGCATCACATATAATCACTTGTGGCTGAGGATTAAATCCTTCACCACCTGCAGCAAATCTGGTTGCCAACTCTTGTCTGATCGTTTCACGATTCTGATCTTTTATCTGCTCAACCACCTGGGTAACGATGAAAGGAATGCTCTGTTCTAATGCTCGGCTAATTTTTCTTGCCACTATCTCCTGTACCGTAGGCTCCACTACTCTTTCGTTCAGATCTGGGGCTCCCTCATTCACAACCTGTTGATTCCTAACCGGAATCTGCTCACCAGTAACACTGGTTTCTATACCCTCTGGTCTATGGCTGGGACCACCTATCTGTCTATTGGCTGCTCGTGACCCTCTAGTGTTAACCATCCTGATAGTATAGATAAAGCATTAAAATATAGGTAGCTCTATCACACAACCCTCTATAATAACTATACACTCATAGATCTAACAACTCAGTATACCTTATCTTTAAACCAAAGTATTTCTATACATACTAAGGTATTCTATTTAAATATACTACACCAGGTATACTATCCTATTACAAGTACCCCTCACCCGATTCACAAGATCCTTCATGATTCCACTAAGTTCCAACATGTATCATGTGTTTGTAATAATATGGGCCCTATATTATTCTAAACACACTACACACGTTCGATCTTAACTTTATCACAAAAGTCCCGATTCACAGGCTTAGGCCAAGTATCATCATAATAATATCATATAATCACGTATGTCATAAAGACTCTGTATATAACATATCAATCTCCATATAAAATATAAAAAATAAACACTGTTAGTTTACTCACTAAGCTGCAAGTACAAGCCTCCAGTTTGACAAAATTTTCAAAACAAGGTTCAAGTCCAGACTGTGCTTCACACAATCCAGATCTCTCAAACCGTGGCTTTGATACCAAGTTGTAACGCCCCAATTTCACTAAGAGATATAAAAGTAGGATATTTTTCATAAAAGCACATATCTGGTTGAAATGACGTAAGCGGAAACGTTTTCAGAATAAAACCGTACTAGCAGCAAAAGGTGCATCCTTAAGTACAAACGTAGTGTACTGCCAAATTAAAATATTTACACAACCGGGCGTTAAGAGTTATTGTTTAAAAACTGAAAAGCAGTCAAACAGGAGCTGTGCCTTTGCCCTTGCTGCATCCTGCAAAACATTTTGAAAACAGTATCTGATAAGCTACGAGAGCTTTGTGAGTAATCTAAACATAACATCATATGAGCACACGTATACAATCACATGAAGATAATACACGTATGTCTGGCAATCAAAGCTAGCTTCTGGTTCTAGACCCAGGACAACATCGTATGTCACAGTACTGTACCGCATCTGAGCCATACTGCACATAGCAGTACGCTTACATATTCACATGTATAACATAGCATGTTAGCAATCTGATATGAAACTACACATGCTGCTAATATGAAGTGAAGTCTAGAAGACTCACCTTATAACTGTAATATGAAATGCTTCACAGATCACTGATACAGGTATTATGTCATTCACCTCCTATATAAACAATACATAAATAATACATAAGGCTTTCTGATCTGAAATAGGGCCTACACGGGCCGTGTATCCTTACACGGGCCGTGTATCCCTACACGGGCCGTGTCCCATTAATGCTACACGACCTAAGCTGGCAACATAGCTAGTGTGGTCTAGTCACTCTACACGGGCCGTGTACCTTTTATACTACACGACCATGTAACCTTACATGGCCCTGTGACCGTCATAACTACTACACGGCGGTGTACCGATACACGGGCCGTGTACATATCAGTTCAGCAAACTGTTCTTGCCAAGAACAGTCGGATTTCATCAAGAATTCCAATATTTTCTTCATAAAACGACTAGAGGTGTTTTCCTACACCTCCTACAACTGACATACTTAATCTAAACCATACAAAGCAACTCTAACATGATTCCACCATTGAATCATGTGTTTAATCTTACAAAACATCAAAACAAAGCTTGTAAGCTTACCTCAAGTTGTATACTTGCTAGATCTTGGCTATAGGCACTTAATCCTGCTGTGTTCTTCAAAGAAAAGTGAGAGATACCGATGCTAGCTCTTGAAGTCGTGGGTTGCAGAAGAAAACAATGTAAACTTTGACTTAAGAGTCAAAGTTGGTGATATATATATATATTTAAGTTTCAACTATTGACATAACAAGTCCTTGTACTTATCCAACTTATAACTTGACGGTTTTAGCCCCTCTAGTTTTAAAAACACATCTAATATCATAAGGGTAACTTCTATAAACATATAACACCTCCTATTAAAATATAATAAAAGGATTTTCGAACCTTGAGTGTTACATATATAGTTGATAAATTGATATTGTTCTTATTTTCTAAGGATTGTAATCAACATTGTATGTTTTTATTTAGGGTTGAGCGTGTGATGGTTTGGGTTGGTTAGAACATAAGACCGAACCATAACCGATAACATCGATGGTTAATTTGGTCTCAGTTTCTTAACGACGCTGTTAATTATTTAATGGTCATTTATTAGTAATAGAAAACTATTACAAAATTTCAACTATGGCAAAAACTTCAAAGTTTTAAAAACATAATACTCTAAAAGCATATTTCCTTAAAAAAATCCCATACAAGAATCCTTATATAATTTCACTTGATATATATAAATAACACAAAGATTATAAAATATTTTATTATGGAACGGTTCTGTTAATAATGGGGTGATTTTCATGGTTAACCACAACCGAACCACCTTATCGATTAACCAAGCTTTATAAACCAGAACATCAGTTTTAGAAAATGGTTTGGTTAGTTTGAGTTGGTTTTTTCAGTTAATTTCCAAATTTTATTTGTTGACAAGTAATCTTATTCTCACATGAATTTACTATGGTTTATGTGTGGAATGTGGTCAAATATGTGAGATAATGTTATTTAGTTTTTATTTTTCAATTAAATATACGAATTATGTATATTCAAAATTTCGGATGCAAATTTCGTATTCTGCAATCTACTATCTAAAATTCGGATATCTGAATATAAACTCCCTCAATTGCTATTAAACAAAAGTGACACAAAGTAGTATTTGAATTTGACTTGATTTGCTTAATTAAAAAATAGCTAAATCCATTAAGCATAAATAGATGTTTTTTTGTATAGTTTAATTGAAAAATATTGTCTATCTATCTATACCATTATATAAATCATTTAACATTTTTTCTGTTACTTAATTTTAAGAGTTTTTAAAATTCAATCAACACTAAATCTTGACCTTTCATTATATCAAAATTAACCTCATCAATTCAATTTTTAACCATTTTACTCTATTTTCTAATTTATTTTAACTTCTTATTTATTTAAAATATAATCTCCTACTAACACCCTCTCTCATATAAACATAATTATCTACCCATATCAATATAATTTTTAAAATCTTATTAACTTCTATCTCTTTATTTCATAAATATAAATCTTTTTTCTTATTTAAATATCTTTTAGAATTTATTTTTAAAATTAATTAAATAGTTGATGCAAACAAAGGAAAATTTGAAAAAAACGGATATGTTGCTTAGAAAACTTTTTCGTGATATTAAATCGCGCGAATAACATATTATTACATTATTAAAAGTGACATATTATAAAATATAAACTATTTACCGCCAAAACATTACGCGGATATGATACTAGTATATAAAAAAACATACAGTCGAAGGTCTCTTCATTAAAGTATCATTTTTTCAAGACAAAACCTAACCCTAAGCCTATCCCTTAAACTTAAAAGGGAGCTTCTGGTTCTTTTCAGAATCTAAAGGGATTGTAACAGAAACACTCGTAAAGTTGGGGTGGCTTAATGAACTATCGCAAAGCTTAAGCTCCTTTTAATCTCTTTTTTCTCTCTCAACGGTCGCTCCGTGTTCAACTCGCGTTTCTGCGAAATCATATACAGAATTTTCTTAATCAGCAGCCACTCGTGAAATCCTACTTTTGATTCTTAACTTCCAAGTATTTTAATATTATCTCTTCGATCTATACTTTCGAGTTTTGAATTGTTTTACCAGTTGAAAAGCTCTGATTTGCTCTGAATCTCACGGTCTAATTCTCGATTTAAAGGGATTCGTGAATTGATTTGCTTATCGTCCGACTTGAAAATTGAAATCGCCGTCTGTGGATTTGATATATTGATTTTGGGATTCGGAGGAAAATAAGTTTGCTTTCGTTGATTTCTCTAAGAGCGATGTTGACGTTAACTGTTAGGTTTGTGTTGTAATATGGCATTGGCCCTCACACACTCAAACGATGTCGCTTTACATTGGTCGCGAGGCTTCCAAGGTATCCTTTCTTCTACACTGTATTCATTTATAATCATCTCTCTTACGTTGCGTTCTCGAGTTGAAGAAGAACCCAATTTTGGGAGAAAAGGGAAGGGAATTCTTTCCTTCCAAACCATAAGAATTGAAGGTGGAATAAACCTATTTCACCTCCAAATGCAAGCAATTTAGTTGAAATACTTGTAATTACTACTGTTTATTGATCTTCCTCTTCTTTTTTAATAGCTTTGGAAAAGAATTTGTGCGGAAACTACAACAGAAATCAACCTTCTTCTGGAGAATTGGAAGTATATTCTCGGCGGTTTAATTTGCCAGGTTTTCTTCTTCTTAATCTCCTTCTTGCTTATTTGATTGTTAAAGTAGTTTTGATGATGATTTTTGATCCATATATGAAGTTGAGATCACAGATGTAGAATATTATAATCTGGGACCTTTGACCTAAACAGCTTATTATGTTCCTTGACTGAAGGCTTTACTACTGACGTTATGCGATGATGATGCGTTTGTAACTTTTAAAAGTTTTTTGTTTTTTAAAAAGTTGTTTGAACTCCATTAGTTTGCACTTTACTGGTCAATTGATCTTGAAAAGGTGTTTACAGTATTCAAGTTGCATTACTGGTTATGTATTGATTTATGTGATGCTCATTTATTTACCTATTTTTGATAATTTTTTCTAAATCGTTAATTATTTCACTTTGTTGTATTGCTTAGCACCTTACAAGATAATGTTTATCTCATTCTTTATTTTGGTACATTTTCTTCAGTACATTCATGGCCTAGCAGCTCGAGGAATTCATTATTTTCATCGTCCAGGACCAATTCTTCAGGATACTGGGTTCTTTCTTCTTCCTGTACGTATAATTTAAGGCTTGGTCTTTTGTTTATAAGTAAAACACATACCTTTGTTGGGTGCTAATGGTTTCAAACCCCAAGGGGTTGGTGGCAAGTCATCAGGACCTGGTGCTTCACGAAGCATCATGTCTTGGAACCCTGATTCGTGTATCAACTCCTTAAGGGAAATGCCTGTGGGTCTAATGGCTTGAAACTCTTTTGAGCTATGTCACGGGGTGTTTTGCACGGGTCATGCGGACTAATTGGGGACAATGGTTTTGCTGATTCACTGTTTCTTGGTAAAAAGGGTTGCTAATCATTGTATTCGTAATTCTATGGCTTTTAGGAACTTGGGCAGGAAAGAGCTTACGTCAGTGAGACCGTGTTCACGTTTGTCTTTCTATCATTTTTCTTGGTAATTATGCTTTCATTTTCACGTGTTGAAAATTTCATTAGTTAAAGTAATTTATTTTTGGTTCTGCTTTACTTTCCAACTTATCTTGCATTTATGACTATTATGTACATTTTGTCCTGATCCAGTATTTTGTACCCTTTGACCTTTCTTCTGGTACAGTGGACCTTTCATCCTTTCATATTCAAGAGCAAGAAGATCTACACAGTTCTAATATGGTGCAGGGTCCTAGCGTTTTTAGTTGTAAGTGGCAATTTGTACGAGCATATTTACACATTTTTACAATAAATGCTTATGTTTTTGTTCTTTTGGGTAAAGTGAGCTAAAGGTTTATTAATTTCAAGGACTACTTGTCAAGAAAATAGGTCCTGTCACCTGTTATGATTGGTACTCATTATTGACACACACATGTATATGTATGTATTACTTATACACATAAACACTAATACACAATGAATAGTTCTGGACATCTTATTCCCCCATACATAAATACATATCTATATGTATGTATCTATTGTATGTATGCGTAGATGTGATAATTTATGTATGTATGTTCTGTAACATAGACACAATTAAAAATTTTATGTTAAAAAAATGATCCCCCCACATAGACACAAATATCTATACACATGTATCTTATATATGTGTGTGTGTGTGTGTGTGTAGATGTGATAATTTATGTATGTATGTTCTCAAGTTTTGAGTTTTTTGCTGGGAGTGGAAGTTTGATCTTTTCTTTTGTGGGTTCATCAGACCCTTTAAAAGTGGAACAAATTTTATTTCTTTTGAGACACCCCAATGATAATTGCAACATTATCTCATATTGCGCATACTAATTGTAGAATTACCTATTTGCTCATTTTCATTCCTGAACCTTCTCTATGATAATCAAATGTATTCTATATTAGTTTGTTATTGTGGAGGTTTTAAAGGCATCTGACAGATAATTTAAGACTTAAAAAACTCTGCGCCCCTTAGTAGTTGTAGTTTCATGGGACAGAAGAGTAGCCTTGTTTAGTAACTGTTCAGGAATAATACATTAGAAAGTAGGTATTTTTTTATAATATACTATTACACAGATTTGTTTCTGTGATGTGATGATTAGGGTGAGACCCAGTTTTGTCTATATTTAACGAGTTAACCCTGTGTCATGCAGGCTTGCCAATTTCTTCGTATCATTACATTCTATTCAACTCAACTGCCTGGTCCAAACTACCATTGCCGTGAGGTATCTGATTATGTTTTCTATTTGTTTGTTTGTTTAATTTGTAAGTTGAAAATGTTCATGCAATGGCCCCAATGTTGCCCCAACTATTGTTGAAATCTTTGTCCATGATTGATTGCAGGGTTCACGGCTTGCAACGCTTCCTCGCCCGGATAATCTTTTTGAAGTTCTAGTAATCAGTAAGTTCTTTATTTCTTTTTTCTAGATTTCCTTTGCATTTGCTGATGCTCTTCAGTTAGTTTCTAATGTTTTTCATCTGAACCTGCAGTTCCTCGTGGTGTTCTTTATGGTTGTGGGGATTTGATATTCTCATCTCACATGATATTTTCACTTGTATTCGTGCGGACATATCAAAAGTATGGAACGCGGAGGTAATGTTGTGAACTTTACATAGGTTTATCTACATCAGAGGTTTATATGTGTGTGTACATCGTGTAGTCGTGTACAAAAGCTCGGATTTATGGAAATGGGATAACGACTTAATAGCAACATACTTTCACAAGTGTATAAGGTCACAAGGGTGGAACACATATTTACAAGTTCAATGATCAAAACGGAATGTTGTATAAAACATAACAATTGTGAGAATTGAACGATTCGGGGTGTACAAAAAAGAGTATGTTGCTTAAAAAAACTACACATATGGATATATTTTGCTATTTGTTCCGTTTCTCCCTGTTGAGATCTTTGAGCTGGAACTCTGCATAAAAACTGTAGCTTAGACAATGTGTTTCAACTCCCTCATGTAAAGGTGATGCTAAAAGAATATATGATTACCATTTTTTAATAGGCTCTCACTGGATAATAAAATATTATATATATATATATATATATATATATATATATATATATATATATATATATATAAAGAGCATGATTATTGCATCTGGTTGAGAGTTGAGAACAACTGCACAGTTATAATTAAAAAACTATCAGATGTTTCATTCAACCATTTCATAAAAAGGCTCATACCGTTCCTAATATTAATTTTCAAACTCATGTTTCTTTCTTGCAGATTTATAAAGCAGTGTGCTTGGTTAGTTGCTGTGGTTCAGAGTTTATTGATTATTGCATCTCGTAAGCATTACACAGTTGATGTCATTGTGGCATGGTAAGATAATGCTTGGTCACACCCTCCATGTATCTTCATCAGGCATTCGATAACTTTTTTATGTAAGTTGACAACCTTATTATTATAATTATTATTGCAGGTATACCGTTAATTTGGTCGTGTTCTTTGTTGACCATAAGCTGCCAGGTTAGTATCATATGAAATATAAAATATATTGAATCTACCACCTTTGATCATTTTGTACAGAATGTATTAGCATTCTAAAACACACAACTATTGGTTTCCAGAGATGCCTGATCGCAGCATGGGTGCACTTTTGTTACCATTGAGCAAGGATGGCCGAATGAAAGAAGAAGGTGCTAAACTTGTGAATGGAAACTCTGGAGGAGATCCTGTAGATCGGGTATTATGACTATTAAATTTCTTTGGTCTCTTATATCTGTTTTTTTGTTTTGTTTGGGTTGGGGGGTGGGGGGTCGTTTCTACCTTTGGTCTACTTCTTAGGTTTCATGCATGATGAATAATGCTTAATAGATTGATTTGGTTTATGCTTAGTCTCTAACGGGTTAAACTAAAAGATTCGACTAAGTAGGAAAACATGTCAAATAGGCAGAAAGTCGTTTCAAAGTGTATACTCAAGTCACTGTATAATTCAAGAATATTCTTGATGTAAAACACATTAAGCTTTCTGGTCACCCTAAAAAATCTGGTTATCCGTTATTATAATAATTGATATATATATTGAAGTTAATGTTGGTGATACAGAGGTCAAGAAGTCAAGCCAATGGGAAGGTGAACGAAGATAGCGAGAATGTACACGTTGAAGTACTGGATGGTGCAGCATAGCTCTGTGACAAAACCAAGTTTCCTTTTGACTTGCTATGCTGATATTTCCCTCAGATATTCAAAGACCGCTAATTTGTATCTGAAAGTAAAAACCTGTGAATTTTTGGTTGGTTGGTTGGTTGTGTTATAGAGAGAGTGAGAGAGAGGGTGGGGGTGATGTTGGTGTAGTATTCATTTTGATTTTAAAAATTTAGATTGTAGAGGTACTACTGCTGGTTGGTTGTATTATGGATTTGATTTGATGTTTCTTTTATTAGCAGCATTTTTTCATTTCCCAAACTCTTAATTACATGTTTTGCTTATTTCTTGAGATATCTCAAGTGAAGTGTACATGCTTCAACTCTCTTTGTTTAATTAATTAATACAGCTGCTGCTCAATACATCTTTTTTCTTTCTTTGTTTGTTTGTAGTTGTGCAGCCAGTTGAGTGAATTACCAATTGAAAGAGAACTTTCATTTTTTTTGATAAGTACTATAAATATAAAAACCATTAGCCATCCACTATCTCCATAAAAGGCTGTGTTTACCCGTGCGGGACCGGTAGGTAGTTATTCATTAACTGTTTTTTTAGGCTATTAAGGCTCTTTGTTTTTTCAAATAAGACCTTATTTTAAAAACCGTCTGCGGGCGGGCAGTTTTTACTTAAGATCGTTTGTTTTTCACAAACATAAGATCTTTCTCCATCTTATTTTTGCTTATTATTAGAAGCGATAGAATATAGCTTATTATTGCAGACGTTTTAAACCCATCCCCTTTACCCTCGCCTCCTCCCGTCGAACCCCTCGGCTCCGCCCTGTCGATCACGTCGATCCCAGCACCCGTCGCCGTCGATGCCAAACCCTCATTGACGTCGCCATCCACTTTAAACCCGTCCCGGCGTCCCTCTACCCTCATCGCTACACCCGTCGAAATTGCTCCACCTGTCGAACATCGCTCCATCGTCGAACCGTCGATCGCTGCTCCCGTCGAACACGTCGATCGCTCCACCCTCGCCGGTCGACCATTGCATTCCAAGCCCTAAACCTTACAACTATTTCCTCGAATCCCGTAAAGAGAGTTGGTAGTGGAAGCCCTAAATGCTACGAAGCAGTCGATCCCAGCACCAACAGTCAAAGCCCTAAACACTACAGCCTTCCATCAATCTACTACAGGTATCTGATTTAAAGCTTGAAATTGCATTTGTGATTTAGGTTTGCAATCATTCGATTATTTTCTTGTATGATTCTTCTTTTTTTGTTTGAAATTGCATCCGTGATTCGAAGCATTTGATGATATCCTGTGTTTGAATGCCTTTTGTTTGAAATTGCTGCTTGAAATTAGATACATATTGTTGTTTTTTGTTGCTCATTGTTGCTATTTACTACTATTAATTATTGGGTTCGTTGTTTATTTGAAGCTTGTGATATCTTGTGTTTTTTGTTGTTCATTGTTGCTATTTGCATAAATTGAATGAATGTGAGTGAAAGTTTGTGTGATGGACACCTATACATCAAGTACAAAAGGACATGAAATTAGATTTGAATCAAATGTGTGGTGAGTGGGAAAAGCATTACCTTCTAATGCAATTGATACAAACATGCATGTTGCTAAACTGAAAAGGATTGATACATACATTGTAGCTTTTTCTTTGCCTATCAAGATGCCTCTCTAATTGCTTTGTCAATTTGACCAATGCTTTCTTCTTCTTTTACTTTCTCATTCCATCATCTGATGATGTAATTTGAGGTCAAAAAGTGGTTTCATGTTTAGCAACAAGCTGGGAAAGTACTAGTTCAAAACATGAAACTAGCTAGCTTCTTTATTTTTGCAGGACAGTAAATTACATTTATTCATTTCATAGAATATGTCATACTTTGCATTTCAGTCCCACACTACGACTCACCCGAGACTCACTACTATCGGTTTGACATTAGTCGTAAAACAATAATCTTATTGTTTGGTTTAAGGTTGAATACTTGATAATCTTTTTACTGTTTGTATCTTTTATTTTTGGTCAAAGAGAAAGCCAACCGAAACATATAAATTAAACACTTATAATTTCAAAAGATTTAAGATTTATGAACGGATTTTCTTGTATAGGTTCCATAAAAGACACAGCCTTGGGGGCTTCCTAAACTTTTGTTTCTACCTTTAATTTCTTCTGATCTTTTCTTGATCATCACATCAATCTTATACTTGTATTTGATTCACTTGATTTTTGGTTTGAATCACTTGCTTTGTGGTTTTATTTCTGGTTTGAATTGGTTTGATTTGGTTGATTCAATTCACCTGTTTATATTTTAAGTTTGGAAATGAACTTTGTTTGATGTTTAAAGCTTAAATTTGAGTAGGTTTTGGTTTATGAATTATGAAATAATAAAAGTTTATTTTATATTTTCAGTGTTATAGGCTTATGGTATTATTCAAGTTCTATAACATAACTGAATATATATTTTTATATTTTATATTTTCAGAGTCTGGATGAACCATTTGCGCCTTGAAGCACCTTGTGCCTTCAACAACTATAAAACTATAGAGAATCAAAGTACTCGATTCTTGTTTTTATCTCGAAGTTGCATGGTTTCATCACTATCCTAGTTAAATATAGAAATTCACACTTTTCATTTTCCTACCCGATAGCCAACATCAACTCTCCAACATATACGGGTCTTGTGGGATAAATAGTAGAAGGTCGTGTAGTTTGCTGCAACTTCCCCACCCAACTATATGCTCCTTTGGTTTGTTTTAGTTTGTGTGAATTCCTTACGGACCTGTTCTCGATCTACTTACTTGGTGGTGATGATTGTCATTTGTAAACCCATTGGAAGTTAGAAGTATATTTAAAAAACTAGTTGATTTTTCTTTTTTGCAATCGTTTTAACGAAGACTTGTATGGTTGGCTTCTTGCTTTTGTTTTTGACTTGTTTGATCTTGTATTGTAATATTAGATTAGTATTGTTGCTCGAAAAGTTCAAATATGTTGAAATTTGATTCCCAAATCGATATATATATATATATATATATATATGTATGTATGTATGTAGTTGTATTCTATTTTATTATATTTAAGTCAAGTTGAGCAGAGTCGAGCTCGAGCATATCGAGTATTTTCTCGAGTCAAGCTGGAGCTTGAAAATTAAAGCTCGACTGAGCATGAGTCGAGTTTCCGAGCTTTGTTATGTTAATTAAGCAAATTATGTAACAATTTTTTTGAATTTTATGTTTTTGATTTTGGATATTAATGTTTTGGATATTGTAAAATAACTTTTTGAACCTAGATATTTAATATTTCACTCAAAATGTTGAGTTTAGTTTAAAGTTACAACTTTATAATAAATAAGACATTTGTTAAAATTAAAAAAACAATCTTTTCTCGTAGATCTTCGTATACATAAGATCTTCTAAACTTTAGTTTACCCAATAAGACCTTTATAGATATGGAATAAGACCTTCATAGCTTATGTCTTCAAAAACAAACACCACCTAAGTTTAGCTCCAATAAAAATGTATATTTGATATGGATATGTTTTATTAATAACCAACAATTCTTATTGCGAGAACAATGAGAACTAAGTAATGAAGTTAAGTTTATTTACAAACTTGATTACATTTATGATTATTATCTTAATTAAAGTGTTCCATGAGTCTTGATAGAATTTGTATCGAAGAACGATGAGAAATTCATTATAGTATAAAAACACATCAAATGCGATGGACATTAGATGCATTTTTATATAACAACGCTTTTCTTTACATTCTTTGATCCTAATTCTTTGAAACTCATGTTGCACTCTAAATAATATGCATAATCATGAATGTAATAAATTCTTACATACATATAATCTGATTGTTTAGTTCTCGCAATTCTCATACCATCATCCCATGCCAAAAAAGGATGGTAAATTTCAATTTATAACAAAAAGATCTTCATATGTTAATGGTGGTGGTGGCAATAAACTTCAAGAACCTTACTTTTCTTCATCATCATCTTTGATTGTTTGGATTAGTGTTCCGAGTGTGTGTTTGATTTGTGTAAATCTGACTACAAATCTGTTTGTGTATGAGTTCTTAGGCTGCATTTAGCAGAAGTAAAATTTTCTGTTTTTCGTTTTCTATTTTTCTGTGAAAATGGAGTTTTTATTTTTTGGAAAAATAGAAAACGTGTTTATGAAAGGGTGGCATTTTTCTTTTTTAGAAAAAATGAAAAACATGTTTGGATGATGTATTTTTTTTTCTGAAAAAGTATGAAAAATTGAGTTTGGAAAAATGTGAAAAAGTGAGAGAGTTTTCTGTTTTCTTGAAAAATGTGCAAGTGAACATATTTTCTAGTTTTCAGTTTTCTTAGAAAATTTTTCTGGAAAAATGAAGGATTTTTCTGAAAGTAAACGCAGCCTAATGTTCTCGTTTTCCATATCTATTTTTCAATCATAATCTCGTTCTTCCAAATGAAAGGAGGTTTACGGCGGTGGTTTCCTACGGATTGACAAAAACATCTTGAAGATATTAGTCAAGAGCAATGCTAAACTAATTAAAAAAAGTTAATTATCAGTATTACCATAATAATTTACTGGTAAATATGATATCGCAAAGACATTAGATGCATTTTTACATATCGGTGACTTTCTTTACATTCTTTGACCTTAATTCTTTGGAAACTCATGTAGCACTTTAAATAATATGCATAATTATGAATTAAAAAATTCGTAGATACATATAATCAAATTGCTTGGTTCTTGGAATGCTCGTAATAAAACTGGTGTTTAACAAAACCTTCACCTATTTGATTGAGTAAATTGTCGAAAAAAGTAACATATATGTTAAAATTTGTCAAAAAGGTAACCGGTTGCCATCATAGGCTCATAGCAGGACAAGAGAGGATGATGAATACCAGTTTGTAACGGGTGGTGGTAGTGATGATGGGGGTGGAGGTGGCGGTAGAGGTGGTGCTTGTGCGACGAGTTATGACGATGTGGTGGTTTTGGCCGATGGTGGCGGCGGCGGCGCCGGAGCATGGTGGTAGCAATATTGGTGGTGGTTGTTGATGACGGTGGCGGTCGGTGGGGACAAATACATACCCGAATCCATTACTCTGAATTCATTACCACCAATTTACTAAGGAATGGTTCATTACCCATTACTGGGTAATGATTGATTATATTCCACCTAACCAACCATTGTTAATCATTCTCATTCCTACCTCTTAAAACCCCCAACCAAGAACACCTTTACTTTTAGTTGATAAAGGGTGAAATTTATTTACTTTTTTCGACAATTTGACGGTTAAATAACCGTTGGCGAAGATCCCAGTTACTGATCTATAATAGGAACCCAATTGTTATTCTAAAGAATATTTTTATTAATTCTACAAGGATCAAAAACGAGTGGTGGATATCTGGGACCCATCAGAATCCACCCCCTTACCAGCCTTACATTTTCCATAACCCAATCTCAACCTTTTAGTAAACATCACATTATTTTATAACAACCAAAAAAACAACACAAATCTTGGCAGCCATGGCAGCAACTACATCTTCAAACCTCCTTCACTTCTCCAGTTGTCACTCTGTTTCACGCCTTTCCCCTCTCAAAACCACCCTCTTTTCATGCTCCAAGAGACGCCCGGTGGCCGCCACCGCCACTGCAGCTGGAGGAGTACGATGCATGGCGGTGGCGTCGGAGGCGGAATCGGTAAAGAAAACAAGTTCTTATCAGATTATAACATTGACAAACTGGTTGCTGAAACAAGAACAATCAGGGGTTATTGATGCTGAACTTACAATCGTGTTGTCCAGCATTTCAATGGCTTGTAAGCAGATTGCATCGTTGGTTCAACGAGCCAGCATCTCAAACCTCACCGGAGTTCAGGGAGCTGTTAATATTCAGGGCGAGGATCAGAAGAAGCTCGATGTTGTCTCCAATGAGGTTCTTTATGTCAACAATTATATTAAATCTGGCATACAATAATACTCCTTACATTTCAAAATTATTGTAACAGACAAAACAAAAAAAAAAAACTGAAAATGTCATTCTCAACCATACATTTAACAATGATTGTTACTTGAGAGTAAACTAGGAAAAATAGCAATTAAAGAATTTTTTTTTTAACAATTTAAGTAATTAAAAATGTGTGGAATTGAACAGGTGTTTTCGAATTGTTTGAGATCGAGCGGAAGAACGGGAATCATTGCATCGGAGGAGGAGGACGTGCCGGTGGCGGTGGAAGAGAGTTACTCCGGCAACTACATAGTGGTGTTTGACCCTCTTGACGGATCGTCAAACATTGATGCTGCTGTTTCAACTGGTTCTATTTTCGGAATCTACAGCCCTAACGACGAGTGCCTTGCTGATATTGATGATGACTCTGCGGTAATTTCCCTTTCAATGTTACTCCAAATCTACACTTTGACTTCTAAAGGTCAATCATATAAAATCAAAAATTTTTAAAAACTCGATTAATGTTTGTCAAATTTTCGTGAAACAATTGATCATACATTAAACCTTATATCTACTTGTCATCAAATATGAAAATCGAGTCTGATTATTAGCTGCATACATGGCAATTTTGAATTCAAAATGTCCAAGGTCTGACCTTAAATTGATTAGAATTTCAAACAACTTTTGAAAAATAACTGATAACCCACTAGATGCTACATCTAGATGTAAATCGAAGATGAGTATCGTGTCCAAATATCTGCTGCATACATGTGAATTTCGAATATAAAATGCTGCAAGTTTGACCTTATAAAAATGTCAATGCAGCTCGACAGCGTGGTACAAAAGTGCATTGTTAACGTATGCCAACCTGGAAACAACCTGCTAGCAGCTGGTTACTGCATGTATTCAAGCTCCGTAATCTTTGTGCTCTCTATAGGAAATGGTGTTTATTCATTCACTTTAGATCCCATGTATGGTGAGTTTGTACTCACTCAAGAAAAGATTCAAATCCCGAAATCGGGAAAAATTTACTCATTCAATGAAGGAAACTATCAGCTATGGGATGATAAGCTTAAGAAGTACATGGATGATCTAAAGGACCCGGGTCCTTCGAACAAGCCATATTCAGCTCGGTACATCGGTAGTTTGGTTGGTGATTTCCATCGGACGCTTTTATACGGAGGGATATACGGATACCCACGAGACAAAAAGAGCAAGAACGGGAAGCTTAGGCTGTTGTATGAGTGTGCACCGATGAGTTACTTAGTTGAACAAGCCGGTGGTAAGGGTTCTGATGGGCATCAAAGAGTTCTTGACATCCAGCCAACTGAGGTTTGTGAAAAGATCACACATTATGATTCTGACTTGTTTAAGGGTTGACTTTAACTTTTATAGAGGTCAAAAGTATGTGTTTAATTAGAATTGGAGTTGATTTTAGAGTGTGTTGTTTTTGCAGATTCATCAGCGAGTTCCTCTGTACATTGGGAGCGTAGAGGAAGTGGAAAAATTGGAGAGGTATTTGGCTTAGATCGATGTAAATTATGAAAGCAAGATTATAATGAATGACGTTTTTCTTTTTTTGTAGAAAAACAAGAAATGAAAATAAGGTGCATTTTTAATTTAAGTTTTATTTTTCGAGTGTTTTGATGATATGATTCTTGTTGCTTCATGCATTTTGACGAAACTTGGGATGATTTATCGTATGTTAAGGATGCATAAAACGAATCTATATTTAACTTAATCCACAAGAGAATTCATAAAAAAAATTAACTTTATAAATTGCGAAAAAATATTTAAAAATAAAATAAAATACAACAATGAAGTATTATTATTTTATATAATAATGGCACACGCTATTTATAATTATATGTCATAGTTTATTTATTAGGAAGCCAAATAACGAAACAATTGAACTGGCCGGCCGGCAGGAGCTACAACTTCTAGCATTTAGGAAAATCCGCTGGTGGTGGTGGCACCGTCGACTCCGGTGTCCCTCCGTTCTCAACCAAGAACGTGGTTGCAAAGCCCCACGACAAGTGTACATCCAGATGACAGTGCATAAACCATGCACCTGTAATTTTGTAAATTCGAGAGATTAATTATAAAATCAAATATAAAAGGCTGAAAAATCCACAATTAACTAATTTTATAACAGGAAAAAGTTTTAAACTAATTTTAAATACCTGGATTATTTGCTCGGAATCTGATCACCGCCCAACCGCCGACAGGGACACCAAGAGTATTCCGTTCTTGCGGGTTAACAAGATTAAATTTTTTCCGGTCATTTACAGGGTCGTAGTTTCCAAAACCTTGAGCCAATACGTAGAAATTAAATCCGTGCAAATGCATTGGGTGGTTCTCCACTCCGATCAACGCCGTGTTCTGAAACACAATCTGCACCGTCGAATTATACTTTAGTGTCTTCACACTCGTCGATTTGGGTGTCATCAGAAGCGATTGATTAAAACTATTGTTGACATTAGTGTAATCGAATATCACTGGCGGCTGGTTCGGAAAATCCGATGTATAAATCCCACTAATGTTGAAGAAATGAGCCTGCAAGATCGACATTTTGGTCGGAGATACGAATGAATGGTTGTTCATGCTCGCAGACATTCGCTGACCGAATGCTCCGCCGCAAGTTTGGTTTACTCCACATGAAGACAACCCAAGTCCGATGGTAATAAACATGTTTTCATCTACTTCCCGTGGCACGGGTAACCAAAACGGGCTCGTGACGAGGCTAGTAAGATTGCTTGAAAACCGAAAGGCGGTTGGGGTGTCGTTGAACGGGGGTAGGGGGGGAAGGAGTGGCGTGCCGGCAGCAGTGTTTCTATAAGCTAGTATTGCGGTGGCGGTGCTGTTGTTGAAGGAGACACCGGCTGCACTCGCGTAAGGATGTGCGGCCATGTAATAAGATCCTGATGATTGATCAGCGGTTAACAAGACATCAGTTGTTTGACCGGGACCCAAAACCACGACATCTGTATGGTATGGAGATGTGTAGGCTGCATCCACTCCTACTACGGTCATGTTGTGATTGGCTATCTTGAAGAAGAACTGGTTATTGAGTGCAGCGTTGATTATTCGTAAGAGATATGTTTTCCCAGGGACTACTTCTAATTTGTAAGTTTCTGATTAGACATAGTTTAAAGTATAATTAGTTAGTTAAACCACGCGAAAATTATATGCTTTTAATGATAATATTTATGGATTAATGGCATACTTTTAGACAGGCAAGAATATAAATCTCCAGGCCAACCATTGATTGTATAAGCGTCTGAGTTATTAGGTGCAGCACCGGTGGTTATAGCAGCATTCTCGACATCAACAGGGTTAGCATTCCACCATTCTCCTACAAGATACATGAATAACTATTGTTAAGATTGATAATTTTTGTACACAATATACTCTAGTTAGTAACGAAAATAAAGTATACCAATGAGGATGGTGTCTTCGCGAAACGGTTTAGGAAAAGGGTACGTGCGACCCTTTCTCGGGCGGATAACGAGGGCACCATAGACGGTTGCCCGTAGCCATTGAACATGGGCATGCCACCAAAGAGTTCCCTCTTGTTCGATCATATGGAATTTATAAGTGTAGCTATTACCGGGCATGATCGGACATTGAGTGATGAAATCAGGTCCGTCTGCCCATGGTGTTAGCCTTTGAAACACTCCATGCCTGTATTAAACATCGCACACCATTTATAAAAACCATTTTAACATTTGATCAACAATACATATGAACCACATGTGTGACACTAGAAAATGGTGAAGGAAGTTATTGAGAAAACTAAAATATTGGAAGAGAGAATTTATTTATTTATAGTTTTATACTTTATATTTTTAACATCTTTATAAATTATTAAAACTGAAAGAATGAAAGCGTGGTGTCGGCCCTTATTGAATTTATTGTTCAAAAATTATCATAAGCTTGATGAAAGATCAAATATAAATGGTTTTGTTATCTCGTAGATATGAGGATGTGACGTCATGTTTAATCAAAATCATGGTTCTAAATAGATAAGGCATGGCGTCATTGCATTTTTTAAGGCGTCGCGGAATTTTGTATATATTTTATAATTATATATATATATATATATCTAATTTATCATTATTAATATACAAATTATACAAAGTTGTACAAATGAGAAGCAAAGTAACATATATAAGTTACAAAATACAAATTTATAGAAGTTCAATAGACGCGAGCGTAAAATTTATACAAAAAAAGTCCAATTTTTTTAAAAAATATATATTTTATGCGCGCCATGCCTTAAAAAACTCATCATTTGACGCGTAAAGGCGTGACTTGACAAGCCTTAGCGCGCGCCATGCCTAGGGTCATTTCTTAATTGCGGAGCCACGCCTCACGCTTTGACGACGCCATGACACGCCTTTTACACTTATCAAAATTGAGTTTTCTTGTAAGTCACAATTTAATCTTTATAAGAGAACATAATCGATAATATTTAGTTTAACATGAGAAGATTAAAATCTTTGTAACAGATTTTTATTTAGAGATCTGTTACAACTATATAACTTATACTTTTTAAGAAAGTATAAACGCAAATTATTAATTATATTAATTTTGTCTATTAAACATATAAACATCTAAGAATTAATTAAATGTCGTACCAATGAATTGTAAGGTTGTAAGGAGACTTGTTGAAGACATGAACAATAACCGTATCACCTTCTTTGACTTTCAATATTGGCCCTGGAAGACTTCCGTTAACCGCAGTTATTACTTGTCTCTTACACAAACGATTCACCGTTAGATTTTTCACCTACAATCATTAAAAGTTAATATTTGTAAATATGATTTTGTTACATAAAGACTACCTCTAAACAACAATGACACAAATATACATAAAGTTATATTTATGTTTTTTTTATTTTACCATCTAACACAAACTTAAAAACCTAAAACTAGACTTGACGTTCATCAAACAGAAATAGATATCGATCTTAGAAAGAAAGTGACCGAAAGCTGCGTATGTTCGAAACAGTATCTTGATTTCAGAGAGGAAGACATTAGACATGACTTTGATGTTCATCTAACAGATTTGTTTTAGAAAGGAAAGAGAGAGAAAAGAAGGGTGAGGTACAACAGTCGAAGTAAACTAAAATGAATTTACCGGTTTGGTAGATTGTATCATTGTATGTAGGTCACCGTTCATGTATATCGTTATAAAATATAGAAGTTTGCTACCTTTGTTAATGTTGAGTAATGTCTAACATTAGATAGAAAGTGACTTTGTAATCTACTTAATAAGGATCATTGGCTACTCTTCTCATAACTAATTGGTTTTGAGTTGGAACCCTACAAACTTACATAGTATCAGCATAAGGTTCACTCATGGTTGGTCAAAGGTCACATGGACTCTACTTAACCCATAAGTATCCACATCTTGTAATCTACTTAATAGAGAGTCTTTACTCTCATAACCAATTGGTTTTGAGTTAAAATCCCACAAACTTACAGTTAACAAATACATTTTAAAAAGTAGGTGGATAATTTGCTATTTAGTGACATTTACTCGTCGGTTTTCGTCTACAAATTAAAGCACCATTAAGAATTATTATTGTTATTATTTTTTTGGGGAAAGGCTTAAGAATTTGTATGACGACAAGATACTATTTACCTACCAATAAGATTTTAACATAACGAACTTTATTACTCATAATAAGCAGTAATTTAATTTAATTATCATTCTAAAAGAAACACCATTCGCTTTCTTAAAAGCTTTTCTTATTCCATACTAAATCTTCATATTTAACATTCCTTCTAAAATAAAATAAAATAAGAAACTAAGCACAATATTCCGACAACCAAAAAGATAAAAAGAAAGAAAGAAAGATAATAGTTACATGAAACGAAGTTTCCACAATCTCCGCAGAAGCAACCAATGACGATATAAAGATAACCATTGCCCCAAACAAGAAGCATCTTGCCGTCGGCAACATCATGACCTACAAGTTAAACTTGACACTCGACAAACAAGAAAGAGTAAACGAGCTCTTCTTATTATCTTTTGAACTAGTGTTTTTTACGAGTTAAGTTCAACTATACATGCTTATACGTTGTATTTATAGTAACTCGTGGTCTCATTATTTCGAAAGCTTAAGCAAGACAGAGTTGAAATTGAAATATTTTAATTATCACAATTTATTTTGTATTATAAAATGTTGTAGAAAATTCGCTACCTAAACACTTTGAGTTGGCCATCAGAAGTAGTTGTTAGGGTACTTAAATAAATAAATAATTATGAAATTAAATAATTATAAGTCAAAAGAAAGAAAGTTCAGTATGCAAGCAAACCAACAAATGGAATCATAGTAAAATGCAAAAACTCATATTAATATAATGATGAATTAATTAAAAAAAAGATCATGATCACTAATTCACGATTTAGATCGTGCGATCGCAACATATGGCACCCTGACTGTTCCATACGCGAATAAACCATATTGTTTTTTTTCTCTCTAATTTTCATTTATCAAATAATTATAAGGCAAACTACACCAAAATACAATAAACTTTATCTAAGCTACCATAATATATAACGAACTTTTAAAAAAAATACTACGAACTACAAACTCTTATCGTTATATACAATAGGCAACCTGATGAGCAGGTAACAGGTCATCTTTTGATTTTCTAATATTTTTTATAATTATTTTTTAGTTTTTATAATTATTTGTTCTTAAGGATGAACACCTTGAAGAACATCTTCAACTACAATTTCAAAAATATCAAATAAAGATACAATAACGCTCCAGCTTGAAAATCGTAAGAAGAAATGATGATGATGATGAGAAATTGGAAAGAAAAATTGAAGATGAACCGGACAATATTCAAGTATAAAATCGCACCTTCAAGGCTTCAAATAACACAAATAGAAGTCGTAGATGAACTGAACAACACTTTAGTCACAAACAAACATATAATAGAGCCCTAATCTATACCAAATCGAAAATGAACTAAAAAACATTCAAGTTTGTAACGAAAACATATATTCAAGTCGCACCTTTAAATTTGTAAAACCTTAAATCGCGGTTGTGGAACCTTCAAAATCTCACCTTCAGATCTGAAAGAGGGAGAAATCATAATAAAGAGATGGTGGTACCGTTTGAAGATGGTGGTAGTGGTAGTTGCGGTGATGCTTAAAGATGGTGGTACCGGTGGTCGGCGATTCCGTTTGAAGTAAAAAACCATTCAGATCGATGACGGTGCTTAAAGAGGGTGGTGATGGTGTGCTCAGAGAAACCGATAATGGTGGTAACCCACAACGAAATCAGTGGTGGTGATGGTATGGTCGGAGAAAGCCACAACGGTGGTTGGAGCGTTGGACCAAAAACCCATGACGAAATCAGCGGCGTTGATGGTGTGGTTGAAGAAACCTGCAACGATGGTTGGACCATAAACCGTCGAACAAAATCAACAACAGTGGTTGAAGCAGAAACCCATGAGCGATGGTGGTGGTTTGCGGCAACGGCGGCTGCGGCGGTGGTGGTGATGAAGACGGTCATCGGTAGGAGAAACAGATCTGAGATCTTTGGGAGTGTTTGAGCGTGGATTTATTATTCATGGGTTCAAATTGGGAGTGTTTGAGTGTGGATTTATGATTCATGCGTTCAAAAGTGACTGAACATAACACACTTTCATTCTTAATTTACAGATTTTTTTAATTTAATATTAAAAAAATTACCGGTTGAGAAGTAATTAACCTTCTATAGAAGGTCATCTTGCCTACAACGACAAGATTTTGTAAGTTCGTTGTATTATTTTTTTTAAAAAGTTCGTTGTATAGAATGGTAACTTAGTCAAAATTCGTTGTATTTTGATGCAGTTTGCCCATAGTTATATTATATGTTTTCGTAAACGATATATTTTTGACAACTTATTGGATTGGATAAATAAATAAGGGAAGGTGATTTTTTTTCTCTTATGAAATATATTCATTCATATAAGATGCACCACTATTAAAGTTATGCTTCGAGTTAATAAAACATATATATTCTTTGAATGAATCAACTTCATAAGTATAGGAATCACTTCCCATAATTTATATTATCCAATCAAATAAGTTGTCAAAAATATATTGTTTACAAAAACATATATAATACATATTAAATAATTATAAAATATGGCGGAGCGACATAGAAAGTTAACACCCAAATCAATGCATGGATGTGTTTTTTTTTTGAACAGCGAATTTAGTGGGCGGGTCCGCAGTGACATCCATATAAGGCAGTATGCGAGCTCCAAACCACGTACCATGAGGGAGTAATACCCTCCACCATTTTATAGAAAAACCCCCATTGCCCAGACTTGAACCCAAGACCAGAGCTATGGAGTAAAACCCCTATACCACTGGGTTATGCCATAGTAGTGTAGTGCATGGATGTGTTGACGTGAGGTTAATTTACGTCTTTCTTCTGCACCTTACATCTCTCATAATTTTAAGACAAAAATTTGCTTGTAAAGGTGAGAATAAATTTAGATGGAAATTATTCTATTAGTTAGATCAACTTTTTCAGTATATGATTATCTTATAACTAAACAGTCTAATCGTGACTGTTATGACTAACTTTCACATCAGTACATCACCATCACTATCATTATTGGACCCATATAATATTACTTTAAAATAATTTTGATGGTTGGAAAAAAAATTAAAAAATGGTTGCCGAGCTTGTCACCGAAATGACGAGCCAAAGAACGATGAGCCAATGACTAAACACCCCAAATTGTTGTGTCATCAAATGGCATCCATGACACACAAGTTTTAGCTTGTTATCACCACTATAGGTGGTCTTATGTTATGGGAGTGTAATTATGATAACCGAGAAATCATTATTTTTTTAGACATGTAACTGCAAGAATGAAAAAAGATAGTGTTGTTATCATTAATTAAGACAAACAATCTAAACATGAAAATTCAGAAATAAAAAAATAACAGTTTGAAAATAAAAACATTAATCATATTAGTTTTTTGTTCTATATATAAAACAAATTTTATTAAAGCTTATTATTCTGGAAGACTATATATAAACAGCATAAAAAAGTGTTACAAGGAACTTTTTTTTCAAGCGGTTGGAGAAAGTGAACCAATCCGACCAAACAACAACACTAGTTTTCCTATTCCTATTCCTACTTGGATTTGTCAACAACAACACCGGGTCAACGTTTCATCTCGTAAAGCATCTTTTTCTAGTTTCTGTTGGTTGAAGCATACCTTTTTTACAAAGTTCAAATGCACCATAAATAATGTGGTATCAATGACGATGTTGTAACACATCTTTACACCATTTTTCCTTAATACGTCATGTAGGACCTTTTGTATTGAGTATCAATCATATACCCAAGTAATTATCATAGTGATTATGAGCTATACTGCTATAGTATATATATACGTAAAAGTTCAAACGATAACTGTTTTTCGTATGGGAACTCGAGAACCAATCTTAGCTGTCAAATTCCCCTTCCTTCAATTGGATTGCTTACCCATGAATTCCTTACATGCACCCTACCACACTCAATCCCCCCACGCTCTTCATCCATGAATTCCATTATTCAAAATAAACAGCCAAGATTGGTTTTCGCGGTTCTCGTACGAAAAACAGTTCTCGTTTGAACTTTTGTCTATATATATATATATATATATATATATGTATATACCGTATGTAAGAAACCAAAGAACAAAGAATGATATAAGAATGAATTGTTTATTTGATTTTAAGGTTAATAACATGGTATTTATACCATTTAGATCTTTTTAATATTTATCATGTATTATGACTAATGTCATAAGAAATAGCATACTTCATTAGAAGATATTTAACACAACTTTAAAGACTTAATATATACAAGTAAAAAAGTTCCAAGAGTTACATTATCTTTTTATAAAGAAACCAAAGATCAATTGATCAAATTGAACTAACAACAATAAGTTGTATTATTAATCAACTTGTTCATCCAGAAGAAGCTAGTAAACCAACATAATTATAAAAAAAAAAGAAAAATGTATAGAAAATTATTTAGAAGCTTCAATTCCAGATCGAGTTGAATCCAAGAAAGACGAGTTAGAATTTATTGGTATTTTATTTCTTATTTGTTTATGTTATCATGAATGAATTTACAGTTTAACACTACCTCAATTTATTTTTTAATTCATATTAAACGCTCTTTTCATATTAATTTTATAAAATATAATAGAAATATATGCAAGAGTTTGAGAAAGTTGGCCATCAAGATATCGATCGCGGTTGTTTTTGGGAAATGCTTAACTACCAAGTTTGAAGATAATAACAAGTTTAAAGGCGTACGTGTATATATCTATACTACTATATAAATCATTTAACATTCTCTCTCCTTTTTAATTTTATTGAATTTTTAAAATTCAATCAGTATAAAATCTTAACCCTTCATTTAATCTAAATTAATCTCATCCACTCAATCTTTAACTATTTTATTCTCTCATAATTTGCTTTAATTATTTATTCAAAATATATTCTCTCATACTAACATAACTACCCACCCACATCAACATAATTTTTAAAATCTTATTAACTCTTTTCTTTATTTCATCAATATAAATCTTTTTTCTTATTTTATTGTCTTTTATAATTTATTTTTAAAATTAATAAAATAGTTAAATGTAAATAAAAGAAAATTTGAAAAAAAACGGACATGTTGTTGTAGAAAACTTTTTCGTGACATTGAATCGCGCGAATAACATATCATTACATCCTTGAAAGCGTATTGTAAACCAAAAACTATTTGCCGCCACAGCATTACGTGGGTATGATACTAGTATAATTAAAATGAACATGTATGTACAAATGAAAGTAGGGTTATGAATTCATTTGCGTTTGTAAGTATTTTAAGATGATTTTCATCCTAATCGTACTATCATAGATCGAGTTGTAGTGATGATAGTAGTGTTAAGTAATATATCATATCGGACAAAAAATTAATATGAGTGGTATATGCATGTATGTGGTTGTGATGGTCTCATACAAGCTACTAAGCTGGCTAGCTAGTAGCGTGGCAATCAAAATGTCAAACATTTACAAGTTAGCGGTGGTCAAATCGTTGTTAAATTTATTTTAAAATTACCTACTTAATATTATATATATAGGGGAGGGTTATACTAAAAATAAAATAAAGATAAAAAATTAATAAAAAATCTTGACCATTAGATTTATCAGATCTATTAATTAATAAATAACCTTTTATTTAAAAAGAACTAATAAAAAAACAATCATCAGGGACATAATAGTCTTATATAAATCTAACCACCTCCTAAAATCACTCAGGCAAAATACAACAAATTCAGATACTAAGTCATTCAGGATTTGATGCATAACCATGGAATTTGATGCACAATAAAATGATAAATAACCCATTTTGATACATATCGATTACACAAATCAACTTGATGTACAAAAGTCAAACAATCCAATAAATACAATCCCAAATATTTGATGAACAAGTACTAGATTCAACCTAATTGATAAATTAAGACAGGTAATTTGCAACAAAATTGATGAACAATAAAATTAATTATTCTAATACATAAAGTAGAAAAATGATGAAGAAACAGATTTCAGAAAGTCTTTTCCCCTAAAATTCAACTTCTAACTTTCTAAGCCTTTCATATTAAAAAAAAGAGTATGGATAAAAAGTATGAATCCAATTTATCAAAAAAATTGATGACAACCAAAATTTATCAAAATCTTTTTGATGATCAACCTGTAATCAACAACAAAAGTTTATACAAGCCATAATAAATTTAAAAATTGAGATGAACAATTATTGATGAATAGAAAATTAAACTAAAAAAAACAAATAACCTACATTTAGATACTAATACCAACACTAGAAAATAGGTCATCAATCAACTTGACACAAGAAAAAAAATACTTGAATCGGTCATACATGAAAATAAATCATATTGATACATCATTCATCAAGAAATTCGCTACAAATCATCAATGAAAAAAAGTGATACATAATTTTAAATCAGGGTCAGTTGCACCTCACCAAGCACAAATACAAAGAACACAAATCTAGACCGAATGTAAGTTAAAACAATTTTGACGGCAAGTCATTGTGCGGCGGCCAGACCATAATGCTGGAATGGGTGAAGGGTGGATACAAGCAAAACAACAATCTGTAACAGACCTCCAATCTTGTAGAACAATATAACTATGGTGTCCACAGGGTAGCCGGCGGAGTTCACTGCCGATTACATGAAGATCAGCAGCTTTATGCGATGGTGATAATTGACGATTTGAGGGGGAGGCGGCGCTAGATACAGGGAAGATGCTGTGATATATGCCGACAGAAGGTTGGTGGTCGGTAGATGAACTGTGGCAGAATGAATTGTATAGGCGGTGGCTATGGAGGTTTCAGTTTGAACATGAGAATGTCATCATTTTAGGGAACGTGGGTCTTTATTAAGAAAGAGAAACGAATAGAGTTAGCTAAAATTTCTAAAATACCCTTCGGGTCAATGTTACACGTGGCTAACTAACAATACATCTTATCCTTTTTACATTAAAAATCCTTTTTACTTGAACCAAATTCTCTCCCGCGCTCTCTCTCTCTCTCTCTATATATATATATATATATATTATATTCTCCCTATGGGAGAGTTATTGTAAAAAGAACATTAAAGTAAAAAATGTAAATAGAAATCTTGACCATTACATTTATCATATCTGATAGTTGATAACTAACTTTATTTTTAAATTAATTAATTAAAATCTGTTAGTTAAGGGTATAATAGTCTTTTGATTATTTAACCACATCCTAAAATCGTGTAATCAGATTTCACATCTGAAAATAGTGATTCAAAATACAAAAAACGTAATAGTACAGTTATATATTGATGCACAACGGTAGATATAGTTTTTAAAAAAAGATGATGCATAACTAGTTTTCATTTTCATCAATAATAATTGATAGACTATTAATAATCAATTCAGTTTTTAATGATGAAAATATAAAATTCAACCCTAGCACATTTTACAAGACATGTAAAAAACACTATTAAGAAATTTAAACGAACAAAAGTAAAATAAGAAATTCAGATGCACAAGTAGTTTTCATTGAATAATGATGAATAAAAGTAAAATATATGTAAATTAGATTCATAAACTTGAATATGATAAACAAACAATTACTAAACTACATTTATAATGTTCATCGAAACAAATTGATTCATCAAGGATAAATCTTATAGAAGAAAAAGAATTACATACACAAAATCAAAACAAAAAAAAAAACTCATCGGTCAACAAACCTGTCGCCGGAGTTCTGGGCCTCCATAAACTCGTCAAAGTCAACAAACCCGTTGCTGTCAGTGTCTATGGCTTGAACGCCTTGGCTACCTCCGATTTAGCGTTATTGCTACAAAGTACGCCCATGGTGAAACCGTACTCCTTGGAAATCTTGCCATCGTTGTTCTTGTCGAATTTGTTGAACACCCGAATCATCTCGTCGAAGTTCGGCCGGTAAAAGGCCGGCGATGGCTGAAGTGGTTGAGTTGGTGATGGTGCCGCTTTAGGGTTGATGATTTTGTTGGTTAAAATGCGTGGGAGTTGGGACGAAATTAAAGGGATTGGAGGTTAGGAATAATAAAAAGTCTAAACTATTCTTTAATCAAGAATGCCATATGTCAATCTCAGATTTCTACTTACTCTTTTTACCTTAATTTTCTTTTTATTTGAACCTAAATATCTCTCTATATATATCACACACGTTTTTTTATTTGAACAGCGAATTTAGTGGGCTAGGTCCGCAGTGATATCCATATAGGACAATATACAAGCCCCAAGCCACGCACTATAAAAGAGTAATACCCTTCACCATTTTTTAGAAAAACCTCACTACCCAAACTCGAACTCAAAACCTAAACTATGGGGTAAAACCCATATACCATTGGGCTACGCCACAATAGTATAAATATCACACACATAATATACCTTAATTAAGCCTTTTAAAATTGCGTCGAGTGAAAGAACTGTGTATGGAACAACTGTTACAAATTAATATGAAAAATCAATATAAATTTTAATTTTAAAAAACTAAGTATGTAATTTTATATAAACTAAATTAGAAAATCGTATAAATATATAGTTCATCTATCATAAACATCCATCTAATATTCTGCCTTTTCTTGAGACTCACCTTTGTTTGTTACAAAATTTGAGAATATATATATATATATATATATATATATATATATATATATATGGAGGGGTGCACATGAGAAAGCACCTTCATTTAATTAATATCCTATTCATATCATATATATGAGATGCTTGACATACACGAAAAAAAAAAATTCTATTTAATTTCTCTTATAAAATCCTTAAGCTTTATCCTTCTATTCGATCATTAAGTTGTGAGATGTAGAATCTGTTAATTTTTTTCTTATATTTCTTCTTTTGACTTTTTTACTTATCTTAATCTTATGGGTTGTAGGTTGAGTTGGAAGATTTAGTATACAAGCGACCTATTCTAACATAGATTGTGTGTTAAAATTAGTAATATTTGTATGCATGCATATATATATATATATATGATGTCTCATTTTCAGCGTACGTAATGTCAATACGTACACAAATGTGAAGTTGTAAACATGAAAACTTAACCTCCAAATGTTGAATAAATCAAAGTTAAGACTAAGTACATGTTTGCTTAATTGCTTGCTTTTGAAACTGTCAACGAATTAAAAAGTAAAATCAGAATCTTCAACTCACCACCACAGCCTCCAAATGTAATTAATCCATCATGTCACTCACACTTCCTTGCCATTTTCTTATTTTGAATAATATATCCTTCTTACTTTATCATTTTACTTACTACATGATTACATACATAATCCATTAATTCTCTATCTTCATTTGCTCTTTTGATTTTTACACATGTCTTGATTACAGAGGCGGACCCAGAATTTGAAATGGATGGTAGCACTGGACCTAGGATTTGGAATGGGTGGTAGCACCACCTCGAAAAAATTGGAATTTACACTACGTGAGATCGAAATTTACACTACGCGGACAAAATTGGCAGGTGTCCCCGTGCCACCACCAGCTTGTGCTTGGGTCCGCCCCTGCTTGATTATATGAGTAGAATGAAGGGTAGAAGTATAAAATAAGAGGATATAGAATATTTCTTTTAGATAACTTTAATGCAATAGTAAATTAAGATGTAATATGGTATGTAGTAAAATGTATGAAAGGAATCGTTTAAAGTGATTAGTCTTTTTCACTCTACTTAAAATACCTAATTTCAAGATCCACCCAAAAAATGGAAAGCGAACTTATGATTTCTATAACTTTGTTAACCAACTTTCAGACCGGTCATGAGGCCGGTCTGTAAAGACCCTAAGGGTCGGTTACTCAATTTCTTTTAAAATCTTTCATAAATAATTTTTAATTTTTTCTACGATACTAAAAGGTGTTGTCACAAATGATAAATATAAATTAAACGAAAGAATAAAAATGGAACTTCATTACCATTCTATAAATTAAACCCAAATAATAAATATAAAGTGGGCATGTATAATTTATCATAAACATGGACCAACATGTTTGTTTGGTTGGTCATACTCGTAGAATAATAAGCCTGTCTCATTAGATTGGGCCTGTGACCCAACTGGAGGCATTAAGTTTAGCTGTTTTGGTTCATAGGTGTGTGTGGTGGGCTAGCACGCGGCTGAAAGGCTACATAGATTCACATTCACTCATAAAAACTAAAAACCACACCAATTGTGTGAGAAATTCTAGCACACAGTCAAAAAAACAACAATTCACACCATCTACTTTTACTAAAAAAAGCACGCTGCATGATAGTGAAAAGGATTATTATATAAGGTTAATAATGAAAAAAACCTTAAATTTTAGTTTACTTTTTGGTTTAAATCTTAATCTTTGTTTTTAAATGATTTAAACCTTAAACATTGAATATATTTCTATTTAACCCATAAACTATCACTTAGTTAATTAAAATAGGTAAAAAGTAAACCTACAACCTAGTAAACCGGTTGCCTCGTCTCCCCCATTAACACACGTCTTGCAAAATCAATTTGAGCGGAAAACCTTATAAGCCAACGACGGGAACAAGGGTAGGGAGCGGTGAAATCGACGACGGGAAGAGAGGGAGCGAGCGACGAAATCGATGACGGGAAGAAAGGGAGCGAGCGACGAAATCGACGGCGGGAACAAGGGGAGCTTTATTTCGAAATCGACAACGGGAACATGGGCTGTGAACGACGGGGAACAAGGGTTTAAATGGTGATGTGAGACCGGCATGGCCAGCATGGGCAATACCAAGATCAGTATAACATGTTGGTGGAAACTTTTCGGGTGCTACTTTGGATGTTGATGATGGTTCTAAAGTTAATTAACCAATGTCTAGATGTTATTGCTCGAGTTTTTTTGGTGTCTTTTGATGTAATTATGGTTGTGCAGATGTCTAATTTCTACAAATAACTATACTCTTGGGCTTATTTTTGGCAATGTGATTCCTAGCTTTGGTTATTTATTTGTTAATGTATTGGGTGCTTTTTTTACTTGGGTTATTATAATAGGTAAAAACAAATTTAAGGTGTAAACCAACAAGTAAAATAAAGTTTAAAGTTTAAATTATTTAAAAACAAAGATTAAGATTTAAACCAAAAGTAAGTCAAAGTCTAAGGTTTAAACCAACAAGTAAAATAAAATTTAAGGTTTAAACCAAAAAGTAAGTCAAACTTTAAGTTTTTTTTCATTATTAACCATATTATATATTAAAGGAAAAACTAGTACCAGCTATTATGACCCGAATTACATAGAATGGGTCAATTTGGTTTTCTTTAACATTACTTTTAGGATTAAGTTGGGCTTTAACCAAAACCTACATGGGTTTGTTCCGGTGGGAAAATAAACAAGAAACTCAAAACGGGTTGAACGGGCGAAACACATTTGACAAATGGGTGTTCTCAATTCTCCCAGATCGCAACAAAAATACACGACGTTTTAATCATAATTACACTCACTGTTAAACTCAAGAATACCCAACTCAATGAAGACGAATTCGACTACGTAATCAAAACTAGCAAGTCACTTAAAGGCAATCACTGGATGAATTCGAACCAAACCAACCTTGACCTTAACACAAAAAACAAACTTCCCAAGTGAACAAACTAACATTGGCATATTGTCCACCTTCTGGTTCCACAATTGATTTTACCCAGATTCAAACATATCTGAAAACCACCCAAGAATGTAAACCTAACTTAAGTCATGAAAACCGTATATTGATTTCAAACATATTTGAAACCACCACGCTTAAGATTCAAATACACACACACCATAAAACCCTAAATCATAAAACTCAGTCTGGGAAAAAAGAAGAAAGAGTAGAAAACCCAAAACAAACACCATACTCAAAGAACAAGATTTGGAGATCTAGAGGTAGAGAGAAGGCGAGAGATTAAAGAAAGTGTAGACAGAGAAGGTGGTTGACAAAGGGGAAGATGCCAGTAGCTAGAAAAGGGGGAGTTGGCGATGGTGAGTTTTGATCTTTTGCGTGAGTGGATTGTCCAAACTACAGAGAGGGGGATAATTAATGTAAAAACAAAGGTAGTGGTGATCGGGAAAGGGAGTTGGTTGTGGTGGGGTGATGGTAGCAGTGGTGGTGTATAACAGAGAGTTAGAGAGAGTTATAAATGCTAGTAAGTTTGACTTCTTATTGTTTCTTATTTTTTAAACCAATTTTAAAATGTATTATAAATGAAAAAATAATTAAAAAAATATGGGCACGGGTAGTTTGGTCAAGGATCAAATTCGTAAGAGGTTTGGTTGTCTAAAGATCAAAACCGTAAAAAAAAACGATTAGGGATCAAAACTGTAAAAATCACAAAACCACATGGACCAAAAATTTAATTAACTCAAGTAATGATAACAGTAACAACAATAACGGTAATAATAAGATACAAAGGTTTATACGATTAATGTTCAATATCAATCAATGCAAGTGACATCGAGTCACTATATGATCTTTATTATAAGGTTTCATCTACAATTAGGGCTCATACGATTAGGATTCTTATTATTTTTTTGGGGAACTTAATATTCAAAGTTTGAACATGATGCTAATAGAATAGTACAATTTATAAATATTTATATTAGTAATTTACGATATTATAATTTAGAATTTAGAATGACAAATCTAAAAACTTAACAAAATACAGTTTTATATGTCATTTAACGGGTCTGCATGTTTATTTTTTACGTTGCAATAACAAAATTAACTTATTTGTGACCTTTAGTTGACCAACTCCAGTCGACTAGAATCGAATCAGATTGAGATCTTAAGATTCTATTGTTAGGATAGAGATCTTACGTAAGTTTCTAAGCTTGCAAAGATACTATTAAGGATTAGACCAGTTTAGTTAAATGAGATCTTAAGATTTAAGTTTGAATGAAGTTTTTGTGTTGATCCGAATTATACAAACATTTACAAAAATAATTATAACAAAAAAAAACCTTCAAAATGTTTATGGACATATAAAATAAGAAATCAAAGTCCACCCAAATACAAGTTTCACCCTATGCATATGGTTAATCTGTACTTTTATTTTCCTCCCTTAATTTGTCTGTTCCAACTTCCAAGTATTTACATTTTATATATATATGTCAACATTTTTTTTATCTCAACTTTGTTTTTAGTAAATAATCTATCTAAAAATACATACATACATATGATTAATAATGTATAGCCAAAGTCTTTATTTGTAAGTTGGTTTGGAGTACGTAATTAAAGAATAATAAATTGTGAGAGACATAAATGCAGTCACGTGTAAGTTAAGTCCAGAGATGAATGATAAATAGCACATTTATTTATTTATTTATTGGTAAACATATATTAAAAATTACACGTAGGGAATTGAAGGGACAATTACAAAAACACTTACTTCGTCTATTATCTTCCTAATGTTTTGTGTATATGTAGGATCGTAGGTACCGGTTCTTAAGGATGTAAATAAGCTGAGTTACTCTTAAGTTAATTGAGCTCAAATCGTTAAAAGCTCGAAACGAGCCAAGCCTTAACGAGCTCGAGCTCAACATCATAAGCTTTAAACGAGCCGAGCTCGATCTTAAAAAAGTCTAAACGAGCCCGGCTCGATAAGTGTCTGGCTCGACTTAACCCGGCTTGCTTACATCCCTACTGGTTCTGTACCGATTTCACTTAAATATATTATTATTATTATTATTATTATTATTATTATTATTATTATTTACCAAAGTATATAGAGGACTAACTTGATGGACATTAAGAATTGAAAAAAATGTGAACTTGATACAGAACTAGTAAAAAAAATCTAAAAGTATCAAAAATGAAATTGTTAAATTTTTAATGCTAAATGCCGAATCAAAACTTATAGGGTGTGTTTGACGAAATTAATTACGGCTGGGCTGATTAATTGATAATCCTAAGACCAACCCATAAACTACTTAAAAAAGCTTTTATTTTGAGGGCTAATAAGTGATTATGTTTTTATTAATCCCCTCAAAATTTTTACACCTGAACAAGACTAAAGGACTGTGATTATGAAAACTAGAATCCCAAACCCCTATAATCTTCTATAAGTCCGTTGCCGAACACACCCATAATCAAACATGCTTGAAAAATTCGGTCAACCACGTATTTACCGTCACCTTAACTAAAAAAACAACTAAGATTAGAGTAGAGCATTTTTATAAAGGTTGAAGTGACAAATTTGGCATCAAGAATACAAAGACACATTGTTATTAAAGACTCATAATTGCCACTAAACAAATTTAAAAAGGTAACATTGTCACCCATCTTTTAAAATTATTATGTTTGCTCACCAATAATATACTTTTTGCCTATATATATCTTAAACTTTAAAAGGACCCTTTGGTAAAAATACAAGTTTCTTTCGACATATCTCACACACATTTTTATTAATCCTTTTACATATTCTATCTGACGTACGAAACAATTGATAAAATATATGATTTTTTCATTAAAACATCAATATAAAATACCAAAAGTACAATAATACTATATCAAAACTAATGTTTTGTAACAAATTGTTAGGATCGTAACCACGAAATCGACCAATGATATTGTCTGCTTTGGGTTGTCCCTCACGGCTTTAAAACGCGTCAGTTGGTAGTAGTAAGATCCTCCCTCCTTATAAGGAGGAAGAATCCCTCTTGCCTCACCAATATGGGATGCTCCTGCATTGCTACAGGAGCGGTGTGTTTAAGATTCACAGATTTAACTAACTTGGGGGAACGATGAGCCACATAAACCCAACATTGCATAACTGTTATCTTGTTCATTGATATAAAATTGTATTTTCACAAGATTAGTAACGACTTTATCCTATTGATTTGATATATTCTAAATGATAAATTATTCATATATCTCATGGGTATTATGTAAAACGGTATAAGAATTTAATAATAATTTCTATATCGTCCCAAGCTCATTTTCTTGAATTGTTAATTCGACTCGTATAAAGGTATCATGAATTTTAGTTAAGGATAATTTTGAAATCCTTATCAGTAACTTATAAATATCATTTGAGAATGTTTATTCTATTTATAATAACTATAAAAACGATTATTTCTACATAAATACTATCATAGTTTGTTACACAGTAGTTAACTTTAAGTTAAAAATATTTATCGGGTAGGTCAGATACAACTTAACTCTCATTCGAGCAATTATTCAGCCACACAAATGCTCAACTGAGCACCAAGCAGCCAAGCAAATGCTTAGCTATGCAAAGACACACAAACATCTGAACATTCAGCTCATCATGTTGATCGGTTATATATTTGCTGAGCATGATATTAGCTTTAGAACTATTAGATTTGATAAATTCTTACATGGGCTTTGCCACCGCTCGCTGACTGGGGAGCGAGAACTAGGTCCCCGCGCTTAGCTAGAGTCATACAAATAAAACTTAAACGAGTGTACATCCGCACCACTCAACTCATGTACTAAATGTAGTCAAATGTTTTACACTACACCAACATATATAACAATATCATTGTCCGATGACAACAAAAACCGATGAGAATTTACGTATTTAGTGTAATTTTGTTTTTAAGCGTATAAAAAATAGTTGTAATTTGGGGCTCCCGTGTGTAGTAATTCTATGTGTCCGACCACTCACACATCCTTTTGTGCTCCTATCGTTTTCTAGCTTGCAACCCCAATTAGAATTAAAATTAAAAATGGGAAAGTCACGTGAAATAAAGGTAAAAAGTAAACAAAGGTAACAAGCATTTAATTTATTTATTGTATTCTATTGTACATGAGGATGACGGGTACGTATCCTAGGAACAGCTGTCCCCTACCACTCTCCTGCCTGGCTAATATATACATCTTTTTTCACCTTTACCACTTACTTTCTATCTTTACAAAACTGCCCTGCTTTCATACTTTCCTTTGCAGTCTACTCCATTTTCACTTTCCCATCTATTTACTTGCTATAAATACAAGTAAGATGCTTTGTACACTAGTTAAATGTGTTTCTTTTTATTATAATGCCTTTAAACATGTAAATATTGAAACAGAATAGTGAAATAAATTTGTCATACATAAAAAGATGCATAAGATGTTATTTCCTATTTAAGATAAGAGGTTCAAGTCTCATTTAAAACAAAGAATGTAGATTTAGAAAGTATGTAAGTTTGATTTTACAAAAAGATTGTTATAAGTAACCAAGAAATGTTACATTGAATTAGAAAAGAGAAATACATTTGTGATACGTAGCAAAAAAATGTTACATTATAAAATATTATTTATTCTATGTAAATATCGAAGCACAAGACAGAAATGGATCACAAGTTACAATATTAACAAATAACTACCGGAAATAATTTAGTAACTTTTTTCTATCTCCCTTTGTTAAGTAGCATTTTAAAAATAAATCGTCAACTAAATATTCTTATTAAATTATGTGCTAATAAATAAAATACATATCTTAGCATAATAATAATAAGCTTTTTACTCTATTTGTGTGTGGTCATAAATAAAAACAAAGAGAATTTCGGGGGGGGGGGGGGGGGGGGGGGGGCTAAGTGGAAATAAAAGAAAGTTGAGGACATTGTGATGAAAAGTTCTCACCACACCTCCCCTTATATTCTTCTACTCCCCAAGTCAGCAACCACTGAACCAAAAGTGAGAGAGAATCAGACACCTGCAGTAGCAGAACCCACTCAAATAAATCCCCATATTTAATTTTCTCAACCTCCTTTCTTTCTCTCTCTCTCTCTACACCGTTCCCCACAAGTTTATCATCTTCAATTCTCAAACCCTAAAGCATCAAATCCTCAATGGGGTTTTCATATATTCCATGTTAGTTAAACTTCAAGAACAATAGTAATTCTTCGTTTACACTGCAAGGATCAATGGCCTCTTTTCCCACCTCAAGGTACTTTGTAATCCTCTATCTCTTTACCTTTTGCTTCAAATCCCTAACCGCAGACACGAATTCGTCGTTTTCTTTCAAGAATTTCGGACAGAATTCAAGTTTTGAGTCTGTTCTTACACTTTATGGCGATGCAAAAGTTGTGAACGACGGTTTGTCCTTACAACTCACTGCTCCATTAGATTCTAGTGCTGGTAGAGTGATTTACAAAAACCCCATCAAGTTTTATGCTGGGATCCCTAGGAAATTGGTGTCCTTCTCCACGTATTTCTCGTTTTCGATTTCTTCGGATTCGAGAAATGGGGATGGTTTAGCTTTTGTTGTGTTCTCAGATGGGTTTCCTGTGGATTCGTTTGATGATAATGGTTCGTTTGGGGTTTCAAATGGGAATAGTAATTTCAAGTTCTTGAGTGTTGAGTTTGACACATTGATGGATGATAAGTATGGTGATATGAATGCGAATCATATTGGGATTGATTTATCTAACTTTGTGTCTTTGAAAGTGACTAACTTATCTTCAGTCAATTTGGGACTGAATAGTGGTAATAGATTGCAAGCTTGGATCGATTATGAGTCGGGTTCAAGGCGATTAGAGGTTAGATTGAATAGATTTGGTGAAAACCGGCCTCTTGATCCCTTGCTGTTCGAGCATATTGATTTGCCTAAAATCTGGCCTGAAAACGAGGGGTTTTTTGTGGGCTTAACTTCATCAAAAAGAAACTCCTCACAGCTCTGTAACTTGTATTCCTGGAGCTTAAAAACACGGCAACCACTGGACTGGATGCATTCTGAACCGTTGGATCCAATTGTTTTCAAAGAAGGAAAAGAAGATGAGATCAAGAGTCATAAGAAAAGCGATTGTGTTATGAGGATTCTTTCTGCCCTCATACTTGGGATCGGATTAGGAGCTTTGGGAAGCTTTATTGGTATGTTTTTGTGGACAATATTTGCAAAAAGGAGACCGATTGCACCTGTAGAGTATCCTATGAAACCAGTGGTTAATGATAAAGATTCAGCAAATGAGAAGCAATAGGTAAGTGTTTCAGTAGTTGCTTAGATGTTATTTCTTGTGAATTGTAAATGGATTTTGCTTGTGGTGATCTTGTAACGGTTTCTTGTTATCGTGTTACTATATTTTGATGATAAAATGGTCTGAATCTAGTGTTTGCTTCTAGTAGTTATATGTTATGAACAAGATGTGATTCTGTTTAGCTAAATGTTATTATTCTTATGTTAGCTTATGATTCTACTTGAAAAGCTCTGTTTTACCATTGATATAAAGAAATCCAGGAAAGCCAGAGGTTGGTGGAGAGTGTGATTTGTGTGTTTTAGTGGCATTTGAATAGTGAATGCTTTTGTGTATTGGCATGCAACTGCCTTCTTACTTGTTAACAAGAAAGGAGAAAGTGCTGCTTCTGATCTGGAAAGAACACACTTTACATTATTTTAAAGTAGAGTGGGCATGTACAGAATGCATGGAATGTTGTACTTTTATCTTACTTGAGATTAGACTTCCTTTTTCCTGTGATGATTGTAGTGGTTGTAAGTTTAAAGTTGGGCAGCAAGGGTGGTGGTGGTGGTCATAGGGGTGGTGAGGGACCTCCCTACATTGGTTCAACTAGGGATGGCAATGGGACCGGTACATTGGTTCAACCGTTCAACCCATTGCCCATGGGGTCACCGTCCTTGACAGTTATAGCTCCAACCGTAATCACCCATCCATATGAACTTGGGAACTTGCTCCGAGACTGGTCCACAGGCCCTCGCGTCCTTTGTCGAATGTCATTGGCTTTGGGATGCTTTGATTTGTGTTTGCAACCAAGTTTAGCATGGGATGCTTTGATTTGTGTTTGCAACCAAGTTTAGCATGGGATGCTCTAACTCACTACCACATTATTATCCACATCATCTCCCATCTCTAACCCACAAACCCTACATCCAACCTTCTTCAACCCACATCAAATATTAATAAAAAATTTATATTAATTAAGAGAGAGAAAAGAGAATGAAAAGAAAAAAAAGGGAATCCGCCACTGGTTTGGGAACCAGCTTGGGCTGGAACCTGCAAAGGGGCAATGGTGTTTTTGGAGGGTAAGGGAGCCTTGCAGCACTGGTCTCCCTACCAATGCGCCTAGTCTCGTGCTTGTTAATGGCACATCACCTACTACTATGGCTTCGTCATTTTGCTCGTTATCCAGATGCCTGTTGTTCTAGTGACGAGCATGGTAGGCTTGTTATTTTTTTTTTCAACCAATAAACTTGATGCAAGTTAATATCATTTGGGTAGTGATAGTGATAGTCTTTACTAGAGTTGTAAGTGATAAGATAGCTTAAATACAAGTCTTATCGACAAAAGATGCTCATTCCTGACGTCATGTTAATTAGTGTCATAAGGAGAATAGAAACATAATAAAACAAACGAATGTGCAAAACTCTGTTAAAATAATTGTGAAACAACATAACTTAAGCCAACAAAATAAGAAAACCTTATACCTACCAATTTCTCTGTCCAATCACTCATTTCCCCTTTGTTCCTAAGATCTACACTTGAAAAAAAAAACCCCAAGGTTTAACTCTATGTCACAAGGCTACACTCTTAAAACTATATATACGTGTATTCCTGTACAACCCAAATTCAAGAATTAACGAATTGATGATATGAGCACGCATCTATTCTGATGACCGTAGTGTATTTCCATGGCTCGGTCTTTGTTCGGGTAATACCCGAATACTTTTGTTTTTTGAATCACCACAAATGCACCCAGGAAGCGGGTTTGCATAGAAGCTTTCTTCTAGCTTTGGGGACAAACCCGGTTTCCTCTTGTATGGTGCACCCACCCGGTCTTTATGAATCGCCTGGACTTGCAAACTGAACGTCTCCCACGAGATCTCACCCGTGTCCAACTCATCAATCAGTTTCACAAAATGTAGCCGGTCAGGGTTAATCGTCTTACGGAACCCTTCGAATCGGCGATGCCCTTGGACTGCCTTAGCCATGTTCCCGTCATATGTGTAAGCAAACACATCACTCTCAAGAGCAACATTGTAGTCGAGGGCGGCCAACCGGTTCTGGTAGCGGTTAAGAGTGACTAACTCGTCGGGTGTAGCAAGGGTGCTGTGCGAAAATACGTTCGGGTACTCGTTTTGGAAAGTCTCCATGCTCTTATTACCGTAGATTTCACCTGCGACAATGTAGATTTTGGTGTTTCTAGGGTACCCCATGGCTTTAAGGAACAAAGCAGCTTCTCTTGGTGACATTGGACACCCTCCTTGTTGTCTCTTTTCTGTGCCATTAATGTCTTTTTCTTTCCAATGCTTCACATTATATCTCATACTTTCAAGTATTTGAGATTCTTCTGTTGTTAGGTTATGACTGCAGCCTGTGAATGCAAGCATATCCTTCTCATACCTACAAATCACAACCAGTGAATGTTAGTGGGTCCACCGAGCTGACCTGTTTTGACCTTGACCTTGACCTTGACCCTGACCCATACCCGACCAACCCATCCATCCATTTTGCCACATACACATAACATACTTTAACAGAATGTTATATAGTACCTCAAATGTAAGGCGATATAAGGTTCACCATCGCTCCTAAGTCTACCAACTAGCTTTCTGCCGAGGCTCTCAATCTCATCCGAGTAACGAAGAGCCTCGTAGTTTGCACGACATCGAAGCTTCTGATAAGACGAAGGGAGGCCATTGTTGACGAGCCTTGCATCAGAATGTGTGAATTGGACCACTTTGTGTTTTCTTAACAACGCCTTCATTTCCCCTCTATAATAACTAGCCTGAATTTTCAAGATTCATAAAAAAAAAATTAATATTTTGAGAAGAAAAATGAAGATGAAAGCATAAAGTAAAAAGATTGAGAAGAAAAAATGAATGGGAAAGTTGAGAGAACACACACACAAACCTACCTTTGACCACGAAACCGGAGCCTTGACAAACGGCTTAATTGTTGCGTATTTTGGTGGTAAAGACTCCACAATTTCAACATCATCTTTCAACCCATCGATGAAATGCCTCCAATCGAAAATGTCCTTAAAATCACTACAAAAAACATTATATTTTCATAAAATGTCAAAGTTGTAAAAGATTTGGATTCTCTTTAATTGTGATGAATATTACTGGTTATGTTATGTTACAAACATAAGACCTCGGAACCGTTAATTATTAAATGACCAATTTTGACTCAAAACAAGGGTCACACTCCTATGTTTATAAGAAAAATTACACGTTAGGTTTGATTTAAGTTAAGAGATTCTTAATCTAGCTATAATTGTATACGAGTATCCTACCTAGGATCCGTCCAAAAAGATTGATGATCAAGAGAGGGGAGAACGAGAGTGGCGTTCATCATCTTCGCGATAGCCACCATGTCGCATATCTACAATATAGATAAGGGCATTGATCCAAAATCAGAAATGATTTAATTTAATATAATATTATAGAGTATTAAATACAAATAGTGAATGAGAGCTCACCCCTGTCCTCATTTGATTCAATCCGCCGTTGGCATGGACAAGAAGATACCCGATCGTCGGGAAGCTACTCTCTGAAAAAAGAAAATATATTTCAAGTTTAAAGATCATGAGTTAGCTATATATTACTTTCTGAACACCTGTAATTGATTAATATACTTAGAAATTTCATGTAACAGAGCACTCCATTGTGAAAAAGTTAATAATAATAATAATAATAATACATATTTCATGTCATTTGGATAGTTTAGTTGTTTTTGTTGTTTCTATCGTTTGTACTTGTTCTAGCGTCTTGCTAGTTGCATTCCTTTAGTAACATGCTTGGAAAATATGAATCGACATATATTAGCAAGAAGAAATAAAAAGACTTACTGGTTCGATCCCAAGGTCTAGTGATGCATTGATGATAGCGACTGCTGTTTGGTTTTACCCAAATTTCTGGGACCTACGGGAAATAAATAAATAAATCAATTAGTGTTACACCTTAATTTATTTAATTATAAACTTTGTGTCAAAAATCTACTTACTTATTAAGCAAAACATAGTTAACTGTACACGGAGGGAGTGAGGGTAAAAACGTCATTTGATTAGAAAAAACGAAATGCGGTTTTAACGGTCAACTAAAACATTCACGTGATGATTTCCACTCGTTTTCCTTTTTGTCAAAGGCAGAAGACAGACGTTCCACAAATTGAATACGGTGCCTGGCTGGCTGCCCATCACTTTCAGTTATCATTGGTCAATGTCAATTTACAACGGATACTTCAAAATTTTTATCCATTCCCGTACACAACAGTTTTTAGCAATACATAACAAGGTATAAGCATTTATTATATATGATACAAGTTGGTGATGTATAAAGTTGTTGTGTATGACCAGATTTATTGTGTACAAATCACCTCCCATCCTTAAAATTCTTTTGCTTCACATGCTTTATTGTTTTTTTCTTCATAATATATGAATTATTTGCTTTTTTATTAATATTAAATTTAACTTTTTTCTTTATAAACTATATTTTTATTTTAATTCATTTCGCGTTCTAAAAAATCTAACTTTTTACAAGAAAAGTGTTAGTTTTATTAACTAGTATCTGATACACTCTCATTATTGACCATAAATTTAACATGTTACTTAAGAACAGTATAAATAAAAGAACCTTAACCATTGAATTAATTAATGATAATAATAAATTCATTAACTCAACATAAAAACGAAAACCATATCAATTGTCAATTGTCAGTTGTCGTTGTTTGAAACTAACAAAACAAAGAAGACACGGAAAATTCGATATAATAAGAGAAACATCTTATCAATTTTTTATTTTATTTTATTTTATACATATAATAAAAAAATGTGCTTAACAAATGTACCCCAAAAATAAAAAGAAAATCTTGTAATTTTACAAAAACACAAATATTCTCAGGGGTACAACGTACACTTGATTTTAGGCTAAAAATATTAGTATGTTGCTTTTTTCATAACCATGTCAATTGTTGAGTAAATAATCAAGCAAAATTCAAAAGAGTAGGCTTACAGGATTGTCAAGGGATTTCTCTAAAACCCTTTTGGGCATGGAAGAAGAGCTTGAAAAAGAATCAGTGTCTGCTAAAACTCTCTGAGCCTTCATCACTTCACTTTTATAATCCCTCAATATCAACATTTGGGCGTTTGACCAGCTCCGGCTCACCGCCTCCTCCTCCATCTCCGCCACCGGTCCAACGCCGGCCATGTATGAAAACTTCACAAACACACTAAAGCCCACTACTATAATCAGAAACCCAAGCAATGTACGTCTCAGATTCTTCCCAAGCTTGCCATAATTACGAACCTCCACCGACCCTTTACGGTGGAGAAGATTATTATTATGGTGGTGGCTGGTGGCGGCGGTGCAACTACCGAAACAATCAACCGCCGCTTCTGCTATACAGTCATTGATGTTGGGAAGCTGGTGTTTATCTTGTTGCTGGTGTCCCATTGTGTTGGCGGCGTCGGAGTCTGTGGTTGCCGCCGCGACATCGTTGGTTTGTTCCACGCCACGGCGGCGGTGGGCAGATACACCCCCGAATCGTGGACTGCCGGTGGTGGATTTGGGGGTGGCGCCACCGGTTGTCATCCAAAACTTGTATATCAATCAATCAATCAATCAATCAATTGGTCTATAGAATTGGAATCTGGAAATCCAAAGAATAGAAATTAAGGTGAAATTAAGGATCAAAATCGATAGGAGGATGAAGATAATGATTATGATTAGAGGAGGAGGAGTTGTTAGGGGTTTTAATTAATGGATGAATCAGAATTAGAATTAGAATTAGAAATAATAATAATAATAATAATAAAATTAGAATTAAAATATAAAAAGGAAAGAAAGAAAGAAGGGTTGAAACTGAAAAGCAGAGAGTTGAAAAGGGCGGAATAAAAGGAGGTTCCTTATGATTTGTGGTGTTTGGGTGTATTTATAGTCACCCCTCGTTCTTACGCGTATTTCGTTGTTAATAATAATTATAATTATAATTATAATAATATCTTTGAATTTTAAGTAAATGTTTCTTCCTGTTTCACTTTGCATTAGACTTTTCCATGTTTTGTGGTACGCACAGTGTCAAATAAAATTCAACGTATTTTAAATATATACTACATAACTAGATTAAATGTTTGTTATTTTTAATAAATAATAAATATTAAACAGTAATTTTAAAAAAAGTTATTAAATAATTATAAAGTATAAAAAAATGGAAATTAAAAAATGATGACATACGGCGTCAACATCTATACTAATAGTGGAAGAGTTGACGCGAGGAGGAATGCAGACAAGACGGTAGAAACATGACATCATGAAACCAAAAGATGTGATTGTAGAAAACATCAATATTAAAAAATCAAAATTCGTATTATAGATTTTTGTAAATTTCAATTTGTTGTTATGGTAAGTATATTGTTTACGAAAAAAAGAAAAAAATGTATAAGTTTAGTACATACGATATATATAAAGTTCAATACACACAATAGAGACAAATTAAATTTTCGATACTTACAATAGAAAAATTTTTAAAGTCTAATACATATAATAAAAACGTAAAAAGTTTAATATATTTTAGTAAACTAAACCCTTAAGAAAACACAAATGTTATTTAAGAAATTAACCAAATAGTTAGTTATTCATATTTCATAATCAATTTTCTTTTAAATTGGATAAGTTTTTTTATTTTTTAATACAATAAAATAGCTATTAAATGAATCATTTAAGAGATTTTCAAATAACTACAAAACATAATTTATATATAAGTTATCTTTTTTGAAATTTCTATATGTAAAACTATAAGTATACCATTTCGCCAGTACGTGAGTCCTAATTCAGAAGTAGGAGCCACACGCGAATTAACCCGTCTTGTACGTACCACGCTGTAGCTAGCTAGTTTTCCAGACTTTAAAATGTTCTCCACGACAAGGCGGACGTACTCGATCCGGTACGCGATCGATCAAGAGGGCTACTATTTTGCCCTCCCTTCCTCATAAACCCAAATGTCAAATCAAGAGGGCTACATTTTCAATATAGTTTTTTTACTCACACATGTTAAATCAAGAAATGTTATATAGATAATCAACTATGGTTATATAGAATCACCCTTTAGGAATACACACGGCTGTGTAGTGTTGCTTGACTCTACTATATATAAATCGCGCCGGCCTGTCGATCTCACCATCAAGCTATTCTCGTGTACGTGTTGTTTATCGATCTTCTCTACGCTCTTAATTGATCGATCAGGATCGTGTATATATGGCCGGCTTTAATTATTTGATACGATTGAGTAGTTGAACTCGATCACGTATAAATTTGCACGCACACATGTCATGTACATACACAACAATACACGTACATATATGCATGGCTTAATTTGATGATATGTATTGTTGAACTCACTTACATATCAACTAATTTGCACACACACACACATACACAACAATATATATATATATATATATATATATATATATATATTATGATACAGAATTTGTTAATTAAATATATCAACTGCTATAGTTAATAGTTGTATATATCTTGTAGGTAGGTAGGTAGATACTAATTATTCAAACTAATGCAATGGCGGTAACTAATTAAGTGAGATTGACTCCAACAGTTGAAAGGGAAGATTACTTGCATGGGCCGGTATATATCGAGACATATATATGATCGAACGTGTAGCCAACTAAGTTCGCTTTTTCCTTTTTTTTGTTAGTACATACGTTAGTTGAATGTCGGCTTGCTTCTTTTATTTTCTACGACTTGTAAAAGAATAGGCGGCTAGGATTTTATTTGTTGTTTAAGGGCGTCGGCTTGTTTGGGTAGTCATATTTAAGCAACGTCATTACGTAAACAAAAGCTAATTAACAAAACTTGCTTCAAATTATTTCCTTATACACACACATGGTACTCACACGGCCTCACAATGCGACACAATGCGACGGTGACAAATAAATTTTTTCTCGACAGTATGCTCGTTTTTAAAAAAATAAAAGGTGTGAGGTTTTTTTTTCTAAAATATTGGAAGTCAATAAAATTTTATTAATCAATGTGAAATTTTATTGACCAACGATAATTTAGTAAAATTTCACGTGAATTAATAAAATTTTAGCAATTGTATTGGTGTCGGTATGTTGGTGTAGTTGAGGGGGTATTCTAGTGTGGGGACTATATTTGTCAACCTTTTATAAAATATTGAGGCTATACATGTCATTTCTCAATTAGTTCTCAATAATTCAAAATACGTAGTCCTAAAAAGTTGAGTAAGAGAATGTTAAAATACATAATATTATAGCTAAAATAGATTGGAATTTAATTCAATTTCTTTATACATTCATTGTTATGAAAGGTTTAATTAATTAATATTAATATAGTATATATAAGGATAAGGATATAATTAATTCTATATTTCTATTTAGTAGTTTTATTTTATTTTATGAGGGATAAATTAGTATTTTTAAACTACTTAAAATTAAGAGATCAAAACAACAAAGTAATGTAGCGAATCATAATTTTATTTTATTCGTGAGTTATTTAAAAAACCAACATTAAACTAATTCGAGCTATAGGTTATTTAATTTATGAGTTATAGTTATATGTATTTTCTAATAATTAATCAAGAATATTTGAAATGAAAGATTTAGCTATAAACATAATTTTTTTTGATAATTAGTTAATTTACATTGATTTGGTTTTTTAAAAGTTATTATGAAATTTTATGTTATTAAATATACATAATGTCTAATAGTTACTAATCTAATTAATAATTTCCGCTCGGTATTATTTATTCAAACATTAGGGTATGCTTTTTACGGGGCTTACCATGGATTTATAATCATTAATTGTTTTTGCTTTTTTCTTATAAAATTTACGAATGTTCATAAATCTTACGATAATTGTCACTCAAGAAATTTAAAACATCTCATCCATAAAATTTATATATTTTAAAAATAGTATGAATTATTGAAAGATTCAACAAGTTTGAAAATGAGTGAGAGAATATAATATCTTTATTTTTATTTTATATGAGAAGAATATGTTGGTCCCTACATAAGATTGTATATAGAAAACTCGTAAAAAATAAATGTTAAAAACAATTAAAAATTCTCTTATTCTTCACCACTTCCATACATAAGATTGAAGCTTGAATTAATTTTGCTATTAACACGTATTTACATACAATTAAACTATAAAAAATATAGCTTCGACTTTATTAATTATGTATCTACATATGAGTGAAAATTGGATTTCCCTTAAGAAAAAATAATTTGTTACCCTACTATAACTAGAAATATTGAATTTTCTTTAATTGTGATTTTATAGTGCTAGAAAGAAGAAAATTACATTAGATACGAAAATGGGTGAAGGGTAGTTTGGTAACTTTAAAACACTTAAAATTTAAGAGTTTAATTAAAAAAGAATTTCATGTATATTTATTACATATATATCCTTACAAACTTTGAAACTACACGTATATCCTTTACAAAACCTAGAAACTCTTATATATGTCCAATCATCCATTTTACCTATAATTAAACATTAAAATCATTTCTAAATTTAGAAATTATTTTTAAATTGATTTATCTTTGATCTAAAAACTAATAAAATGTGGCATTACAAAAATGCCCCTAACTACAACTATCGTAATCACGTTGAATTGGAAGCGACGATAGTCACAACTGAGGTCTTGGTCGTCACTGCCGTTTCATCTTCTCCTACTCTGTATACTCGATTGAAGCCATGTTCAAGTGTTCAACTTTGCCAAATCACATCAAACTTGAAGCCCGCCATAATCACGATTGGTTTGTTTTTTCTCTAATAAGTGATTAGTTGTTCCTCATGTGAGTTGTTTTTCTTCTCTTCAATCTATTGTTTGTTCTTCCTCTTTATATTCAGTCACATAAGATTTTAAAGGATCAAATGGCAATCTGGTATAGACGTTTTCTTAGGTTTCCTGAAGTAATATTGTATTATTTCTTACAACACAATGATGAAAATTAATAATTGAAATTCAATCTGGTATGTAGTCTTAGGTTTCTTGAAGTAATAATGTAATATTGTGTTCTTTCTTACAACCATGTGACTGGTTTTGTTATCTTCATGATGTAATTTATGTTTATATGTTTCAAAATTTTTGTCAGCTAATAATTGAAATTCATCTCCATTTTTCAGCTTTTCTTGTGTTTTATAAGGCTTTATGAAGCAATAATCATATAGTGAAAAAAAAGTAATCTCAAAGTTGTGTTATTTCAACAAAAATTACACCACGGTGAAGAACTTTATCGTACCACCTGACGAGCCTTAAGAAATGTAACACCCGAAGTTCGAAATTTCATAATTTATAAATTAATCAAGTGATATGTTTAAGTGGTATTCCTAATTGAGATTAGGAGGTGATTAGAAACTTGAGGGGTTAAAATTGTTAATTTGGAACTAGAAAAGGTTGAGGGGCTAGTTTTGCCAAATCTCAAAGTTATTTATATATATTAGCCAATTTGACTTTTGAAGAGTCAAACTCTTCATTTTCTCCAACTCAAGTCACGTATACATATAGTTAACCTAGTTTCTCTGAAGTTTTGGATCAAGAACAGTAGGAGCAAGGTGTAAGAGCTGAATCTAGCATACATACAAGCTTGAGGTAAGATTTATAGCTATGTTCTTGAAGTTTTTAATGGGTTTTTGAAGTGATTCATGGTGAATCATGGTTTTAGCTTGTTCTTATTATTGTTCTTAGTTTATCTGGTGTTTGGGGTGTAGGAAAACACCCTAGTAGTTTTTTATTGAGCTTTTACCGGATTTGTAGCCAAAACAGCGACTGAAATGAAGAACAGTCGGCTGGACCTGTAGGGTACACGACCCGTGTAGAGGTACACGGCCGTGTAGAGTGGAAGGCGGTCACAGGGCCATGTTGGTGTACATGGTCGTGTAGGATTTGTGGTACACAGCCCGTGTGGGGCTACACGGCCCGTGTAGGTGGCGTGTCAACACTGGCCATGTAGCCAGGTCAGGTCGTGTAGGCTGAAGAGGGACACGGCCCGTGTAGATGCCCTGTTCAGTTTGTTTTATGCTGAGTTTGAGTACGTGATTAACACCATGATTATATGTATACATGTAGGAAATACTGTTTGAAGTATTCTGAGTATATCTGGCATAACTCTGTGTGGTATTAATTGCTGAGGTGAGTTTCCTAAACTCTGATTCATATCTGTGATATGTGTGTGTTACATTGCAATGTGGTATATTATTGTCAAAGGATCACAGAGAGAGAGAGAGCTGTAGCATGCTGCTTTGTGCAGTAGTGCTATGGACAGCGTTTTAGCCTTCTTGGCGGATGCTAAGATGGTGCAGTACTGTATCCATAAGACCTGTTGTGGCATTCGTATATGTGTATGCACATGCTTATACGATTTACAGTTTAGCTTTCTCACTAAGCTCTTGTAGCTTAGCAGATACTGCTTGTTGTTGTTTTGCTGGTTGTGTTAGCACCAAGGCAAGGCCCCGGTTTGACTGTTGATGGTTGGTTGCTTAAAACGTGATGTGAAACAATAACGCTCCCATTTGTGTAACGGAAAGTACTTTTGATTTAAATGCGCGCGTATATCTTTTTATACAAACCCGAGGGTTTAAACGAAATGTTTTATTGGCTTCCGCTGACGATAAGCTTATTGGAAACTGTTTTTGACATGAATTGTGGTTGTATTACCTTTTTGTACGAACCAGAGGGTTCAAGAATACTTGGTTGGTTTTCATTAGCTTATCAAATTCTGTTTTTAGACAAATACCTTTTGTTTCAAGCATTCTTTTAAATTATGGAAATTGGGGCGTTACAAGAAAGATATAGGTGTCCATGTTGTGATATACTGGTATGTACGGACATCATGAACAGATATGCAAGAATTTAGCTACGCTGTCTAGTACACCTCAAGGTTCTCAAGAAAAATCCACCGGTAAAATGTTAACTAATTCTAATTTTAATACTTTGTTTTTGAAGAAAATCATCTCGAAAATAAATATACGATGCGAACGATTGTCTATATTTCAGGAGACGAAAAAAGAACAGGATAATGAATGATGATGCTTGAAAGCAAGAATACAAAGTCACAACTCACAAGTCCGGTTTAGATCTCTAATTAACGAAATTCTGTTTGGGATTTTGTTATCTAATGAATGTCAAATTGATGGTTTGATTCATCGTTTGAATTATGAACTTACGGTTTATATTTTGCTATGTAATGAATATCAATTTGATGGTTTGATTCATCACTTGAATTATTATTTGAGAATTTTAACTGTAATCTGTTTTATGTTAGTCTCCATTTTACAAGTCCAATCATAATTTGTTTAATTAAGAGTTGTAGTGATTTTAAGCAATTATTTGATGTTGGAACTACACTGCTTTAGTTATTGTAGTGGGTCAAATTTATTAAAATCATTCTTGTTCTAAGATATCATTAAGATTGTAGGAGGGTCCTTCACTACATGAAGTCTAATTTTCTTGTTTAATGTTGGAATTACATCTGCAGCAATTTGCTATGGCATTCAAGAAATATTTATCAAAGTTGCATGGCCAGGAGGATGTCTTTGATTCATATATTTATTGCCCTTATTATGTTCTTGGCTAGAAAGACATTGGTTTTGATTGGAAGCTAATAGGAATTATCTGGTTATGATTTATCTGCACAATAGATCAAGTATAACTTTGTGAAAAAGAAAATTCAAAATTTTATTAATAAGAAAAAAAGTATACATAATAATCAACTGAACCCACCCAAGATATGCCTTGAGGGGAAAACCATATATGGGAGCATGAAACAACCTAAGGGGACCCTAAACACTAAATATGTATAGGGACCTAACTAGAAAACCAAAAATAAACTGCTTGTTAGTAGTTTATTTTTGGTTTTCTAGTTGGGTCCCTATGAGTCATTGCCCTTTTGCAGCACAACCATGAGCCATTTGCAATGAACACCCAGCTACTATAAATTGTTGTAACAAAAATGTAACCATAAACAATTACCCCTTTGCAATACAGCCATAACCCATTTGTAGCAAACACCTAAGACCAAGTTGTTGCAACATTAAACCACAACCAAATGAGTTGATGTAAGTAAATTGTTGTAACTGAACTTTTATAACAAAACTGCAATACAACTTAAACTAAATACGGGTGCAAAAGCTTCAAGATTGCCACAAATTCGATAAAACAAAATCCGAGCTTGCACAAAATGACCATATTGAGCTCAAACTTGAACAAAAGACCACTATGTGTTCGGAAAATTAGCTGGTAGCTAGAGCTTAATAATGACAAAAAGAGACAAATTATAAAAATTAGAGGGATTATAAAACAATTAAAGAGGGCATTTAGGTATATAAAAAGCTTTCAGCTAGTTTTAAAAGCTACTTCAAGTAGCTTTTTTTCAGAGCTTTTTTGTTTAAAAAAAGCTCCCAACCTTTTCATCCAAACATAGCTTGTAGCGTTTTCTTTCAAAACAAAAGGCTACTAGCTCTAAAAAGCTCCATACCGAACATACCCCTTGTAAAGAAAATGAGGTGACAAAAGTTTTTACCATATTACCATCGTCTATTTATTAATCTATAAAATTCACCGTCTTATAAAGTTACTTGAACATTAACTGAACCATTTTATCCGTTAATGCGAAACAATTCTAGAATAGTTATTTTATCTCAAGTCTGTAAAATAAACCAATATACAAGTACAAAGGTTTCATAAATTTTATGTCAATTAAAGTCGTCTATATACCTAATTTTAGGAGACTAGGCTTAAGCAACACCATAACAATTAAAAAAATAGATTAAAATGTAAGAAAAAAGTAATTTGACTTAAAGATGGTAGATGACCGGATAGATTGATGTGATCTGCTTAGCTAATAGCCAAACTTAGAGAGATTTTAATGATTTTGATTATATATTTACAATTATATCAAGTTGTGTCTATAATGAATTGATTAGGGTTAACCACATAAGAATTAGTCTTAAGATTAAAATTGTCTAAACAGTTTCTATGACTCAAACTTATAGATATAATTTTTCTTTTAGTGGGGGAGAACTGAAGAGGGACTGTTTCACGCCATTAGAACTCACTTTGACAAAAATCGACTTACATCAGCAGCACCCACATGCCAATTTCGAGAAATATGATTCTGCTTTTGATCAATGTCAAGACCAACAACAACATTAGAACTTACCTTTGACAAAAATCGACCAAGACCAGCACACACAGAGGCCAATTTCGATGAATAGGAGTTTGATTTTGATTGATTTTAACATCTAAAAACTCATTCAATCGATGTAAGGATAAGCAAGTTTCATTTAACGATGTTGACTGAGTCTAGGACTTCATTCATGGGGTTTAACCGTGGCTTCAATCGTAGATATTGAACAAGGTTAATCAAGGGCTTCATTCGTAGATCAAGGGTTTTAACCACTGGTTTCTTTTTCTTTTTTCTAATTTAGGAGGACATCTTTGTAATACTACGTTTTATTAGTTTTTAGATAAAGGATAAATCAATGTAAACATAATTTCTAAATTTAAAAATGGTTTAATTATAGTTAAAATAGGTGATTGGACATATATGAGAATTTTTAGGTATTACAAAGATATTGTGTATTTTCAAAGTTTATAAGAATATATGTCATAATGAAAGTTTCTAAGGATATATATGGAATTTTCCTTTAATTAAAAAGTTGTAAATTATTTATAATATAATGTATATATAGGGTGGTTCATGCTAGAATTATTTTTTTACAAGAAACATTTAGACCCTACAATTAACTAATTGATGGTAGGAATGGCAACGGGGCGGATTCGGGGCGGGGATTGGTCCCTCCGTCCCCGCTTAAAAAACCGCGGGGATTAAACAGGGATCCCCGTCGGGGATCCGGGGAAAACCGCGGGGAAACGGGTATCTCCGTTTAATATAAACATGTGATTAAATAGGTAATTTTCATCGCAGAGATACCCGTAAACTAAAACTATGATTTTTCACTACGGGAATCGTCACCGTTAAGATTTTACCACCGTTAAGATCGTCACCGTTAGAAAATGATTATACTAAATTACATGACATTATCGAATACAAGCATATCTTAACCGAAATTAAAGTCTTAAAGATTTTAAATGCATCCAAATATCAAAACCAAATAATTCAAATAAAGACAACGATTAAAATTTGGGTGTGTGAAAGTGTATAAAGATTTGTATATTTTATATTTAAAACTAATTTTATGTATATTAATATATATATATATAGTTAATCTTAAATTATAATCGGGTATGTCGGGTAATCGGGACGGGGATCATCAAACCCGTCCCCATCTCCGTCCCCATTTAACTAATCGGGTTTCCCCGTCCCCGCCCCGTTTATGTCGGTTTTCGGTTTTCCCCGTCAGTTTCGGTTTTTTTTGCCATCCCTAATTGATGGTTAGGATTGATTATGGTAATTTGGTAAATAAATCAACATTAAAGGACACTAATTAAATTGATGAAAGGGTAAAAGAGACATTTTAGTAAAAAAAATCAAATTCTTCCCTTATTAATCGTATGACACTCTCTTTCTCCTTAAAGTTTCAAATTTAAAACCCTAATCCCTACATCTCTCATCTCATCGTCTCCCTTACGTCCCACAAAATTTTCCCGACCCCTCATCTGCATCCCCCATCCCCAAGCTTTCATCTACCCTTCACTACGGCGGCAACGATGATGGCATAGTGTGTCGGTGATGGTGGCTTCCTGCGGTGGTGATGATGGTGGCCTCATGTAGTAGCTATGATTTAGGTTTGTGAGAGAATGAGAAAGGTAGTCAGAGTCATAATTTTGGGTGAGATAAATGGGGGGCCGTTACCATTTGTAAAGGAAATTTTAATTAATACATACTTTAATTATAATTAGAAGATACCTATAATACCTTTTTTGTTGACATGCCACGTGTTATTCACACAATCCGTCTTATCCCTCTTACAATTTTTTTGCCTCTTACTTGATCCTATATATATATAGTGAAAAGATCATTTGATAACTTTTTTTATTATGAGTACCGCGAGTACCATTTGTAAGCACTGTTAATGCTCATTAATAGGGTATATTGGTCTTTTATATAATTTTTCAAACATGAATTGCGTACGGGTGAGTTGTCATTAAATATCGAGCCTTGATTTTCTCGAAATACCCCTCATTAATTGTATCATTGATGAGACATTAATTGTTTTTTGTACGAGAATTGTAAGAACTAATTTTGGTCTCTGATTAAAATAAATCAATGACTAATAATTATGACGACTAATGATTGACTCATTAATGACTAATGATTGGTTCATTAATGGCTTATTAATGACGTATTAATGATGGGTATTTTAGGCAAATCAAGTCTTGCACATTAATAACGGTCCACCCAGATGCAATTCACGGTTGGGAAAAATATTTAAACGACCAAAATACTCCTATTAATGAGTCAATAATGATCTTACAAACAGTTTTCGCAGTTTCGTACGAAAAACAGTTTTTGTTTGAACTTTTTCCTATATATATAAAATGAAAAGATCATTTGAGAACCATTTTTATTTCGAATACTGCGAGTCCCATTTGTAATCACCATTAATGCTCATTACTAGGGTATTTAGGTCTTTTATATAATTTTTCAACCGTGAATTGCGTCCGGGTAAGTTATTATTAAAGATCAAACCTTAAATTTCCCAAAATACCCCTCATTAACGAGTCATCATTTTTATTATCCATTGATTTATTTTAATCTATGGCCAAGATTGATTCTCACGGTACTCGCAATAAAACGGTTTTCAAATTAACTATCCTCTCTATATATACATATATATATATATATATATATATATGCGGTTCTCGCAATAAAAAAGTTCTCAAATGAACTTTTTGTGTGTGTGTCTATATAGGCAAAAGTTCAAACGAGAACGGTTTTTCGTACAAGAACTGTGAGAACTGTTTTTAACGCCATTAATCACTCATTAATAGGGGTATTTTGGTAATTTATATATTCACCCAACCGTGAATTGCGTCCGGATGATCCGTCATTAATTTGCGATGCTTGATTTTCCCGAAATAACTCTCATTAATGCGTCATTAATGAAGCATTAATGAGCCGCCAAAAAATATTAGTCATTGATTAAGTTTAATCAAGGGCTAAGATTGATTTTCGCAGTTCTCGTTTGAACCTTCCCCTATATATATAGCGGAAGGTTCATTTGAGAACTGTTTTTATTGCGAGAACCAATCTTAGCCGTTCATTTTGGATAATGGAATTCATTGATGAAGAGCGTGGGGGGGAGGGATTGAGTGAAGCAAGGTGCATGTAAGGAATTTATGGGTGAACAATTCAATTGAATGAGGGGGAATTGGATGATTAAGATTGATTTTCGCGATTCTCACAATTAAAACGATTCTCAAATGAACGTTTCACTATATACATAGGGGAAGGTTTATCTGAGAACCGTTTTTATTGCGAGAACCGCGAGAACTATTTTAGTCGTTCATTTTGGATAATAGAATTCATGGATGAAGGGTGTGGGGGGATTGAGTGTGGCAAGGTGAATGTAAGAAATTCATAAGTGGACAATCCAATTGAAGGAGGGGGAATTGGACGGCTAAGATTGGTTCTCAAAATAAAAACGGTTCTCAAATAAACTTTTCACTATATCTATACTATATTATAAAGCATTTAGATCATAGAAATCTCTTAATTTTAAGTAATTTGAAATTACTAATCCACCCCTTATTTAACCTTCCATAATAAATAATGTTTAAAAAAGTAAAGTCAATGCAAATTAATTTTTAACCTATATAATATTAAATACAAATTAAAAAATAAATAAAAAGGATCTTCATAAAAATAATAGTTTAAATATTTTATCATATAACACATATTTTAATTTAAGTATTAAAAAATACGTATAACTATAACTTATAAACTTAATAACATGTAACCTAAATTTATAGACATATCCAGATTTTTACATGACTTGTGTAATAAAAACAAAACGTTTAATTTATAAGATATTTAATATTCTTTTTGTTTCTCGTTTTATTGTTTTACGAACGAAAATCGTTCGATGTCATTATAATGCATGATATAATAGTTTTACGTTATTAAAAACAGACATGTTATCGAGTAGGTATTATTTCTAACCGTCGCTATCTAGCTAGTAGCTAGGTTCATGCATTGAGGTAGTGAGTTGTACGTATGTGAATCAATTATAAACACGCGTCGGTGGCTCTCTTGTTTTATTTTATTTTTCTCATTCCGGGCCCACCCCATCCTTATTTTGTAAACCGGTCAACAAATATAAAATCAATATTCAAGATGCGCTACGTCATTATCAAGTATCAACCCGGTCGATCGGGTCATAAGAATATACTTTGTTTTTTTGGTGCTAAATCGTATTCCTTTTTCAAGTATAATAAATTTTAAAATAAGTGTCGTTGTTATAATAGATATTTGCTCGTCTCCCATCTTACATAATTCATCTTTATCTTCTCCTGCAGTTCAGTTAGATTGAATTCTAAACTGTTCAAAACCCCTAAAATCGAACCGATAATTACATGCACCTGTTTAAAGCCGATCCCTAAAATCGAACCGATAATTACATGCATCTGCTTAAAGCCGATCTAAGAAACCGAGCGAGAAAGACCGGTTATACAAGGTTTCAAAACACTTATTCGATATACCATAATAGTAAATGCAATAGCAAACAATTCCTCAACAGTTACTACACACTGACCCTCACTTGAATAAAAATCATACAAACAAATATATCGACACTCTCCAACCTCAAAGTAGCATACACCCCCGATACTCAACCTACACGTAACTGTTAAAACACATGAAACATGGACCTGTGACTTATAACTTGAGCCATTCTAAGCAAGGGCAGAGCCCCCAGCAGAACCTAGAAGGATAGTAGTCCTTGAGGTACACATCTCGGGTAAAGCCAATGATGTAGAAGCTGAAGACCTGACTACAATTAACCATTGTAACACGTGTAACAGGAATCACAGAGATCGTATGCCTCTCACATATGACTCTAGCAGTAGGGGGGATTGGAGGTCTTTCTGAAATTACTTCTGAAGAGAACTGGTTCAGGAAGAAGGAATCAGCAAAGAAAGCCGGGGTGCAATGGTAGGCTTGCGTGTTGCACAACTGAACCCCTTTTGCTCGATGGAACACATCATCAGGGACAGAGGCAGCTCCACTTGTTGCGTTTAGTTTTCTGGTTGCATGTGTATTCCTGCAAACATATCTTAACCTTAATAAAAGTAACTTCAATTCGGTTATTATCTACTTAAAAAATTGAATAGGAGATAAAATAAGGAAATTCGCAGTATTTTGTCAAAATTTACCAAAATGCTGAAGTTTTGAATGAAAATCTAGGATACATACCATTTAACAACGGCTATTTTGCGTGACAAAAGGGAACCACTGCCTAAACATTTCAAGCATTTAACTAGCCCACGAGATCCACAAACTGCACAAGGTATCTTGCCTTTGCCATTACATTTCACACATCTGCAGAAAGGAAATCTTTCAGTCAGTGGTTTGCTAATTATACTAGAACCAGAAAGTACCATCATTATACATTGTAGTTTTAATTTCTTGATCACCGTTTTATGTGTGTGTAAAATGGCTTACATTGTGTCTGATCCATCTCTATGAGCAATTAGACCCCTCCCATAGCAGGCAGCACACTGAGTCATTTGATTTTCTTTATAAACTCCAGGTTCTTGATCCGGATTGCATGTAGCACAAACAATATCTCCTCTTCCTGCACAATCTGCCATCAAACCACGTTTTCATCAGAAAACAATGACTAAAAAATCAATACAGCAAATCCATATGTTACAAAAAAAGATCGATCAATCAATCAGCAGTGTTAATCAGCTCCAGAAAACTCATCGATCTTTAGGGCCACTACCTTCGCATTTCTCAACAACTTCAGAATGGGGAATTTTGGCACGTGACTCTTTGTGATTTGTAAATAAAACTGGGAATTCGGACCTTAAATCTAATTCCCAAACACCAAGTTCAGGGCCCTTATCTTTTCCATCAATATTCCCACCACGGTATGGTTCTGTTTCAGTTAGCACTTCCCTTTCCTCCACAAAAGTTTCAAGAGTCCCGACATAGACATTGCAGTCCTCAACCGAATGAATCTTCCATGTCCGAGCAGGACGACTTCCCCAACAACAACGGTGACCAACATGATCGATCAGTAATTCCCGGATCTCAACCTCATCCAATATTTGCCTGTGCAGATATATGATATAAATTATACATTAATCACCATGAACAAGGCAACTTCTCTGCAAAATGAAGCAATATTTTTATGATTTTTAAATTTTTATTAATTTAACCATGAAAAGCATGTTACTACGAGTCTACGACTAGGCCATACCAGAGCAAGAAGATAAATGTGATCTAAGAGTATGTATACCTATGAGGGTGATGTTCAGTTTTACCAAATTGTCCTCCATATCCTGCCTCATAAGGAAAAGCTTGCTCTGCAACATAAAAAGTGTGACAGTGTGTTATAAACTCATAAACATAATACTCTATTGGTTCTTGCTTAAGAGATACCTAGTACAGTCCATGTGACTTTAGTGATCAAGAAGCGCGTGTGCGTGCACACACACACACACATATATATATGTATATATATATATATCTGGTTGTGGTAACGCAATGGATATTTTCTTTATTACAGTAAGTTTAAGCCATAGAGGAGCATAGAAGTTTGTATCTATCTGGTATGGTTATTAATTAGCTCACAAACAAAAAACAATAGTAACTTCCACAGATTATATAATCTAAAATATTGCCTTTGTTTGGGGATTACACAAGATATTTGTCTTAGACTCTTAGTTATGCCAAAGACTTAGGGTTGTTGTCAATACAGCATAATCTATTGCTTAGTTTAAGTAAAAGCGAAAATCTCACTAATCAAACTTATCATCAAGCAGTAGGTGATGTACAAACACATCAAACAAGATGGTGCAAATATGAATAGAATTGAAAGTTGGAAATAGGCGATGGATACAAAAAAAACAGCAAGCTGGAAATCCAAAGCCATATCTTTTGGAGGAAAGCATAACCTTGGTAAAATCAGTAATTGGTAGTGTTTCGTTGTATTTTTTTCCTTGTTTCTTGCTCCAAGCAGAGTGTTAAACTTGTTAGAGAGGGCGAGGAAAAACTTTTTTTGGGGGGATCCGGAGATGGGTTGGGAAAACATATTGTTTGGGTAAAGTGGAATACGATCCTTGATTCTTTCGAAAGAGGTGGTCTGAATATTGGGAGTCTTCGGCTACCAAAGGGGTTTACTTGAGTAATGGGTGGGGGTTTTGTTGGGGGGGGGGGGGGGGGTGATAGGGATTAGTACCAACACAGATTTGCATTGAATTAACTCAGAGAAAAAGGGAGAATGATGGTAGGATTACTAAATCAAGAGAAGAATTACAATCAAAAGTTCCAGGGATGAACCCTCTCTCTCAGCACATGCTGGAGCCTCACACACACACTCCAAAGAGGAAAATAACAGAATACCGTATCAAATCTACACCCCCTCCCTTTATTCTATTCTCCCTTGTAACAACCTCTAGCCACTTTTAATATTACCACTTTTAGTCCTCCTAGAATAAACTTGTAATATCTTTGGCCTATTAATTCCATGATGAATTAATTCTGGTTCTGTATCACTACTCCCCCCTTCAAACAAAGTCTTGTCCTCAAGACTTATTTCAGGAAATCGACTCTTGATAGATAATGCATCCTCCCAGGTGGCCTCTTCACTTGAACCATCCTTCCACTGCACTAACCATTGTTCAACATCCGTATTGTGTTCCTTAATATTACGTTTAGCCAACACCGCCACCGGAAAAATCAAATCAGCAGCATTTAAATCCAATTCAGGAGGTAAAACAGCATCAACAGTACCTTGAACAGCCTTCTTGAGCAAAGACACATGGAACACCGGATGTATCTTAGATGTAGGAGGTAAATCCAACTTGTAAGCAACGGAACCAATCTTAGCAAGAACTTGAAAAGGACCAAAGAAACGGGCTGCCAATTTCTGATGAATGCGTCTAGCCACAGATAATTGTCGATACGGTTTCAGTTTAACATAGACCCACTCTCCCACAGAAAAATGCACCTCCTGTCTTTTCTTATCAGCGTTTCGTTTCATCAATTCCTGAGCACGCAACAAATGAACGCGAAGTTGCTTTAAGGCTTCATCCCTATCTTGAAGCTCCATCAGCACTTGTTGTACGCGAATTTCTCCCGGAATGAATTGAGTAACAGTAGGTGGTTTCTGGCCATAAACCATCTCGAAGGGAGTTTTTCCCGTGGATTCATGAAAAGTAGAATTGTACCAAAACTCTGCCCAAGGAATCCATAAAGACCAAGTGCGTGGTTGATCAACAGCAAAACACCGAAGATAAGATTCCAAACAACGATTAATCACCTCCGTTTGGCCATCCGTTTCCGGATGATACGCCGAACTCATGCGCAACTCCGTTCCTTGAGATCGAAAAATTTCTTGCCAAAATTGACTCAAAAACAACGGATCACGATCACTCACAATGGATTGTGGCAACCCGTGATGACGGACCACTTCCTTGACAAACATTTCTGCCACCGACTTCGCCGTGTACGGGTGTTTAAGAAGAATGAAGTGGCTGTATTTGGACAGCCTGTCGACCACCACCAGGATGGCATCATACCCCTTAGACTTTGGAAGACCAAGAATGAAATCCATAGATAAATGCTCCCAAATGGCGTTAGAAATATCCAACGGTTGTAGCAACCCAGCTGGTACCGTGGAGCTAGCCTTGCAACGTTGACAAACATCACAGGCACACACAAATTGTTTGACACAAGCCACCATCCCTTGCCAATACAGATTACTAGCCAAACGACGATAAGTACGATAATACCCCGAATGTCCTCCCGAAGCTGATTGATGAAACTCTTTTAATAAAGAAGGAATAAACTTGGAAGTCTTTGGAATGACCAGGCGATCCTTATAAAAAAGAATACCATTCTGAACAGAATATCCCGGGTGAACATTCCCCTGTTGAGAACATTCTCGTATCATTTTTTGCAATGTTGGATCACCTTTATGTTCCTCTAATAATTCAGCTCCTTGTAACCACAATGGAGACGACAATCCCATAAAAAATTCACCCCCATCAGCCTTGCGAGACAACGCATCAGCAGCTCGATTTTCCCGTCCAGGTTTATAGCAGATTTCAAAGTTGTATCCCAATAACTTTGCCACCCAATTCTGCTGGTCGGGACTCGTAATCCGTTAATGCAACAGAAACTTCAAACTCTCCTGATCCGTATATACCACAAATGTGGTTCCAAGCAGATAAGACCGCCAATGTTGCACCGAAAGAACCAACACCATGATTTCCCTTTCATACGCTGATTTCATCAGATTTCGTTCACTCAAAGCTTTACTAAAATACGCAATCGGCTTGCCTTGCTGCATTAACACAGCTCCAATTCCCCTTCCCGAAGCATCACATTTGACTACAAAGGGAAGAGAAAAATTAGGAAGAGCCAAGACAGGGGCAGCCATCATGGCAAACTTTAATTTTTCGAAAGCTTGCTGCGCCTCTTGTTGCCAAATGAAAGCGTCTTTTTTAGTCAAGTCGGTAAGAGGCTTGGCAATGCTTCCGTAGTGACGTATGAATTTCCTATAGTAACCCGTGAGTCCTAAAAACCCACGTAACCCTTTCAGTTGCTTTGGAATAGGCCAATCTAAAATAGCTTTAATTTTTTTAGGGTCCACTGCCACTCCATCGCCCGTAATAATGTGCCCCAAATAATCCATTGCTTGTTGACCAAAAGAACACTTTTTGTGATTAACAACAAACTGATGTTGCTCCAAAATCTGTAGCGCCATTGCTAAATCTTCCAAGTGCTTGGTCCAAGTAGGGCTATACACCAAAATATCATCAAAGAATACCACCACTATTTTTCGTAGCCAAGGGCGAAAAATATCATTCATAACAGTCTGAAACGTGGCGGGAGCATTCATGAGCCCAAATGGCATCACTAAATACTCGTAGTGACCGTCATGTGTACGAAAGGCTGTCTTCTCGATACTGTCGGGATGCATTCGTATCTGATTATAACCTGATTTTAAATCAAGTTTAGAAAAAAATCGTGCACCATGTAGCTCATCAATCAACTCGTCAACCATGGGAATAGGAAATTTATCAGCCACCGTAGCCTTGTTAAGAGCTCTATAATCGACACACATGCGCCAAGTTTGGTCCTTCTTTTTTACTAAAATTACCGGACTCGAAAACGCACTCTTGCTGGGACGAATCATACCCATAGAAAGTAGTTCCTGCACTTGTTTTTCGATTTCTGATTTCTGCACGTGAGGGTACCGATATGGTCGAACGCAAACGGGATCATGAGAATTAGTAAGGGTAATGATATGGTCATAATGACGAACCGGAGGAAGACCTGAAAGGGGCTGAAAAACAGGTCCAAATGTTGCAAATAATACCTGCAAATCTTGTTGTTGATCAACTGTTAAATTGTTCCCATACCCATAAGTAACCATTGGAGTCAATGGAATACCTGGTTGTTTACCTTCCGATGAAAACAACCATTGCTGCAATGAATCGAGAGACCCCTGGAAGGCCCCCTTACCATGCAACAAAACTTGAGTGCCCTGAATCATGAACTTCATCCACGATTTCTCCCAATTGTGAGTAACCTCTCCCAATGTCTGTAACCACGCCATACCCAAGACCACATCCAATTCCCCCGTATCAAAGACCAAAGCATTCACAGTAAACAAATGGTTTCCCAACAGTAATTTCAAATTAAAACACTGTTGAGTCACAACTACAGTGTGACCATCACCCAAACGAATTGTAAGAGCAGAGCAATCAGAGATGGGTAAAGCTAAAGAAGTTACCAAATGCCGGGAAACAAAATTGTGAGTAGCTCCACTGTCGACTAAAATCAACACTGGAATATCCCCAATCAATCCATCCAATTGCATCATCGTACCACCAGAAATCGAAGAAGAATTACCAAAAAATTCGAGAACAGCACATGTACCAGTTGAAAATTGCTCTTCTGATGGAGATAACAGCTGATCACTAGGGGCATCCGAAAAAACAGCATCCCCACCATCCACGCCATCTTCATCTTCCCCAATAACAATACCCGAAGCTTCCCCTCAGGGCACTTGTGAGCAGGGCCATACTGTTGCCCACAACGGAAGCATAGCCCCCACTTCCGCCGATCTTCCCACTCAGTTCGAGTGAGAGAACGAAATCCCCGATCGCGTTGAGGGTCACGAGAAGTAGGCGACAAAGGAGACCCAAAATTGCGCCCCATCGGTGATGACTTCGCTGATGATAAACGATCCCAGGGTTTAGGAAATGGGCCTTTAACATCAGGCCGGCCCGTATGAGCAGCACGTGAATCACCTGGGCTAAATCCGGAGCCCAATTGAAATCGAAAGCGAGAGTGCAAAGGGGTACCGGAGGTGGGACGAAGCATTTCATCAACATCTTTCACAAGGTACATAGCATCGAGACGCGACTTAGGGCGGTGCAATCGAACCCACCGTTTAACCTCCTCCTTCAAACCGGCGATGAAGTACCCCATCGACTGGGACTCCGGTAACTTAGGAACCAAAGAGAGAAGATATTCGAAGTCCTCAATGTAATCGTGAATGGACTCCCCCTGTTGAATGGTTGCTAACTGTTCATATGGGTTATGGATTTCTAAGCCACTGAAACGATGGAGCAATTCCACTTGAAATTGATCCCATGTGATACCCTCATGAACCTGCTTCACAATAGTAAACCAATGATGTGCAACCCCAGTCATGCTCAACTGAGCCAAACGGAGACGAAGGGGAGCAGGAGTACCGTTCAAATCGAAGAACAAATTAGCCTTCTGGATCCACACTTGAGGATCAAACCCAAAGAACTCCGGTAATTCCACCTTCTTCACTGCCCAGGGCAGCATATTGGAATTCGTACGTGGAGGGATACCATCAACAGACCCAACATCATCAGCACCGAACAGATCATCAATAAGCCCAGAACCCCCACCCTCATCGTGGTTTGGTCGTTTCCCTTGCTGTTTAACCCAACCCAACAGAACCTTACGAAATTCCGCCGATTCCAAACGATCAGCCTCCATGGAAGCTTTCATATCAGCGACATCTGCTTGAAGACGATGGATGGATTCCTCATGTTGTTCCAGACGAAGTTGCACCGATCAGGTTTCCATAAGAAGAAGAAAACGAGAACACAGGAAGAGGCAGGTCAGTAGCAGGTCGGACCAATGATAGGGATTAGTACCAACACAGATTTGTATTGAATTAACTCAGAGAAAAAGGGAGAATGATGGTAGGATTACTAAATCAAGAGAAGAATTACAATCAAAAGTTCTAGGGATGAACCCTCTCTCTCAGCACATGCTGGAGCCTCACACACACACTCCAAAGAGGAAAATAACAGAATACCGTATCAAATCTACACCCCCTCCCTTTATTCTATTCTCCCACGTAACAACCTCTAGCCACTTTTAATATTACCACTTTTAGTCCTCCTAGAATAAACTTGTAATATCTTTGGCATATTAATTCCATGATGAATTAATTCTGGTTCTGTATCAGGGGGGTTGAATGTTTTTGCTTGATTAGGTCCTTATTGTTGGGTGAGGGAGGGAAGATGAACTTGGGCTTGGGTATGGGGAAGGGCCCCTAGAGGAAGAGAGTTGGGGGAGCTAGAAGAGTTGGGGGGATAGAATGTTTTTGCTTGATTAGGTCCTTATTGTTGGGTGAGGGAGGGAAGATGAACTTGGGCTTGGGGATGGGGAAGGGCCCCTACAGGAAGAGAGTTGGGGGAGCTAGAAGAATTAGAAAGGGTGGTGGGAGACTTTCAGCCTAAAGAGAATAGCATGGACAAATATAAGTGGTGGTTAGGGAACATGGTAATTTTTTTAAAGAAATCTTAATGATTTGATTAATAAAAAGCTGCTTGGTAGAGAAGAAAGTGGGGAAGAAACCAAATGGAATAAATTACATCCTTCAAAAATCTGTCTTTGTTTTGAGGGCATACCATAAATAGAAACCCGGACCCGGTTTGAGATAATTTAGACAAATTAAGAGGTAACTTTCATTCTACCTTATGTCCTAGATGGCTAGATGCGAAGAAAAAGTTGAAACTGCTAATCATGCGCCAGTGCAGTGTCCGGAAGTTCAACATGTCTGGAAGCAGGTGGCAAAGTTCCGATCGAAGGCAAACTTTACAAATTTCCAGACTTGGATGTCGTGCCCTTCAGAATTTTAAATTTGAGTTCGAGCTATAGATATAGTTTTCGAAAGTCTAAAGAGCAAAATAAAGAAAGGTCTGTTACTGTCTCTGTTGCACTTGTAGCTGTGTTTAACCTTCATAGCTGAATTTGTACTGCTTCAGATGATTTTTTTTTGTGCTGTAAAAGTTGGTAGTTAGAGTTTTTGGTGAATTTTGTAAGTGATTGGGCATACACACACATCAAACAAGTTGACTTTAGATACATGTACAACTGTACAAGTGAGTTTATGTTCCTTTTAAATATATGATTCAGCTCCTTATCCTGTATTCCTGTTTGGTTCCTTTCAGCTTTGTGCTAGTTTGGATTTAGAAAACTTAGCTTCTGTCTTGTCTGGTAACTGGTGTTAATTAAGCACACTTATCCTAAATCTTTGAAATTCATGAAAATGCTCATTTACCCCCATGTGGTTCTAAATATGTCTAAAATTTAGTATCGAAGTACACCTACATCCGTCAACTATAAACACCATCTTCCCCAAATAACAGTCTTGCATTTTATAGCCGAGGTAGAACATAGCTTCAAAAGCCTGCATTCATCAAAATCAGTGAATCCATACCGGGGCCTGAGGGTGAGGGGGCGTTTGACAGTTTGGATGTGGGTTTTTAAATTGATTATTGGGATTTGAAGATCGGAAAAGGAATCCGAATCAAAATCAGATATTCAAGTCCATGGTGAGGAATAATTGGCTAAGTTACTAAAAGTCTAAAAGAAGCACCTCCATACCTGCTTCTAATTTGATTATATTGATCCTAAACAATCAGTAAATTATAATCACATTCAGTATTGTTTACCCTCAACAGATTAGTACGACTACCCTCAAACACCCCTATATCGTTATCCTCAAACTAAAAATGATCGTGCAGAAGATCCCAAAATCAGTTTATAACGCAGAAGTTCCCTAAATCAATTCACAGTAAAAGATGCTGAATGGAATAAAAAGGTGCGCCGAAAATTGCATAAAAAATATAATAAACAATTAAGATAATCTGTTGTACCATTAATATAGGGAGGAGGGTCTGGAGAACTGATTAAGGGGGCATGGAGAGAAGGCGGGTAACGGTCAGAACCGGTGGCAGCTGATCGAATTTCGTCAACGCTGACTTCAGAAGCGGTGGGAATCATTGATCCTGTTCGTCCCACGGATGGATAAGAATGCCATTTCTCGCTTTCACTATCCCTGATTTGACCTTTTTCTGCAATAAATAAAATAAAAGGGGGTTTGGATGATCATATAAACTGAGAAAAAGAGGAACAGAGAATTGAAGTTAGTAACCGGCAGAAAGTGTACCAGTAATGAGCAGGGGTTGCTCCATTTTTGGGTGAACAACACAGATAATCGATGACTGAACGCTGGTTTGTGAAGACGGAGCGAGGCAGAGAGGGTTTATCACAAAATTGCTTAAGACACAAAGGAAAACAAGGGAGTCATTATCGTGTTGTCATTCCCGGGAAATTACGTGTGTAGTCCTCTCTAATTGGGCGATAGTCCATGTAATCTAAATTAACCCTTATTCTCTTATACACGTAAGTGTATAATAGTATCTTTTTGGTATGTGATATGGATGAGTCCAAGTAGTATGTGATATGGATGAGTCCAAGTAGTATCATCTTTTTGGGTTTACTTATAACGCTCCTTTGGGTTTACTTATAGCCTAATAGTATTGGGATAATTTAGGTTTGGTGTTACTAATGACTAAGGTTATATATTTGAATCATGTCGTGGACAAATCTAATGTAGATTTAAGAGCCGTTAAAAAAGTCTAATTTTGAAAAAATGATGTGTGTTGTTACATATTACATAACACTTAAATCATTAACATACTTAAACCACTAAAATGCTCCTTACTTTAAGTGTTATATAAGTGCAATAATACCTAAAATAGGTAATGTTGACTGCACACATCATTTCCCCTTAACTTTTTCGAATGATTAAACCTTAAAGTTTTCTTTAAGATAATTTAAACCTTAAAGTTGTGTTAAATAAGTTTTTATTTTATTCTCTTCACTTGATTATAGATGTAATTTGCCTAAAAACATCTCTTTCTCATTCATCTTCTAGCATTCAACCAAACACCCCATCACCTCCCTCCCTCCCTCCCTCCCTCTCTCTCTATCTATTCTATAAATCATAGACCTGCCTAATACGGTGATCTAAAACTTGATTTCACTTCTCTCTTCCAACAATCTGTCATCTTGCTTGTAACTAACATATCTTTTGGTGTACTCATTTACTATTTCAACAAAGACCACCTCTCGCGATATAAAACCAACTGAATCGACGATATCATGTACTCCTAGATTGTCACAATGAGCATAATGTATTGGCAAGTTTAGGATTTTTGAAGAGAGGGGTGAGGTGAGGGGGTGCTTGAGTAAATATTTAGAGAATGCATGGTATAGGTGTATACAGGGCGAGAGAAGTTTGAGAACCACATGTATGGGTCATATACCTAATTTAACTACAAAAAAAGAGAAAGTACTCATGGTTTGGTTCGCGAGTGTCCGCACTTTGACGTGTGTTTTGATGTATACTAAAAAACTAGAAAACCTAAACCCACTCGGGGCGGGTATGGTCTGTTCAGTTTTTCGTTTTTTTTAACACCCGCAATGGATGGGGGATAGGAATGGGTTTGGTGCGGGTTTTGGTCGCCCCGTCCCCGAACCTGAAATGAAAACCCGTCCCCGCCCCATTCCCCGTCGGGGATTGTTTCGGGACGCCCCGTCGGGGTCTCTGCCGAACCCGACCCCGACCCGAAACCCGATGATAAAACCCGACCCGACTAAAAAATATGTTAGTGAAGTAAGAAACTATACAAAAAACTTAATAAGAACCTAAGATGATCATTTTATAAATAAGAGCATAAGTATCATCATTAACTTAATAAAAAACTTAACTAAAGTAGAACTTAAAAAAAGTTAGGGATCAAAATTCAAAATTTAACAAAAAACTTCATCACTTTAGAAACTTCTCCATTAATAGATATACAATCGTTCTCTTTGTATATTCATATACATTATTATATACATAAATATATAAAACATATATGTATATAAATATATAAACAATATATATAAACATATATCGGGGCGGGGTGGGGATAGTGTGCCCAGCCCCGAACCCAAAAAATCCCTGAACCCGACCCTAACCCGAAATTATAAACCCAGACCCGACCCCGAAACTTGTCGGGTTCGGTTTTCCCCATCGGGTTCGGGTTGTTTTGCCATCCCTAATGGGAGAAGAGGGTATTTAAAATAACATGTACTATCAAGCCAAAAGAGTAAACATAAAAACTAAACAAAACTTAAAAGGATTAAATCATTCTTATTAAAACTTTAAGGCTTAAACCATTTGAAAAACTTTAAGTTTTAAAACATGATAAAGTGTAATTTTAAGGTTTTAATCATTTTTATATAAAAACCTTAAGGGTTTAATCAATTAAAAAAAATTAAGGTTTAAAACATAAAAACATGTAAACTATGAGTTTTAAACTATTATCAACTCTTCTTTTAACTAAAACAATCTAAAGTTTTTGGTTAGTTGAAATTGGAACTATGTGAATTTGGAGGGAATGAAAGTCACAAATTCTTTTGGTTTTCTAAATGGAAAGATTTAGAAATCAATAATTTTTTCAAAACAAATCATATAGATGATTTGCAAGTTCTATGATATGAAATTGTGTATATTTCATAAGAATTGATCCACATTAGTAAATGACCCGCCTACATATGTTTCATGTTTTGTTCACATTCGTAAACAACCCATCAAATATCTTCTTTTCCAATCATGCCAACTAATCAATCTGCTTAATCGGTGTTCGATATCATGGCCACCATTATTGCCACTGCCGACCTCTTTGCTGTCCGCCATCACCGTCGCCACCTTCTTCACCCCTGGTTTGGTTTCTTCACGACTTTCATCATCCTCTTTACCACTTGTTTGGTTACTTTTTTCTCGTTTCTTTTTTTGATTTTGTGTGTTCAAGTTCTTCTTCCTTTGTGATATTCACATTCGTTGGTTTGTTGCTTCTAAGATTAAGGTTTGTCGGTTTTGTTCATCATCGATTTCGTTGAGAGATTGATCATCTTTTCTTTTTTTCAAAGTAGTTTTTTCCCGTTATGGCTTCTCTCTGGGGCGCCAAAGCCTTTGGCTCAAATGTGCACGGTCGGCCAGTTTTATACGTGTCCGTTTTCAAAGCATTCCCCTGGTCACCTATGACTGAAACCCCTATGAGTCTCGAACTCTTGATCTCCCATCCTCCCCTAGGGGGTAAGTGATCTACCCTGTTTCTTTACCACTAATTTTGAAATTAATGTTCATCTTATTGATTACTTAGTTTATTGATTTCTTGATTTCATATCAATTGCTTAAACAATTGTGATTGTTTAATGTTCATTGATTGTGATTTTGATTTTTCTGTAAAAAGTTTAATAAAAAACAATTTATTGGTTTTAGATCATATGTTTTTTTAACAGTAAAGAGAACACTCAAATAGAGAGCTTTAGCATGGTCATCACCTTCCCCAAGAACGACCCAAATATTATTATACATAAAGAAAAATAAGATCTAGCAAGGCGTTAGAACCGAAGGAATACAATAGCTAACAATATTATAAAGGGGTAAAATCATAAATAGTAACCAAGTTTGAAAATTGTTCCACGAAGGTCATTCCCTTTATTTCACATTGTGAAATAACCCATAAGTGACATTGGTGAAACAGTTTTCAAACTTGGTTACTATTCTGTGAAATAAACTCATATTATAAACACAAAGTGCCCCACAATTTAAAAACAAGAGATGTTACAACACCAATCACTCCAATTTAAGACTACATTCCTTTGACTTGACATGTTCTTTAGCCAAAAGAAAGAGTACTTCTGAATTTGATTGTTGAAAAAAATCTCCTTATCATTTACTACACTCGAAAAAACCTTTCCGCTTCTAAGTTTCCAAACAATCCACAGATATGTGACTTTAGCCGGTCGTTTTGTGTTTATTGATTGTGATTGCTTCATGTTCATGGATTGTGACTTTAATTTTTTAATAAAAAAACAATAAAAGAAAACTTAAATAAAAGATAAGTTATTATACGGTTTATATTCCAATTCTCTTTACAAATTTACTAATCAAAGAGAGTTAGGGTTTTATTGTAATTCTAGTTCTAATTCTTTTCAAATTTCATTTCCTAAACAAATTTTTAATTCCCTTAAAAAAACATTTTGCTTACTAAATAGGGTATTAAAGTATTTGAAGTGATAATTACTATGACTGATTCCTTAATGATGAACGTCATGACAAGATTCGCTTTTTTTAATTTTAATTATTAAACATAAACATATAAAATATATAAAATAAAAATTAGATTTAACATAAAAAACATTAAAACTAAAACACTACACTAGTTTTCTTATAAACACTACACTAATTATATATAAAAGAAATTGCATCTAATAAAATTTATATTTTATTCCTAGTCATGTATTTCGTCATTTTGAAAAGTTGACAATCTTCCTCCAATAGACCGTCCGTAGGAGTTGATTGTAAGTTTCAACTCCTTTAGCATCGTTTGAGTTTATTCTTGTTATTGTGCAATGTTCAGTGAGATCTTATTCAACTCAATCAATTCTTGGTTGTAGCGGTTGATGTTTTGTAAGTAGTGTTGAGACATATTGGGTGATGCTCAGTAAGCTTTCGTTGGAATAGTTTGAAGTTTCGCAAGTCTTACCTTGATTTACGTACTATGTCGTATTTATATACATAGAATTACATACTTGTGGCAAATAAATTCTGTGCTTTGTTGCAAAGTTTATAACCGTTACATGGTATATCCATTAGAAAACAAAAAATTGGTGCAATATTCTAGTCATGATTGTTATGTCTAGGGGTGTTGGCCAGGTCAAATCTTCAAAACATTGTATTTCAAGCTTTGTGTAATTTATTTTAAGAGCTTAGGGTTAGTCACGTTGAACCAAACTCAAATAAAAACATGAAAATTAACTCGAAACTTGACCATATATACTTCAGATTCGTCTAGTCAACTCGGTCAAGCATTTTAGACTCTAACAAACCTGACCCTAATATGTTAATTAGGGATGGGTTGGGTTAGTCGGTTCAGGTATTTTTGACACCATTAGTCATGTCAAGGGAAGGCACAATATCCTACTTAACTTTAGCTAGAACCTCGTTACTATGTAAACTAAAACTATATCTATAGGTGAGAATTCTATAATATATAGTCAACTTTATTAGATTCATGGTTATGCAACATATTTAGAGTGTATCATTAGAGAATTTGGTTGAAAATGTGAATAAAATCGTAAATAAATAAAGAAATATGAATAAATTTAAAAATAAATGAAAATACTTTGTAACAACATTAGTAACTATGGATTGGTGGTTGTTGGTAATAGAGTAACACGAATAGCAACTCGACCAAAGAATCAGATTCAAACTAGTAATGTCGTAAAAACCTTGAACATATGCTTGAATATAACCTCCATTAATTATGGAAACTGCTTAATTAGATGTTCGGGAGCTTCCGATTTCCAACCACCGGCAGTATTTTCTTCATTCTTCCGGCTAGGCCGGAAAAGAAAAGAAAAAAAAGGTTGTCCTCGATCATCAGGTGGTGGCCGGCCAGCGGTGTTTGTTGATCGATGAGAAATAAATCAAGCATTTCGATCAAATGAAGCAGGTGATGGTGGAGGGTGAAAATGTGCGCATCGTCTCAGTAGCCTCATAATATCCCCATTTGAATCGTCAGGAAGTGGCCTGATCGTGAAGTAAGTTTGCAGAAAACTAGTGAACAGAATAGCAGATGCCACAAGCAAAGCTACTGTCTTCCACGGACTACTAAAGTACATCGTAAACAGCTCTGCCGCCCACGTCTTATACTTGTTATTACAGTGGTTCTCTATCCCTCGCCGAAGCTGATTAAACATATACAGATTAACCGCCGGCACTTCAATCTCATCGTACATTTTCACCACCTCTTCATCTCTTCCAAGACTATGAAGCAATATATTATTATTTCGCAACTCCTTCACATCATCACCTTCGATAATCAACGATTTCATTACTCGAACATACGTTGAAATCCGGAAGTCATTCGGGTTATGCGGGCACATCTCGTATGCGATCATGTTCAAGTAAATAGCTTTTGTATTTGATGAGACCGCTCGACGTACAAGCTCAAGCTCGCCATAGCACCATCGGGAATGAAACTTAATGTCTTCATTGGAAGACTCGTTATTAGTTCGTTTCAAGAAAACCCCTTTAGCTTTGAGCTCCATTACTGAATCAAACGATCGATTTCGCTTTACATAATTAAAATTCTTATCATCAGGGTCGCCTTGATCTTTTGCCCATAAATTCAGCCTCGTGCTGCGGGAATTACTCGAACCATCATTGAGCTCGAGAGAGGCCGGAAGAGAGATGAAGTACTTCCTGTAAAGCTCGAGAAGATGAAGGGGTTTCTTGCCTTCTTCGAGCACCTTTTCACCCCTCGTTGTCACCTCACCATAGTTTAAGTAGTTACAGAACTTATTTAGAATCTCTTCGCCTTTATCTTTCGGGAATCTCAATTCCAACAAAACTTCAAGGACTACAAACGGGATTTGGTTCTCCAGCAAGAAAATGTCACGAACTACATTCGCGAACCCTAATGCCCCCAAATACTCGTTATTTAGCAACACCTTTCGATCTCCTTTTGCTATACACTCTATAAAAAACAAAATAAAGCAACCATCACGTAACATCATTTTGTTAAACACCTCATCATTGTAATTATCCGTAGAGCCATCGATATAACACGCTCTAGCGTCATTTACGACCTCAAACACCTTGTTGTACAAGGAATTAAGGGATTTACCGCAGCGCAGGCAATACTCTTGGAGGGTTATGGACTTGTACTTGTCGGCTTCATGAGTTGTGTGGGTTAGATTATGGTGGTATGGGCCAAGTGAAACCACGGTAGGCTCGTAGTAGTCAGAGTTTTTGCGACCTTTTTCGGTTTTTAAGAGCAATGGTGGTACTTTCTCGATAAGGCGCTTGCGGTGGGAATGTAGGGTAGACTCGTGGCCTGTAATGCAGTCTTCCCACTCCTTGACTACGACATTGTTGTCATTTGGTTGATTACCGGGGATTTCGATCATTACATTCTCATCACCATCAGAGTACATCTCTATATTCTCCATCTTCTCCATTGGGTACGTGGGCCGGCTGTTTAGAAATTTTAGTTAGATATATATATATATATATATATATATATATATATATATATATATATATATATATAAACGTACATTCTAGAATATATAAAAAACGTGGCAACATTTTTATGTTAGTTATTTGCTATTTTAATCATCATTCATTATTGTTATTATTAGTTTGTATTTTTAAGGCATATAGAGTAGTGGAGTAAGTTACTTTTCTTTAATATATATGTTGATGTTGATTAGTTTGCAAGCCATATATATACTTACTCCTGCTTTATATTCTATTCATGAGTTTATATATATGTGTATATATATATATATATATATGAAAAAGTTCAAACAAGAATATTTTTTGTATGAGAACTGCGAGAATCAATCTTAGCTATCTAATTCTTCCTCTTTTAATTGGATTGCCCACTCATGAATTCCTTACATGCACTTTGTCACACTCAATCCCCTCACGCTCTTCATCCATGAATTTCACTTACCACTTGAATGACCAAAATTGGTTCTCGCAGTTCTCGTACGAAAAACAGTTCTCGTTTGAACTCTCCCATATATATATATATATATATATATATATATATCTATATATATATATATATATATATATATCTATATATATATGTGGGAGAGTTTATTTGAGAACTGTTTTTATTGCGAGAACCACGAGAACCAATCTTAGCCGTTCATTTTGGATAATGGATCTCATGGGTGAAGAGCGTGGAGGGATTGAGTGTGGCATGGTGCATGTAAGGAATTCACGGGTGGACAATCCAAATGAAGAAAGAAGAATTTAACGACTAAGATTGATTCTCGCAGTTCTCACAATAAAAACGATTTTTAAATGAACTTTTCAATATATATATATATATATATATATATATATTTCAATTAATGATCCATCCAAGTAAGTGTAGTCTTCTTCTTCTAAACCCCTGCATGCATGCATGCGTCTTACTTTCTTGTTTTTAACTAGATAAATATAGATACCATACAATATTACTGTCTTAAATATAATAATAATCTATACTATCTTATAAACTATTTAGATATTTTTATTTAAATTACTAATTTACTTTTAATATTAAATTAAATCGGAACTCTTAAATAAATTAAGCAACACTATTTAGTGAAATTAATGACAATCTTATACCATTTTAATAACTAAACCTTTTAAAAGAAAAATTATTTAAAAAAATTAAATCAATACAAATAAGAACGGCAATGGATGACATTGTACGTGGTGAGTGCCTTGTGTAAATATAAATAAGAACGGCAAGAAATTTTTGAGGTCACTTATTTTAGATGCATCTATGAGAGTGTGTGTGTGCGTTTGTGTGTGAGAGAGAGAGAGAGACCTTAGTGCATGGTGGTATTAAAGACACATGAGTTGAGTTGCTTGGCTGATTTGCAGGAGATCGATCGACATTTGAAGGAAGGAAGGAAGATTAAAGGTGATGAATATATATATATATATATATATATATATATATATATATATATATAGCAGCTAGCAAAAGTGTAAGCTGGATTTGGTTCAGAGAATAAGTAATTTGCTTGCAACTTTGGGCAACTAATTACTAGCATCAATTCCACCTCTTTTGCTTTAAAAGATTCTTATTTCTAATTCTAATAAAAGTAAAATACACTAGTATTTGATTTGTAGTATATATATACAGAATTCATTGTCACAAATAATTAAGAACTTTTAATGTGTTTTTGCTTGTAACTCGAGAAACCATTACATAAAACTGTCAATTTAAAAAACAATTCAACTAAGGATAATGATTGATTTTGGCTTTTGTTAATAGTCAATGCAAAACAAACCATCACAACGTATTGTCTTGATTAAAACTTGAATGGAATTCTTGGATCGGACGGAATTAGCTTCATTCTCGAAATATAGGTATCCTCACCAACATTCTTATCTAAAATAACGTTTGCATCAAACATATAATATATAATTAAATACAAATAGATGTAATACGTACAATGACTTGAAAGGTTTTTACAACCCTGTCATATATATATGTTCAATATAAGGTGCAAGACTTGTGAGGTCTCCAATGGTTTGACAAACATGAAAGATTACATTGGTTAAGAATCAAAAGTTTCTTCTAGCTATATATTACGAGAACTGCGAAAACCAATCTTGGCCGTTCATTTTGGATAATGGAATTCATGGATGAAGAGCGTGGGGGAATCGAGTGTGGCAGAATGTATGTAAGGAATTCATGGGTGGGCAATCCAATTGAATGAGAGAGAATTGAACGGCTAAAATTGGTTTTCGCGGTTCTCGTACAAAAAACAGTTCTCGTTTGAACTTTTGCCGGACGATCATAATGTTTAGTAAATAAGAGCTAGAGTAAATATTTGCAACTAGCTAGCCTAGCTGTGGAGAAAGCTAATGAGGTTGTTTGCTTTTTTAAACAATTGTAGTATACTTGCAGCAGCTTAAACTCTATCAACAATCTAATAAGCAAATCCACAATTGCGATCAGGCCATTCAAATAAGACCTGATTGTGTCAAGTCCATCTTAAATATTTTTGTTACTCGGGACAAAACTAAAAAATAGGCTTCTTAAAATACTAAAATATATAAAAAAACTAATATATATAAAAATGTTGAATAAAAAACTTATAATTGTTTAGGTTTTCAAATTTTTTATAAATATATTCATTCACTCTCTTAATTTGAGATCGTTTTAAGTTTTCAAATTCTTCTTTTTTATTTCTTTTTTGACTACAGGATAAATGCATCTTGAAAAGCTTGATTTATTAATTAATTATAATGTAATTCAAGTAAACAAGTCAATATCAAGTGATTTAACTATGTAAGAAAACACAACAATTAACTTGATATCAGGTGATTCAAGTAACCTTTTATCTAATATCTAGTAAACTAAATAACTACTAAATAATTAACTGATTAATAATATCAACTAATATTCAAGTATTTCAAGATTTCAAATAAGTGACACCAACAAACTCGATAGTTGATATCAAGCGATTAAATTTCACGTAAGTAATTTAAATTAACAAATTAATAAGTAACTGAAGTAAGTAAGTGATTTTAAGTAACTAAAACAAGTTACTTAAGTAATCAATAATTAATAATCCAAATAAGAAATCAAAGATAAAAGAAGTTTTTTACATGTTATGTTAAAGTTTGAACAATTAAACTTTGAAGTCTTAACTATGGAGAGTGAACGACTCTCACTATGTGTTTTCTATTCTGCAACTCTGCAAAAAATCAATGATTTAAATATAAATTGATTACCAAAACAAGGAACAATAAACTGAAATTAAGAAATAAAGATCAAATACAAATTAATTACAAACTCTTTAGTCTCACTCAAATGATAAAATTTAATCTCGTAAGTGGTACATTGATTTTCAGTAACTTATTATCATCTACCAAAACTCTGTTTTTTCTACTCTACTCAAAGACTTAAAGAAATCTTCTCACTAAAAAACAAAAAGTCGATGAGTAAAATACAAAATCTGAAAATGCCTCCGGCCTATTAAAATCACAAACTCTGAAATTACAGGATGTGAATTGCCGATGATCGGATCATTTCATAACAAAATCGCCTGCTGTGTTTAGGAAAAACTAAAGAATTTTGAATTTGATGATTTACATTTGTGGTTTGTTTTTGCCTTTCATCGTTTGCAAAGAATGAAAGGGGGAGAGGAGAACCAGTCACCAATGATGAGACCAATCGCCTCTACTTTCTCCCCAATGCCTTGACTTCTGATCCATAGCCAAATAGTTAATTTGCCACGACATAATTTTGCTTTTTTATCCTATGAGGTTGCTACACGTTCGTGATTTCAAGCCGATTGCTATTTTAATTTGTAACTTCTAAATCTACGTTTCAAATGTCGAGCCTAAGAAAGTGAGTCTTTTTTTCTTATCTGTTTGTAAATTTGAGCTCAATAAACTTGGTTTTATATATATATATATATATATATATAGAGAGAGAGAGAGAGAGGAAGGTTCAAACGAGAACTGCGATAACCAATCTTAGCTCTTAATTAAAATTAATCAATGGCTAAGATTTTTTGGCGGCTCATTAATGCTTTATTAATGGCTCATTAATGATGCATTAATAAGAGTTATTTTGGAAAAATCAAGCCTCACAAATTAATGACTGCTCACTCAAACGCAATTCACGGTTGGGTAAATATATAAATTACCAAAATACCCCTACTAATGAGTTATTAATGACGTTAAAAACAGTTCTCGTACGAAAAACAGTTCTCATTTGAACTTTTACCTATATATATATATATATTAAGACACTATACAAATTGTGGGCCTCATCTAGACATGGACCCTGGATGATTGTCCGAGTAGTCAGCCCCTTAAGACAGCCCTAGATTATGTAATCAAGAGAGATCGTTTTCTAAGAGATCATTTGTTAACTTTTCGTTTTATAATATCAAACGTGATCCTTTATGGTTTTAGTTTTTAATTATGTTCTTCATCTTGTATCTCCTCTTTCTCGATTGTTTTCAAACAACACCCAAAGGAAACGGATGTTATTCCAGTTTCTAGTTGACGGCGACGTGAGGACGTCGGCCGAAGTCGAGACAAGGGAAGAGGGCCTCGACACGAGTCATTTGACTTGCACGAGAGGGATATAGTCCAAGCGAGTATGGAGGTCGGTGGTAACACTCAAAATGGGCTACGGCCCAGTGTGAGTAATGAACAAGTGGGCTTCAGCCCACGACTTATGGGTTTGCAATCATGGGTTTAAAATCCTGGTAATCCCATAACCAATTTTTCAGGTAGAGTTGGTTAATTTTAGGTAATGGGTTTATAACCTAGGACTTGAAATTAAAATATATTAAAAGGAATGGAATTTTAAGAATATAACAAATGAAGTATGTTTAAACTAGATAGTTAAAACAAAATTTTCACCAAGTTTGATATGGGAATTAGTCTTTTAATTGTTCTTGTCTAGTTTTGAAATCTCTAGCCGAGTATTACATCTTTTGTATTGTTTAATTATATTCTTTTCTTAGTTGTTATTATTAATTCTAAATGGTGTGTGCATGTCTGGGTGTTATTTGTAACTCTTATTCTATTTTGTAAAAGTAATAGATTAGACGGGTCTACAAGTTTTTTGATTGTTCGTAATTTTATATGTTATTTTTAGATATAGAATAGTTTAGAATCAATATTGTTTATGCCTTGTGTGTTGTGTATCCATTTAGGTCTATACCATTGATTTTTCGTTTGGCTCACAAAAATTGACATTATGTAAGGCGAGGTTCTAGCATAGTTTATTGTTGTTTCATTTCTTTACATATTTTATTTGTGTGTGTTACGCGATAAATAAAACATTTTTAATAACCGATTTATTAAAAACTTATATACACACACATTAACAAGTGTTTTAAAATTATTTTTAAGACGATAAGTTTTCGACTTAAAGTTTGTCTTGTGAGTTTAAGACTTGAATATAGATCGTGATTTTAAAAGTTCTTTAAAATAGAAAACTGGATATAAGTTTTTCGAAACTTAAACCATTTTTCAAAATCTTGAATGCAACCCATTTAATTAATAAATTATCGTGCTTAAGGTACATTGGTGTTTTGACGTGTTCAAACCGTAAATATATTTTGTCAAACTTTATGTGGGTTAAGGTGTGGCTTTGAATTCCCTGATCATTGATCGGCCAGATCAGTTCAACATCTTAGATGGTGGGATCTATTGATAATTGCCAAGAGTCTCAAGCCTAATGCACTAGAATGGTACTAGAGCGTGCACGGATTTATATCCAATGTCTCGAAGATCTAGGAGTCGTGTTGGTATTTAATACGATTGATAAAAAGGTTGCTACCATAAATAGCACGCGTCAGCGGGATATGCCCAAACCACCGAGGTGATGTGAAATATGAATCCTAGTATGGTAAATTTAATTTTAAAAGAGCGTTGATTTAGTAGAAATTTTAATCAAATTGCTTAATCGAATTCTTTTATTATTCTATAGAAGATATGGATCGATATTTTTTGTTATTCCGTTTTATTTATATGAATGATCACTCAGACTCATCATGTAATGAAAGCTTACAGGTCCAAACTTTGCGGTTTAAAAGTTGCACTTTAGAAATATGTTAAGTGCACAGAGTAATTAAGCTATAGCATTGTTGATAACAAGCGTGTTCAGGAAGCAATGCACCTGATAGTGAGTATCATAAATGTCACTATATATATATATATATATATATGGAGGGGATCCCTTGAAAACCCTTAAAAAATAAGAACAATAGGAACACCCTTCCAGCCGTCGGATTTAAAAAAAATCTATGGTTCAGATGCATCTAATTAAAAAAAAAGTCATCTCTCCAAACCTCACTCCAAATAGTCAAACACCATTCCCTTCTATTATCCCCAAATCAAAATCCCGATACCATTCCTCACCTCAACACCGGTACTCCTAATCGAAGGTTTTGACTCTCACCGCCATCCCTCACCATCTAACCACCGCCATCCATCACCATCTAGCCACCGCATCGCTCACAATCTCAACGTCTACACTCCCGATTGACCTCTCCAATCATCTCTTATCTTCAAATTTCGCTCGTGAAAGTTTGAAATAGCAAACCTTCGATTCAAATTTTGACACCGACGGCCTTCCCTTTAACCTCATGTTAGTCACGGGGCAACAATCCATTCAATTGCTGCATTCATTTTAGGGCTTAGGGCAAGTTCGATTACCGCATCAAAGTTCGATTAAGAGGTGCTTAGGGCCAGTTCGATACTGCATCAAATTTGAAGAGATTTTTGAACCAAAATCTAACAAATGGAGGAATTTCGTAAGTTCTATCATCATATTTCATACATTCCAGTTGTGATTACCGCATATGTGTTTCAGAGGAAAACAATTACTGCATATGTGTGAGATTACCGAATCTCATTATAATATATTTCAATGTTTTTTACCTTAAAAAACAACTGATTATTCGGATTTGATCTCATTTTATTGATTTGAAACATACTCTTTTTTTTCAAGTTTAGTTACTGTTGATTTGATTCACCGTCCTTACTAATTTATTGCATCTTTGAGTTTCTGTAAAAATTGATAATTATGCTATTGTATCAAATAATGACTATATGGTGTATCATGAAGACTCATGAGTAGATTCAAGTTAGCTTAGATCTCAAAACACAAGGAAAGCTAATTTGTAAAAACATTGGTAAAAACTTCCCAAATTTTCAATGAGAAAATATTTGTGCCATAGTTAGTGGCAGCAGCCTGCTAATATTTAAATGAGAACATATTTGTATGATTACTGCATATGATTCCTTATGTTTTGTGATTAATTCATCAACACTACAGTACTATAAACATATTCTATTTAGGTTTATGCTTTTGTGACTAACCTATTGCCGTGACTACTTGTAGTTCTCAATTAAAAAAAAACAAAAGCAAATTATGATAACAAAAGCAAACAGTGTATATATAAAACCAATTAGACTAGTTGTAGTTGATTTGATTCGCTGCCTTTTCTAATTTTAACTGCATTTAATGATTAATTAGATGGTCCAAGGAAGAGCCTGAGGCTAGCTGAAGGGATATATAGAGCCAAAAGCAAAAAGTGGGATCCTAGAGTTGATCGACCTATAGAAATTGATGAACCAGATCCGGTTGCTAATAATATAAATTCTGAAAATGAGATAAATGAAGGATTGCAACTGGATGGTGAAAATGAAAATGATATTAATGAAGAAGAACCAGAACCAGTTGCTGAAAATGTAAATGTTGGAAATGAAGTCAGTGGAGGTAATATTTTCTTTTTAATTATGTTTTACTGCATCTAAATATAGTTCTCCCTATTGTGTCCACAATATCTAATTTAAATTTCCATCTAATTTGTATATGAAATGGTTTTATTGTATCCTCTATCTTATCTAATTGATACACTGCATCTGACAAATTTTTTATTATTGCATATACTTTGTTTGCGAGGGTTTTGCTGCATTTTATCAAGTTTTGATTACTGCATGTAATTTGTCTGTGAAATGTTTTCACTGCATCTCATCAAGTTTTTAACAAGTTTTGCATATGTAGACACAGATGATGATTTTGTGAATCTGCCTCCAAAAATACAAAAAGAAATCATAACTCAAAGAAAAAGGAAAAATAGAATTGAATCTGTTGTGTTGGTTGAAAAGAAGAAAGAAGAAAACGATTCAAAGAGAAAAAAACAGGAAATGAATCAGAAAGATAAAACAGAGAATAAGAAAACTACTTTTGAAGGAATAATGTCAAGAGAATCTCCATCAAAGATGGTTACATTGTTTTTAACAATGGATGAGAAATCTAAAAAGGTAGTAAAGTTGATGGGGTTTGGTTCAATGGTGAGCTGTAAGGTTGATGCAATACCGAGTAAATTAGCATATTGGATTGTTGATAACTTTGATGCATCAGCATATGAGATGCGATTTGGGAAAAAGAAAATTAAAATAACAAAAGAAGATGTTGGTCGAATATTAGGAATCCCAATGGGTAACATAAGTGTTAGTTCAGTTGAAAGAGCTGGAGTTGGAGAGAATAATGTAATATTAGACTGGAGGAAGCAGTATCCTGTACCTACAAAAGGAACTCAAAGGATATACATTACAAGTGTCATAGATATGATAAGTAAGGATAAAACTAGAGGAGATATGTTCAAATTAAACATCATTGTTCTGATAATGTCTTTATTGGGAGAAGGCATAACTTGTGGTACGGTGAATCAAAGGTTCCTTCAAAGTATAAAAAGTGTCAATGATATAAAGAATATGGACTGGTGTGGATATGTTTTTGACTGTCTACGTAGAAGTAAAGATCACCGGAGAAGAAGTGATTCCAAATGTTAGTACACGGGTCCTTTGCTCTTTCTAGTGGTAAGTTAAATACATAATCAATTTATTTTTATTAATTTGAATGAACATGGTTTTCTTTTTCCTTCCGTAATGATTGCATAAACTTGTAGGTGTGGTTGTTGACATGTTGAGATGCATGGACAAAGACGAGGAGAAAGTAATAGCAGCAATTGATTACTGGACCACTGATAAACTTAGAGATTGGGAAAAGAAAATGATTTCAATGGGAGGGTTTGATAAGATGAAGCAGATGCAGAAAGGTGAGAAACATTCATCTAAAGTCAACAAAAAGAAAGGACGAAAGACCCATGTTACTTTAAAAACGAATGTTGCAGGTAATGTCATGTTCTGCATCTAAATTAATTTATATAGTTATATGAAAACCAATGGGTAACATTGATGTATGTACTAAACTAATACTGTATAATATATTTTGTTGCATCTATAATGGAAAAAACAGATTGCAATGAATTTATATTTGAATATAATGTATAGAATATGAAAATCTTAAATTTGAAGATGAAGGTGATAATGAAAAAGATGATGGTGATATCGGTGATGAGGAAAGTGATGTTGGAGATGAGAAGAATGGCATGAGTGATCCTGGAAATAATGATGATCAAATACATGATGTGCAACCTGATAGAATGACTGAATTGCATGAAGACTTGGCAGGACATGATGCTTTGGATATGGAACAAAACGTGACTCAAAATGAGTTCACAGAAGAGGCAAGTAAAAATTTATATAATCTAAAATTTTTGTACATTATTACATCATTTATATTTATCGCATCTAACTAGTTTCATTGTATATATCAAAGATGCAGTATAATTATCACATAACGATTTTCAAGATATTTATTCGCTACTACTAGTATTTATATGACTTTAAATTAATTAATATTTGGAGATTTGTTAATAACTTGCACTGATTTTCTTTATATATGTTTACTGCATATAATCTTTTTACTGCATCTATTAGATGCATTGAAATTTGTTAAAATCATTTCTTTAAATTTATGTTATCTTTGGACCAGGAATATGCAACTCGAATAAAAGAAAGTGGAAGCCAGCTTTTGAAAGGATTTGTTGAGTTGAAACATCCGATGAAAAGCACAGTTGACAAGTATCCGGTAAGTGAGGTATTGAGAAATGTAATATTGGAAGTAAAAGAGTCTTTGAAGAAAGAAATTTTAATTGAAGAGAATGAAGAGTTAAAAGAAAATTTGGGGAACGATGCATGTGATCAATTTGAAAAGCAAACAACTCAGTTGCAAGACCAAATAAGTGAGGTGCATGAGCAAATTGTAGGTGATAATACAATAGTTGGAGATAAACAAGTTGCAACAGATACCTTAACACCTTCACACACAAGATTTTTTTAGCCCAGAAGGTCCGGAGTATTTACTCGCAGAAGAAGCATCTCTTTTAAAAAATTCTGTTTTTGAAAAAAGTTCTATAGAAGTGGGTGATTCAGTGAAGATTAAGTCAAAGACTGTTGAAGTTGTTAGTGCATCTGAAAAGGAAGCCCATGTTGAAAAGGAAGCCCATGTTGTAGATACAACAGGTAAAAATGAAGATTTTGCCACAAAAGGTAAGAGGATAATAAAACCATCAGCTGCACTTAAATCACCTTACATCAACAAAGCTATCAACATGAAAAGATCAGTGACGAAAGCAGAAAGAAAACTGGCTTCATGGTTATTTTCTGGAACAGGAGCAATAAAGTGAGATCATTTACCTTAAAATAATAGTTCTTTAATTTTTAATTACATATTTTCGGTATTGACAACCATTAATTTAATGCTCTCTACTTTCAGTAACACTGTTTTTGAGGTGTGCCCTGGAATTAAATTAAAAAGAGTTTTAGCTGAGAGCCTAATACCAGAATGTCATATACATGTAAGAGTAATTGATGCTTGGGTTGTTTTGTTGAATCATGAAGAAAGATATTCAAGTGAAACATCACTCAAGAGAGTATTTTGTTATTCAACAATACCGGTACGTACTACTTCCTTATTTAATGAATTTGAATTGTAAGTTTTATGGTGCATCTACAAAAGATACTTAACTTTAGAAACTTTTCTGTCAGGGGAAAAACCAAGAAGGATATGATTTTTTTGTAAAGAATCTGAAACAAAGCTTGCAAACGACCACTATAACATTAAGAGATGCAAGCTTGGTATATATCTTGTTAATTGCTAAAACTGCATTTACACATTTTTTAACTTTAAAGTTTAAACAGTAATATTAAATTGTGTTGTTGTTACTTAGGTCTTCTTCCCGGTCTTAGACGAGATGCACTTCTATCTCTTTTGCGTAGATCTCAACAGTGTAAACCTATATGTCATAGACAATGTGGATTATGGGAATGATGACTTGGAAAGATACAAGAATGCAACAAATAAACTGGTAAGCAAATAGATAATGATGTTCCTGTGTCAATTATTTGACATTTTGTTACATATAGGTAGTAGTTATTTATAATGTTGCATCGAAACATGTAATTTCAACTTCATGATAAATTACTAATAAACTTAGAATTTTATGTGAACAGGTAAAGTATATCAAAAGATATCTGGATGATGAAAGAATAGTGAAGGAATGTACATTTCATATTATCAAGCCTACTAAAGTAATGATGAAGTGGCAAACAAGAAATAACAAAGACACATGGAGACATTTAAAGGAAAAACTGGAAAAGATTGGAATTGTGATTTCAACTTTGAAAAAAATGGACAAGAAGATCAACTTGTAAGCCTTAGAGAAAAATATGCAGCAAAGATTCTACTGGCAGAAATCAATGAGTTCAAATCGTATGTGACTACTGAAGTTGATCTGTACCATAAACTTGATAGATCTGAACAAGTTGATATTTTACATGATACCTTGGAAAGAATTTTGGGAAGGATTCAAAATCTGGAAAATGTGTAGAACTTGTTAGGTAGCAATATGCAATTAGAAAAAGATGGATTAGTAAGATGTAATACTTTTGGAACACGAATTCCTATTTTGGTTTCAGAATGTTTTTGTATTTTGGTTGAAGGTGTATTCGATCCTAAAATTTACATCATCTGTTGCAATAAGTATACTGCATCTGATTGCATTGTTACATCATTTATATTTATCGCATCTAACTAGTTTCATTGTATATATCAAAGATGCAGTGTAATTATCACATAACAATTTTGAAGATATTTTTTTGCAACTACTACTAGTATTCGATCCTAAAATTTACATCATTTATCTGTTCCTATAAGTGTACTGCATCTGATTGAATTGTTATTGCATCTATTGATATTAATGAGTCTAATTAATGTATTGCGTACGTATATGTTTTCCTTTGCAAATGTCAAAAGAAAATACCAAATAATCTTTGTATTATTTTTTATAGGATGTTCGTTAATATGGATCTAAAAAGGTTATGATTTTTAATGAATATAATGTTCGACAAAACATAAATAAAAAATGAATGATTGTAAGACTATACTTGAAGAATGTATTATTGTAAGAGTATAAGTGCTGCTAAAGAAATTGATTACAATCCTCACCAAAAAAAGAAGCTGCTATCAATCAAAATACAAAATGAAAGAAGTCATTGAGGTAATTTGCCTTCTTTTTCTAGTCTCTCTTTGCATGTCCTAATATCATGCTCCTCGTATTTACCACAATATGAACAATTTCTTTTATTTTTCTTTGCTTTATTCATACATTGCTCTTTAGATGATTTTATTCGCTTGCGCGTGCCAGATCCCTTGTTACGAATACCTTGAGGATTTTGAACGACAACATCCTTTGGTTGTGATATACCTAAAAAAGCTTGAATGAAATCTTTGTTGCCCATTGTAGGTGCAGAACCCATATTTGCATCTACTGTATCAAACAACAACCTTTGTGTATCAAGATATTCCTGCATCTTGTCTTTGTTAACCATTAACCGTCTAACTGCAGCATCTACGTTATAATAAATCTGTCTCATCAGCTCACCCATTTGACCCAAATCTTGCCCAAGATGTAAAGCGGTATGATATGAGCTTGGAGGAATGACATCCCTAGTCCAACGTTTACAGATGTATTTCTTGGGAAAATGATTAAATTTGTATATCCTTAAAACATAGTAAATATGACGACAAAGGGTACCAAATCGCTCGTAACGTTTGCATGAACAACGAAATTCCTCACTCTCATGTTTAAAGAACACCTGAAATAAAAAAAATTCAAATGGATGATATCATCACGCATTTATTAAAAAATGCATCATTTTGAAAGAATATGAATTACCCGACTTTCAATTGGAAATAACTCATCAAAGTACTCTGGGTCAGCAACTCTGTCAATGGTTTCATCAATATTTGTAGAAGAAACACTATTATCAATGATCACAAACATCTTGCATCCATTTTCTTCTTTCACAGCCAGCGACATGCAAGAATTAATAGCATGATTTATCTCTTTCTTAATGGCCGAAAAAACGCGCCTTGTATAAATTATAACAGCCTCTTTCTCAAATCCATAAACAGACCTTGTTTGAGGAGTAGTATAAGCTGTGACATGATCATTCCTTGACTGCTCAAACCGTTGAGTTTGCATAGCTGTATCAAATTGTGAAAAAAACTCCACAAGTGTAGATGTAGAACTCATTAGTTGAGAAAACATATGATTTTCGCTTTCTAAACGAGAAGAAGTTCTCATTAAGCCCGACATATTACAATCTCTAAAATAAGATGGTATCCAATAGCGTCTAAGACCAAACATATCAGTTAACCATTTGTTTCCATTCAAATCAAATTCATTTATTACTTGGGCCCATCTCCTGTCAAACTCTGATGGGTCTAACTTATCTGTCTAAACTATTCTGGCTATCTTCTCTTTAAAACCCTTATTGCAAGTTGAAACACCAACCTAGTATGAATAAATATATAGCAGGTTAATAAATAAAGTAAAACTATATAACAGATATAATATTAGTGTATAAGATGCAATCAAGAAATTTGAACAGATACCAACTGTTTGTCAATAGGTGCGTTAACATGCAATTGAAATAGATGCGGTAAAAGTATTTTGGGTAGACGTTATAAACAGATGCAATAAACAATACAATCAAGTAGCAAGTAGTGTGAAACTTGTGAAATAACCTTAGATGACACTTTCTCCATAATGTGCCACATGCATAACCTATGTCTTGCAGTAGAAAAGACTTTTTCAATTGCAATTTTCATCGATGGATCTTGGTCAGTTAGAACAAGCTTGGGTTCAGTTGGATATGCCTTTACAAATGCTTCTAGAAGCCATGTATAAGAGAAAACATCTTCCTTGCTTAACATTGCACCACCAAATGTAACACACTTTTGGTGATTGTCAATTCCAATAAATGGAATAAAAACCATGCAATACCTAAATAAGAGAGCATAATTGTTAATAAGTAAATAAATTTAAAGGGAGAATATATGGTAACATATATTTAGATGGCTAAGTACATTACTTATTTGAATGGTATGTTGCATCAAATGAAAGAACATCACCAAAAGCAAAATAATTCCTTTTTGCATGTTCATCAGCCCAAAAAAGCCCACCTAATCTACCATCAGATCCAGTGAACTAATCAAATGAAAAATCAGGGAGAACCTTCTTTTTCTGCATCATCATATCAACAACCATCTGACAGTCATACTGACCAATGAAAGTATTAACATCTCTTTTATAGTTTTTGCAGTCCACTTTTGTACCGCCAAATGCATCTGTACCACCATATATCTTCGTTAAAACCCTATGACCTACAACAGGACCTATGCTAGCATTACAAATCTTGTGTAGCAGCACTATTTTGCCAAAGTCGAGCCTCCTTGAAGACATAAGATGCCTCCTAAACGCTTGATGGACAAGACTGTGATTATGTTTCTCTTCAAAGAAGTAGATTTTATAATGATTGTCACTTGTAACTTTTAATCGTATACGTGCTAAACAACCACAACGATGTGATGATCTCTCCCTTTTTTGTTTATCTATGTGTGATGAAATTTCATTTAGCTGAGCATCAAAAGTTAAAGTCATTATATCTACGTCGGAAATTTCTTCTTCGTCACATTCATCAAGGATGTCGACATTTTTTGATGGGTTAAATCCTTCACGGTTACAAATATACCGCTTTAACTTTACACAGCCACTTTTAAGTGTCTTTGCTGAACCCTTCCTAACCAGAAATCCACTGTTTATTGCATACTCTTCATAAAACTTTTGAGTACCAATGAGAGAATAAAAAAATCATGCCTTTTACAGGCTTCAAAGAATCAGGAACAGAAGGCACCCAATATTTAGAACCTGATGGTGTAACTTGCTCAATACCAGTTTCATTGTGACTGAACATTTTATCACCATCTAACAACAGATACCAAAAAAATTAAATTAGTTACACTAAAGTTGAATAATCCATAAGGTATGATTTCATAATCTATAGTGAAATCAAATTAGATGAAGCAAATCAGCATATATAATGTTAGAAGGTTGAAATTAGATTGAAATAGGAGTGACACAGTTAAAATAACACAGAGCAAGCAAGCTATATAATTCAATTCTATAAAAGTTTAATTGAATAAAGTATAACTACAATAATTTATTAAACATATGCTTTTAATTAGGGCTAGATGCAATATTTTTAAAGAGATGTACCATATTAGTCATGGAAAACTAGCTACAGTAATAGAATCTGGAAGAGTATACGAAAGCATAAATACAAACAATTAGGAAAGAAATTAACAAGTAACCATACTGAAAGTGCTAATATAGATGCGATTTCACTATTATTGCTCAACAAATAACAAATGGAAATAAAAAATAGTATCGATACTTACAGGTTTCTGAAGATGAAACCCTAGGTGGAGTCGAAACAATTGTTAATTCTTCCATTCCAAAAATCGGAACTGAAACTTGAATATACAGCCTCGGAGAAAGTCACAGAAGAAGAATTCGCAGAAAAAAAAATCGCATTTTGCGTTTCATTAGAAGAAAAGGAAAGAAATAGAATGGAATGTTCGATAGAAGGAGGATGAATTTTCATATAACGAAATCAAGGAATCAGTTAAAAGATAAAGACAGAGAAGTGTTCAAGATCAAGAGCAGAGAAAGTGTTCGCACGTTCGCAAATTATTTTGCGTTCGTATCTGATCCTATTACTATATATATATATATATATATATATATATATATATATATCGTCATTTCCATCATAATCTATGACACACAGTATTAATATTTAAGTCACTAAACAATAAACATAGACAATTGTTGATGATCGTTATATATTGAGGGGAAAAATTAGGAAAAAGCGATCGACGTCGTTTTTAAATGTTTATACGATTAAGGGGTAACATAAGATATCGATCGCTATATATGCATGTGTTAATTAAGGCAACTTGAAACTAATAACATGCATTAATTAGATCCACCGAAGAGCACCGAGAATCATGATGCCTCTATTTACTCCGTGGCCAGATCGTGAAGTAAGTTTGTACGAAGCCGGAGAACATAATAGCAGAAGCCAACAACAAAGCCACAGTACGCGCGTCTTCCATGGACTAGCAAAGTACGAGTTAAGCAGCTTCATCACCAACTCACTGATGAACACACGAGAAGATGAATTGCAATGATTCTCTATCCCTCGCCGAAGCTGATTAAACATATACAGATTAACCGACGGCACTTCAATCTCATCGTACATTTTCACCACCTCTTCATCTCTTCCAAGACTATGAAGCAATATATTATTATTTCGCAACTCCTTCACATCATCACGTACCTTTGATAATCAACGATTTCATTACTCGAACATACGTTGAAATCCGGATGTCATTTGGGTTATGCGGGCACATCTCGTATGCGATCATGTTCAAGTAAATAGCTTTTGTATTTGATGAGACCGCTCGACGTACAAGCTCAAGCGCGCCATAGCACCGTCGGGAATGAAACTTAATGTCTTCATTGGAAGACTCGTTACTAGTTCGTTTCAAGAAAACCCCTTTAGCTTTGAGCTCCATTACTGAAGAAAACGATCGATTTCGCTTTACATAATTAAAATTCTTATCATCAGGGTCGCCATGATCTTTTGCCCATAAATTCAGCCTCGTGCTGAGGGAATTACTCGAACCATCATTGAGCCCGAGAGAGGCCGGAAGAGAGATGAAGTACGACCTGTAAAGCTCGAGAAGATGAAGGGGTTTCTTGCCTTCTTCGAGCACCTTTTCACCCCTCGTGGTCACCTCACCATAGTTTAAGTAGTTACAGAACTTATTTAGAATCTCTTCACCTTTTATCTTTCGGGAATCTCAATTCCAACAAAACTTCAAGGACTATAAACGGGATTTGGTTCTCCAGCAAGAAAATGTCACGAACTACATTCGCGAACCCTAATGCCCCCAAATCCTCGCTATTTAGCAACAACTTTGGATCTCCTTGTGTTGTACACTCTATAAAGAACAAAATAAAGCAACCATCATGTAACATCATTTTGTTAAGCACCTCATCGTCGTAATTATCCGTAGAGCCATCGATATAACATGCTCGCGCGTCATTTATGACCTCAAACACCTTGTCGTATAAGAAATTAATGGATTTATCGCATCTCAAGCAATACTCCTCAATGGTTATGAACTTGTACTTGTCGGCCTGAGCAAGGTGGGGTTGCTTATGGTGGTAAGGGCCAAGTGAAACCATCACTGGCTCGTAGCACTCTTGGTTTTTACGACCTTTTTCAGTTCTTAAGAGCATTCTTGGTACTTTCTCGATAAGGCGCTTGCGGGTGGAAAGTAGGGTGGACTCGTGGCCTATAATGCAGTTTTGTCACTCCTTGACAACAACATTAATATTAATGTTGTTGTTATTAGGCGGCGCATGAGCGGCTAGTAGATTACTAGGGATTTCAATCCTTGCATTCTCACCATCAGAGTACATCTCCATATTCTCCATTAGGCTGTTACGCACGTACAACGACGTTGTTAAAATCAAATGGTAACTAAGTTGGATGAAAAAGTATGTATGCAACGATGACTAATCTTTTAATATAAATAAAATACTAAACTTCATCAATTTAATTAAAAAATCATAAATTTGATTTACTCCGATTTAAATCATATCCATTAATTTTGATTAAAATTAAAATTCACTTTTGAATAGTCAAAATTGATCGAATTTAATTTGCACTAAATCATAATTTAGAAATTAAGATACAAAAGTACCATGAATTCTATAGGATATCTAATAAGTATAATTTAGGATGTCTTTAACAATAATTTAGAATTTAATATAAATAATTTAATGTGGTTAAAACTATTTCTCTAATTCAAAATTCTTATCCACTACAATGATTTCGAAATTTTAAGATTAAACACTCTTTCATCAATTTGACTAATTAGGTTAGATTATAGGTGATAAGTCGGATACAATATTTGACAATTATTTAATTCGTTGCTTATCTTTTAATTAACATCCCTAATGATTTGATTCAATTCTAAACCTTGTAGCATATAAAATTTCTTTACAATTTAACATATTATTTTTAAAAATTCTTATTATTAGTCATTCTTTTAAATTCTTATTTCTTATGTGTTTTTTAAATATTTAATATTTTTTATTAAGCTTAATATTTATTATTTTCAAACCAAATAATGTATCATACGGACATATAATCTAGTGAAGATTATAATTAACTAAGTAACTAAAACAGTAAAACATACCAATATGAAAAATTAAGAAGGAAATAGTATTGAGTTTTTAATGACCTATTTTACTAAATTAACAAATAGATCATTATAAAAAAATGATTTGCAAAAGTTTAAACATTCGCTATACGAAAACACTACGGAATGAAAAAGTATTTAGTTTGCTAATGTGAATATAATTTATTTATTAGATAACTAGATTGAACTATCATGTGATAAGGTTTACAACCGGTAAATATTAAGCATCGATAAAAAGATATTAAATAATTATAAAATATAAAAGAAATGAGATTTTAAAAGAATGATGGATAATAAGAATTTAAAGTAATAGGGTTCAAACAATAAATAAATGTTTATGTCCTATACGGTATATAAATCATTCAGATGATTTGAGAACGTTCAATTAAAAAATAACTATCATATCAAATGGTTATAAAATTAAGAGAAAATCATATATGTTGTTAACAACACTTATCATATGTGCTATTACACTCATTAAAACACTTGAACTACTAAATAGTAAAAAGACAAATATACATTTCATTTAAGTGTGCTTTGAGAGTAACATCCCCTAAGTTAATGATTGTCAAATTTAGTGTTATTTTTTTCAGAAATGAAATAATTGTTCTTTAAATGGGTCAATCTTTTAGATATACAGATAAAACTTTGATATTTTAAAATTTAAAACATAAAGCGATCAGATCAACCAAGCTTTAAGTCAAAATTGATTTATATTTTGACAAAATAAATAGCTATGATTACTCAATTAAAAAATATTTTAAATTTAAACTAAATAAAGGATTAGGATTATCTAATTAGATTGATTAATGTTAGTCTATTATTATTATTACTAGATTAGATGAAATGTGATATATGGGTTGGGTTTAAAAAAATCTTAAACGTTAATAAAAAAATATCAAATAATTATAAGATACGAAAGAAATGAGAATTAAAAAAATTGACAACAAACGTCGTCAATATCAGATCAGCCGTGGAAGCGTCAATGCTAAGTTAAGGGTAGACGTGATGGCTAAAACGTGGTATTATAATATGAAGAAACATGATTGTATTTTTTGTACAAGTAATTGATCATTGTTATTACAATTAGCGCAAAAGATCAGGTCTTTATTACTAAAAAAGAACTTTAAATGATTATAAAATATTTTAAATTGATAAAATTAAATTTGGTTAAAATATAATATTTTTAAATGTTATTAACGGTAAATATGACATTTTTGAATTAAGGTGGACAAATATGATATTTTAATATTCATGAAGGGCATATATGCAATTTGTTAAATAACTTTAATTCAGTTTTGACTAAGAAAAGTCAAAACTAGAATTTTCATTTTGATTAAATGGATGGTTAATATTAAGTAATTTTATTTATTTTGTTTAATTAAGGGTCAAGATCGTATAATAAATTTGAGGTCGGTTAGTCTTTTATTTATATTAGAAAATTATTATTATTATTATTATTATTTTGAAAACATAGAGTGTTTACTTTCGCGTTTTTCTATTATTTATTTTATTATTCTATTGTCAAAATATCAGGAATTTAGTTCCCACTTTTTCTAATTTATTTATTTATCAAACAATAATCACCATTTATCATAAACAACAAGCATCTTATTAACAGTTTTATGTATTTATTAATTATATTATATATAATCTTTAGCTTAATTATATATTAAGATAAGATAAATAAATATTATGTAGTATATTTTGAACTATTTTTTGAATTTAAGTAATAATTGTAACTCCTATTTTATCACATAATAGAATTGAATTTGAATAATCTTTTGATTTAGAGTCAAATTAAATTTTAATTTTAATCAAATGAATGAGTAGAATTAACCGATTAAAGAATAATGTTAATTTTGACTTTTAGAAATGTTGAGATTGTTTAATTAAAATTCTTTATTTTTTTATTAATATTAAAAGATTTAAGAGATATACCTTTTAATTTACTATTAAAAGAAAAGCAATGCGTGTCAATAACGGGTTGAAATAACTAGTTGGACAGGAAACCCGACCGGTGTTTAATGTGGGTAAAAAAATAATATAATATCGGTCATTATTAAACCGCTTTCCTAACTCATTTGTGAATCAACCGCTTCAACCCGGATCTTAAAACATTACCTTACCATCTTATTGATACTGTAAACGATCAAGGATCATTATGATCGATCTTCTCCCCTAGCTAGGCAATGATACGTTCACCGGCATCATGAGTTCCCTGTGCAAATATAAACATTTGAGTTCACATATTTTAAATGAATCTACGAAATGCAGATAGTAACAAAATTTTGTTTCTTTCAAAAAAAATGCATCTATGAAATTATGAGAGAGAGAGAGAGAGACCTTAGTGCATGGGGGTATTAAAGACACATGAGCTGAGTTGCTTGGTTGATTTGCAGGAGACATTTGAAGAGAGCTCGATGTGGTCGGTATATATATAGCGCGCAGAAAAAGTGTAGGCTGGATTCTGGTTCAGAGAATAAGTAATTTGCTTTCAACTTTGGGCAACTAATTATTAGCATCAATTCCACCACTTTAGCTTTTGTAATTCTCATAAAATAAAATATATAGTTGACTTGTAATACAAAACTAATCATTAATTGCCTAGTTATTATTTAATTAAGTACAGTAGCTAAATTAAGTTAATTAATTTCCTATAAAAAGTACGAGCAAAGGTTGATATTAAAATTATATGTTTGATTCGATCAGTTATTTAACACATAATCGAGACAATTATTGAATTCACCTTTTATTTGAAAGGGTTGAAGGAATTGAAATTTGACCAATTAATTGGAATTCATTGGAATTTGAATTCATAGAAATTGAAATTTGTGAAAAACTATATCTTGTTTGATTAGTAAAGACCAGAATTGGAATCTAGCAAAAAATAAATTAATTCAATATGTATAAACCAAAATAAATTATACAATCAACCGTCCACCACCATCTACCCCGCCCCCTACCCCCTCTACCACCCTAGGGCTGTCAATGGAGCGGATCGGATTGGATCTTTTAAAGATCTGACCTGACCCGTCCACCTATTTAATTGGATTTGGATCATATCCAATAGCATGGAGATCTATTTAATTGATTTGGATCGGATCAATTACTATTAAATCCTGACCCGAATCGACCAATTTAATATTAATTTTTTATTATTATTTATATAATAAGTACCCCCATCCCTACCCTACCCACCCCACCCTACCCATACTTACCCTACCCCTGCCCCACCCTACCCTAACCCTGCCCCACCCCACCCTACCCTACCATACCCCTACCTTACCCTCACCCCTACACACCCCCACCCCTACCCCACCCTACAGTCTACCTAGGGCGGCAGTGGCGACGACGGGTGTGGGTGGCAGTAAGCGATGGTCGACGGTGGGGCTCGGTGGTGTTGATCACGGCGGCGGTAGTGGTGGTGACGGTGGCAGCTACGACGGCGGTGACGGTGGTGTTAGCGGTGGCGACGACGATGACGGTAGCGGCAGCGAAAGTGGTGGTGGTGGTGGTGGTGGCGGCGGCGACAATGGTGACGGCGGTGGTGGCGACGGTGGTGGTGGCAGTGGCGATACGGGTGATGTAGAGTAGGGTAAGGTAGGGGTAGGGGTGGGTATGGTGGAGTGTGGGGTAGGGGTGGGTAGGGTAGAGTGTGGGGTAGGGGTGGGTAGGGTAGAGTGTGGCGTAGGGGTGGGTAGGGTAGAGTAGGGTGGATGAGGTAAGGGTAGGGTATGGGATGAGGTAGGGGTAGGGTGGGGTAGGATAGGGTAGGGGTAGAGTGTGGGGTAAGGGTGGGTAGAGTAGGGTAGGGTAGAGTGTGGGGTATGGGTGGGTAAGGTAGAGTAAGGTGGGATGAGGTAGGGTAGGGGTAGGGTGGGTGGGGTGGGGTGGGGTGGTTGGGGTAGGGTGGGGTGGTGGAGGGGTGAGGTAGGGTAGAAGATAACAATTATGTTTTGAGATTTCTTGTAAATTTGAATAATTCCATCAATTTGGGGAAGGAATTTCCAATTCCTTGATTTAAGGAATTCATTGGAATGGTCAAATTCCATTCCATAAATTCTGTGAACCAAACAAAAACAAGATTTATGAATGCCCAATTCCAATTTCGTTCAGTTTCATCCAATTCCAGCGAACCAAATGCCCTCTAAATATCTTAACCTCTTTTTTGATAAGGATATATTCAGAGTATCAAAGCTATAAATTCAACATCCAATTTTCTAAGTACGTACGTATGTGAAACTGCACATCACTTCCACTCATATCTTATGGATTAATGTTTTAGGGGATAAGATTAAATAAAAAGAAAATTAAAGTAAAAAGTGTAAAAGGGGTGATTATTTGATCATTTTTCAGTATATATATCAACTGATAATCGTTAGTTCATCATCTTTATTGATTAAAACTAGTTCTTCACCAATTTCTTTTTGATTTCAAATACAGATTTTGAAAACAAAATTTTGGAATAATTTGTTGATGAACAAAATGCTTTCATCTAAAACGTAATGAATATGTTGAATTCATCAAAAAGAAATTGATGAAGAAATAGTTTTAATCAATAAAGATGATGAACTAACGATTATCAGTTGATATATATACCTAAAAATGATCAAATAATCATCTCTTTTATTCTTTTTACTTTAATTTTCTTTTTACTTGATATCTACCCAATGTTTTAGTACTTAAAAGATCGAGATCATAATTTATTTTAAATCCAGGGCACAAGATCCTACTCATAAATTAAGAAAATGATTTATATACTTAAAAAGTGTCGATCGACGATGATGAATGAAATAGACATATGATTAGGTTGATTATTAGACATGTAAGGGTGTTTAGACTCTAGTACAGGAAAATGAAACCAAAAAATGGAAAAGAATTATATTTTTTTTGTTTAGTAAGTCAGAGAAAAAAAAAGGTTGAGAATTATCATTTCTCTGAAATTGAGTTTTTTTTTTTTTTTGAATTCTCTTCTTTTGGTGGAGAAAGGGAAAATTAGTGAAATGTCATTTCTTGAAAAAAAATTGTCATTAACATATTTTGCTTATGTATATATTTTTTTTTCTATTTTGATTTTATTATTTATGAATTTTTGTATTTCTTTATTTATTCTTTTTTTATTTGTGAATGTTTATTCTTATTCTTCTATTTACTACTAGATTGGATTTTCATGTGATACACGGGTTGGTTTAAGAAATTGATATATATAAACATTAATAAAAAGGTATTAAATAATTTTAAAACGTAAAATAAATGGGAATTTAAAAAATGCTGACAGACAACATCAACACACAAACCAACGCTGGAAGCGTCGATGTGAGGTTGAGGCAGAAATGATGAAAAAAACGTGATATTTTATACAAAGAGACATAATTGTATTTTTTATACAAGCTATCAATCATTATTGTTACAATTAAAACACTAAGGTTAAATATTTATTGGTTATAATTAAAAAGAATTTAAAATGATTGTAAAAATATTTTAAAATATTAAAATTAAAAAAATAGTTAAATATGATATTTTGAAATTTTGTAAAGTTTATATATGATATTTATAAATCAAGATGGACACATATGATAATTTAAATCTTAAGAAGGGAATATATATAATTTCTTTAATAATTTTTGTTCAATTTTGACTTAGAATTGATCAAATAGATGGCCAAAATTAATTAATTAATTAAATATAATTAATTTAATAAAGGGTTAGGATATTTTAATAAATTTAATCCATGTTAGTCTTTTATTTATATTTGTTTTTTATTTTCTTCTTTATATCATTATTGGTGGTCTCATAGGAAGTGGTCTCACTACTTCACGCATGAGCCTGAGTGTGAGGTGATACTTCAGCCCGTGACGATCCTTGTTCTCGGGCATCTGGTTCACTTCTCAGTTTAATTTCTTTGTTGATACCAAACAGAAGAATCAATTTCCATTCTCCACAGTAATTCCCTTCCTCTACTATCATTTCTCTACAATCTCATTCTTTGTACCTAGCGCACCCGTATATCATTACTCCATAAATCATAGTTTCTTTCATATGGTTGTCGGGCATATATCATCAACTTTCTTTTATCCAATAAATATCGCCCATCCCTTCTCTTTCTATTAACCTCTCTATTCTCTATCCTCAAATCTCTCTCAACGATCGGATTGAAAAACAACCATAACCATAGATCCGCTTTCCATCCCCCCATGAAATTAATGATTGCAGATAGCACCGGTCATCGGCTACAACAGCAACACAGCACCGCCCCAAAAATTTCCTTGGTTGGTTAATCTAGAGTTGTCGGCGGCAGCAAGAAATACCTAGACAAGGGGCATCAGCGATGCTGGCGAGGAAAATAACCTAGGTGTTGATTTTCAACTAAGGGTGTGTTTGGTACAAAGAATGAATTGCAAAAGAAATAATAGCAAAGAATAAAATTGTAGAGAAAGAGAACAAATCCGGGGAATAAGAATTGATTCTTCTGTTTGATAGCACAGATATTTCAAAACAGAAATATAACATATAATCATTTATCTTGTTTGGTATAAGAGAGAATTTTATCAACTTTATCATATGCACTCATTATTTTTCATAACAATCCTTTATTCAAACACACAAAAATTATATACTTTATTAATAATTAAAATACAAATAAGATACTTTTTTACGCAACAAATATATTTTATTAATCCAACATCTCATAATAACTATCGATGAATCCAACGGTTAGGATTTTTCTCTTTATTATCTCTGAATAGTATACACACACACACACACTAAGTGAGGGCAAATATAGGATTTTCTTTTCGTCGCCACAAATTCTCTTTCCGGCTCCACCATCCGAAAATGCAAAATGATGACCAATGCAAAAGATAACCAAAATGCAAATAACATTAAGTCATTAACATGCAAATAACCCAACGATTTCTTTTCAGATCTATAATTTACACATCTTAAATGACGGTTTTCGGTCTTCATTTTCATCTAGTTTGCATTTTAGCTATCATCTTCATCTAGATGAAGAAGATAACTAAAATGCAAATAACATTAAGTCATTAGCATGTAAATAACAAAACGATTTCTTTTCGGATCTTAAATGACGGTTTTCGGTCTTCATTTTCATCTAGGTTGCATTTTGGTCATCATCTTCATCAAGATTGAATTTTAATTATTATCTTCATCCACAGGTTGCATGTTCAGAGATGAAAATTGCATTTTCGCAGTTTTGCCCTTACTCTTAATATCACGTGTCATCACCAAGTTTGTTCTTTTGATTCTATGGATAAGCAAGGTTCTATGTATAACCTCACCATATATATATATATATATATATATATATATATAGAGAGAGAGAGGGGGGGTTCAGATGAGAACCGTTTTTCGTACGAGAACTGCGAGAACCAATCTTGGCCGTTCATTTTGGATAATGAAATTCATGGATGAAGAGCGTGGGGGGATTGAGTGTGGCAGGGTGCATGTAAGGAATTCATGGGTGAGCAATCCAATTGAAGGAGGGGAAATTGGACGGCTAGGATTGGTTCTCGCGGTTCTCGTACGAAAAACAGTTCTCATTTGAACTTTTGCCTATATATATATACACACTAGTGGGGTACCCGCGCAATGCGATGGCGGCGAATAAAGAGGAGGTTGTGATTAGTTTTGTGCAGAATAATCACAAAGAGCTAATATGAGTTTGTGAAGATTCCTTGCGAGATGAAGATAATATGAGTTTGTGAAGATTCTTTGTGAGAGCCACTTTGAAATTAAGAATTAAATTGCTAACTCTGAGTTATCTGTCTTTCAGTTTGTTGGAAGAATTTTGTCGCATGGCTGGATCATGAAGTTGCTGATTATATATATGTATGTATATATGTGTGTGTAATGTTTCATAATTCCAATTATTATGTAATTGAGTTAGAATGCAATGTTTATAAATTTCAAATCTTTGACTCTTTTATTTGTTTGGTGTTTGTGAAATCTCTTGAACTTTATTTATTGAAAACAGAAATCTAGGTGATCTCATGAATCAAAAGTTAATATTAAAAATATATTATTAGACTTAATTCAGTTATAAGCATGGTGCACAAAACTCATCACAACATCCTCTTTATTCGCCGCCGTTGCATTGCTCGGGTACCCCACTAGTATGTATATATATATATAGCATCAATATATAACCACTCTTAAACATAGAACCTAAAGAACAATTTTGGGCCTTTAGATTATTTTGATCAAGGGCTAATATTAAATTGTGGCAAAATTGTAATTATCATACATAATTATGATGCTATAATTAAAAAGAAGGGCAAAAAAGGAATTGAAAAAACATCATCAGCTCCTCACGCCTCACTATCACATTTATTTAAAAAAAACCCATTAATCATTCTAATGATCATAACTATCTCATGTTTAAGATTTTTAACAAAAAAAAATTATACCATTAGTTTCAGTTTTTCTTGCTCTTTAATTCAAGACCACTCTTCCCATATTTCTAAAAATTTTATTTTGAAAATGCAAATTACGAAAATGCAAATTTCATATCTGAACATGCATATGTGGATGAAGATGATAATCAAAATGCAATTCTTCATACTCCAAAAAATTGGTTGATAATTCAATGATTTTTTTAACTGATGTTGTGTTTTGTGTATGAAATTTGCATTGTAGTGTTGTATATAGAATTTGCATTTTGGGTTTGAACATGTAAAATTAGCCCTTGAAAGTGCTGTTGTTTGCATTTTGCATTTGCCATTACATGCTGCTGTTTGCATTTCACATTTTAGGTTTGAACATGTCTGCTGTTTGCATTTACAATTACATGCTGCTGTTTGCATTTGCAATTACATGCTGCTGTTTGCATTTCACATTTGAAACTGCTACTGTTTTCTTTTTGCATTTGCATTTTAGGTTTGAACATGTAATATCAGCCATTATTACTTGCATTTCACATGCTGCTGTTTGCATTTTAGACTATTTTTTTATTTGCTAATCTGCATTTTCATTGAATGGGTTTGTGACATGCATTTTTATTGAATCAGATTTGTGAAATGCAGATGAGAGTCGTGAGTTTGCATTTTTGTTATCTTCTTTTATGTGGGTTGCATTTTCGTCAAACAATTTGCATTTTTGTTATCTGTTCTTTTTTTTTTTCATTTTCGGTAGCAAATATACGAACATGCATATATATGAAAATGAAAATAAATAAACATGCATTTTTTATGTGAAAGTGCTGTTGTTTGCATTTTAGACTGATGTTACTTGCATTTCACATGCTGCTGTTTGCATTTTAAACTGTTGTTACTTGCATTTCAGATGCTGTGTTGATATAGTGTTGTGTATGAAATTTACATTTTTTTGAATTTGCATTTTGGAAGAAGATAACAGAAGGAGTTATCAGATATAGTGTTGTGTATGAATTTTGCATTGTAGTGTTTGAGTATGAAATTTGCATTTTTTTTGTAGATTTTGCATTTTGAAAGAAGATAACAGAAGCACTTAACTGATATAGTGTTGTGTATGAAATTTGTATTTTTTTTTAATTTGCATTTTGGAAGAAGATAACAGAAGGAGTTAACTGATACAGTGTTGTGTATGAAATTTGCATTGTAGTGTTTGTGTATGAAATTTGCATTTTTTGTAGTGTTGTGTATGCAACTCAAATAAATGTGATAACCAAAATGCAATTGAGATAAAGATGATAACCAAAATGCAACCAAGATGAAGATGATAATCAAAATGCAACCAAAATGAAAGTGATAACCAAAATGCAACCCAAATGAAGAAGATAACCAAAATGTAAATAATCGAAAATGCAAATTACATTAAGTCATTAACAAGCAAATAACACATCGATTTCTTTTCATATCTACAATTTACAGATCTTAAATAGCAGCTTTCAATTTTTATTTTCATCTAGGTTGCATTTTGGTCATGACCTTCATCTAGATTGCATTTTGATTGTTATCTTTATCCACAGTTTGCATGTTCAGATTTGAAATTTGCATTTTCGTAATTTGCATTTTTAAAATAAAAAATTTAGAAAATATGGGAAGAGTGGTCTTGAATTAAAGAGCAAGAAAAACTGAACCCAATGGTATAATTTTTTTGTTAAAAATCTTAAACATGACATAGTTATGATCATTAGAAGCATTAAGAGGTTTTTTTAAATAAAAAACTGATGGCTTTTATGGGAGGCGCGTGACTTTTATAAAAAAAACAAAAATCTCTTTTTTACCCTTTTTGTTGATAACACGTGTCAATATTATAATAGTTCTATGGATAAGGGCGGTTCTATATATAACCATACCATATATATATTGTAACACCGGAAAATCACAAGCCATTTTTTTAAACGTATTGCGGAAGCTAATTAAAAACAACTTGATTACATATAATCAATAATTACAATTATACATTCATTTGTTTCAAAAGACAACCACAACTACAATCGTTTGGTGTTACAGAATATAACTGGCTCGTCTCTTTTTCAAAATAAGTATCAGAGTGTGTAGTCAACTCTTCTTTCTTCAACTACAAACACCAACCTGCAAAACATTCAACTGAGGGGAATTAGCACAAAGCTAAGTGAGTAGAGGCTAAAGCATCAAATGCAAACATTCACAATCAATCATCAAACATGTAATCACATATCCAGAGAAGACCGGCGGTTCGGCGCAGAACCTACAACCAATGCCGGCCAAAGCAAAGGTTTACCGATAGCTTTCCACTAAATTGGCACAGTAAACTCCCCTCTGAGAAACAAATGCAACAGAAAGGCTACTAATGTTCAAACAACCAGTTAGACAAGCCCAGCCCAAGTCCACATATAGTTGACTTCTCAACACAACTCAAAATCATCCTAAGAGTGCGTATCGACCAAATATTCCTTCAACAGTTATCAACATTCAATATCACAATCAGCAGTTCAATCAGTTCAATCTCAATCCACAATCATGCTTTACATCCATAATATTAACTGCAATCTTTACCATCCGTGTTTAACGTCCACTCACCTCTAATTTCAGTCACGATGCTCAGTGGTCTAATATTACTGAGTCTTTGCAGTTCCTGAGAATACAACAATCCAGAAATCAGTCCTCGATTCATAAATATATCTTCTCATATAGTATAACAAGCATACTCATTTTCCACAAGTTAGATTTATATATAAATACACATACAAAAGGGCAAACCAAAAGATTCGTCAAACAAAAGCTTCCATCTTAAAATACACTGAACGCGTTGCGTCCAGTACCTCAACGCGTCGCGTTGAGCTTCTCATGCGACAGTCGGACCAAGGCCATGCGACATACGGATCAATGGTTCTCATGCGACATACGGATCAATGGTACTTCATGCGACATACGGATCAATGGTACTTCATGCGACATTCGGATCAAGGGTACTTCATGCGACATACGGATGAAGCTGATAGTCGGATGAAATGTACTGAAAGTCGCATGACTCATCCGAAAGTCGGATGAGCCCTGTAACTCATCATCTTCTTCAACTAAAACTTCCAAACAACAAACTTATACATACATACAACTTTAAACATCTTTAAACATCATAAAAATACTTTTAAACACATACAAACTCTATATAGCATGTCAAGAATCATCAAAAACACATCAAAGTTATTTAAACATCATCATATGACAAAACCCATTTCTCAAGTTTATCAACTTTCACCATTAATGGTGTTTCCATTTATACATGCTAAGCTTCATCAAATTCATATCAAAACTCCAAGAATCTGAATAATAATCAACAATAAACATGTACCAACCTTTGATCTTGAACAACAAACACTCAAACAAATCTTCAAATATTCAAGTTTACTATTCTTCTTCTTGTTCTTAGGCAGAAAACACACACCAAACACACACTACACTTTCTTAATTTTTGATGGTAATGAATGTTTACCCATAAAGCTACACGTATACATGCATATTAACAGGAGGTGGCAATCACCTCCTCATATCTCATACACGTACACAAGTACATACATGCATACATACAATAAAATACATACATACTACACATGCATAAATATATATATATATATATATATATATATATTAACACATAATAAGAATTAATTCAATTAATCATACTATTAACCTTTTAATCAAATTAAACAAGATAAGCACTTACCACAAACCTGCTAATCTCCTAGCCCAGGTTTGCGGGTGTTACATATATATATATATATATATATATATATATATATATATATATATATATATATATATATAGGTAAAAGTTCAAACTAGAACGGTTTTTCGTACGAGAACTGTTTTTAACGCCATTAATGACTCATTAATAGGAGTATTTTGGTAATTTATATATTTACCCAACCGTGAATTGCGTCCGGATGAGCCGTTATTTATTTGCGAGGTTTGGTTTTTTCGAAGTAACCCTCATTAATGCGTCATTAATGATGATTCATTAATGAAGCATTAATGAGCCGCCAAAAATTCTTAGCCATTGATTAAGTTTAATCAAAGGCTAAGATGGATTTTCGCAGTTCTCGTACGAAAAATAGTTTTTGTTTGAACCCTAATTTAGCATCGCTCATTCATTGCAAACAAAATAATTACTTGAAAATAAACATACAAACATGTGAATTATTTTATTGCATTGCCTAAAAGTAAAAAGGAATAAAACTAGAACGCACTTGAATTGCACACATGATGTAATTTTCTCTTTAAATATCCATGTTTCTATGTATGTTAATGGTGTTTTATTTTAAGATTTTCGGTTGTTTGAATACTCAATCGATTTGATTAGTGTTTGAGTTGCAATCTCAGTGAATGCTAAATATTATGTTCATTTTTCAGAGTACGAATTTAATACTTTAGTTGCAATTTCATCAAATTTCCGATTATTAGTGTCTGATTCTCAAAACATGTTCCAAATTTATTTTACGTATATATAATATTCATGTTCTAAATCTATAATTCTTCTTTGAACACTATTTATTTAAGAAGCAATGTTATTCCAAAATCAATCTTTACCATTCATTTAATTTTAATAAATTTGATTTCTTGTATAATAAAAAAGGCTAAAATTAACAAATATGTTTTACATTAACGTTTTATTTTTCGTTTAACACCACCAATGATCACCACTGTCATCAATTACCACACCATTACCGTCACTTAAAGGTGGCAATTATCAACATGACATGAACCCGATAGGAAAATAAACGGGTTTGGGTTAAGCATAAATAGGTTCGGGTCATTTATAAATAAATGGGTCGTGTTCGGGTTGGCTTGCAGGTTCGCGGGTCGACCCGCCAACCCGTATATTTTTTGATATTTTTTATTATTCTATTTATCCTTATATTTTTTATTCTTTTATTTGGCCATTGAGCTTTTAACTTCTTTAGTCTCTGTAAACCAAATAAAAAACAAATTCATCGCTTCCATTTTGTTCCTTCGTCGTTTTAAAACTATTGAAAGTAGACATCATCGAATTATTAATGTTCAATTACTTGTAGGTTAATTGTTCTTAAAATCATTAAGTTTTTGTATTTTGATTAAACTATCTAGGTAGGGTTGAACTTTATTTAGTATTTTGCATTTCAATTACCTATTTTGATAAACAAGAGACAAAATTAGCAAAACTAGACCAGCTGACTCACCAACTCATTTCTGACCCACTAGCCCGTTTATGACCCGCCAACCCGTTTATGACCCGCCAACCTGTTTATAACACGCGAACCCGCCAACCCGTTTATAACATGCGAACCCGTCAATCCATATATTTAAACGGGTTACGCGGGTCGTGTCATGTTTTAATTTCTACGGGTTCGTGTCACACGCCTTGACACGAATAATTATACGGGTCATGTTCGTGTCACGACCCATCAACCCGCACACGACATGATTGTCACCCCTACTGTCACTTCTGCTGACAGACCATATTTGGGTTGCACTTGAGCAACCTTTTAGTAAAAAAATCATAAAACACTACTACACAAAAGGTCCTTTGCAATGAAAACTTGTGATGGATAGAACGGTACTTTTGTGTAGGGGGTTCAAACGAAACTATTTTTCGTACGAAGAACCAATCTTGACCCTTAACTAAAATTAATCAGTGACTAATATTTATAAGAGATCATTACGACTCATTAATGCACTCATTGATAACACATTAATGGCTCACTATTGACGCATTGATAAAGTATATTTTGAAAAAATCAAGCCTCATTAATTAACAACGGTCCACCGGGACACAACTCACGTTTAGATACATATATAAGTAAACAAATTACCCCTATTAATGAGTTATTAAAAATGTAACAAATAATTCACACATAGTAAAAGATTTTCGTCTAAACTTTTTGTTATCTTTATACAAACCCAGTCCAAGACCTATGCAGTCTAGGCTTGGGGCCAGGGCAGCAAACCAAGAGGGTCATCAGTTGGGCTTGAGAGTTAAAAAAAACCGTATCTGCTAAGAAATAGGTGGGGTTGGAGGTGCAGGGCAACAATCACAGGATTTTGGCAATTAAGGTGGAGTTTTCAAGATGTGTTGAACTTGTATTTGAAGTTTATGTACTCAAATTGTAAGTTCTTATTTTGTTTTTAATTAAAATCGGTGTGAGAATAAGCCATCTTCTAGCATGACTAGCTTCCAAACCTAAAAAAAGTATGTTACATACTTAAAATTTGTGATGGGGCATCATTTTTCTGTTTAGTCATGAGCATCAAAATACTCAAGACCAAACCCTGGTTATATATGTGTGTGTTATGGCGATGCATTGTCGTTCCGGAATATGTACGTACAAGTATGAAGTATACCTTACGTAGCCTTAAATTTACAACACAAAAAGCAGGGTGTTTAGTGTAATTACACCCAATGCATAGAATTTTCTACAATTTTGGCAAACTTTGGGTGTAATTCTTGAACTTTCAACTCCAAAATATCTTATGATTTCGCGTGGTTCAATTGGCTGATTTGTAGTCAAATTAAGTTGCTGCGGGAAAACCAGAAGACCGATCGGAAGAGGGAAACTAGAAAATGGCGAATCTGTTCTTGAAACAAGCAAAGCAATACTCAGCGACTCGACCAGGTTATCCACAGCAACTGTTCGATTTCATCGTCTCCAAGACGCCCAGCCATGACGTTGTTTGGGACGTCGGCACCGGCAGCGGTCAGGCAGCTACCTCTGTAAGTCCTTCCTCCCACTGGTACCAATTTCTGGATCTATTTTAGTTTAATCGGAAAGTTTTCTTACTAATTATTGATCTTTTAAAGTTCGATCAAAACTCACCTTATCTTTTTACGAATGAACGAGTTTTGTTACTGTAATCGCTGATCTTACTTTTTCTTAATTAGTAGCTTGCGAGCATATTCAAAACCGTAATCGGCACAGATACAAGCAAGAAACAGCTAGAATTTGCCCCAAAGCTTCCAAATATTCGTTACGAATGTACTTCTGCGGACATTTCTAGATCTGAACTGGAAGAGAAGATCGGGGCAGAGTCAAGTGTTGACTTGGTTACAGTCGCACAAGCACTCCATTGGTTTGCTAATGATACCTTCTACGATCAAGTAAAATGGATACTCAAGAAACCAAATGGGATAATCGCCGCATGGTGCTATACTACTCCAGAAATTGATGATCAATTTGATCCAGTTTTCCAGAAATTTTACTCGGAATCAAAACCATATTGGGATCTGCTGCGTGGATTGGTGGACGATAAGTATAAGAGTATCAAATTCCCATTTGAAGCAGTGGATGAATGTGATGACACTGGGCCATTTGAGTTTAAAACCAAGAAATTGATGAATTTGGATGAGTTCTTTACTTACATTAGGTCATGGTCGGCATACCAAACGGCAAAAGAGAAGGGTGTTGAGTTATTGAGCGATGATGTGATTGATGAATTCAGAAATGCGTGGACAGAAGATGAGAATGGACTAAAGAGTGTCACGTATCCGGTTTATCTAAGGATCGGTAAGGCCGGAGATTTGCTTGATATTATACAATAATTAATAATTAATTAGTGAAGTGTCTCATGGCCAGAAATGGTATTCTGGGCTCTTTTTTTTTCCTCATCAACTCTTGTATGCTACATTCTTTGTATACCGAAAATAAATGGAGAATGAATATGAGTTGTTTTACATCTTTACTTTTTAGGTATTTCGTTATATCTTTTTTTACATTTTCCTTTCTCTACGACCAAAGTTTTATCTTTCGCAGTCTTTTGATCACTTTTTTATTTTATTTCTTTTATCTAGTTAAAAAGAAAGATAAAGAAAAAGATAAGAAGAAGAGAGAGATAGATAGAGAGAAAAAAGAAAGATTAAGGAAGGATGTTGGTGGGGTGTCTTCTTGCACGGGGACTAAGAGGAAATGATTTGGGTGCGTAGAGAGTGTCCATCAACGAGACGCATTTTGGTGTACCTAAAGGTATCTCAATGGCCCAATGGCCAAGTCAAACCTGTTAAAAGCGAGGGAAGAGACACAACGTTAGGTTTATACAGAGAACTGATAATGACAAGAAACAAAAAAAATTGCCCTTAAAAAAATAAAATTTTCCAACGAATACCCATATTTGTGTTCACTCCAACAAAGGCGGATTCTTGGCTCCAATATGATTGATGGGGTTAGAGGACTGTTGTTGAAGGGGAGAGAGGATGGGAAATGAACTAAGAGGTTGGGCAACAAATCATCAAGACATGGAGGTCATTTAAATCATTAGAAAATTGTGGAAAGCAGTTGAAAAGAGATTGTAGGTTACAAATCATATATGATTATCCGGTGTGGTTGACAGAAGCCGACTTGGCACCTCTTTCCATACGGTAACACCACCCCTACTCATTCCCGTCCGTTTTTCCTTCTGTGGAATGAAAATTTTCCCTTACATGGTCAATTGTTAGTGTATTCTCTCTCTCTTATCTTCTCTCACTATCATACTTTTAAATCTACATCTTATACATAACAAGACTTAGACTCAAGAACTTAGACCTAGTACCGATACGCTATATAATTTTTGAGACAAACGATACATATAGCTAACATCATTTAAGGTTAAGTTGCCCTCAAATAACACTTAAAATAAAAGAATGTTAAGGTTATTTCTTTAACATGTTTTCTGAATTTTAATACATCCATGTAATTGTAAAAAAAAGGTGAAAATATATATTTACTACAAAATTAAATATTTGTTTGCTGTGAAAGCGAACCTGTGTCCACAACTTCCATCTTTTCGTTTCTGCGTCTGTGCAAAGATGAACGACTTCTTCCAATCGGTGAGTTCATTCTTCTCCGGCGGAGATCAGCTCCCGTGGTGCTCTCGCGATATCATTGCGGTATAACCTATATCCATTCTCTTCCTTTGATTTGCTTCGTTCTGATTCATTGTCGATATGCATCTTATGATCATTCGTGCTGCTAATTAGAAGATCATTCAACATGTGCCCCGTAATCTTCTCATTTCATGGAATTCTTAATTTCTTATCGTTTAATCGCTACCGTAATTTAATGTATGGACTAAGATTCGTTTCAAGGTTATTAATTAACACCCAACCTAATTTCCTGGTTTTTCAAATTCTTTTGATCGTTTTTCGCTTGATTCGGAGATACTTGATGACCAAGACTGTATAGTAGTCTCTAATTGGATTACTCTGGTCCTGTTTTCTTGATTATTTGCTCTATGTTAGCGAATATTAGCTTTGTATATGCAATTAGAAACTATAATGGTTTGGTCCACACCAGAAATATGAACCAAACAACCGTAAGACTATAAGAGAAGCGTAGCTTTTGGAGTTAATGATTGAAGCCTGAATCATAGTGCCCAATATCTGCATGTATGTGTGTTTCTGGATTACAGATATCAATACTTGCTTACATTGAATAATTGGACTTGACATCTTCTACAAGGGTTGAAGGTGCTTTTCTCCAATAGCTTAATAAAATCAATTTAAATAGCCGTGTTCTCTTTTCTCCTAAACTTGGGTCCTTCGAAGCTATCCTCTATCTCTCTCTCTGCAATTCACAAGCCTAGTTTGAAGCAAAAAAAAAAAAGCCATACTTATTTTGGTTAGGTATATCCATCTGCTTCTGCCTGCATTCAAGAACAACATAATAACTTCAGGAGAAAAATTTATGATATACTCTTTCTAATGGCTAAGCCCTTGAAGTCCTTTCTAACAAGTAATGTAGTTTTAATCTGCTAGAAGTGTTTATGGCAGAAATGCGATTCTTGAACAGCCAAGGATTGTGTACTGGGCTGTATATCCTTTAAATTTAGCACTTCTTAAAAACATACCTTTTTATCTCTACTTAACAAAAGTGCAAGTCATTTAACTAGAGGAGCATTCTATCGCAATCTAATTTCATTTAGCCCAACCCCCAATATCTTCCGATTTGGTTTCTTCAAAACCTTCAACACTAGAGTTTTTTAAGATCTTTAGTTTTCCAAGCTTGACATTGCTTCTTTAAGATCTTTAGTTTTCCATGCTTGACATTGCTTCTTCAAGTTCACGTTTGTTAGCTTTGATAAAGCCGGAATCTTTATTTTTCTATCTTTCACCAGTCTTCAAGTCGACCCTTTGTTTTCTGACGCTATTCTTGAAGCTCACAATGCTTTGATTTTTGATTTCTGCCTTCACTATCATCCCAATGTTAATTGATGTACAATCTTTGCTACCTTGCTTTGGATTTAAAAGAAGTAAGCCGCTAAACAAGTCCTGATATGTAACAGGGTTGTGAGAAAGAAGTTGCTGAAGCTGCAAATGATGCCTCTGATGAGGCAAAGAGTGAGAGCATTATGCGGTTATCTTGGGCATTGGTTCATTCTAGGCAACCAGATGATGTGCAACGTGGGATAGCTATGCTTGAAGGTAATACATATTTTTTTTAATTTTGATTTCCTTAGGCAGATCACGTTTCCTTTTACTAAAATTTTGTGCATATGGTTTTGTATGTCGATCCTAAAATGTAAATTGAAATCCTAGAATTAACTCAACTTATGTCTGCAGCTTCAATAGTCAACACCAACAGTCCATTGCAGAAGAGAGAGAAAATATATCTACTGGCTGTTGGATACTACCGAAGTGGTGACTTCTCAAAGAGTAGGATGCTGCTTGAACAATGTTTGGAGGTTTCTCTCTTTCTTGTGTTTTATATCATGGCATCTACTCTACCTTCTGTTTTCCTTCTACATTTCTTGTGGGTTTGGCATTGCTACTGACTAGTGACTGCCTATATATGTGTGCATAGGTACAAGTGACCACTTCACGCTCAGCCAGTACTTCCAGTTTACTAGAATACTAGTATTAAGTAGCAACGTTTTAATAATGTCAAAAGAAATCATATTATATATTATTTTCTACCTGCCAATATGCATAAGATAACTCTAATATAGTAATATGTCATCTCATGCAAAAGACACTAATGTTTCATATGCTTGAACGAAGCTTTGTGGTAAATTATTATTAATGATAGTTTTAACTTTTAACACATAACAAGGTAGAGAGATTACCATTACTTCACATCAAAACAACTTTCAAATCATTCTTTAAACCCCCCTCCTCCAAGAAAAAGTAATCAAAAGTCCTAGTTTCTGTTTTCTTTTTGCTTGAAAATTTCTCTTATATACAATAAGTACTAGAAGGGAGTTACAGATTGATAATACTATAATAATGATCTGACCAAGAAAAGTCTTGTTCTTTCCAGGTTTCTAAAATCATTTTAGTTACGCAATAAGCTAAAAAGAATACCTAACAATATGAGTTAATTGGAAAGAAGGGCCTCGCAAATTTTCTATAAGATCTATTATACTTCTTGGACTATATATATGTGTAAAGGAATCAAACTTCTAATCTCCTAGCTCCCATGTTTATGTGAAAATAATATTTTCAATTCAATTCAACACTAACTTTATCTTATCAGTGCTTTATCCTTGAACTAAATAATTGACTTTTAACCACACCATCTAATCTTTTATTGCCTTATTCTTGAAACATAATTTATCTCTCAAAATAGTTCAGTATGACAGTTACATGAGAATTTGAATTAAATTTTCTGTTGAATTTCATAGTTATATTTGTTCAGCAGCTATTCTATTAAATACAAAGAATATTTTGTGACACGTGATGACTGAAATTGTTTATTTGGTCATTTTACATTGCATCTTGCCAAACTTTCTATTTGAGTGTAAAGCACCCCTTGTTATTAATAACAATAGTTAACCTTTTATCAGCAATCTAGCCTACTGGAATTATTCACAGAGAAACTCTCATTGCATACTTCAGATTTGAACAAGTTTTGAGCTCTAAATTTGAGTGTAAATGAAACATGAGTAGTTTAAAGCTTCGCCAATCAATTTAGTTTTCACTTTTTATAATAAATAGCATATGTATATACTCCTCTAGTCAATTGTAGACTTCATATCTGTTCCTATAAAAGTACATTTGGTCTAATGATTTATAATATTATACCGACTTTGAGTGATGTTGGATATTTATTGGCATGTGAATTGAGGAGAAACTATTTTGAATGATTCTTTTCAGCCGTCAATTTAATTTCGAAGTATTTTAATAATAGATATTCAATAAAGGTTTAAACTCAATTAAAGCTAGAATTTCAAACCTCAGAGTAGGCAAAACCCATAAGTAGAACTTTGTACTGAACGATTATTAAAAAAAGTAATCAACTCTGACGTTATATTTAAATATCCTACTCCAAGACCTAGTACCATTAGGAAAGAAATCTAAGATGCTTTAGTATCGTAGCTTAACTACAGATGAAAACTCAACAGAATTTAACGTTAGGAAACATATATCTAATGAATCTTGATTCCTGACTGCATTAGGGAAATAATTAACGTATCCTGGTTTCTATATGAGATAAAGTCATTCAAAATTTCAAATCAGCTGGTTATGTGTCCAATTTGTTTAAGAGTCCCAAAGTCATGCCTAAAACACTGTCAGTACCTCAAGTTTCTGAAATGTGGTCATAACTCATAATAGTCTTTGATAATGCCAATATAACGTATAACCACTTAATAATAAGCAAATAGCTACTTAGATGAAAATGAATGCTTGATGTAGTTTAAGGTTCAGACAGTGAGGAACATTGTGATGCTTATTGAAAAGTAGTTTGGTCCTTGACTTACAAGTGTGTTACTCTACATATGCCAGTGTATCATATTCATATCATGCCTTCTCTATGATTTTTATTTAGATGTGTTCTAAATGCGTGAGTATTTCAAATGGAAAAGTTTTGGAAGGTGATTTTATGACTGATTTGATGGGGTGGTTGTAGATTGCACCAGATTGGAGGCAAGCTTTGTCACTTAAGAAGGCGATTGAAGATCGCATCACTAAAGGTCTTCCTTTTGTTTCATATCGACATTATTGTTTTATGATGGCTTTACATGAAATACTTCAACCTTTTTCAAAAATAATTGTAAATACTAAATAGTTTATCTTCTAATTTGATTATAAATAAATAATTATTTTGTGTGAATAAAACGATATAGTAGGCTGTATGCATCAAAGACACTTTGAGCGACTTTTGACATGACTTCTTAGCTTTTCATTTGATTGACGCATTTAATCATTTAATCTGTTAGAGAGAGAGAGAGAGAGAGAGAGAGAGAGAGAGAGAGAGAGAACATAACGCAAAGCCGACACATTCACAAGTAAATCATTCAAAATTGACACCTCTGAGGTCAAATACTTGCTCAAAAACTTACTACTAGCATTATGCAGATGGTGTAATTGGAATCGGGATTACTGCTACTGCTGTTGGACTTATAGCTGGTGGGATTGCTGCAGCATTGGTCCGAAAGAACTAATGTTCATGACTGCATCAATAATAATATCACCCCTTTTTTTATGGATTTCTGTGGTGGCACTGGTTTTGTAGTTTGGTGGTAATGTTCTATTAAACCAGTTGTGCAGCCCCTTTTTTTTTGGAAGGCAGTTATGCAGCCCCTTTAGTTTTAACCTAGCCCCCTCCTTGAAAAGCAGCAACCGTTTACTGATTTCACTGCTTTGATTTAGTGTTAATTGTCGCTTGGTAGTACCTTATTCTTCTAATAATGTAGTACATAATATATCTCGCTATTAATGCACGCAACTTGCATATGATAAGACTGCATCTCGTTTTTGCTCTTGGAATGCACTTTCCTGTGACCAAACTTTGTCTGTGTGAGCTGTGAGCATTATTTTTATCATTAGACTTGAATTTTGACTTGGCTTCAAGTTCTAACAAAACTCAACTCCTGGGCACCAATGTAATCCTTCCTTCTGTAGTCCCTTCTAAAAATGTTAACATGATACGGAGTTTAATGAAAGTATAACAATAAATGTAAGATAAAAGTTGACATGGAGTTCTGAAGTCGAGCGATCCTTTTGATGTTATTTCTCAAAGGCGCGATATATGATATGTGCTTATCAGCTTATGTTTACAAAGTCGTGATAATTATGCCCGCAACGTTACAGTGACAACATGTCGGATACAATTCTTAAGATTCAGTCACTTACACCCGGTCACCAATTTACAAACATTGGCTTTAAAATAGCTCTTCAGCAGACAACCGAACCAATTTTTTAGCGAAAAGAGAAATACTACATACAGAGCAAAGACCAACTATAGCAGGTACCTGTCTTATCTAGGGATGGCAAAAATACCTGATCCGACGGGAATACCAGAACCTGAAATTTTGGGACAGGATTTGGGACGGATAAATGGTTATGGGACCCGGTATGGGATTTCTTTTAAAAAATTTAGTGGGTTTGGGATGGTTATGGTTTTAGGCAATACCTGCCCAATTACCCGATCCCATATATCTGATCATGAACCATTTATATTTTTTTAATTTTATTATTAATATAATATGTATTATAATTTTATTAATGTATAAAATAATAGAAATTAGAAGATTAATAGTCGTTCACTTCTCTTTGACACTTCGATGAAGAACATCGTTTCATTTTCATGTAACGATTTAAATAAGATTATCATGAAATTCGGATATGTGACATGTTTTTATAATTGGGTATAGGACTGAAATACCCATCCCTGCTCTTATCTAATCCTTGATAATGAGATACCCAGTGGAACGACATTGTGTATGGGATATGTTTTTATAATTGGGTATGAGACTGAGTTGACTAATACCCATCCCTGCTCTTATCTAATCCTTGATGATGGGATACCCACTGGAACGACATTGGGTATGAAACATGTTTTTATAATTGGATAAGGGACTGGGATGACCAATACCCATCCCTACTCTTATCTAATCCTTGATAATGGGATACCCAGTGAAATGACATCGGGTATGATACATGTTTTTATAAGAGTATGGGACTGGGATGACCAATACCCATCCCTGCTCTTGTCTAATCCTTGTTTGGTTTTGTTGGTCCGCACTAAATTTTGTACACCCTATCATCTGATGCAGTTTCGTTATTGAGCAGTTTATTTTCTGCCGCTCAATAATTAGATATTAGATTTTTCTCTGAAAATTATCTTTACATTCCTTTTCAACTGCATATAAATTGAAGATATACACAGATATCCCTTTTCCATGAAATCATCAGACACCAGGACCCTGCGCTTCAAAATCAAATCCCATAACAAAGAGAAATTACTAGATATCTTATATTCCAAAATCGAAATCACACGTCTAATTTCAGTAATATATGATTAGTTGACTAGGGGTCTCATTTGCTATACATTTGCAATACAGATATTCAATCTTCCGAGGTAGCAAGAGCTGATTGCAATACATCTTCAAGGTACTTCTCAGCAGCATTATATTGCCTTTTCTTGTCCTCAATTGCAAGTGCAGCCAAAGCTTTATCCTGCAACAAAGCCCAACCACATTTTCACTCATTAAGTTGCTAACCAATCATCCGTAATCTTTGTATTTTTGTGAAAAGCAGTCGAATTGGTTGCATTTAAAAGCAGCTAAGCTTCTATAACTGTAGTAAGGCTTTAGTCATTATAGTGTATGCTATACGTGTCTGTATAAGTACATACTGTGTACACACTATTTTTAAGCCAACCACAGTAGCTGTCTTTTGCGTTGCGCCCTTATTTGAAAGGGTGTTTAATAACTGAACTTTTTTTTCAACCAAGTCCGAATTGAAGCTTTGCAATTTTCATGGAACAAACGAAAATGTAATAACTTACAGGGGGCAGATCTTGATAACTTCTTAAAGTATCAAGGATAGGCTTTGTTTTCTTGTCTAGATCTTTTCTATGCTCGGCCATTTCCACCAACATTCCATGACTGATCTCTGGTGTGTACCCCACACGATTAAGCATAGCCTGTTAGAAAACATTTTCTATTAGTCTTTAGTCAATATGTATGTATGTGTTACATTTGTAATCTGTAAAAGGGGGCAAACAAGGGACTAGAGGAAAACTTCTTATAAAACTGTGTGAAACCACATGCACTCTGCTGGTTTAATTATTTGGCATCCCGTCAATGCCAAACCCACATACCCACCCCTGCTATTCATTCTTAAACCTATAGATACAACATCGAAATATATATTTGGGGCACATAAAGAAATAAGAGGATCTCAAAAAGCGTGAATATCATTAATGCAATATGTATGTGTTTGTGTGAATAAGTGGGACAACAGACTAGAACGGAACCTTACACGAATCAAAGAGGCGCACATACAACAAAAGGTTACAATTTATCTTACAAGTATAATGACGAGAAAGGTTACAATGAATATGATAATAGTTTTACTTAAGAAAGGATTTAAATTCTTTAAGTCTAAGTAATTTACATCTTTACTAAAAAGATTATGATTGTTTGGTGTTTTTCATCATGCATCAACAATACAATTCATTTGGAAGCAAGAAAGCATAATTGTATTTTCTGCAAATCTAACACCATTTCTGATGGAGAATATGCAACAGACCCAATTCTAGACCAAGAGCCCATTGGACCTATGGCCTTTTTAGAAGAGGAACACATATATATAGCTGAATAAGGGGAAGGGGGTATTGAGAGTTAATTTTCATCTGAAGGTTTCAGCTCTTGGAGCTTGGGCAGGAAGAAACCATGGCTGGTTTTTCTCTGATTTGGCAGGGGAACATCCATTGAGATCTCCTTCTGATTTTACTTTTTCTACTTGTATTTCATTCCATCTGTTCTTCCTATTCGGTATCTAATATACCTACCGTCTCCCTAATCTTTGTTCTCAGTTTTATTTCGTCTATTTTGTTGAATTGATTCCTATGAACTTCAAAATTATCACATCACAATATATTTTAATTCAATCAAGTACTGTATTTCTATGAACATTCATGGAACGATCAATATGATTTCTTAAGTTTGTCAGTTCATTAAGGGCATACAAAATAAAAGTATAAAACCAGCGGCAATAACAATAGTAAGTGATTCAAATCGAACACAAACTACAATCATGCACAGTGAGTAGTACAGGAAACTGATATTAATAAAGTAACTATGAGATCTTAAAAGTGTTTCAAGCAAAACAGAGTAACTGAAAGTTTACCTTGTAGTTGGAATATTGTTGAAGGTATTGTCTCTCTTTTGAAACCATAATTGCCAGGTTTGTTTTCCAACCATCCATTTGAGTCTCACAAGGAGCTACATCATCTTCAAGTTGTGCCAGTGTTCTACCCAAAAGAAAAAATTTAGAAATTGTAAAACTAGAACTGCTTGACAAGCATATGTTATGCCTGTACAATTAAATTTAAAGATAACTAACATTCTGCCAATATCTCATGCCTGAACATTTCGGAGGTGTTCGGATGTGCATCTGAAACGACTAGGAAATCACAACAATTAGTTTTCGAGTGTTTGGGAAAACTGAATTTGTTCTGAAACCTTTATTATAAGGAGTTGATGCAAGGAAACTTAATTATCGAGGAAAATGTAAAGTTGCCTCTCTGATTATTGACTCTAACTCTAGTTCTTCAATTATCAATAATCACTTTGAAAACGCACATCAACCACCCCCTTACTAACTCACATTAGGAACCCGATAGTCAAACAGGTGGATTTACCTTTTCAAATAAGTTAATCTTGCTATGGCCTTCCTAGTGTAATCAAGAAGAATTTTGGACTCCTTCTGCACTTTAGCCCTCTTATCCTCTACTCCAGTCTTTCTTAGTGAAACGTCACCCATTGCCACAAGAAAACTACACATGTCTCTCCAATTTAGAGTCCAATAACCGAGCATACATAATAAGTCTAGAGTGATAAATGAGTAGATATTACCCACCTACTCAGCTCAGTATCCCTGATGTTCAGCAAATTTGCCACATTGGCAAGAACTTGTGACGATGCAACCACATTTGCTGGCAAGCCTTCCTGTGCTAGCCCCACATTCTCTAGTATCTCTCTAATCCTTGCAGCTAACAGAAATTACCACCACTGTTTTAAGCTTGTAAATTGCAATATATTGTATACAAGTTGTAATGTAGTTGTAACTTTACCTTTCTAAATTTCGAACATATTATATCAATTAGACAAAGTAGAGGAAAACATTCTTGTACCCTTGCCTTTTTCTCAATTAATAAATTATATACTCAAACAAAAAGATTTATCAATCACATTCCTATACTATCATAACCATAAATACTCGAACGAAAGATTTATTAATAGGCATTCCTATACTATCATAACCATAAATACTCAAAGAAACAGATTTAATGATTTATCAATCACATTCCTATCCTATCACAACCATACAATTCATCAGTTACATCCAATTTAAATTACTGAACAAAAGTTTTCCTTAGCCCTCCTTTTCCTAATCTAATTACTTGCGTTTTAAAAAGATGTATTAAGAAGTTGAAATCATTCTCCTAAACATAACAGTGCTATGTGTTCCTCATCCATCCTAATATCCTTTTGGCAAAATTAAATACGAAAAAGTAATCATGACCTCCTAACCAGATCTCAAGTATATAGAACAAAAAAACACATATATAGAGAACAAAGCGACAACCTTGGGATCGATATTCCGAGGCTTTAAGTCGAAAATCATTGGCAATTATGGTGGCAGCTTGGGTTTTGGCTTGAGAAATTGTGGCCAAATTGTGTAAATATGAAATGCTGCGAGGGGTATACTCAAAATCAGGAACATGATCTTTCCCAGCCAAATCGAATTGGGAAGCTAGCCAAGATTTTACTTCCCCAACTCGGTTCGTATCGAAAGATCCACTACTAGTTTTCGACAATTCGTTTACAGTTGGTGGTGGGAGATCGGATGTTTCGCTCATTTCTCTCGACATTTAGGTTTGTTGATCGATTTTGGGATTTGAATTTGGGGGTGATTTGATAAAAAGTGCAAAACGGTACTTTTCAGATTCAAGGGAAATGCTCAGATACATAAGCCGGCCGAAAGGTAACGGTATATACTCATATTTTTTTAGTTCTATTTATTCCGTCAAAGTCAAAATTAATAAAAGAGATAGGAAAAAAGAATTAATAAAATTTACATGTTATCTTTTAATGAGTAAAAAGATAAAATATAAAGAAATAGTATAAAGGTATATCATTTTTCTATAGATAATAATAATAGATGTCACACTCACATACTTTTTAAAGTTATGTGATATTACTCTAGCATGCCACTTTAAATAATAGATGTTTTAGTCATTATAACATTTATTTATTATGAATATCTGCGGTGATAAACACTAATAACTGTCATAACTGACCATTATGTCAGCATAATTAAATCATACCTAAACAATTGTAGTGATAACACCAATAACTGACATACTAGACTCACACACAGTTATCTATCTTAATTTTTATTGATTGAAAAAAATTTAAAAGAATTGATAGCGAGGAGTAGAATTTGTTACCACCATAACGAGGCTATCGATAACATTCTTATGACTATTTGCTCGCAATGAAAATAACGATAACTTGGTCGTTGTTGTGTCTTGTTATAGGCTATAATGAGTCCTATTACAGGTGCTTTAAGAAAATGTACGACCGTTAAGAAACTATGTTGTTGAACAGTGATTTTATTGTATAAAATAAAAGTTAAATTGGTTGTACATAGGAGTGCATCTGATCATATATAAAATTCTATTAGCCCTTTATTGTAGCTTTTGAGTATCTTTCCTTTCTTGCTAGACTATGTATAATTCGAGGAAGTAAATGGCTCTAAAAAATATAAAGAAACATCTTTTAAATAATGCTTTTGCGACCTTTATAGATATCGTAACTAATATAGATAAGACGTCGATCTTTTTTATGTAAAATAATAGATAATCGTCTATTAACAAGTCTTTAGACAAATTTAACTTATTAGACTTGCATGCTCTAAAATTCTGAAGGACTCGATATTAGTCGGCTAATGAACCTTGTAAAACTTTTTTTTCTCTAGTTTCTTGGTCAATATTACATTGTTAGTGCAATCAAGATTGTAATTTATAGATAGATAAGTGCATGAAATCTAACAAACTATCCCTGCTTAAATATTCAATGTAACAAAGAAAAAAATTCACCAAAAATACATTAATATTGCCGAGATTCACATTTAATACAATGTGACTTGCAATCAAAGATTAGGAAATCACCTTGATATTTTAAATATTTTATTATTATTGTTATTAAGACCAAGATTATGAATATATGACTTTGTGATAAATCTATTCTTCGTTACCACTCCGGTTTAACAAAACATTTTAACAATAAGCTTTACCGTCAAATAAGCAACAAATAATTTATTCGATTAAAGTATATATACATAAATAAAAGCTACAACTTTTGCCCTAACGCCCTGTTGTTGAGTTTTTTTCAGGGTGAAAAAGAAAGGATTTGAAAGAAAATGTACCTAAAAGGTATTCTTGAGTTTTATTTAAGGAAAAAAGGAATTTAGAGGAGAAGTTTAGGCTTATTTTGGTTATAAATCTTTAATCCCAATTTTAAGATGATTTAAATCCTCTCCTTTCTTTTCTCCCTTTGTTAAACTCGAGAACAAGACGTAATAGTTCGATCACCAACGCCTCGTTCTCGAGTTCAATAAGGGAAGAAAAGAAAAGTAGAGAAAATAAAATTTTTTCCTTTCAAATCATTCCAAAATTGAAATTAAAGATTTATAATTAAAATAAGCCTAAACTTTTTCTTCAAATTCCTCTCTTTTCTTTCTTAGATGAAACTCACCTTCCAAATCCCTTCTTTTCTACTTTAAAAAAACTGCCCTGTATCACACATAAAAACAGAAACAAAGTATTCAATTTCAATTTTGTTGCATGTTGAAGAATGACACCGTCACCGTTAATATTATCATCAATATCCAGGGTGGATTGATTGCCTCTGCCTCTCTCTTCCCTTTCTCACAAACACAAAAACTTCCCACAAATTCAGATACGTCTCTCCCCACTTTAAACCCGATTCTCTCTCTCTCCCTCTCTCTCTCTCTGATTCATTGTCTTCTTCTATGTCTATTCCATTTATGGTCAATTTGATAACCACAATCGTCGATCAGTAATCAAAGGAGAAACATAGATGAGGAGGATGGTGAAGAAAATTAATAGTAATAGTCAAAGTCCCACAGGTCTTTCTGTATTTCTCATAGTTAATGCTTATCCCAAAAGGTACTCATCCAAGATCCCCTCTGATTTAGTCCTCTTCTTGGGCCTTGGTTTCATAGATTGGTAGGTTTCTTTTCCTTGCTGCATCTGGTTTTAATAATCTAGGGTTTTCTTTCCTCTTTCTGCTATAAATACCATGGCTATTCTCTTGATTTTGATTCGATACATGGGGATTTATGCGTTAGGAAGAACGCTAGATGTACTTCTCATCTAGGTATATAATTGTTCTGTGAAGATATTTGTTTGCTCATTCATCTGCCCGTTTAGCCTTTCTCGTTCATACAAAAAAAAGTTGGGTTTTCGGTAATAATTCTGGAAAAAGTTAAGGTTTTTTTCTTTCTATCAGCTTGTAATATGAAAGCTGACTCCATCTTTGATTAGGTTTTTTTTTGGGGTTGTTTTACATAGTGGTGGTGTATTGTTGCTATAGGAGGTTCAGTGATTGTTTAGGTTATAGTATGTAGAGGCTGATATCGATGTGATCGATGAATAATTAGGTTTGTTTCCTTTGAAAATGAGCCTTGTAATGAAGAACTCGAACCCACGATCTCAGTTGGTAGCCCTTAGAAGTGTGATTTCGTGAGATGGGAGATTTTCTTCTCACGGATTTTTTAATGTTAAATCATAATCCTTCAACTCTTTTGTCAATGGATTCAAGCGCGTCCTCTTCTCATGATGACTTAGACCTGGAGATGAGTCATCAGATCAACCCCACCCGTCCTCCTGACATCAATTTGCCCCTGTCATCTGAGAGAAGCTCCCCTCCACAGTCATGGAACCAAGATCAATGTGAAGTTGTGGATGTTGGAGTTGGACTAGTTTCCCAGTTATATGAGACGGAGAGCTTCTTACATGTTCCGAAAGTTGGGAGGAAATGTGCTAAGAGAGTAGATAGCATATGGGGTGCTTGGTTTTTCTTTAGTTTTTATTTTAGGCCAGTCCTAAATGAGAAATCTAAAGCAAAGATAGTGAGAGACAGTAATGGGGTTTCTGGGTTTGAGAAATCGGATCTGAATCTTGATGTTTTCATGGTTCAACATGATATGGAAAACATGTACATGTGGGTGTTCAAAGAAAGGCCTGAAAATGCCCTTGGTAAGATGCAGCTAAGGAGTTACATGAACGGGCATTCACGACAAGGGGAGCGTCCTTTCCCTTTTAGTGTCGATAAGGGCTTTGTTCGATCTCATAGGATGCAACGCAAGCATTACAGGGGGCTCTCAAATCCCCAGTGTGTTCATGGTATCGAGGTTGTTCCATTGCCCAATCTGTCAGTACTTGATGAAGATGAACGCAAAAGATGGACAGAACTCACTGGAAGAGATATCAACTTTTTGATCCCACAAGAAGCTGGTGATTTCAGTTCTTGGAGAAATCTTCCCAGCACTGAATTCGAACTTGAGAGGCCATCTACTATAAAGACCAGCATGAATTCTCAATCTAAGAAGGTACTTAATGGATCAGGGTTAAATCTGTCAACTCCTCCTTCCAACAACAACCACAACCATAACCACAGCAATGGGGATGCAAATGTGATGGACCTTTCCCCAATCGGCACCAAGAAGAGGAAGGATTTGTTTCCACATGGAAATGAAGAAGATATCTGTTTGACTGTTAATCATCCTCCATCAGAAAGACTACCAAATCTGGAAATGAATTCAAACGAGCCATATTGGTTGAACGAGTTTAGTGGGGTTGTGAGGAATGCTTGTGGACCTGTGACAGCTGCAAAAACGATATATGAAGATGAGCAAGGTTACTTGGTTGTTATAAGCTTGCCCTTTGTAGATCTACAAAAGGTTAAAGTTTCTTGGCGCAACACACTTACACATGGGATTATTAAGGTGTCTTGTCTAAGCGTCTCTCGCATGCCATTCGTTAAAAGACGGGACCGCACCTTCAAGCTTACAGATCCATGTTTCGAACACTGCCCTCCTGGAGAATTCATCAGAGAAATCCCTCTTTCAACTCGCATTCCTGAAGATGCCAACATAGAAGCATATTATGACGGGCCTGGAATGGTTCTTGAGATTTTGGTCCCCAAGCTCAGAGAGGGCCCGGAAGAACACGAGGTGCGTGTTTGCCTTCGCCCTCATCTTGTTGGTAACAATCTCATGTTGACTTGAAGAGAAAGTAATTCATGGTAGATCGTGGTTTCTAGTTTAGTAATATTTAGTATGTATTATTTGTATGAAACGTTTGAAGTCTCATTGCTGGTCATCTTTTAGCATCATGGATGGGTTGCTAGATAATAATAAGATGTAGCCACAGGGTTTATTATATATTATATAATTTAATAATAGTTATTAAATGTTTCATGTACTTGTATGTTGTATGGATACATATCAAATCATTTTGCTCTAAAGTAGATGTCTGAACTTGATGTTTTCATACATATTTTATAACTATTAACCTTCTGAAAACATCGTTTGTTCTGTGGTCCGATTTTATGCTTTGATTCATGTTGCTGTCTTCTTGGAAGTTGAGTTACTTTGAATCTTGTTTTGCTGGGCCATATCAAGGTTTATGGTGCAATTCTGACTTTCCTTTTGTGTGAATTATTGAAAGTGTTGTCATGCCTTTTTCTTTTCTTTCTTGGTGGGAGAATATCTCCCATATCTGTGTTTGTGATGAAATGGTTGTTTCCCCCATCTGGGTGGCTGTCTATTTTCTTTTTGTCTACTGACCCAACCTGATTGGTCAACAGGGTCATGGTATTATTACTTTTTCCCATATGAAGCAGACAATTTGGACTTCTTAACTGTTAGATGTAACCTAAACGGTGTTTACAAAAACTTTCAAACTTGAAAAGCTGAGGCTTACTCACTGAGGTTATCCTGTGGGTTGATGTTTAGTGTTGCCAAGTGTCACTGAGGAAGTGGTGTTAGTTGGGTAACTGTTTGAATTATGAGTAGGAGATGTTTAAATAGCTTTTGGTAATTATGGAAGGGTGACATGGAATAAAGCAAAGCAAAGTGCAGGTGGTTGTAGAGTCACCATAGAGTCTCATTATTTTGGTCAGACTTGTTGTCTGCTGACTTCAACTCTCGATTGCTTCTTATGTTCAATTGTGCCTCATCCAAAAATATGCTTTAAATTTTAAGCATCGGTTTCTCGCGTGATAGCCACCCCATCAAACCTTTCACCACGCTCCCGCAGCCCCACAACAGTTTCATTAGGTGCACTCTAAGTATCAGTATTAAACTTAATTGAGTTAAATCCACTTATATTGCCTTCAAAATGGTTTGTGTATTGAGCTTTGTCCCTATAGAGTATGCTTGGTTTGGTTGAAATAGCTTGAGCTAAAACCTGGTAGTTAGTAATTGTGAGATGAAAAACTAGAGTTTCTTTTTATTTATAAATGTGTTCGACACAGTTGCTGGAAGTTAGAGTTGACAAGTGTAAAATAACGCACAAGGATGAATCAAAAAAACTAGTGATAGAAAAAAATTCATCAAGATTATTTATGTAAATTTATATATTAAAAACTCAAAATCAGCTACAAGTAGCTGTTTGATCCAGAACTCTTTCTTTCAAAACAAAAGTTTCTAGCTCCACGTCTGAAAGCTTTTGTTTTGGAAAAAAAAATCTTGCTGCCTCTAAAAACTTTAGAAAGCTTCATAAGGTAGGCCGTCCCGACTACCCTAAAAACACAAGTGCCATTCATTGTTTTTTCACAAACCATATTTATAATGGGATCAAAAGTTTGCCGGGTGGGCTAGTTGACAGGTCTTGCCAAGGTAGAAGCTAATAAACATCATAAACAATCTGGAAGTCATAGCAGCAATTCAACAGACGCCTGTCAATTTGAGAAGGAAGCATGCTAATTTGATAACTCAGCAACCTTTTTACTCTCTTACCAGCGGATAAACATATGTAGATGAGTTAACTTAGCCACGGATCAACCGTTTACATTTCACATGGGTTCATAGTTGGTTTTGGTTCATCTGTTATTTGATTGCCAGCAGCTTCATCAGAAACGTATGCTATGCTTCCCTCCGAGGTCTATGAATCGTGGGTATTTACAATGTACTACGATGCTTTTGAAAAATTCCACCACCCCCACCCCCCCAACAAAAAAAAAAGTCTCATAAACTTTGTCGTGATTCATTGTTTTATGAATTATCAAAACATGATGTAGCTGAGAGCCCTAGATAGGCCCGGTTCTTAGCGCATGGTCCAAATCAGCAATTAAGTCGTTCACGTCTTCTATCCCCACAGAAATACGGATAAGATCTTCGGTCAGACCTCTGGCCTCGCGAACTTCTGCTGGTATAGATGCATGGGACATGAAGCACGGCATGCTAATTAGTGATTTGACACTCCCTGCAAAACGAGACACTATCAGGACGATGAATAGACATACCCAAATCTTGTAAGCTACTCGTTCTTATTGCCAAATCATCAAAGTCATCAACCAATTATGTCCAGTTTGTCATCTAGTGAAAGCAAGTGTCATGAGAAAGCATGGCCTAAAGGAACCGTAGTTTCTGTATTTTTTTAATTTTTTTTTGTTTTTTGGGTTAGTTTATGAGCCTTTAAACATACTCAATCTTTCAACTAGTGGAAAGTACAAATTAAGTGAAATATATGTGTCAGGAAGAAAAATGATTACCAAAACTAACAGTTATGCTAAAGTACTTGGTACTTTCGACTATGTGCTTCGAAAGGGCCAATGACCCTGTCAAGAAACTCAGGACAGATCCTGCTCCCTTTGCCTGCACGATAAAATTTCAAAATTTGTTACTTACCTCTTTGTTTCTGAAAGGAACATTACAAATACTTCACACATTAAGTGAGCAACTTTTTTTATTTTTTTTATTTTTGTTTATACACCGAATTTTCTTGTACTTCAAATAACAACTCAACTTGTATTGGGTTATGAAAAAGTGCATACAAGAAACACATTGGTAATAACTAAACACCATGTGCAACGTGAACGTCACCATCGAATTTTAATGTGATCCATCGAGAAATAAATAACTTAATGAAAATATGATAGTATATGTTCATATTTGTAGCCACATATAAGCCCAATCAACTTGTGTGGTTTTAAAGACCCCACAATTACCCCCATTTTAATATCCCCAGCAATCCACTTAACCCTGCAACATTACTCTTTTGCCCTTGCTCTTGTAGATTGATAAGTTTGCCCTTATTGTGTAATATCAATTTTGTTCAGCTACAAGCTATATTGCATAAAGTGCCATTCACTCACATGGGTGTTGATTAAAAAACTATTTTTCTTTCTCTGTTTGGCTGACCACACCTTACTAGTCGTTATCTCTCCCCTTATTCCGTTCCTCCTTACTCGGTGCCTAAATTTTAAAGCAATTTTTATTTAAAAATGAACCAAAGTGCGTGCACACACACATACAAACATATATGGGGTTGTTGGGAAACAAACAGTAAATACCTGAGAGAAGTGTAGTGAGCGTCCAGGATGGGTAGGAAGACCAGCATAATTAACCTTCTTTACCAGGGGATGTGAGTAGAGAAATTCCGCTATCTTTTGCGCATTTTCCTAGCAAGGATCAAGTTAGATTAGTTACAGTTCGACTTAAATGATTCAGTTTAATGTGTTATTTGCTTCGTTTGTGGTTAGATTATGGTAGTAGTGTTAGTTGTGGGTCAGAATTCAGTGCTTCTTGTTGTGATTCCATTCGAAGGTGTGGAGTAGTTAGTTGTGTGAGTCAAATGGTCTTGGTTTCTATCCTTTCAGTTCTGATAAATCACTTAATTTAAAGAAATTGCTAGATGAACATAACAAGTCCGTCTTCTCAAACAAAGAATAATTGTTAATTTGTGTGCTAGACGTCAACAAATTGATATCAATATCAACACAGCTAAATGTTCCTGTGATAACAGTTGTTTTCAGAACAAAGGTCAAAATTCTTTTTCACTTGGTATATAATTTAGTAGGATAGTATGTTAGTATGTACAAAATATTACTTGTTGCTTCTCAACACGTAGGGCCATTGTCTTGATTCCTCGTAAGCAAATCCAACAATCAAAAGGTGCTAGCCCAGAGCCTTCTGCATTTTGAAGAAAATACAATTCTTTTGCAAGCCTGTTTTAAATATGTGATACCAGAAAAACGTTTTCATAAGGACTGTGATTCTTATATGCATTTTGTTACATGAAAAAGCATCTATAAGTCAAATAAATCAAAGGGGAATATTGCGAAATATACAGACCTTTCCCCTCTTACAGCAAGAACTCCAGCCATGACGTCACTATGCCCAGCAATAAATTTGGTAGCCGAATGCATCACAATGTCTGAAAAAGCAACACACATGTTACTAGTGCAGATATACAACTCATTAAATTTTGCAAATAAAAAAGAAAAGACATAACATTTTAAGCACCTGCCCCAAATTCCAATGGTTGAGACAGTACAGGAGACATGATACTATTGTCCACCAATACAAAAGCATCATTCGCATGAGCAATCTCTGCTATTTTCTGAAATGAAAAATCGTCATATACTTTACATAATGCTAACAAAAAACGAGATAATTTCGAAGCTATACTAAAACTTACACGAATATCAGAAATTTGTATTCGGGGATTGGTTGGACTCTCCAACCACACTAGCTTAGTTTGGGGGCCAATTGCAGCAGCAACCTCATCTAAATTGGTTGTGTCCACTCGCCTTCAAAATTTCAATATATTATAGACTCAAGATTATATAAATTTAATACTTGTAGTTTCAAAGATAAGTACTGACTTAACCAAGACTCCTGTCCTAGGAACGACTTGTGACAGTAGTCTATCAGAACCACCATATATGTCCTCTCCAGCAACAATTTCATCACCTACAATTAAATGTAATAATGATGACAGAGTAACATTGATGGACTGATCTTATAAAGAAAAATGAGTATCATGTTAAAAGCAGCAAATCATGTTTACTTTACCAGTTCCAACTAGATGACTGACTGCAGCTAAAGCGGCCATTCCACTAGTAAAGCAAAATGCTCGATCTGCTTTATCAAGCTTTGCCAGGAGACTAAGAATATGAAGCGAGAATAATTTTAAATTAAGATGCTAAAGAAGCACAATTTAAAATTCGTGACATTGTGCACATAAGAGGATGAACCTTTCCAACATATCACGCGTGGGATTGCCACTTCTAGTGTAATCATATGGGCCATTTTCAGTTGCTGAAGGCTGCAAAACCGTATATGAACTTATAATTATTATCCTATGGATGCTATACGACTAATCCCCAACTTCAGTCAAAGTGCATACTAACAGATACACCCCTTCTTCCTGTACTACACAAAGTCAAACTTGACTTTTGGAGGTCAAACCTAGTAGTCCCCAATCTCATATTTTATTAGCATGTTTAGCATCAGCTTCCCAAACTTGCAATGATTTTGGTATTGTAATGTAATTATCAAGCTATATTACAGAACCTCCAATCTTGTATTTTATTAGCATGTTTGGCATCAGCTTCCCAAACTTGCATCCGAAACATGCAATGATTTTGGTATATTGTAATGTAATTATCAAGCTATATTACAGAACCTACGTAGAAAAAATCTGAACTTGGGGGTTGAAAATTAGTTTTTTAATTTTTAACAATGAGGTCATAGTTACCTGTTTAAAAGTAGCTGTCTGATATAGGGGTGTGCTCATTGCATCATAAGGATCAAAGTTGTTCTCAAAATTCATCAATATAGTTGATACACTGGGCTCCCTGATGTCCGTCTCTGCAATTGAATATACCATCAAATCAACCATATGACCACAAATCACAACAATAAGACAATCTTCTAAAAGAATTTCCCAAAACCTACTATCAGAACATTCTGCAATCCCATCAACAACAGCTGATGTCCTGACATCCATCCTGTCCTCCCTGGAACAGTGCACCACCAATTTTCCACCCAGCCGCGGTGAACTACAATTGCTTGCAACACCGACAGCACACCCAAACTTAGCAACGCCCTAACGTGTCATATGAAAATTGAAAAGTTTAGGGTTAAAATCTATAATCCAAACAAACCAAAACTCTCCATCTGGAATTTTAATCATGGCAGACCTCTATATTGCAAAAAACTCTTAACGCAGTATTAATACATTTCCCTCTAGTAATTATACTTAAAAATTCTTTCTTAGCTTGTCTTAAAAACATAAGATCAAAGGTATTAATGTCAAATACGTTGTAAGAAAAAACTCAACACATGTCGCTACAGAAAAATGAACACAATGATATATTATGATCAGACTCATGTAGTCATGGATTCAAATTAGCGAAATTTCCGAATCGCACAGCTTAATATCCACTTCATTAGGGTTCTTTTATGTTTCCGTGTTATCATGAAAACCTAAGGAAATCAAGCAATAGTGAAATGTAAAAGGTAAATTGAACGTTAATGAGTCTAGATACTTACTCGGTTACTGTTCAATTCAGATGGTAGAGTTGCGAATAGCAGCGACGATCTGAGAAGGGAAGAAGAAGCAGCAGCCGCCATTGTCGTGTTTTGGATTGTTGCAGTGGAGTGGGTCCACTAATATCGAACCGACGAATGTATTTAGACACAGCAGTACATATGAGAGCACTTAGGAAATGGTAGATAATCTTTGTAAAATTATAATGATTCAGTATTTTAAAAGTTTAAAAGTTTGGATGTGATAATTCTATAAATTATATATAATTTTATATTATATTATTTGTGTTTAAATATTAAAATTTTAGTAATTTGTTTTTTATATAGATTTTATTAACACAACTCTATCTAACAAATTTATTTATGATACATAATAAAAATTATATGTTTTTTTAAATATTTTGTTAAGAAAAAATAGCTATGCGTTTATGAAACATAAAAGTAATAATGGTTATGTATAAATAATATTGTGTACAGATTATATGTTTTTGAAAATTGCAAATTATATGAAAATATAATGAACTTTGTCTTAGTTATCATTGTATATAACCAACTTTGAATTTTTAAAAATAATACAATTAACTTTCATAATCCTCTCATTGTATGCAAACAACTTTTTTATGTGTTTGTTGTTTAGCTACCATTGTATACAATGAACGTTGACATAACTTTCATAGTATACAACAAGTTGCATACAACGTGCGGATTATGAAAGTTGGTTTTATTATTTTTAAGAAAATAAAGTTGATTGTATATAATGATAACTAAGACAAAGTTCATTGTGTTTTAATGTAATTTGCCCTTTTGAAAAGGATAATAGTATTTAAGTTATGTGTTATTGCACTCAAAAGTCTTTTAAAACACTAAACTTGATTTTTTAAATCACTAAATGAAGTAAATACCCTTCATTGTTGTCGGCAAAAGCTTGATTTTATGAATAAATGCAAGTTACAACGACAAAAGACCTGTATTAGACGCTAAACAAAATAAACAGGATAGCGAAACCCGTATTAGACATGGTTCCCTTTAAATAGAATTGGCGTCTGTTTTCTAGGGTGCAATGGTCGAAATAGTATTTACTCTTATATTAGACTTACTTGTCTGAAAGGTTACCCTAACCCGATCATGTGAGACCTCTAATTCACAAACTTGTCAATGGAACACCAAGTCAAGATAGGAGACGATTTTTGGGAGAGGAATTTCGAAAATTCTAGCACCAAAAAATCGAAAATGAGCTTAGATTATATAGCGGTGGAATGGATATGTATTGTAACATCCTCAAATATGCTCCATTTGGTATGTCGATTTAATTAAACGAATTAAATATAAATATATTTGTAAGAATTAATAAAAATTAGTTATTGGTCAGTTAAATATGAATTTAAAAATAGTAATAAAAATAGAAAAGAATTATGAAATAATAACTGGTTTCAAACGAGGTTTCCAAAAATATCCTCGTTAGTTGAAACGGTTACTCGGGTGTCGTGTTGTATGTTGAAAAGGGGAACAAAATACCCCTTGTGGATAACTCAAAAACCCAAGGTCGGTTTTTAAGCCTCCACATCAGACAAAACACACACAAACACACCATGAAACACACACACACCTCACGTATTCTTGTTTCTTCCATGTGTTCTTGAAGGAGATCAAGCCAAAAATCAATCAAGGAGCTGGATTGAAGCTTGATTCTTATTCCTAATCTGTTCTTAGTCCTTCTTGCATCATCATCTTCATCCTTGGTAAGCTTTCTTCACTTGTTCTTTATTTTTAGGAATTAGGTCAAAAATGGGTAAAACGAATTTGAACATTTAAGTTTAGATTTCTTGGTAGTAATTTGTTCTAGTATGATGTACAAGTTGTTTAGGACTAATTTTGAGTATTAAAGATGATAATTTGATTGCATTTCTTGAAAATTGACCAAATGGGTCAAAAAAATGGTGAATTGGTGATTCAATCTTGAATATGGTGTTAAATTGTGTTATGTTAGTGTTTATGAACTTCTTTAAGTGTCCCAAAGCTTGTACATGCCCTGGAATTAATTAAGAAGTGATAAACTTGAGTTTGGATGACACCATAGCTGGGCAGAACACAATTCTCGTGGCCTGGATGAATGTCGCGGCGCGACCATAGCAGCAGCAGGTACATGTTGTTTGTTCAATATTCATGGTATATAAACAATGTTTGTATCACTTTTGACCAATTTAGAGGTGTTTAGGTTAGTTTATATATTTTAACAAAGTTAAACATAATTAGGAAATTAAACATTAGAATTACCATATGTATATGATTTGTGGTATTCTAAGTGGGCCTTTATGTAAACAATAGGTAATTAAGCATCAATGAAGGCCGAATACATATTTGAGATATATTTGAGCACCAATGTGAGTATCGACTTGTATGAATCCAATAAAGGAGGTTTTTGAATACTAATAGCTTAAATGAACACGGTATGCTATTTTATGCAAATAGACTTGTTTATTTATATATATAAGCTTAGAAACAAGTTATTGATATGAAGTATGATATATTTGGCATGTATTTAAATACATGCATATTTATTGAGATATCTGGATAGTTATGATTTCATATGTGAAAGTATGCATGATATGATCTCTTTTATGAGATAATGATGAGCTATGTGAAAAGTCCGGACATATGTGCATGAAAGGTCAGCTTCGGCTGGGTCTCAGGGGCCTTCGGGCAATTGTTCGGGACTAATGGTACTCGAGTGACATTCCTTTAACATTTGGGGTGATTGCCTTAACTGGCTGAGCCTAATGAGCCTTTGGCTCCGTAACGAGCAGGTGGAGTCACTTATGTGATGATACCAGCACGGTTGGAAGTGTTTGATTCCCCCGGTGGTTGTTATTGAGCTGGACTAGCTATCTGGCAAGATATAGCACTGCTGGACATGTCAGCATTACCGCTAATTGTTAGGATAGCATTGTATGCTCATATTTGATTCATGACTTGCTATTATTGCACTTATACCTGTCTGTATTCACTAGCTATTTTAAATAGCTAATCCTGTTGTTGTTTCCCTTTTTCAAACAAAGTATAGGCAGGCCAGGTGAGACGGGAACCCTTATGCTTTTGTACGGGCTTTTGAGGAACACTGCTTATGGTATTTAATATATACAATGGTCGGTTTAGTTTAAAGTAACACCGGTAGTCGTGTTTGGCAAGTTTTGTTTTGTATATTTATATATACGCCAAACACGTGTTTAAATTGTAATAGTTTAATAGGTTTGGGTTTGTTTATTGTTTTTGAAAATTCCGCTGCTTTGTTTTTGAAATTCGGTTAGGATAACTAACAGGTAAACATTCAATTTACAAACGGACCCATACAGTTTGAAAACTCGAATTTTAACTGATTTTTAAGGTTTCTAGGGCGGTGTTACATGTATACAATAGTGAACTATATCATATCATGGATATTTGATTTACAAAATCAAATCAAAACGTGATACGCAAGTTTGTATAATTCCCATACATAGAATTTTGAAAATTCTAGAGAGAAAAAAACGAAACCTAACCACGTGCGATATTTCAGAACTGCATTCATGTCCGCACACAAGTTTGACGAATTTAACTACGAAATCCAGATTTTGCACCCCCCCCCCCCCCCCGGGCAATTGCGCGCGGATAGGAGGTGGAGTAAAAAAAATACAAAGAAGTTTACCAAGCTTTCTTTGTCTATGGTTACATACTGGTTTCGAGTTTCTTCTCCTACGTGGGATCAAGTTTTCCACTTTAATTTTTCATTTCAAAGATTCTACTTTGAGACTCAATATCTTATTCACCTTAACCCATCTTAGACACACTTTAGGCCATTGCGTAGCTCTCTTCAAGGAATACGGAAATCAATCAAAAACTACTAAAATATATAATATATAAATATATAATTTAATTTTGTCCAAAAACATGAAAAAACACATCTTTCCAACACATTTAAATGTTTTGTGAGTGCGGCAGCATATATCCTTTCATCTATTTTCTCCACCTTATTCTTTTACTCAGACAACGATCAAATTCAAAAGAGAAGATAGAAAAGTGAATAAAATTTCACATATCAGATTTTTAGTAGACAAGAGTACAGAGAGTAAGGGGAAGGCTGGAAGGGGTAGAGATGGTTAGAGTGTTTCCACACCATGGTTGTGTGGTAGGGTTTTTGAGGTGATAACCACATGGGGATAGTGTGATGGATAATGGCCTAATGGGTCCATTTATGACGTTCTCTCTCTCTCTCTCTCATTTAGTATATGAGAAGTGATTACTGATTACTATGAAGTTGAGTGACGAGTTAAGTAGGGGCGGACCCAGGATTTGAAATTGATGGTAGCACCGAACTTAGGATTCGAAATTGATGGTAGCACCATCTTGAAAAAATTGAAATTTACACAATGCGAAATCAAAATTCACACTACGCAGACAAAATTAGATGGTGTCTCGTGCCAATGTGCCACCACAACCCTTGCCTTGGGTCCGCCACTGGAGTTAAGTTATGGGAATAAAAAACTGAGATGACGATGTAATACGTATAACGGGATGTGAGTATCACTAATACTCTAAAGGATAAAATATGAAATTTTAGTATAAAAAAGGAACTTTTCAAATAAATGAGTTTGTCCAGGAAAATAAACACCTAAAAAAATATTTCACGTATTAAAATAGCAATGATTAAAGACAATCAATCTAATCCATAGTAGTTCTTAAACCCATCTAATATCTAATATATTAATTAAAAGAAAATGACTACGAAATTATCATCGTCTTTATTTTTAGAATTTTTTTTACCAATTACAACTTTCTATTTCTCAAATTTTTTTAAAAATTCCTTAATAATTACCAATCACAACCTCCTATTTTTAATATATCACTTTTCTTATATCAAGGGTGATTATTCAAAATCCAAACTAAATTTAGATACTAAAGTTTTTTAAATTTTCAAACTTTCCATATTTCTAGTTGATTAGTTTTGGTAAACATATAATATATAAAAACAATATATGTTTATTATCCAACAATATATATGTAAATAGTGTCATTAAGTTTATAAACTTTCCAATGTCATTATCTATTAGTTAAAAACATGTTTATTTTTTAAAACAATTAAAAATATTTAAATTCACCACCGCATAAATTGAAATACTAGCCGCCTATTATTTCAATTTTAACATATTTTTCAAATATGGATGTTTGTTAACTGAAGGATCGTAACTATTGTAGGCTTTTATATCTTAATTCTATAAACATTGTTGCATTTTGACATCACACATGTTACTCTGATTCTTCTTCATTTTGATAGCTATCAATTACGGAGAATTAACAAACCTCTTCATCATCTTCAAATAGACCTTTATTGAGACAATCTTCAACTCCTACAAAGAAATCACGATTAAGAAATTCTACAGAAGACAATTATGTTTAGAATACGTCTTATATTACTATGTATGTTTTACGATTGTATTTTCTATACATATCAGTACTCTTAAAACCTAAAAGTTTAAAATTGACTTTAATCATCCTTCGTGTTTATACACAGAGTATTAAGCTAGTATATAATATATTTAGTCACTTATATTATGATTATTTTCAAACATTGTTGATCGTTATGTTTATATTTAGTAGCATGTTTAGACTTTATATTCAAGAGTACATGCATGGTCATTTTTATAAGAGGAACTTATACATGTTCTTAACGGCCCGTATCATTTTCCCTTTTTATAAAAATTGGAATATTTTTGGTCGTGTAATTGGACGGACGTTTATTTCAACCATTCCACAGCCTCACATGATCAGCATAGGAGGACAATTTTGTCACTTCATGTCTAATTTCAAATAAAGATGACGACCTTCGGTTTGGGCTATCCTAGTATGGAAACATCGTAACAGCATGGCTTCTTAGCAGAATAAAAAGAAGCTGTTTGACTTTTAGAATCAAGTGTACAACCGCATCAAAACAAGGATAAATACTTGAACTGGGTGCGGTGGAAATCCAATCCAGAGCCAGAGGTGGTCTAATTTTTCTTTGGTTACATCAAGTATGTATCAGTTTTTGGTTCTTGCTTCAGTTTCATGTTCCTCCCTGGGAGGTGATCTAAGGTTTTTTTCCCCTTTTGCATACATGTCTGATATCTGTAGCAAATTTTAGCTAGTAAAGAAGTTCATTGCAGCGTATAATCGAAGAAGTTTCAAAAGGCAAGCCCAGTGTTTTGTTTTAAAGGCAAATCTAGCTCAATATAAAATTTCCAAGCCAAACCATTTCAATATAGAGACTCACCATGACCACAAGGTAAGGCATGTGTATGTTTACTGCATCAATTTTCTTATTTCACAGTGAACACATATATGCCCTTGTCATGAACTGAAGTTTCTCTTACATGATTACAACAACAAACAAACCACCAGGAGGTCGAGAGAACCTCGTTCATCAGCTCCATCACCTACCTGCAATAAATGAGTCAGACATTAGCATGCAATATACAAAACCGTCAACTCATCAAGTACCATCAGGTTAATTAAAGCAGATGGATCATCTGGCATGGTCATAAAGCAATAGTCTTCGTTGAAAATAAAACTATCCCTTCATATATTGAAAAACATCCAGGTTAATAATGCAAGAAGAAGACAAGTAGCGCAATAGTGTTTTCTAGACAATAAAGAAACAACAGGAAAGCTCACTCACCTTCTTCTAGACCTTGTAACTCTCATGCTGGAGGCATGAGAATCCACCTTTGCAGATGTGGTACTAAATTTCTTGGCTCTCTGCTTTGCTGTTCCTGTAAGAAAATGACACGAATTTTGTGACAAAGATTCTAAAAAATGGCACAAATCATAGTATTGCATGAAAAAGGTTAAAAAATCATCAGAGTTTCTCAATGGTACCTTTTCGAACAATTTGGGGGGATTGGACCTCATCATCACATGGTTCTGACTGAATTACTTCACTAGAAGCCTGTGAACATTCTTCAAACTCCACAGGTTTTGGCGCGCATTCATTGCCAAAAACATCAGATGTTTCATCAATCGAGGGATCCATGACCTCACCATCTGTACAATATTCAAAGAAACCACAACTTTTAATATTTTTAGGAAATGATCGTTAATTAAAATCAATCTCATCTTTCATAGGTACAAACCTTCATGAGCTTCACCCTCGCCACTTTCCTCTCTGGTATTTGTATCCAAGGTAATGTTTTTGATGGCATCAGCTCTTTGTTGATGAGCTGCTGCATTTCTTGCTGTAATTTCCTGCTCTTTTTTATCAATGTGAAACTTGCTAATTTTCCCCTCAAACTCCTCGATGCACGACTTTAGTTCTGGTTTGGCAAACTTCTTACCCTATATAGAGATATGAAAGCATAAAACAGTAATCATGTTTAAGGATTTTTTTTAAATATAGACCATGGAAATACATATAATGATATATTGACATAGTTCATAGACAGTACCTTGTTTATTATGCTTCTAAAATGATCCATCACAGCTTCGTTAGATAAAACATGCTCGTATACTTTAAATAATTCTATCAACTTCTTAATGCCTTTGTCAGTAAATGATAGCTGTGAAAGACAATATGATATGTTTTCCCACTGCCTAGTGTCTGCACCAAAAGTTAATTGATGAAGATAAAACACAACTTATCAACATTGAAGAAGAACTAAACTCTAATGGAATACAACCAAGAGTTTTTTGAAAATGGATGATAAGGAAAAACAAAATAATAAAAACTAGTGAATTATAAAAATCTTGTTGGAGATTTTACCGGTGACACCACTAAATCTATGGCATAGCTTCTCAACAAGAGCTTCCATTTGCTTGTCCTGAAAATTTATAAGAAACTCCATGTCAAAGGTTGACATTATACTTCATTAACGCCACAAAAAGCGACTAACTTCTACCTTCTTAATTGACCCAATCAAGAATTGCATGATGTTGAAGAAGGATTCTCTATTCAAATCCTGGTTTGATAACTTGCCAAGAATATCCGGCAGCAAATTATAAATAGGATTATTCCCTGAAAGAAAAAAGAATGATAAATAACGAATTAAAATGAGACAAGCCAGTTACCATCACTGTTTACCTTTCTTTGATAGCTCATGGAAAAATAACTTTGCAAGATTAGAAATTCGTTCATCTTCATCTTCTAGTCGCATTGCCATCTCATTTATATGACCTTTGACCTAATAAATAAGGAAAAAAATCATATTCAGAACTAACATATATACGCTTACAAAATAATAATTTTAGAGAAAGTAATTAGCCAGCATCTCTAACCTTCATCATGTCATTAAGAATGAGATGAGAGAGAACTAATACAGCATTCTTCCTGACAGAAAGTGAAGGATCATGCAACCTTGAGTACATGTTTTCAGTCCACGGTTCTAAAAGATTGGGAAAACGAACCGCCAAATCACCAAGGGCAATTGTACAATTAGAGCGAACAGTTTCAGATGGCGCACTCTCAACAACAGTGAATAGAAGCTGAAGATTTGCTTCGCTGAAGGTAGATCACAACTGGGAGTTTTAGAAAACAGAAACAAGGGACAAGACAGTGATGAAGGAATCTTACCAAAAGCTGGCATCAATAATCATCATTCGGCATAAAGCAAGCATCCCAGATGCCTGTAATTCAGGATACTAAAAAAGAAACAGAAACCATGTCAGCACAATATAAATCACATGAAAACATCAAAAATAAAATAACAATAATCACCTTCTGCATCAAACCGAAGTTTCTACACAGTTTTGACAGAAATGGTGCACAGTGTCCAATCAAGTTTTTTGCATCAGAAGTGCCAGAAACAATTTCCTTCTCAGCCCTTTCAGAAAGTATGTCAAGCAGTGCATCCTCAGAGGCAGCAACACCTAATTCTGCATTAATATCATCCTCCTACATGACACCAAGCATGAAAAAGGTCAAAAACAAGAAAACAGAATCTTATTAATAACATTTTGCAGTTAAATTGCATCACATTCCCACCTTTGGTTTACCATTAGTACTGTCAACATGATGGCCTTCTGCGACCAATTTTTCTTTCTTTGCTTTCTCTTTTTGGATTTTCCTAACACATGATTCGATGTACACCAGTTGATTCATGGCAACATGGCTTGTAACATACAGAAATCTACTTAGTTTTGCAACTTGAACTGCAGTAAGAAGATTTAAGCTCCCACCATCATTATCGTTTTGCAACCCATCAATTCCAAAAACAGAATTATGAGATTTTATCACCAAATCAGCTGCTAGAGTTTCTGGAGAAGGGTGGATAGCATATATTGTACTAATTGCTCTATCAGCAGCAGCATACCATATATGTTCTGGAAGCCAAGATCCAGTAATCAAGCCATCTAAAACACCAAATACCCTGCTTCCATGACTAGTCAGCAGATTTTTCTGGTCATCAGCAGATAACCTTTGCAGTGCAATACAAGCTGTTCTAGCAAGCAGAGGCTCAACCTTTGCCCACCTACCAAACCCGATATCTATGATGTCTTGTAAATGAGAACTAAGAATATCAGCTGATGATTTTGCAGCCATGCATAATACAGACAGAGCACCACGGCTGCGCTCGGCACTTGTTCCACTGACATTGAAACAGAAGTAATCCCACAATGCGGAGATCTGCCACCATGCACGAATTTCTTTTAACAATTAGTGATAGAAAGCAGCAGGATCGCTAGCAAGAAACTACTACAAAAGAGAATGGTGAAACTAAAAAATAACATATACTTGGCATATATTTTCATAGTGACACCATCATTACTACATAAAAAGGCTGAATCAAATTTCATCAAGAAGTTTTTATGACCAGAGGGTGTTTGGCATGGTCTTTTCAAAGTGGTTAAATGATATGGAGTAATCAAGATCAGGTAATGGCTGTAATAAAGAAGCTGAGAGAAATAAAGTTTTGTTTGAAGTTGTAATAATCCAAATAAGCAATTGTTTGAGTATTTGGCAAGTTCTGATAATTAAACCTAGTAGTAATTGACCAGAAAGAATTGTTGCCTTTCCAAAAAAAATTGGCCAAAAAGGACACCATATATAATATATTGTTGGTGTCAGAAGTTAAACTTAGGCCTAAAAGTCTTTATAGTAGTTTTGTTGGTGCATTTGATAATTAGATTTAACTACTACTAACTGTAGCATCTGTTCCACTATACCCAAACACTAGAGATTCATTTAGACAATTTGGCAACTAGAATCATACCGTGCTAGAAGAGATATCCCCTTTAGATACCAATGCACCAACAATGAACTCCAATGCAGCAAGGTCCCCAATATTTGAATCAGTGGCAAGAGTAATGAGATTTTTTGCAGTTTCTATAGGGCTCTTCGTTATGTAAATTGTAACAAACGCATTCTCCACGGCTTCATAAATAGATTTGTCTTGGGAAAATACCTTCATACATATAAAAAAAGACCAGTGTTAGGATGAAAATTTAAAAATGGAACAATAAGCAAATCCCCGTTGAAGAAGAGAAATTGGGTATTAGGGACTTGAAAGAAAAAAGAATAAAAAAACATGAAACTGTATAGTGCATCACCAGTGGCAACATCTTTCTAAGGCATGCTTCTGATCCATCTATTTGAAACTGTTTGCACCTCATAAGCAATAAAATTGTGTTTTCAACGTCAGTTGCTGATGATGAAGCCATTAATTGAACAAGGGTTGGCATGGTGGCAGATATACACTGAGAAAATCTCAATCCCGCCTCAAGTGATGCAATCAAAGTCCGGGTTTGCTCCAAATTCCCAACATCTGGTACAGAACTACCCATTTGAGTATTTTGCTCATCCTCCTGATGCATACAGCTGTCAGTCAAACTATCAGGTTGCTCCTTGGGAACTCCATCCTTATCATCACCTATTTCGCCATTTTCATTTCCAGTATCACTCTCCAATGCTGATGCATCCAAAACACTTTCTGATGAACCGTTTGGTTCTACTAGTTCTTTTAACTTCTTTGTGTATTGCTTTAATGTTGCCTCAAATGAAGTTATACGCAGTTGTGGCCCAAATGGGTTATGTTGCAACATCATAATGAGTAAACTCAGTGCAGATTTTCTAACTATAGCACTCTTATCCTCCAACCTCCCAGCAGCTACTACAGCAACTTCATTCCATAAACCAATGGATACAGAATGCTCTTCACACAGTTCAACCCATACTTGTAATACTCGACTTCTAGTATATGCTGAAACATCTCTGGCACGTTCTAGAAGGATTTCCAGCATTGCCTGTTTGGTTCGAAGACGAATAGACTTTGAACTTACTTCACCTTCAATATCATTGAAAGCTTTTGCCACGAGCTTCCCCAACACTCCAACAAGAGCATTCCTTATCTTATATGACTCCCCACCAAAGTGGGGAACTAATAAACCAATGTTAGTTGAAATTAACTTTGGGAGACGATCAGCAAGCTCTACAAGAAACCGTCCAATATTTTCAGCACCAACAGTGTCTTTTACGTAATCTTTAGGGTTAGTTCTTCCTATTTCTCTGATAAGAGAGATGGACAGGCTTCCATCAGAATACTTTTTCTCTGCCCAACCAGCAGCATCAGCCAAATGTATAACAACAAAATCATGTTTATGAAGTAAGTGCAGGATTGAAGCACAAGATTGTGCTAGATAGTGGTATTTGGTTGCACAGGTTCCAATGATACGACATAAAGCTTCCTTTGCATCAGCATCTTTCAACAGCATTGGATTCTCAAACATAGAAAGTGAATTTCTACAAACACCCAAACCATGCATTGTGAATTGAGATAAAGATTCAAGTTTCTAGATAGATATATTTGAGCTAATCAGATACGACATCTACTACAGTAATGATAACCAACATACCTCACTACAAAAGACAAATAATTTTCATCTGGGTCTGAGGATCCAAAGAGCAATGAGAGGTTGATCTCCAGGGAATTTGCAATCAAGTTTAGGATACGTCCCCTTTGAGTCTCCCAATTCCATGAGCTAGCAATATGTTTCTTCCTACCACTTGGCAGAGCCTAAAAGCGAAGTTCATTAATACTAGTAACCCAGCATTCTTAACAGATGCACATAATTCTTTATACAGAATGCATGATATCATGCACAAGATTTCCCTACATGCCAAGTGTCCATATTTGTAGGTCTTAAATATCCATACGGAAATAAACATTGGCAAGGCCCTAGGCTTAGTATAACCTAGAAATAACCTGATCTTCAATCATAGCATTACTCCTTACAGTGTCACAAACAGTGTTATTGTTTGGACCAATATAGTAAAGATCATATTAAGGACTTAAAATTAAAACTGATGCATCTACTTGCTGAAAGTAACACTAAATTAAATTAAACAAAACAGAAAATGTTACCAACCACGGCTTGGATATCAGCAAACTATGAATCTTAGTTCGTGGATCAAAACACAAACACATATCTAAGTGTCTAGAAACAGTGACCACTATTAAAGGCTATATAAAGGAGAATAGTATTTCTCGTATAAATGACTATATGAGTACATGGTAACATTTTAATGTTGAGTGATAACCAGCGTCAATGACACAATCAATTGTTAGTAAGAGAGAAACAGATAGGTACTTTGGTATTGTTGCTGGAAGCAGTGGTTGATTCCTGGGAGAGGACAACATGGATAAGAAAGAATGTATAGATCTTGAACGCATTTCGGTGAGAATGAACTCGATCGAGTACTCTACTGTCATCATCACATTCACGCCCATCCCTGGTAGGTGATGTCGGAGCCCTAAAAAGAGAATCAATGCTGGGAAGCAACACGCTAAAGTTTGAACGGAGACTCTCAACTATATTCAACTTACAACCAGGTGCTAGGTCACCAAAACACTTTATCAAAGAGTAAATCCGGTCGAAAACGTCTTGTTCTTCAACACAGAACAGCTCTTTATCGGACAAATCAAACGAGACGCCTGTAATTTGAAATTCTTGTGAAGTTAAGTTGTAAATTCTGGAACTAGAAGTGAAGCTAAAGACGTGAGGTGGGAAAAGGAAGTACCTTTAACGAATTCTTCGAGATCTGAAGGTCGGAGAGAGGAAATGGAGGTGGGATTTTGGACGGAGAGATGACCGGCATCGTCACCGGAGTCGTCTTCAAGAGCACGTAGATTTTGGGGAAATACGAACGTCGGAGACATGGGAAAGAAAGTTCCGGTGAAATAGAAATGAGATATCTCTGTGTTGTTTGTTTAAAATTGGGGGAGTTCGAAACGCTCTGGATGAGCGGGAATTTGAAACCTTAAAGAGGAAGAGGTGGAAACAATGTTATTATTTTGTTTTTCTTTTTACTATGTAAGGCCACCCCTATGGCACAATCCGAATGAGGTTGGGTGCTTCTTGGGTTGTTCGGCTTCGGTCTGGAACACCTGCATGCCCGTCTTTTTAGATAGCGTATTGATTTTCCTTATCCGATGTAATTACTTTTTTTTACATTGTTAACGTTAACTTTTCAAAAAAAAAAAAAAACCAAAGTCACCGTTGTATATATTTTTTTTCTCTTCTTCCCTACAAATGCATCATTCAACATTTTCGGAACTTTTACCCCTATATTTTCAAATTTTATCAACTTTCTTCCATCAACACTTCAAAAATGTATTATGAATTCAAATTTCATGACACTCACGTCTCGTAACCTAGTTAGAAATTTGGGTTCAACCCACAACAAGACATGTCTCCCGGTTTTCAATCTGGGTTCCAACAATTTACACTACAAGCGTATATCCCGCAACTAGACACATCTCATAGCTTCCAACAATTTATCCAACAAGGTTACATCACTCGACAATTAACTTACCAATGAATGCTACAATCAGGTTTTGTTCCGGCATCGTTCCAACTTCCACCCCTGTCTTGGAACACTCAGTTTAGAAACCCGACCCGAGATGACCGCGACTATGTTTCGAAAACCCAACAACACATCCATCATGACCCAACAATCCAACCTGACACCAAGAACGGGGGAAAAAATATTTGAAAGACAAGCAAAAACAATTGCATGATCCAAAGTAATTAGATTCATATATTTATTTAAATTTCAATGATCTTTTTTGCGGTCTCTAAATATAAATTTTAAATTTTCATATTTAATCAAATTCTTAACTTTATCAATTTAAATATATTATAATCGGTTTAAATTCCTTTTAAATTATATCAATAAATAACTGACCTTATTTATTCTAACTGTAATAAGAATGATTGATCGATGATTTGTACAAAAATATTATCATATCCCGTATCAGAATACCACTTTTTTTCTATCATGTCTACCCTCTTCCGCTCATCGACGTTTTCACTGCTGTTTTGGGTGTTGAATATGTCTGTCACCATTTTTTCGTATTTTATAATTATTTAATATTTTTTTATTAATATTTAATATTTATCATTTTTTTAAAACCAGCTGGTGTATCACACGGACATTTAATATAGTTTTATACTATTAAATTAACGTATGAAATTAATGTTATCTAAAAATACAATAAGCTAATGCAACAAGTTGAAATTCAAACTATTAGTGAATTAAATTTATTAAGTGTTCACAAACATGTTGTCGTTCTTAAAACTTAAGTGTTCGGTTAATTTTAATTATGTATAAAAATTACATGTTATCGATAACATCGGTAACATTCTAAACTTGTTCAAAAGTAATACGATAAATTGACATAATAAAACATACTATGACTCCGTCACATTAAATATATAAAAATACACTAGTAATAAAGAATCAACCATCATAAGGTTTTCAAATTCAGTATGTTTTCCAGGAGTTTTGCTTACGAATCAAATGCATTGGAACGAAAAGAACACCACCCACTTCTTTTAAGTTTTAACCATAGCATGAAGATACACACTAACACGTTAGAAAAGGGTCCACCATTTTTATCTGAGTTATTAGTCCATATATTGCATCTATATCTTATATTTATTTCCCATAAAATTCTCTACCAACCGAACACTACACACCAATTCACATGCTTTTTATTAATAAATTTTTGGTTTCTCAAATTTTAATCTAGATTAGTTATTTCTTTAATCTTTTAGGCTTTAAAGCTACAAAGTGATAAAATATGATATTCTTATACAACTCTGCTATCTGAATGTCTTCTCACATAGCTTTTTAAAAATTCCGATCTTAATTAACGTTGTTATGCATTTGGCTGTGATGAACATTCTCAAACTTAGAGTTTTGATAAGCTTGCTAATTTGTCCTCTGACTTAACATATTAATTGTATATCTCTACGATATTGTTACACTAAAGATATGTTTAAAAATTATTATTCCATACAAGGTTTGCTATATCTTTTACGATTTATCTGATTATTATATATTTTTTATCTGGAAATGTGTTTTTAGACAAATCACCTACTCTCCTATTCACCTTTTATCTATATTAAAGGCCTATGAACAGACGAACATTCCAAAACGTGGTTAGAAATCTCAGAGTAGATGGTTCATTCGGCGTGAAAATGCCCCTACTGCAATGTAGTTGGAGGAGCCACCACACCATGACAGCGTGATCAAAGTGTTGGCATGGCATTCACCGTACAGGGAAAGTGGCATGTACCGAGTGAATTCAATGTTTTTTTTTTCATTTTCTTTTGCATTAATTAGACTGAGAATTGCATGTATTTAATTTGTTTAAATTGGCAATTTCAACATGGTGTTTGGTAGATCATTTAATATTTTAATTTGGGTGGATAGAAAATTGCATTTTATTTTTTTAAACCACTCATAAATGATGGTTGATATAAATTATCACATGTCGACGTAAAAGCATCGGGTAAAAATTGCATTTCATTTGATTTGGCAATTTAAACAAGGTGCTTGGTAGATCAAATATGGTGGTTGACATAACTTATCATGTGTCGACGTTTAATTCTTTAATTTTTTTTACGAGATATATTTTTATATATTTCTATCTCCATCATATCTTATGAAGCACGTGTGAACCTTTCGACAAAATTACAACTGATATTTTTATTTTTACTAATGATACTCTTTAAGTTTATGGTATTTATTATTTTGTAATATTTTAATTTTTAAAATTTTAAATAAATTTTATTTCTTTTTATTTTTGTTGAGTATTATTAAGTTAAAAATAAAATTAAAAAGAAAAATATTCACTTCATCTTTCTACTTATCATAATATAACATGTAAAATTCACTAATTTTTTTCACCTATTCAATTGATTTTAACACTTATATTAATCTTACAAGTGTCATTTGGGTTCTGCCCTAATGGTCAGGAGGTTGTTACCACATGGGGAGGTCTTGGGTTCAAGACTCCTCGTGGGGGTTTTCCTTCTGTGGTGGAGGAGTGGAGTTTATCTCCGAGCGTGACTTGGGGTTCGCATACTGTCTTTTATGAATATCACTGCGAACTCAGTCCACTAACAACTAACTCGTCGTTCAAAAAAAATATTAATCTTACAAGTAAAAAAAATAGAAGAATATATCTCATTTCGGTTAAATAAGATTGCGTTCTAAAATTTTGTAACGGTGAGCTAATTGGTACGAGTAAAAAACGACGCGAGGGATGTCGTTAGTGTAGCCGTGTAGGTGACAGCTCCTCGCACTCTTACCTAAAATAAGTTGTCTGAATTATTCACCAATGCTTTCTTTACTAGTCCAGCAAAATTCCACTCAAAGCTGCTTCCATTACCTGCCGTGAGACCTTCATTTCATCAATGGCGGGCAATCCCGATGCAATCGCTGCCGATGCCGTCGATATGGAACTTGAGGCCATGAAAAGAGATGATTGCTCTTGGCACCCTTGCCAAGTCTATTTCAGGTCAGTTCTCACTGTAATCCTATGTGTTTGATTATTGTGTTTTTATCTTCACTCCCCTGACTAGTTTCGGTCGATTCACATACCTATATAAGAAATAGAATGATCGTTTCATTTGGAGGCCGTAGATGATGATCCTAATCTGTACTTCTTAATAGTCAATTTATATCAGTTTATTGTGAAGCTCGAGTCTGATTTTGACATCCGCAATCCATACAATACCTGAGAATCTGAAAATTCCTCAAACACGATCTTTGTTTGCTGTCCAAGTTTAGAAAGTTCGTAGAGATCATTACTTTCCAATTTCCACATGCAGGGAAACTGCTGTGAGGGTTTAGACGACAATTTTAAGAGGAAATTTTTGTGGAGGACGTCTCTTTGCAAGGAAAAGGAGTTAGTTCCACTATTCATAGGGTCATTGCCCTTAGGGTTTGTACATTGAGTTTGATCACCTGAAACCAAGAAGTCTATCCAAATACTGATCGGATAAAGTTATTGAATTTTGATGTCTCATGGTGATGGCTTATTTGATCAAATATATTTTTAGTGTGAAAATTCCACATTCAGTGCGCACACACAACTCTCTAGATCTAAATCTTGTTAATCTTCAATCAATGGATTCATGATTATCATATACTGTTTCCGTGAGATCCTCTCACAGTTGACATTCTGGCTATGTTTTCCGTACTATGTATTCTGTCAAACCTGCTACTAATGACCTCGATTTGCTTGAACCCTTCCTTCATAAGCATCCCTTGAACACCATCTGTTCTGTGGTCGCCATGATCTTATTAGGTCTGGGTTAACCAGCTGTTTCGAACATTCCTGAAAGAGAATTGATTTGTACACAACAAGGTTTTAACATACACAATAATTGTGACTTTTATACCCCTAGAATCCCACTATCTTATATTCTCATTCACATATTTAAGAGTAAAATAGTCTAAACAACAACAAATTGTTGTATATGGCAAAAATCTGTTGTGTACAGATCATCTCCCTTCCTGAAACCTTTGCTACGATGTCTCATTTGGTACCTCTTCAGTCTCGCCCAAAATGCTCATGATGTGCGTTCTGATGCATGCTCACTGTGAATCTATCAGGGCAGGGCATCTATCCATACTTGTTTCTCATTACAAATCGATCTCTTGTAGCACTCTCCTTTGTTGCTTGATGTAGTGTATTTTGTCTGATCTGACATCTAATATGATTTAAATGTACACGAAAGAAGTCGGTATAGGCACTCTCCTTTTATTTAGGTGTTCATTATTGTAAAAGAAAAAAAGCAACATGGGGTTTGTATCAGGTGGTTCTTGTACACTACAATTATGGCAGATAAAAGGTTACCTTTCATTTGGTTATAACTGCATGATTATTATGATAAACTTGTGTTATCTGCAGCCCAAATGGTGCTGGTCTTGTTATAAATTTTGAGACCGATGGTTCTGAAGACATATTGTTGAGTGAAAAAGAAGCACTGATGCGAATTCGTGCACGCTCTCTTCCTCTCCAAGATGATGGTTGCAATGACATCAGACCAGGTGAGCATGTTGTTGTCAATCGAAACTCACAATATGAGAATGGCTTCTTTGATGCAGAGGTAGAAAAGGTATATTTCTTGCACTTAAGAGCTTCTGATTATAAAAAGCATCGATAATCTAATAAATCTACACTAGCAGGTGCTACGGGTAAGACATTCAAAGAGGGTTCCATGTAGATGTAATTTCATGATTAAATGGCTTCACCAAGACCTGAATGATGGAAGTTTAAAAGTTCCTTCTAGTTCAGTAATGAGATTGGATAACAAAAGCATAAATAACCATCCAACAATTTCAACATTCATAGATGCAGTCTCCCTGAGTAACTCTGATTATTCCTGTTTGTCTCCACAAGTGAATGCTGTCAGTGACTTCGATCTCAATCTCCATGATTTGTTAGAAAAACAAATAGAAGGAATCAAAAACTCTGTTCATGGTTCCAAGAAGAGAATTAGAGATGAGATTTTGGGGTTAGACGGTAAGCTCCGCAACCAACAATGTCTTATGTTCCTTCCAGGAGTTTTTGTTACCCGAGTGTTAGAACTGAGTTATCTGCTGCTTCAGACTCTTTAACGAATTAAATTTATGGTTCTATTTTAAGTTTTAGGTTGATTGATTACATCCAAATGGTAGCTTAGGTTTTAGGCTTTTAGCATCTGTCAAGGTCCACTGTATTGTCTTTTTTTTAAATGTCAATCAATCTTTCAAGGGCTCCAAGGGTAAACATACATACATATACATACACATACACACACATTTATTTATACACACACATGTATGTGTGCATGTGTGTGCTATTTAGAATCTGTTCTATCTATTTGATAATTAATTTAGGTCTCATGATGCAGCTAATACTCATAAACAAGTAAAAGAAACAAGTATCTCTACGTCAAATGTAAGAGAGCCGGAAATTCAAGTTCCAGACAACAGGTCCCCTCTCAATCCTCTAGCTGCTCGTGCAGCACTTGCTTCTTTGATGTCAAGTTTACCCCAAAGCCTTGAAAATTCCCTTAATGATTCAACCGGGATGGACAAAATTATGAAAGTATCCTTGGAAACAGAAGCTTCACCAAAAGCAAGTGGAATTGTGAAGTCACTTTTCTCTACCAGTACATCATCAGATACAGTAGTAGTGGTAAACCAGAGTCGAAAAGGACATACTAAAGCATCGGATAAGACAAACCCTCAAGTAAAAACCAGGTTGACTCGTTCAAAAGTTGAGAAGGTCAATGGTGTTCCTGATGATAATAAAGAAAGGAGCAGTTCCGCTGACAGGAAGAAACCGACTACTGTGATGACTAACAGTAACAGGAGGCTTACCCGTTCAGTACTTAACCAGGCTGCTGCAAATATACAAATGGAAACCTTGAAGGAATCAGGCAGTGATGATGAACGTCCCTCTGAGCCAAAGAACAAGAAGAAGAGGAATGTGCCGGATGTTGCATGTAAAACCCGAGATTCTGGAGGTATGTTGTTGACACCTTTCATATTCTTTTCAGCTTTTTTTGTTGCTGCTGCTGAAAGTGACATAATTTTCATAATATTAAACAACTGTGTAGCATTAGCATAACTAGGTCACTTCCCTCCAAATTTTCATTTTGGCTGTTTCATTATCCACAGTTACATTTCCAGAGTGTCAAATATTCAGTTTAGGAGTAGTTGCAACAACGCTTATTCTGATACCTGATCAGGGGTAATTTTACTGTAAGGTGGTTGGGATTGCTAATTAAAACTGCTTATATGATTAATGCCTTTTGAAATAAGCGGCTACAAGCTGCTTATTCAAAACTACTCATTTTTTACAAAAATAAGCAGTTTGGATAAGCAATTCCTCAAACCTTCAATGTGATAAATGTTTGTTTATTTTTTTTCAAATAGATCAAAATGTAATAAGTTGATAAACAACTTTAATAAGCAATCCCAAGTTCACAACTTTAAATAATGATAATGTTTCAAACACCCATATTATCACAAGTTCACAACTTTAAACAACACGACCAAACACTATATCTCCTGCAACCCATTTTGTGGCAGCTGATCATGTGATTCTAATTATTCTGTATCATACTATCACATAATCACTTCTAAAAAAATGCAGATATAAAGTTATGATAATTGTATTTGATCTATTAATAGTATAATCACATGGTATACATGACAGGGAATGTGATGAACAATGGCAGAAGCAATTATGGTTTTAAGAAGTCCCTTGATTTGAACAAGCAAAAGGTTCGGTCATCACCAAGGTTTGTCTCTGAGACATGATCACAAATCAAGGCATAGTTGTGCCTGTTTCATCGTACATGGTTCAAAATTGTTATTGCCCATCTCGTATCTATGGAATTTTCCTCCTGGTCCCCATGTAAAAGAGGCTAAACTGGGAGTGGTAATATGATATATATATATATATGATATCATGGATTTTAATAGAGCGTTCCAAGTATAAGTGATAAAAAGACAATGGCTTTGGCCTTCGGGTGATCCTCTATCTATCCTTAAAAAAAAGGAATAGTCATATAAGTGTTAGAAAGTTTAGTAAAATAATGTGTTTTTACTAACTTTGGACACATTTGAGAGTTTGTATTATCCGTTATGAGAACTTCGAAATGATATATAATGTGTCAAAAGGGGTTTAGTGTCTCATTCAAAACACAGATATACACACCGCTTCGACTTTTCCAGGCAAATGGTCATCTCCGGCCGTACATCTGCTTAGGCTTTTGTACCTGGGAACATACAGTTAGACCCGAGCCTCGGTCATTCTTCAGGGGTTCGTCTCTTGAAACTTTTCAGTACTAGAATTTCAGGAATTGGTTCCTGATTTATTTTCCAGAACTCGTTATCTGATCTCATTTTTGGTAAACGGTTTTACTAACAATAAGTTGGTTACTATTTAGAGTTCTCTTTGAAGTTATTTGTCACTTTAGGTTAGCTTTTGAAATTTTCAACATAGCAGAACAATGTTAAAGCTTGATTGTTTTTGTATTTGAAAAAGTCTAAGCGATGTTAATAAAACACTGATAACTTGCTTCGTAGAAGGGGAATATTTATTCTGTTTCGACTGTGCTACAGAAAAACATTCTTTTCTCAAATTAGACATCAAATAAACACCACAACAAAGTATATAATGTCTGACGGAGTGAGCATGGGCATAAAACACATTTCGACCAACCTAAACCCGGACTAGTCTGAAAATGTTGAATCTTCTTTAACCTAAGGAGAGAACAAAAGAGGAATCGTCAGTCCTAGGCTTAGCCAGTTCTAAACGGCCCAACCTGGACCAAAATATGGTAAATGAATTCTCGATTAAATCGATTTATATTTATTTTTATGAGTTTACTTCTCTAAAATGTACTAAATATACCCTAAATGTTAATGTATGTATCCACCTTCCAAAAATGTTATTGTGTGTATTGAACTTTTAATTTGTTGTTAATGTACGCATTTTGATTATATAAAAAAAAGTTTAGTACATCCAATATGAAGTTTAATACACACAATAACATCATTTTTGAAAGTTTGATACACGCAATAGCATTTTTGAAAGGTGGATACATACATTAACATTTGGGGTATAATTTAATACATTTTATAAAAGTACATGGACATGAAACCTAGTTTGGCAAATCCATGTGTTAAGAACATAAGAGTTTACAAGAAACCCGAGTAATTTAACAAATTATTATTTGTTTTTTATTAGAATTTAAATTACAATCTAATGACAAACACCACGTCCAGGCTAATTCCAGGCAATACTGCATGGAAACAACACATTTGACGTTTTGAAAATAAGCTAGCCTTAAACCAACTCACTAAACAAAATATAGCTATGCCTAAGACTAGTCTGCAAGAAAGTGAGCAACTAACCTAGATACAAATGTAAAATGGAGAAACTTTTATACGACTAAAAACATTCTTAATGACTTATTTTAAAAGGAACGGGAGGGGGATTTATAAACTACTAATTCTCTTTTTATCATCTTCTCTTGATTTTGATATTTGTCATCATGCAACTTGTAACGTAAATGAGCATGCGGGTAATATGCGATTTATATAACCAAAGCTTCTCAAGGTCAAGCAACTCAGATGATGAATTATTACATAATCCCTGTCAAAAAATGTCCCATCCAATTACATTTCTGGTGCTATCTAAAACAACCATCAATTAGTTGCCTTCATACTTGGGATCAGCCATCACAAAATGATACCCGATAACCAGAAAGAGTATAATGATGCCCAGTGAATTGGCAAAGAATCCCAGGTCCTGATCATTAAACATCTGCATAGATAAAAGAGTCAACAACATACATCAGAAGAGATCATACAAATCATTTGACAATGCTAATCCAACGAAACACAGTCGTTAAAAGTTTGTACCAAGTTTTTAGAATTTACATGAAAAGGGATGTATGCATAATTGAAGGCGACTAATTCTCCGTTGTCGGTTGTCACAAGATAATAGGTTAAATTTATATTAGGGATAATATAAGTTTGATCCACAGCTGGTTTTAAGTGAAAACAAAACAACCATTTATACGCTTGATTTGCAAAAATAAACACAACATTTGGGATTTGTAACTTCACAGTGTGTAATAACTAATAACTCTATAAGCATATAACAATAGTGTAGGAGTTGTGAACTTTTCTACTTGCAAACAGAAGCCAATGTCTATAACCTACCAAAAGTGGCATACGGAATATCAACTATGAATGACATGGATAAATTCATGCTACATAACCATGCTTTCAAAAATTACTACTAGAGTGTAAGTTTTAACAGAATATCTTGATTGAAACAGGTTTAACAAGTTTTTCAGTTGGCGCAAACATAACTGATATAAAAGTGCAGATTATTTTAAAACAAATCTTCATTCTGAACCAGTCCGGATGTATCAAGAAGATGATAAAATAGCTAGGGGATCTTACTATTTAGGAGAAAGGAATTTCTTTCCTTATATTTCTAAAAGAGACAAATCGCATGACTAAGGGGATTTGGAGATTACAGTTATGTCTTAACCAATCATACAGCTCTAGGACTAGAGTCATTTTGTGAAGGGTATGTCTGCCTGAAAACATATGTCTTCCAAGTATATCAAGATAAGGAAGACTGAAGGAGAAAGAAGTAAAAAAAATGAAATCTTATCTGGTAAAGCAATCAGCTATACCCACTTTGCCATAGGGCATAAGATCAAGTGCACATCAATATCCTTGAAACTCCAATAAAATTATGGGGATTACATCAGTGTCAACAATCAGATACTATTGTGAAGTCTAAACATGCTAGAATTTATGCCAATGGTAGAAAGATATAATTAAATTCATGTGCTGGGTACATCATTTTCTAAAGACTAACTTACACCATTCATCCTTTAAGTTCACCCTATGACAAGTTTAATCCTTTAAGATTCAAAATTACATGGGTAGTCCTTTTTGACACACTCATGGTCCTTTATTTGAATGTCCATTTGTTTGAAGTGTTAAACCCCGTGGCACATGAGGGTAAAGTAGTCATTTCATTTTTTAATATAAACTTTTGTTAAACAAAGGAAACCCTTCTCCCACCAAACTCTCTCTCTCCCTCCTCCCTGCCAACCACCACTGCCAACTCTGACCAAGAACATCAAATTTTCTGATTGAATCTTCCCAGTTGATCTCTCTAGTCCCCTTCTCACTTAATGACCTCCACAGCCAGCGGCCCGATCCAAACCACCACTCCACAGCCACCAACAATCCACAATGGCCACCAAACAAGATCGCAGGTTCATACCGCCACCTTGAGCCTGACATAACTCTTTCACCATCATTTCATATTTACAGATCTTGTCTGGGTTAATGGTTCTTTTTGTGAGTGAGTCTGTGTAGGTGCGCCCAGGGGGGGAGTGATTCCCGCGACAAGTTAGTTTGTGTGTGATAGTCTGAGTGTTCATTTTGGGTGGGGGGAGGTTTTGTTTCCAGATCGCCATGGTCCAACATGGTTATAGTGGCAGTGATGTTTGAAGAACTTTAAGAATGTTCTAAACATCATAAACATAAAAAAAAATTATTAAATAATATTATTAACACTTACAAAAACATCATTTGTTAAACACTGGTTTGTTAAATATTTTATGAATTTTTAATACTTGATACGTATACTAGATTAAATGTCCATATGATACACGGGTTGGTTTAAAAATTAATAAATATCAACATTAATAAAAAATATTAAATAGTTATAAAACACGAAAAGAAATGAGAATTTAAAATATGATGACGGATGGCATCAACACCCAGACTAGCGGTGGAAGCGTCAATGCGAGGGGAGGTAGATGTAACGCTGAGACGTGACTGTATTTCTTGTACAAGCCATCGATCATCATTGTTAGAATTAGGGAAAATAAGGTCAAGTTTTTATTGGTTATAACTAAAAAGAATTTAAAATGATTATAAAATCTATACTATATTATAAAGCATTTAGGCCTTTTGCTTAAACTCTTAAATTTTAAGTGTTTTAAAATTATTAAATTACCCCTCATATAAACTAAATTGAGTAATCATTAGATATAGTTAATAAGATTCTTATATTCCATTTTAATAGCTAAACTTTACATATTTAAGAAATCCAAAGTCAATACAATTTCTTTGAAAGTCAAATCCAATACAAATTAACTTATTAAAAAATATTTTCATAATCTTTTTTTTCAATTATGGAGAACAAAAAAGTAAAGGAAATGGAAAAAAGATTAAGAAAATAGACATGTCACCAGACGAAAATAACTCGTTGTCATTGTATTACAAAAATATCATACTCCCTACTATACATCTTGAAAACGAACATGTTAACGAGTAGAAATTATTCGTTACCGTCGCATTGCGCGGGTATCATGCAATTATTTTAAAATGATAAAACTAAGAATTTGGTTAAATAAGATATTTTGAAATGTTAAAAGGATAAATATGTATTTAAAAATTAAGGTGGGCAAATACGATATTTTAAGGTTTAAGGATGGTATATATGAAATTCTCGCTAATAATTTTGATTCAAATTAAAATCAAAATTGAATCCAATTTTAACCAAGAAAGTCAAAATTGGATTTCAATTTTTACCAAAATGGATGACTCGGATTTGATAATCAATTTTTTATCTAAATCAATTGTTAGGATTCTCTAATAGATTTAATTCATGTTAGTCTTTTATTTATATTAGAAGATTAATTAATTAATTAATTAATTATTATTAAAAGATATTATTATAAAAAATAAAGATAAAAGATATATATCAGATTTTCAAATTGTTGGAGAGTATTCCATCCAGTCAATTGCATACATCATACATGATACGACAAGTGCTCACATGAATAATTTGTATTTAATGGATAAGAAATTTGAATTAGAGAATTTAAAGTTAAAATTGAGTTACAATTAACCATTTAAAGTCAAAATTAAGTTTCAATCAAATTGAATGGTTAGGATTTAATTTTGACTTAAAATGAAAGGTAAGGATTCTCTAAATAAATTGATGAAGGTGATATCGTGTTTATTATATATAAATATTGTGCGATATTGGGTTGATTTTAGCCGGAAAATATGTATTTAAGTGTAAAAAAATGCGTTTATCATTTCTTTAATGTTTTGCAGGCTAAGAAGGCGAAATAATAAATTAATTGAAGAAATAAGTCCAAGAAAATAAAATAGAGCCCAAGAAAGAAAAGAAGAGAAATAAAGGAAAGAAAGTCAAAGCCCAAGCCCAAAGAAAAGAAGAAGAGTCCACCGGCCGGAAAAGAAAGAGTCGCGGCGCGACGAAAGAGTTTCAGATAAGGTCAAAGTTAACGCCACGTGGGATCGCGGCGCGACCCATAACTTGGTCGCGGCGCGACGCGTCAAGATAACGGCGGACTTAAATTTCAAAAGAGTTGGGATCGCGATGAAAGTCTCGGTCGCGGCGCGACGCCCCTGTTTTCAGAAATCTATATAAACTCAACTCCGGACCCGTTTTGAGGTTAACCACTCAAATTCTTCTACCTAAACTCTGCTAAATTCGTCCCAGAAGTAATCCAGAGGCTTTGGAGCTCAAGTTTGAAGGATTGAAGTTTTAATTTGAAGATTAAAGGCTTGGGAGATTGCTTTGCTATAGGTTTTATCATTCTTTCATGTTCTTTATGATTATTCTTATTTTCCAGAAGTATGATATGATATTATTAGGTCAGTTTTCTTCTGTTTTCCTCCCTAGAGGAGATAAAACCCTTTAAAGTTGATTAATTTACATGTTTAAGCCATTAATTTGCATTATATTCATCTTTCAAATTTAATCAAAGATCCTTGCATGTTTTAGTTCTGTTTTTGAGAAGTTTATAATCTGAGTTCATGTAAATTGGAGTACCAATCCATTTATATAACTTTAATCATTGCTAATTAGGACCAATAATTAGTTTTGACTAGTGATTGATCAAATCCTAGGCTTAAACAATCAAGATAGGAACTTTAATGTGTTGGAATTAATATATGATGACTTTCATGTGTTAATTAAATGATTTGGTAACTTAATCAATCATTAAAGATTAGATCTTGCTAGATACGAACTCAATTGTGCTTAATTGTGTAGTTAATTGATCTAAAGACCAATAAATTAGTTAATTGATCTAAAGACCAATAAATTAGTTAATTGCATGATTAAAAAGGTTGGATACTCGGATCAAGAGTCTAACAATATAGGAATCGGTATAGTGTTAATTAATTGTCTAATGCATCACTTTAATTAATCAAATCAACTTGAAAAGGGTGGAATCAGGTCTAGGGAGGGAAAGTCTTTTAATTGATAGTTTAATCCATAAAAATCTTTGCTTTTGGCTACTTTTGGTTGCTTTTGAGTGTTTTAGTAGTGTTAGGAGTAATTTAAAATCATAAAGTTTGAATCTTGATAATAAATTCCCATTTAATTAATTTAATTGCATTTATTTAGTTAATTTGTCTTTATTTGGTTTAATTTAGTTTAAATTAATTTATTTAGTTAATTCTAGATTAATTTAGTAAAATCAGTTTAGCTCCCGTTCCCCAAGTGTTCGACACCCGACTTACTAACTATAATACGAAACGATTAGGTTCACTTGCCTATTCATGCAGTTTTTGATAAATAATTCGGTAAAATATAAATTTAAAACTAGTACGTAAAACGCACATCAGAAGGTTATTCTTTTATTTATATGAAAAGATTTATATTGTTAATAATATTTTAAATAACTAATTTGGTAACTACTAATATTAATACTAATATAAAACCAAATGAAATAAAGGCCATTGGTGTTAGATGTAAAAGACCAAAATGACCGTTCTACCCTCATGTGTGTTGAACATGAAGGGCATTAATAACTTGATTTAACGGACATCCCAAACTTTTCAGAAATAACGACCATCCATGCAATTTTGAATCTTAAAGGACTACAACTTGGTATTTGGGTTAAACCTGGAGAACAAATGGTGTAACTTATTCTTTTCTTAAAATAACACATCTACAAACTTTGAAAACAAAATGTACTTAATGAGAATTTCCTATATGCGCCCCTGAGACGAACAGGCTTGAACAAGCTAAAACAAACTAAAAAGTAGAACAAACGGAGAAAAATAGTTTCAATCGACTTTCGAGATATCAATAAGCTCGACCACAGTTTACTATTGAGAGATAGACCAACTCTCCTAATAATATTAAATCAAGTATCAAATTAAGCATAAATAAATTACATACCTAATAACCTAAACCATATTTATAGAATTTCTAGACAATATATTCCATAAATAACTATGGTTGTTTATCTTTACCTGCATAAAGTCTGTCTACAAAATAAATAACTCAATGACTTGTCTAATAATTATAAAACTAATACCACTCTAATAACAATAAAAGGCACACAATAATTATTTCATACAATTATTTGGGTCGTAGCGATCTCACAACAAACCACGAACCAAAACTTTCCGAACATCATGTGTATTTAATAAGATCCTATATATCTGACTATGACAGGTGCATGCATAAGCACTTCATATGATTATTTGATATGCAACTCTCACTAATGAATAGTGATACTATATAATGCATGTATCTGTATTTTATGGGACCTCTATTTTGAAGCAATTTTCATCACATACATTTCGATAACATGTAACCTGTCAGCCTACAAACACTTTCAGCCCAAATACAAACAGTGAAATAGGCAGGCAACTTTGTCAAGTTCATATTGAGCAAATGTCCTCATGAAAGTCTTCTATTTACCCAACTCGATCTTAACCACAGTCCTTTTATCTAAATGCTGAGGTCAATATATACAATACATTATACATTACCTAAATTCACACTGACCAAGATGCCGATGACAACTTTTTAACTTTAGGCTCTTTACAAAACCTAATCTAAATGTAATACAATAACATATAGTATTAGTATCCTGTCGACTTTAGTTGCATTTCCTTGTTCTCATCTACTGATTGTCTGATCTTAGCACTAAAATGGTCACAAGATCTCTGTAAAGCCACTTCCTTTACATTGTTGCCTAGGCAATCGTGCTTACTCCTCTGTTACCTATGCATAGTTGCTAATAAATAGAGATCAATATCCAGATTTCAGCAAAAAATCTCTAACTTGTATAAAAACCCTGGATCTATACCAACTTTCATGACAATTATTACCAAAACCCTAAATCCATCCCCTATGCTATGACACCTAAAAGGTTCTGTTTATCAAGCCCCAACAAGTAGAAACCCTAAAACTAATTGAACTCTCAATAAGGGAAAACTTGATATAGACGATCCACTACCTCCCAAACCGCTAAATCCATCCCCTTTTATGTCAGCTTAAATGTTCTACTAATCATATCCAACAAGATGTGCAATCTTAATGCTTAATCGTAACCATATGAAAATCAACCCCAACCAACGCGATTAAAATTAATTGAAAAGAAGATGTTAATCTAATCGAATGATATATGAATTAGTGTAGTTTGAAACCCTAGATAAATCGAAATCGCAATATGAGAAAACCTGACATTTCCAATCTTTGAGAGGGCAACTTCACTTCTTCCTCCTGCCGAGTTACACGCACCAACAATTTTCCTAACAGGTTTAAGTGGCGAGCTCTATTATTATTTTAAAGGGATAGTATAGTATACTACTATACTATACTATATTCTAAATCATTTAGTTTTTTTAATTAAATATTTAAAATTTTAAGTATTTTAAAATTATTAAATTATCTTTCATATAAACTAAATTAATTAACTATTAAATAAAGTTAATAAGATTCTTATATTTCATTTTAATAATTAAACTTTACATATTTAAGAAAATTAAAGTCAATATAATTTTTTTGAAAGTCAAAGCAAAAACAAATTAACTTAATTATTAAAAGATATTTTCATAACTTTTTTTTAATTATAGAGAACAAAAAAGTAAACGAAATGAAAAAAATAAAGAAAATAGACATGTCATCAAAAAAATTATACGTTGTCAATCGTATTACATAAATACCATACTCCCTACGTTTTAAAGACGGACATGTTAACGAGTATAAATTATTCGTTGTCGTCATATTACGCGAGTATCATGCTGGTTTCAAACTATGTACATGGTTATTTTAAATATTTAATAAAGCTGACGTCAAAACTGAAAAACATATGATCCGATTTTAAACAAAAATCAAAACATTAAATCATAAGAGTGAAAAAACATATAATCCAATCTTCCTCCACTCTTATCATACCGCTTTATGAGTTGTTTTATCTTACCACTCAACCTACTACCCGACTACAGAGTAGTCATTTTCTATCACATAAAATTTCGAGACCCACCTAATACCAACTAACCAATTAAAATTTAAAAAAATAAATAAATTACGAGAGAAAGAGTTAAATATATGTTGGCCCCACCTTGTCTTCACAATACAACGTATTAAATTTCATTCAGGTCTATTAACAACGCAGTTAGGTATGACAATTGTATCGTGTTCGGGTTGGCGGGTGGGGTTCACAGGTCGATGGGTCGTGGCACGAACACAACACGTGTAATTATTCGTGTCAGTGTGACACCAACCGGTATGAGTTGAAACACAACACAACCATGTAACCCGTTAAAATATACGGTTTTACGGATTATAAACAGATTGGCAAGTCATAATTGATTGGTGAGTAAACGGATTTAGTTTTACTAATTTTGTCATTTGTTTGCCAAAATACATAATTCAAAAGCAAAATACTAAATAGAGTTTAACCCTGCCTAATAACCTAGATAGTTTAATCTAATACAAAAACTTGAAAATTCTAAGAGCAATTAAACTACAAGTGATGATGTTTACTTTCAGTGGTTGCAAAACTATGAAGGAACAAAAGGGAGGCGATGGCCAATGGATTTGTTTCTGATTAGTTTTACAAGGATCAAGGAATAAAATAAAAGTCTAATAGTCAAATAGGAAATATGAAAAATATAAGAATAAATAGAAAAATGAAAAATATGAAAAATACGTGTTGACTCGTGAATCCGCAAGCCAACCTGAACACGAACCGTTTATTTATACGGGTTGGCAGGGTTAAACCAAAAACGACCTGAACCTATTATGCTCAACCAAACCTGTTTATTTACGTGTCAGGTTTGTGCCATGTTGATAATTACCACCTTTAAACGCAGTCCTGGAGTGAGAATTTTACTTTTTCACCATGTGGTGCCTCACCACATATCAATTACAGCGCCCACTCCGTGGACTCTAAAAAACTATTCCAAAGTCCAATCCCATTTAGCCAATGTTCTCTCTTTAATTGTTCATGTTTAAACCCATAAAATGTTCACGTTTTACATACTTTGAATGTTTTTTTGAATAATTTATCTTTCATCCCTCTGTTCTCTATGTTTCGGTACCAACTACCAATAAGGTGGGAGTGATGTTTGCTTCATGCTTAAAGCGCTACTAACACGGTACCGGGGGGAGAGAGGGGGGGAGGGGTACTCCCTTTTGTTTTTTCCGAAAGTGAATAAAACTAACTATGAACAAATTCAAAGTGCGGAAATAGTTTTAAAGCAACGAACACACTAAAGTTTTCAAAGCAAGATTATATTAATAACCAAACTTCAAAGAGTGCACAAGAACAAACTTGAGCACCGAGTACAAACTAAACAAGAACAAACTTGAATACAAATTAGCGAACAAACGCTTAACCTTTACTCGTTAATCGAGCAGGTATTTATAGGCTAAGTAAACTAATCCTGACCATCTAATTTCTTTACACGTGTACCGTTCTACACCTAATTAGGAACAGAAAACAAGATTGCCGTTTAGAGCTCCTTCATAATGCGCAGATCGTGCACTTTACATAACAGGAAGATCCTGGTTATCAGATGCATCTTCAGTTCAGAAGACCCTTTGATGACTGAAGACAAACTTCAGCTGACGTTCACTTCAGAACTAATCTTCAGATGAACTACGGGCTTCTTTCTTCAGATGTCGTCAGAACAGTTTACAAAAGAATGATATATTACACCTTCAGTCGCTTTCTTCGAAAGTTTCTTCAGGAATGAAATATATACAAATGACTAACACCTTTCCTCTAAACAAAAGAGTGTAATGATTTGTAATTGTATAAACATGAAATTTTAACTTATAATCAACAATAAGCAATAATACATAAAAATTGTTGTTTGACACAACTAAAACATTAATAGTCGTGTGTGTGTTTTGTGTTTATAGTTATCTATGTTAGTAATATAGTCATTACAACTTTCTTTTACTGCTTGAGGTGGTTATAGCTTTTATATATTTACTTAATCTCATCACATACTTCGTTTCATCTCGGGTTCATTTAGATGTATCAAGAGATTTCGTAAATGTAAATATAAAACAAAAACATTACAAATTGACTATCTCTTAAAACCTTTTATTAAATAAGAGTTAAGAGATATCTAAAAAAGGACACCCAAGTCAAGTGACATGCTTTCTAAAAAAAATCTAAATTATTTGGTTTAGATTTTACATATTTGTAACAATTATACACTTACAAGAAATAGTAAATTGGCATGTTAATTGAGTTAAAATTTGTACTTGTCTATTTAACTATTCTTCACAAGTTTAGTGTATGAAAAAACAAGGTATATTATATTGAAGTATATTTTAACAAAATTTACTCACCTAATTAATTAAAAAAACATTTTTAAAGTACAATTAATACAATAGATCTGGATGGCATTTTCATTAAAGTATCGAGTAAATTAGAATTTTGCTTCATGTGCTTTGCATGAAATTCCAATGTTGACCTTTGTGGTTTAAAATTAATTACGTAGGCAATCCCTATTTTTCATACTTATAATTTTGGTCCTGATGAACAATTCATTAATCGAAATCTGTTAATATTTACATAGTTTTTAACTTTTAAAGGTTGTTGGTTGTGCTGAACCATTTTGCAAGAGAGTTAAATTAAGTGATGCGTACGTGTGTTTTAGTAAGGGATGTGTTTGGTTTGTGTTGGGTAAGTTTAATGTGTGTTTGGTTAGGATAATTTGCGGTTGGTACGAGATATGGTCATATGCAAAGGTACGTTGACACAATTCGGTTATATTTAACGTACACAAAGTCCAAAACGATAACATGTTTGAAATGTAAGGATTGTCGGAGTAGTTTTGGATAACTAAAGTAAATTATCATACAAACCGCATGAATCATAAATTTAATTTACTTAGAAAAAATATTTGATGACTTTATCCCTTTTTCATGATAACAGATATTTCTAAGGCCATGCGTAGCACCCTTCCAGAATGCCTTCGCATTCATTTGGGTTGGGTGGATTCCTTCGAGAACACCGCTACGCTTGATTCGGGTTCCTCCTTCTTTTTCATTTTTGGTTTCCTGCAACTTGAGGCTTTCTCTTTTTTTTTTTTGTAAAGAGAGTATGAGAGTGAAAATGTTTGGGTTGATTGAGATGGTGCTACTTGGGATTTGGGTTGTAAAAGAAAAGTAAAAAAAACTGATATGACAGTAACGTGACATTTAGATTAATTTGGGTTAAAGAATTACTATATTCATGGTCTAACTGGTCGCACACACAAACATTAATGAATGAATGTGACTATTTTGTTTAATTAAATAAGTAAAAAATATTTTTCGTGTACGTTTTTATTTATTATACAAATAAATTTCTTGTTGAATGTTGACTTTATGTTTGGCAGAATATATAAAATGAACATGATAGTAATAATATTCACCAACTTAAATTAGAACATTAAATTTAAAGTTATTTAAAAATCAAAACTTTATAATGCACATAGAGACATGAGGAAAATATAGAGAAGTGGTAGTTTGTTTACATCCGAATGAAATCATTCAACTCTAAATGATAAATATTTTAGACGTTTAGCATTTAGCGAATTGGATTATTGTTTTTAAAAGAAGATCGTTTTGAATGAAACAAAAAAATGAAGTTGAATCGTTTGGTCTTAAAACATGTTCTGAATCACTAGTCACCAAGTATTTTAACCTAATACCTCATTTTCACACATTCTTATACTAAAAAACTATATGTTTATTCTTTAATAAATCATCATGAAAGTTAAAACGGTAATTTTCGTCATTCGGGATCATTATTAATTAGTTTGTCATATTCGGAACAAATTTCATACATAAACTCTAAAATACCCTGACCATTGAATCATTCCGCGCTTAATAATTTTGTTCTATCAAACAGTCTCTAAGAATACTTAACTTGGGTTTAAGATGTTGTTTTACTAATAATTTACTTAAATACAGAGAATAAAATCATTTAACTATATTATACTTAAAAAAGAGTTAATTACATCATTGGTGATTTGGTGTTGTGGTTTGGTGATTTTTTGGGTTTTATAACTTTTATATTTTACGATTTTGGTCCCAAAATGACCAAACGTTTTACGGTTTTGATTACTGCTCAAACTAGAAAGAATAAAAATCTTTATACTGTTTATTATTCAATATTCTTTAATTTATAAATGATTTTAAAATAATTTATTAATATTTAAGCTTTAAAAAAGAGAAAATATAAAACCTTTTTCTTCTCCACCTCTCATACCTACCCCTCCCCTCCCACCTCCCACAACTAGTGTTATACCCGTCCTTTGTCCAGGATAATTTTTCTAAAAAATATATATATGTTTGTGTACGTATGTCTTTATTTGGGATAGCGGAAAACTAATGTTACTTAACACACGAAAAAGACGACTATGTTTTTTAGTATGTCACATTTATGCTGTTGAGTTTTAAGTGCGGTCGCTAATGGTGGTCATGGTAATCGTGATAGTAGTGATATTAAATATAGTTAGAAAATCAATTTAGAGCTTACATGTAACACCCATAATTTTATTATTAAGTTTATGCAAGAAATGTACAAAGTGTTACACGAGTTAGGAATGGATATACGCGATAAGATGTGGTTTTAAACTAGAGGGGCTAAAACCGTCAGATTTCAAGTTAATTAAGTGCAGGGGGTTGTTGTGTACAAAGTTGAAACTTATATATATATATATATATATATATATATATATATATATATATACACCAACTTTGACTACAAAGAAGTCAAAGTTTGTAATTCTTTCTCTACAACTCACGAGCACAAAGATCAACTTCTCGCAACTCTTAGTTTCTTTGAAGTAGAAGCAGAATCACTAGCTTATTCAAGAGTATAGCAAGTAATCAAGTGGAGGTAAGGTTTCAAACCATTGTTCTTATGATTTTTATGGATTTAAACACATGATTCCATGGTAGAATCATGTTAAGGATGTTTTATATTGATTAGATCATGTATGTCAGTGTTAGGAGGTGTAGGAAAACACCTCTAGTCGATTTATGATGAAACTATAGGATTTCTTGGTGAAATCCGACTGTTCTTGGCAAGAACAGTCGGCTGGTCTGTGATGTACACGGCCCGTGTAGCGGTACACGGCCGTGTAGTAGTATAGGCGGCCATAGGGCCATGTAAGGTTACATGGTCGTGTAGTATAAGAGGTACACGGCCCGTGTAGCGGTACACGGCCGTGTAGTGTGCAAGGCGGTCATAGGGCCATGTAGGGTTACATGGTCGTGTAGCATGAGTGGTACACGGCCCGTGTAGAGGTACACGGCTCGTGTAGGGTGACTAGACCACACTGGCCATGTTGCCAGCTTAGGTCGTGTAGCATATGAGGGACACGGCCCGTGTAGGCCCTATTTCAGATCAGAATGCCTTATGTGATTTTATGAATTATTTTTATAGGAGGTGATTGGCATATTACCTGTATCATTGACATCTGTGGACCAATTCATGATAGTATGATCAGAAGGTGAGTCTTCTAGACTTCACTTCATATGTGCAGTATGTATGCTATTATATCAGATTACTGACATGTCATGTTATTCATATGTGTGTATAAGCTTGTTGCTTTGTGCAGTAAGTCTCAGAGGTGGGGTGCTTACTGCTAAGTCCAGTAAGGCTCAACTATGGTACAGTACTGTGACCTACGATGCTGCCCTGGGTCTAGAACCAGAGGCTAGCCTTGATTGCCAGACATACGTGTATTATCTTCATATGATTTTATACGTGGGTTTATATGATGTTTAGTCTGGTTTACTCACTAAGTTCTCGTAGCTTATCAGATACTATTTTTAAAATGTTTTGCAGGTTTTATCAAAGGCAAGGGCAAAGCTCCGGTTTGACTTCCAATTGTTAAACTCTTTGAAATTTACGCCTGGTTTGTAAATATCAAGTTTTTGGTACCAAATTTATGACAGTATTTATGTGAGTATCTATTGATACATCAGTTTTTCAATCAAGTATTGCCTCCGCTTTTACGTTAAACTTTGAGATGCGAACACTTATAGGTGTTTGATCTTATTATTTCAAATTTGGTTTTTGGGGCGTTACATTACATTACCATTTTACTATTTTCATTAAAAAACAAAATGACTAAAAAACATATGGATATATGACTCGGATTGAATCTTGCGTTAAACAACGAAATTTATTACGAGAACCGTGGCATACACACATATAAAAAGAGTAAAATGGTTAAATATGTTTTACATTATTTTCTCTCTTAAATTTACACCAGTGCTAACTACCACCGACCACTGTTACCAATATTCACATCGTTGCTACTTCTACCATATACACCTTTGTATTGCACATGAGTAATCGTTCAGTAAAACCCCATAAAAACAACAACAATCGTACACAATTTTATGACCATACTGTTGATTACACATGTTTTATAAATATTACTACTGTTAAAAACTCACGTGCAAATATTTGATGAATAAGCATATTCGTTGGTGTAACCTTTTACTCAAAAAATAATTTTTTATAAAAAAACAATAACAATATGAGTGTTAAATTGAAAAGAAGAAAACACTTATCGATTTAATATAATTTTTATAATTTAAAACTGATTTTTTCTTCAAAAAACATTTAAAGTATATGTTTGACTTTAGTTTTGATCGGGTCAACATTTTATAAAAAAAAGCATAACAATACGGATGTCAAATCAAAGAGAATAAAATGCTCAAAAATTTTATATTGTTTAATTTTTGAATGTTAAAGATATTTTCATTTTAAATATAAGTGTAATGTTTGACTTATTATTAGCAATATTTTAGCAATTTAATATTATAGTTGGTTAATATTTGAACTGGTCAACCGCCACGTCACCTTTCCACGTCATAGATATATATTAAATATTTCTCAATCTCATACCTCACCACCATTCTCTCTCCACCTCCACTTTCCATCATCATCGGAAAAGGCCAAAATCATTGGAGAAGACTGCAATCACTCACCATCCCCCGATCGCAAACCATCTCTTGTCTCTCACCCTCTTAACCCTAACACCGCTAACCAATGTAATATCCTGTTTCCATATAATAAATAACAAATATTTTATTTGGATGATGCGAGTTTTATATATTTTGGAGTTGCTTATTATTTATGGAATTTAAGTCATGTTTGAATTGATGGGTTATTTAGTCTATTATATAAACAAGTTTTGGACTAGCATGTTGTTGGATTAAGTAATTAGAAAAGTGAAAATTGGTAGTATGAAAGAGTAAGCCTTATGGGCTTAGGGAAATTGCCAATCTTGGGCCCAAGGCCTTGTTAGAATAAGTATATAAGGAGAATTAGGGTGCAGCCTCTCAGAGTAGTGTTACTGTTGCATTGGAAGAACTTGTGTGTGTCTGTGTGTGAAACCCACGAGAAAGCAAGGTGTAAGGTGTCAAGGATCATCTACAAACTCAAGGTTTTAGCAAAGAAATCACTAGGTAATGTTTCCTATACCTCTATGATGATGTAGATACAAATTTTACCTTGGTTGGATGGTTATTAAGCTAGATAAGATCTGGGTTTTATGGGGTTTTGGGTTTATGAAGAACAATGGTAAAAAATCTAAGCTAGAAACTTGAATACTTGTTGTGTTGTGTTTAAATTTGGAAGGAAGTGCCTAAATGAATGGAGAAAGGTTTTGAGACAAAAATATAGTGATTTGGTTAAGTTTTGAGAAGGTTGTGATTTTGAAAATGGAGTTTCAAGGTTCTCGGTTTTTTCAAAAGATGAACTGACAGGGAAGATGAAGTCCATGTAACTTTCAGAAGGCCCTATGCGACCTTCAGCTAGTCCATGCGACTTTCAGAAGGCCCCATGCGACCTTCAGCTAGTTCATGCGACCTTTGGGAGTGTTCCATGCGACTTTCAGCTTAGCTGAATGTTCCATGCGACTTTCGGATAGAGGGTTGTGCCATGCGACTTTTGGATAGAGGGTTGTGCCATGCGACTTTCAGATAGTCCATGCGACTTTCAGTTGAGTGAGGGGTCCAGGCGACTTACAGTCCATGCGACCTTCAGCTGGAGCAAGGCTTCATGCGACCTTCGGATGGAGAGTAGGTGTGTCCATGCGACTTTCACAAGTCCCTGCGACTTTCAGTGAGATGCCATGCGACTTTCAGTTTTTAGGTCCGACTTAGTGTGGTCCGACTTAGGGTCTGTAGTGTACCCAAAACTAATCAATGGAGGTATCTGTATTGTAGGTCCTTGCAACTGGAATTGTTAACTTACAGCTTGTGAAACCTGTTGCTTTTATCTGTGCTACAATCAGGTGAGTTACCCTAACTTATACATGATATTAGTGTGAAATGTATATGTTATGTTTTATGTGATGCTTAATTGATGTGATTTATGTGAAGTGAAGGGTTACGTTATATTGTGGTGAAAACGTAACTCGGGCACAGTCAGACATAGTGTGAAATCCTTGGTACGACTTGGATAGTCAACTGTGACCCAAAATGTGAAATCGTCGTCAGTGCACTGCGTCGGTAGTATGTGTTATGATATTTGATCATGGATTTGTGTTATGATGTGACATGTACATGCCTAGTGTGGTGTGTAAGTTAGAGTGCTCGCTAAGCTTTATGCTTACTGTTGTTGAAATTATTCTTTTCAGGACCTGATCGTGGGAAAGCTCCGGCAGTGTGAAGATGGCTCATCAATTCTTCAAACCGTTTCCGCTGTTTAATTTTATTCAAACATTCACTAAAACAATATTTGTAATATTACTTAATTACACTTGATGACGGGTAGTCCCCGGTGCGGGGCCTCGTATGATTTTGGTTGAATGCATTTATATTTCTAAATTCATTTGTCAAAAAAAGATAAAAAATAAAATTTTGGGACGTTACAACCAACATCTGCCCCTCGTTGCCTCACCACCACCTGCGACCTGCCCTCACCCTCTAACTTGTTATCTTTATTCTCTCTCACACACTTTAAACCCCTACATCTCTTTATGTCCCCTCCTACAACATCACTATCGGCGGAAAAAACCATAATCTATCATCCACCACCATCACCTTCATCTTTCATCTTATTGGTTATCACAAAGAAAACCCTACTTTTTTCATCTCCCGTTTTCCTTTTCTGGAGTTTCATATGTGCGCACCACCGCCATCGGTGATGGGATACACACTACCACCATCCCTTATGACATGAGACACCTCCACTATCCACCTATGTTGTCGTCATTGCTGCCTCCACTATCCCTTCCAACCACCATGTGTTTGGTTAGAATAATAAGCTTATCAACGCCGTCTCTAGTTCCCGTCATTGCAGCACCTCCATTTCCCCTTTTACATCTTTGATGAGTTTTAGTTTTGATTCAATACCACCATTGTCGGAATAAAGGCAATTTCAAGACTCAATATGGGTTTTTGTTAATGTTTTATATTTAGGTTATTTATTTGAGTTTTGATTTAGGGTTTTATATTGAAGGTTGTTTTTTTTAAGACGAACGAGGGAGGTGGTAGTTGAATATGAACGAGGAGTGATGATAGTGGTGGTGGTGGTTGTGGATGAAGACAGTGATAGCGATTGTGGAGATGGAGATGGCGATGGAAGTGGCTAATAGTGGTGGAGGTGATTATGGTTGTGGTGAGGTGATGGTGGTGATGGTGCTCAGTTAGATAGAGATGTATGGTATATAAGAGAGAGTTACAGGAGGTGTGAGTATGTGAGAGAAGAGAGATTTAATGATTAAATAAGAGAGTAAAAAGAGAGATTTGATTTATTATCCTTTTATATTCTATAATTTACAAATTTGGTCATTGTGGTTTGATTGAAGCAACAGTTTTGGTCCATAGATCTAAAAAGTTATGAGTTCAATCAATTCTGACCTGAACTCATTTCATTTTTGGTCCCTACTCTGTTAGATAAGTATTAAATATTTGTAAATGATCATTTTGTCATTGTTTTTTGGTTCTTCAAGTTTGTAACTATTTTCAATTTTGGTCCATGAATAATTTATTTATTTTAATCCTATTCTACCATTTATTATTAGTAATATTTATTTAATTATTATTACAACTAAATCAACCTTATTTAAACCTATCATGGGTCAACATCATCTTAGTGGCATGAATTTGATACCTTTTATATAATATAGGTATGTAAACTAACCCAATGTTCAAAAAGCTGTTCTTGAAATATTCGGTGAGAAGTTTGTTTGTTTAATAAATGAACGAACATGAAAAAATATGTTTATTTGTTTAAACAAGTGAATGTGAACAATGGTCTAGTTCTTTCGTTTATGTATATATATAATTGGTAAATGTATGTTTATGTTCGATAATAAATTATTTTACTTATACATTTGTATATGCATTTGTTAATTGACGTTCATTTGTATTCTAAGGGACGAACATAAAATAACACAAATAAACCAATATTACAGATGTACGCGTTTATTTGTTCGTTTATTCACTTGTAAGCGTTTATTTGTTCGGCCAAAATTTAACGAACGAACATGAGCAAATATCTCATAACATTTCACCAAGTTTGTAACTTACTCTAGTAATAATAACATTATGTATGAAGATCTTAAAACAATTCACCATAACTAAACAATGTAAGCAATCATTGACACATATACACACGTCTTAAAACATCTTAACCATCACAAATGCAATTGAATCATTTGACACAAATCCACAAACAAATGAACAAAACTTGTTTGTGTCCGTTCGTTTTTTAAGCCGAACAAACATACAAACACAAAGAAATAAACGAACAAAATTTTGTGTTTGTGTTTGTTCATTTACAAAATTGGTTTGTTTATGTTCGTTTGTTTAAATACAAACGTACATATATGAACAAATGCATATAAAATGTAATGTAATACAAATCCAATATTATTAAACATTAGCAAACACATCACACACATGCACGTGTGTGTATTTACGAACTTAAACAAACAAATGAGACAATTGTTCGTTTAAAATAAACGAACAATTTTTTTTGTTCATGTTCTTTCATTTATTAAATAAACATACATAAAAAAGTTCTCACGAAATGGTTCAAGAACAATTTGTAACATTAAGTTCATTTAACGCCTTAGATTAGATGAAAGATAAAATCGAATCTATGTTGCAAGCATGGTATTAACCCATGATATATTTAACTAAAGTTAGCATTACCCGTATAATATTTAATTAAACATGATCAGTAATGAATGATTAATTAAATAAATAAATATGATTAAAAAAATTATTCAGGGATCAAAACTGAAAATAGTTAAAAACTTGAATGACTAAAGAGAAAGACAAAATGGTCATTTATAAATATTTAACACTTAGCTATTAGAGTAAGGACCGAGAAATGATATATCCTCCTAATTTTTGTCCTACTTATCCTCTTACTCACTTGATCAAAACAAATATCAAAATCAAGGGATGAGACGAGAAAAGAGAATAAGTGAAGTACACATGTCATCTTGTGATGAGTAGGAAAAAAGTAAAAGGATTTTAATTTCTCTTTGAAAGAAAATTATTTTGGAAAGAAAATCATAAAATTTAAAAGTTACAAGTTAAAACCGTAAAAACTATTAAACCATAACGACTAAAAATGTATTAACTTTTAAGTTTGTAAGTATAATATAACATGAATTATATACGGTTACATAGTTTTGATACATAAAAATGTAATTTATCAAAAAACTTATAGTCAAACTTTAATGTTCTTGATATTTATATAGGATTTTTAATTCCAGTTTCGTAATAAATAAAATAAATAATATAACATAGAATGAACAAATGTAAAATTACTGTATAACGATAAACATTCTTGTTCTCCTTCAGGATTTTAGGACAAAAGGATGCAACTCATCGTCCTCCCCATTCGATACTTCTGCTGATTCCAAAAATCAATATGACTTCCAAACGATCACATCTTCGATTTAGGTTCACTTCCAGTCAAAGATTCAGTAACTATCTCCTCCCTTTCTTCCTTCTACTTACCATACTCTCTCTCGTTCTCTATCTAGCTCTAAGATCATCGCCGCATTCCATATCTAAATCACTTTCAAAATCCGCCGCTGCTTCCAATTCCATCTCCGTCACCGGCAATGACCTGCCGGAAGTTCCTCGGTTTGCCTATTTCATTACGGGTACCAAAGGGGACGGAGCTCGTCTGAACCGGTTGCTCCGGGCGGTGTACCATCCGCGAAATTATTACTTGTTGCATCTGGATCTGGAAGCTTCTGATGCAGAGAGGGTTGATCTCGCGAAGAATGTCAAGGTGCTGAAGAATGTGATGGTGGTTGGGAAGGCTAATTTGGTGACTTCTAAGGGACCCACCATGATCGCCTGTATGTTGCACGCTGTTGCTCTTTTGTTGAAGCAAGGGAAGGACTGGAACTGGTTTATTAATCTTAGTGCTTCCGATTATCCTCTTATGCCTCAAGATGGTTCGTTTTTCTTTCTCTCCTTCTAATCATCAGTTCTTATAGTTCAAGATATAACCTAGTTTGTATACCAAGAAATTTTGAAATGTTACACATTAGATTGCTGTATGAATTCATAAAACTTGGGTGGTTTTCGGGGATACCTGTGAAAACTAGTCATTTGATTATTGCATTTTGTTTCAACATACAACCAGTGAGGTGAGGCAAATTCATTATGATTAAGTGATTAACCTACTTTTTAAGTATGAGTTATCAACTGTAAATAATCGCTTTTGGATTTGCTTATTTAAACTGATATTCTAACTCAGATTATTTTACCTCTGAATTTCCAAATACTCATACAAATGATTCTATGGTTATTGTGTTTTGACACTGCAGAACAATACCAGGTGCGTCACAGCTGAATATTGGATTCTAAATTGTTTTAAAAGGAAATCCCAAGCACCCCGTTATTCTTATTTTGTTGTTATAGAAAGAACACTGTTAGTGAAGTTTCTGAATTATGTTAATTGGTTGGGTAGTAAGGAGTTCATGGGAATGATTGTAAATGGGGAATTCAAGGGGCACTAGTGTTAGATAGGGTGTGTTTTGTTTTAGTTCTTAACCAATAACAATTGAATTGACTGACTTGCACCTGAAGTGAAATAGCTTTCCATATTTGTAGTACATTTTCACCATGATCGCCAGTTTTCACATCTTCCTAAATTAAGTTCTGGTCACATCTGAATCTACCAAATTTGCATTCAGATAGGCAATATTTGGATACATATTAGTACCCCTTCGTAGAGTATTATCCTCTAGTCCTTTTCACGCCTTGAAACTTTCTCTTAATCATCTTCAATTAGGACAATGAGCAACATTTATGAATTCTGTTAGAATGCCAGAGACCATTTATAGAATATCGAATACTAAATAACTACAACTAGTCTACAACGAACATATTCATATGAAACCATGAAGGGAAGGCTCATCATAGTGAACTTCATACATTCAAGAACACTTGTTGATGATGTGGGGGCTTCAGGCAGTGAGGATGATCATCATGATGCAATATTACAGCAAAGGCCCACTTGCATCACACACAATTCTGATACAGTTGTAAAAGGAAAAGATTGGTTCTTTTTGAGTTATTTATTTATGGCAGTTTCTTTATTATTATTATTATTATTTTTCTTAATTAGTTTGATTAAATAGTCTATAAAACGGGTAAGAGTTGGTCTAGGTTTTTGTCTAGAGTTTGGATTTGTTTCCATTCAGTTTGTTAGGGAGACTTCCATGGGTCTCGTACTCTCGTATTCCAGGGCACCTATCTGTATTTCTTTATCCTTTTTGGCGATTACTATAATCCTGCCGACTCGAGTTGTATTAAATATTTAAATCCTTTCTAGTGTAAACATATTCTAGAACCAAGTATCATTTTTTCTTAAGTTAATATCCTCTTATTGCCATATATATTCATATGTCTCTTGCACATTTATAGAATTATCATTAGTTGTGAAGACAGAAACCTCAAATAGATTTTGCAGTATGGTTGTGTAACTTCCATCCATATGCATACAGACATTAAGTTTTGTGACATTATTAATAGGATATCCAATCTGTTAGCTATTATTAACTTCTTGAAATTGACTATGCTTTCGCCACATTTTCATGATGTTCTTTATTTATATTTCTCTTTCTTGTTTAAAATTTTCAGATATTCTCCACATTTTCTCCTACTTGCCAAGGGATTTGAACTTTCTCGAGCACACAACCAACATTGGCTGGAAAGAGTAGGTTTTGAGTTCTGTTCATTTGATATGCTACACATGGATAGATCACCTTTATCATATACTATATAGAATATTCAGTGATATTCTTACTTCGTGCTTTGTAACTTTGCAGGTTTCAAAGGGCAAGGCCAATCATTATTGATCCCGGCTTATATCATTCAAAGAAATCTGGTGTATTCTGGGCCAAAGAGAAACGATCAATGCCTTCTTCATTCAAGCTGTTCATGGGTACTTGTGCTCCATCTTACATATTTCATGATCTCTTATCTTCATTGTTACTTGTTGAGACATAGATGTTGTGCAAGTCATTAAAGTTGGCATTTTCACAAGTCGAACATTGAATATTTTTAAAGAAAATAGAAGCAATAAACAAATGTAAATAGTAGAAGAATGAAATATTACTTGAGAGCGTGAGAATGAGAAATTGTAATAGAAGACCTCTATTTATTGTTTTAGTTACTAGCCTTTCCAGTTATAGGGTGCTTTAGGAGTTTAAATCCCACCCTGGGTCATAATAATGACCAGGGATGCATCAAATAGGAGGCAGTAGAAGTTACCTTTCTTTTAGGGGTGGTTTTCTGACCCCTTTTAGAAAACATCATCTTTATTTATTAGGGTTAAAGTGGTAAAATTCCATCAATTCCGTTTGCATTTGGAATACTTTTGTGAGCAGAGTGGCATGTGCCCTGGCAGTGCCTTGTTTATCTCAAGTCATGGACTTTGTTAGGTGTTTTATGATGTGGCGTACTTGGTTTATTCCCATGTTTTCACGTATTAGGAAAAAGTTTTCTTGGGTGTGGGTGGGTGTTTTTTTGGTATTTTGGGGGGGGGGGGGGGGGGGGTTGTGACCCATTTATGGGCAAATGGATATTTGGGTTATACTTTGTCTCTAATAGGTAAAATTCTAATAAATTTGGTAAAAGGAAAACGGGTCTGGTCAGTCAAACGAATTGAAAACCATCAATAGGCACCACCTGACTGCTTTGACGCGCACTTAAAGTACTCATTTTGACCCACTACCCAACTTATTAAACCTCCCATATGCCACCTCTTCTTATCGGTTGCCTGCAGTGATGGGATTTCCAAATTTGAATACTTCCATTGCAAAAGTTTGACTTCAAACATGATTTACTGATTCAGACTTTTTGATTGATCATTATTGTTGTTGTTGTTATTATTATTATTATTATTTTTGTGAAACACTAGATTCCACTTTAACATTGATACTCTCTAGGTGTAGTTTCAAATTACTTTTAGAAGCTGTAAGTTGACCATAGAAGTCAAACTGCCACACCTTTTCACTAAGAATGGAGGGAATGATGATAAATGTTATCATCTGTGATTAGACAATGATACTTCAGTCTGATTTTTACGAGTCATTAATTGCTTCTAATTTATGCAACAGGTTCCTCCTGGGTTGTGCTTACGAGACCATTCCTCGAGTTCTGTGTTTGGGGATGGGATAACCTTCCTCGTACACTTCTTATGTATTACACGAACTTCTTGTCGTCCCCTGAGGGCTACTTCCACACCGTTATATGCAACCATAAAGACTACCAAAACACAACTGTCAACCACGACATGCACTTCATGAAATGGGACAATCCCCCAAAACAGTACCCCATAAATCTCACAATACAACATCTTTCTGAAATGCTTGACAGCGGGGCCCCCTTCGCTCATTCCTTCTCACAAGACGATCCTGTCCTTGACAAAATTGACAAAGAGCTTTTGGGAAGAACTGGGCCTTATGGGAGATCAGTCCAAAGTAACATCAATTTTGGGCAGACAAATGCCATTAGACCATCAATGAGTTCAAAGAGACTCGAGAAACTTGTATCCGATCTTCTAAGTACCGAAAATTTCAGGCCTAAACAGTGCAAGTAATATGTATATACAAAGCATTGTAATTGTCTTGATTTATGATTTTTTTTTTCTTTCTGATGTAAGTCAGTGGTGAAGAGAGAGCAAATGAGTTGCGTTGATCTGTTAACTCATCTTTTGTTCTTTGTTGTTTTTGTTGAATTTTATGAATGGATTGTGCTGTAAATATGATTACAGAAGATATATGGTTAAAAATTTTAGAATTTACTTTTTTTAAAACCAAATCAATATGGTATGTTATATATAGTTGAATAAGTTTTGAGTGATTTTTGAATTGTTTTATGTAATATGGATAGCTGTTTTTATTTTACCAATTATTGATAGAATATACCCAGAGTATATCAATGTTAGATCATGTATGAATGATCCACTTGGAGCTTGGTCATTGGTCAATATGTGTTAATTAACAAATATAACTGTAACTTTTTTTTGTCACCACTTCTATTTTCTTACCAAAATTGATGTTAACTTGTGTGTATCTTTCTTTAAGTCATGATTTTGGATTGCATGTATTCAAACACTTCCATTTATAAAAACAAAACAGAAGTTATTTTATTAATATAAAAATATTTCCTAATTTGAAATTTTTTAATTGTAATTTCATGTTGGATATGATTAAACCATTTATGAGTTAAAAGTTAAGTATTAAAACATTTATATGATAAGTTTAGGGATTAAACTATTTTTTAAAACTTTAGTTATCTGGTATTGCATAGTAAGTGACTAAAACAATTGATTGTAACAAATTTAAGGATTAAAACACAGTTTAGAAGTTAAATCATTTTTAAAATCAATATTTAGGGGTGAACAATTGTTAAACTTAAGGTATGATCACTTATTGCGACTTCTCTCTTTTTTTTTTAAATTTTAAAGTCTAAATGAATATGCTTACAGTATGAACACACAAACTCTTCATTTTTGCTAATATATTGGTCAAGACTCGTGAATTAGGAATGGATTAGCACAAAATCACTTAAATATTGTATATAAATATGATGTATGTAAAAGGGTTGACCTATTGATATGATATGTGTATGCGGGAGGAAGGGGTACACCCACATATGAAATATTAAAGTAGACCAGTCGATTCATAGTGCTCCAACCGTCCACTGTGAAAACCACTTTCTTTCTAACTAGCTGCTACGATAAATCTAAACATACTTTTTAGCCTTTTTAAATGAAAGATCTACGATATTTAAAGGTTATTTAAAAAGGTTAGACATTGAACAACTTACGTAATTAAGCTTGAATTGATGCAATAAAGTGAATTAAGGCAAAAAGGAGATGGTTGTGACATTCTAATAAAAATAATACTTTGTAAATTCATGAGCGTATTTAAACTTTTGACAAAAATTAAAATATTTATCTAAAAACGATGTCAATGTGGAAAGCCATACATACATTCATTCATTGCGACAGTGTTAAGCTTTGCATGACCGAACGTGACAAGTAGTAATCACGTCACGCCATGGATGGATCCTCCATGATTTTGTTTATCATCACCCCCCTTGATTTCCTCTCTTCCAATCGCCAATTTCCCCCCAAACAAACAAACAAACAAACCCCTTTCAATCCAATTCAACACAATTTCATTCGTATCTG